>JAMLFY010000001.1:37383928-38091272 GCA_030441495.1 Dalbergia oliveri | reverse complement strand
GGGTTTTGTAACACCCTAATAATTAACCCAATACACCTAGGCGGTCTGATTAATTACTAGACTTTACTCTTTGCTTCAGTTCCTTAATCATGCTTTGAAAATACTTAGTGAAATTTGAGCCATTTTTTTTTAAACATAATTGAAAACGTGGTTACAGGGCTAACGTGAATGATTTAGCAAAATTTAAAAGACACATAGGAATTTACAAACATCACATCATAATATATTGGCTCCATCATACAAGCATCCATAATTACATATCATATAGATATATTGCCTACCAACAGAATAAGACTAAGTGTAGGCAATCTAATAAAACATAAATAATATATGGATGGAAGGACATCCATTAATGGCACCTAGTAATAACATTAGGGATAGGGATAGATATCTGAAATATACGAGTGAAACTCAGGATTCAAGTTCAACTACCGTGGCAGCCTCAATGTGATTCACGAACGCTTCCTTCTATTTCTAAAGAGCGAGATGGAAAGAAAAATAGAGGGAGTGAGAAACTTATAAAAAAGAATCTCGTAGGTACTCACCTCATGATGCATTGTGTCATCATCATCGTCCCCAGAACCTCGGGTTATTATGAAATAGTGAGCATGCTAAGATTGATTTATTAGTTCGAAAATATACTCCAAGGGTCGTCGATTTAATCATGCGTCTTATAATGCATCATAAACTTAGCATGTCATGTTTATAATGAACTTTTCCTTTCATATATAATAACATAGTTATGCATAAAATCACATCATATTCCTCATCATCATTTCATAATACTATGCATAGCAGAATATCATATTTCTCATCATCATCTCATAAATACTATGCATAGCAGAACATCATATTCACATAATGCATTTACTTAGTTTCTTAGGTGACTTAAAGTTACTTTCATCATCATTTTCCTGGGCCACCCTATGCTCCACCCTTTGGGAGTAATCTAGGTTATGAGCTCATACCTGGTCGTCACCAAGCACGTACTTATCCCTTTTGATAAGTAAAAATTCTATTACCCTTTTGAGAGAACGACTAGGGGCAAGAATCACCTTTCACCGCCTATAGTTTGACGGGTCCAAAGGATCATTTCTCATCACCTTTTTCACCCACCTATAGTTGATGGGTCCAAAGGGTCATTTCCTCATATATTTTAGTAATACTTAAGTTCTTTGCATGTTATATAATAATAATTTTCAATTAATCATTTATAACATTTTCGTTTATAGTCTTATTACTGGAATAATATATATACCAACTATTAATCATGCATTAGGGAGATTCCAGGGAAAGAGAGGTGGGTCACAAATGGACACGCTTAAATACCAAGTCTTTCCTAGCAGAATCTTTCCAAATTACACTTTTACAGTAATATACTTTCTTCCAGCAACTAGGGTAAATTTTTAAATATCAAAGAATATTTCATTATTTCATGCATAAGCATTCTCATTGTTTGCAACGAGCAACTATAACATGCAAGCCATAAAATCATTCAATGAAATCAAATACTTAATAAGCATCATCATAAATCCTTCCTCAAAGCTGTCTTAAATAATTGAAACTCTAGAATCAGGTAACCTCAATTATCAAACTAATTAATTATGCATCTAAGGGATTAATTACCATCATTACCATTAATTAAGCCTTAAGAACATTATTAAACCATATGAGGCGGCATGGGCATAAATCATATTTAAAGCTTTAGGTTATTATGTAGCTAATTTCACTTCTAACATGCATAGAATTATTCCTTATCAATAAACATAATTAGCACAACTTCAAACATATTAAATCATCATCATTTATTGGTACTAATCTCATATAGAAGCCGAATCATGAACCTCATAAATTGTATAAAATCACATTTTATGAACATAAAATGTTAGTTTCTTGTAAATCCTTAAAGCTTTAAAACTCTTTTAGAAACTAATTCTTTTTGCTAAACTTGAAAGAATCTTCATAATTAAAATTCTCACTTAAGATAAAAGGAGCAAGTCTTGAGCTTAAGAGATTTATGTGATATCTTAGAATCATAAACATGCTATGCAACCTCATTTTAATCTTGTCATTATAAGGTGATAACTTGGAATTATAAACATGATATGCAAATCCATTTCTTTATCTTTAAGATTTAAGGTGATGACTTGAAAATTAAACATGATGCAAGAACTTGAAATATAAACATGATGCAAGAAACTGAAGGCGTAGTCGCAGGACCAAGTGGAGGGAGAAGAGAATCTTAAGAAGGAGCGGCGGTAGTCCGCATGGACCGGTGAAGGGAGAAGAGAATTATTATTACATCTTTTTAAGCTCCAATCTCAAGACTTCTTAAAGAATAAATTCTTTAACTCCAATAATCTTATTTCTTTGCTTGTGATACTTGGGCAAGTCTTTGAGCTCTAGGATCTTTAGGTGATGACATAAAATAAACATGTCATGCGTTGATTCTTTTAGCCATTATAAAATAAAGTGAGAGCATAAAATAAATATGAGATGCAACTTCTTTATTATCTTTAGAGATTAAGTGACAACTTGAAACATAAACATGAAATGCAAGCTTGGAAATTTAAACATGAATATGCAAGTTCATTTATTCATTCTTGAGAATTTAGTGATGACATAGAAAGTAAACATGGTTATGCAAGGCATAAACTTAAACATGGATGCAAGTTCATTTTATTTCTTTACTAGAGCTCCTCCAAGACTTTAGAGAAATATAAATTCAACCCAATATATCTTAGCAAGACAAAGTGAAAAATACATCTTTCAAGTTCTAAACTCAAGATCATAAAAACATCATAAAAATATTATTCTTTAAAGTTTTGCATCAAGTGGAACTTTCAAGCTTTAGAGGCCTAACTTGTGATGGATTCACAACCCACCCTCAAGGTCCTCATCATCAAGCCATCATCTTAGTCCCACCTAGGCCATATGGCTGAATTGTTAAAGAAAGGAAGAAGAAAACCAAATGGAAAAACTAGAGAAAATCCATGAAATCATCATTTTGAACCAAGAACAACACTTAGCAAAGCATAGAAATAAACTTAAAAACAACTCCCTACCTAATCTGATTTGAAGGAAAGGAAGAGAACTTGGTTTCCTTGAGTGAAATGAAAGAAAATATTCTTGAAAACTTGAAGAAAGAATTCAGCCAAGAGGAGGAGGAAATGAGAGCTTTTGGTGCTCCTAAAACTAGAATTTGTGTAAGTTATGAACTAAGCATCTAAACTATCTTCAAGCATGCCTATTTATAGAGATTTTGCAGCTCATAAATGGACAAAGGAAGGAAAGAAATCTGACCAAAAATTAGAGAAAAAAAATAAGGAAGAAAAATCATTTTGTTTGGTGGCTTAAAACATGGAATCATGTTTCCATGTTTTCATGATTCTTTGTTTTCATTCTTTGGATTTTTGTGTAATAATTTTCTGACTTATTACTCAATAATTTCGTGCATTACAGCCTTGTGGAAGAGGATTTTGTGTGTTCCATGTATTATTTAGGTGTAGGCAAGGTATTCATGCAATTTAGAGAATTTACGGTTAAGGGTTTAAGTGAATTACTAAGCAATTTGGGTGTTTTAAGCAATTTTAGGTTCTAATCAATCTAAATAAATAATTTTGACTCTAGATTAATAATTAGAATTTAATAAGCTTTAATTTGAGCCTAATATTGCTTAGGTTTCGTTAGACGAATCAAAAATCTCAAAATTTGTAAAACTCACAAAAGGGGCAAAACGGTCATTTTACTTAAAAATTGCCCGAGACCACCCGAGCTTAACCAATGGTTAATCATGGCTTAAAAACACCTTTTAACACATTTTAGTGAGGTTCGGCTAGTCGGCACGCAAATCGGAGTTAAAACGGCGGGGCGTTTTGGTCATTTCGCGTGGAGCTCAAAATTAGGATTCTTCTCCTCTATTAACACACATAACACAAACAATCCCTTATTAACATCAAAACATCCCCTTGAGGATGGGTGGGGCCCACGATCCTCATTTTCTGAGTAAAATAACCTCAGGGGCATTTTGGTCATTTTACACGTACAGAAAATTGGGGTTTGCAATACTTGCACGAATTGCTCCTAACTTCTCTTCTAACGTTATATTCCTTTATTAAGGATTGTTTGGTCTCAAATTTTATATAATATTTACCTACGGTAATTCGGTAATTCCTAATGACGTAAAAATTACAGTAAAAATTGGGGCGTTACATTACTCCCCTCCTTAAAAAGAATTTCGCCCTCGAAATTCGTTCCTGAGAATAGCTCGGGGTATTGTGCTTGCATGTCTGATTCAGCTCCCATGTAACTTCTTCGGTTTCACCTCGTCCCCATGCTACTTTGACTAGGGTAAGCCTTGTTTCTTAATTGCTTAACTCCTCGGTCAACGATTCTCGTGGGTGGTAAGTTAAACGTTAGGTCATCTCTTAATTGTACATGTTCTGGCTCTAGTACATGACTTGGGTCAGAATGATATTTCCTTAACTGGGAGACATGGAAAACATCATGAAGGTTGGAGACTGGGGGTAGGGCTATACGGTAGGCTCCAGATCCTATTTTGCTAAGGATTTCAAATGGACCAAGAAATCTAGGGCTCAATTTCTTTACTTTCATTGCTCGGCCTATGCCTGTGGTGGGGGTGATTCTAGGAACACATGGTCCCTTCTTGAAAATCTAGCGGTTTTCGCCGCTGTCCGCATAGTTTTCTGTCGACTTTAGCGTGAGAATTATCCCTAATCTTCTTGATTTGTTCGTCGTTTCCTCACAATATCCGGTCCAAGTAGACTTTGCTCTCGGGCTCATACCAACATAAGGTGATTGACACTTCCGTCCATAGAGGGCCTCGTATGGTGCCATACCGATACTTGCATGATAACTGTTGTTATATGCAAATTCAATAATAAGGTACTTATCCAACTCCTCTTTGATCTAAAACACATGCCCTCAACATGTCCTCCAAAGTTTGGATAGTTCTTTCAGATTGACCGTCCGTTTGGGGGTGATAAGCCGTGCTAAACACAGCTTTGAACCAAACGCCTTCTGAAAGGCTCCCCAAAATCGTGACGTGAATCGCGGATCTCGATCAGAGATTATCGTCGACGTACTCATGTAATCTTACTATCTCCTGAATATATAATTGTGCTAACCTATCCAAGGAATAAGTCACCTTAATAGGTAAAAAGTGGGCTGACTTAGTCAACGATCCACTATTACCCAAATGGCGTCATGATTCGCTTGGGTCCTCGTAGTCCAGTTACAAAATCCATGGAGATACTATCCCACTTCCACTCGGGGATTGATAGGGGTTGCAACATTCAGAGGGTCTTTGGTGCTCAATCTTCACCTTTTGACATACCAAGCATTTATTCACCCATGTGCACACATCCTTCTTCAATCCAGGCCACAGAACATCTTCTTCAAATCTTGATACATCTTGGTGGCACAGGATGAAGGGTGAAATGACTCTTATGGGCTTCCTCCAAAATATCCTTCGGAGGTCACCACTAGCAGGTACACATATACGACCTTCAAACCTCCACAAACTATCATTCCCTTGGGTAAAACCTTTCAACTTATCAGCTCTTCCTGCCTCTAAGGTCTCTTGAAATTCTATCTTTCCTTTGGGCTTGAGCAATTCTTTCCTTGAATTCACTTGTCACACTAAGATGACAAGCTCTTATGCCCTTAGTGGTCAAGGTCATTCCTAGGTTTAGGTCTCTAAATTGCTCAATTAACTCAATCTCCTTCACCATCAAACGGGACACTTGTAAGGATTTCCTACTTAGGCATGAGCTACAACATTAGCTTTACCTGGATGATAGTTTAACCCAAAATCATAATCTTTTAAAAACTCCATCCACCTTCTTTGCCTCATGTTTAGCTCTTTTTGATCAAAGAGATATTTCAAACTCTTGTGATCAGAAAACACCTCAAACCTCACTCCGTATAAATGGTGTCTCCAAATCTTTAGAGCAAACACGACGGCGGCTAACTCAAGGTCATGGGTGGGGTAATTTGCCTCATGTGGCTTGAGTTGCCTCGATGCATAGGCCACCACTTGCCTATCTTGCATAGATACACAACCCAAACCCTTCCTCGAAGCATCACAGTACACTTCGAAAGGCACATTGGGTCGGGTAACACTAAAACGGGGTTGAGGTTAGCTTGTGTTTCAGCTCTTGAAAGCTCTTTTCACACTCAGGGGTCCATGAAAAGGGTGTTTTTCCTAGTTAGCTTAGTCAGAGGAAGGGAAATCTGGGAAAATCCCTTGATAAACCGACGGTAATAACCAGCTAAACCTAAGAAGCTCCTTACTTTCAGTTACCGTGGTTGGTCTTTCCAGTTTACAACCGTTTCCACCTTACTAGGATCTACAACAATTCCTTTCTTAGATACTACATGCCCTAAAAATTTCACCTCATCCAACCAGAATTCACACTTAGAAAGCTTGGCATATAGTTTCTTTTCCTTCAGGATTTCCAGTACTATGGTTAGGTGGCGTTCATGCTCCTCGTGGGTCTTAGAGTAGATGAGAATGTCATCTATAAAGACAACCACAAACTGATCTAAATAGGGTCTAAAGATCCTATTCATGTAATCCATAAAAATTGCTGGAGCATTGGTTAATCCAAAGGACATTCCTCCCAAACTCAAAATGGCCGTATTGGATGAAAGGCCGTTTTTCGGTATATCTTCATCTCTCACCCTAATTCTGGTGGTAACACTGACCTCAAATCAATCTTAGAAAACACTTGACCTTCACTGGTCCATCAAGTCATCTATCCTAGGCAAAGGGTATTTGTTCTTCAGTCACTTTATTCAATTGCCTATAGTCAACACACATCCTCATACTCCCATCCTTTTTCTTCACAAACAACAGGGGCTCCCCAAGGTGAGCACTAGGCCTAACAAACTTTTTCTCCAATAAATCTTCCAATTGAGCTTTAACTCGGTCAACTCTAATGGGGACATCCTGTATGGGGCTATGGATATGGGACCTGCACCAGGAAGCAATTCTATGGAAAACTCTCTCTCTTGGGGGAAACTCTGGTATCTCATTCTGGAAATACTTCGGGATAATTCCTTACTATTGGTATCTCATCGATACTTTGCTCAAAGTCTACATCACTAGGGCTAGGAAAATATAACCTTTACTCTCACCCTTACCACAGTCCATTCCACGGTTATGTAAGACTTATGGGTTTCTTAGGTCAATGGGAACAAAGAAAAGTAATGGTTTTCTCATGGCAGTTTAACGTACACGGTTGGCTTCAAGCCAATCCATGCCAAGAATCACATCTAAACCTTGCATGGGTAAGCAAATGAGATCTAAAACAAATGATCTATTCTCAATAACAAAATGGCAATCTAAACAACATTTACAAGTCCTAACGGGTTTTCCAATAGGGGTAGAAACAATAAGGTCAAAAGGAAGCTCAATTATATGCAAGTTAAGGGTTTTAACACACGAGTGGGAGATAAAAGAATGGGAAGCGCAGAATCATACAGTACAATTAAGTTTCTACCATACATATTACACTTACCTTCCACGAGATTTCGTGACTTTCGTTTCTTCAACATTAACGGTAAATACCCTTCCTTGGTATTCTGGCTTGGGATTGGGGGTTGGCGGGTTCCTCTGTGCATTCTGGAGGAGTAATGACCTGGTTTACAAACACACGTTTGTTCCGGCTCGACATGGCATGCTCCCATGATTCTTGCCGCACTTGGGACATTCCATGGATGGCACGGGTCGTGGAGGTGCTTGGACCTCTTTGTGGTGCTTTCCCTTTATTGTTATTATTGTTGTTGTTGCGATTGTTGGGATTATTATAGCGGTTGTTGTTGTTGTTCGGTCTTCCTTGATGAAAGTTCCTTTGTGGCACTTGTGATCTTGATTGATGTGGAAATGGAGGTCGATTTTGCCTCTTGAACTGTTGACCTTGAGGTGTCAGCTTTTTGATGATATCTCAGACTTTTGAAGTACCCGCTTCTCTGCCCTTCTTCAATGATGCGGCATTTGTTGACTAAGGTAGAGAAATCCCTGATTTCCAAGTGCGCAACCCACATTAAGTTCTCCTTTAACCCTGACTCATATTTAATGCATTTCCAATACTCATAGGGGTTACCTTGGTACATCCTTGAGAACTTAATGAGTTCCTCAAATCTGGCAGTATCCTAGCCACATTCATATTCCCCTGGACAAGTTGCATGAATTCAATGTCCTTAGCATTTCTAACCGATTCGGAAAGTACTTCTCGTAAAAATGGACCTTGAATAATTCCCAATCAATGTCCACTTCGGTTGCCTCCAGGAGTCTTCGAACACCGTCCACCAAAAGGGCATCACCCTCAAGCATGTGGGTGGCAAAAGTGACCTTCTACTCCTCGAACATGGAACTACAGCAAAGACCTTCTCAATATTCGAATCCATTCATCTGCTACATTAGGATTGAGGGTCCCCTTGAAAACGGTGGATTGCCTTACGAATTCCCGAAACGAGCATGTTCGGGAATTTCATGTCCTTGATTTATATTAGCTCGTTCTGATCCATCCGTTCCATCATCATTCTCATGGTCCTTGCTACGTCAGCGAAGTGCTTCAGCGGTCTCATTATCTTGGTTATTCTATGCGCTCCTAGTCTATTGTCGTCGTGCCATTGGTCCCTATACACACAAAACGCAACACTAAGAGTGATCAAGCCCAATATTCCATGCAAAGTGAGCAAGTTACCATGGCACTTTCAACATACAGTAGTCATGTATTTCTAATCCTCAAGCTCATCCTAATGATAAACATCTACACATGACATTACTAACGTATTATGCTTTAGAAGCATAGTCAGTCCAATCCTAAGCTAGATAAACAAAACTCTCTACAGATACCAAAATGTAACACCCTAATAATTAACCCAATACACCTAGGTACTGATTAATTACTAGACTTTACTCTTTGCTTCAGTTCCTTAATCATGCTTTGAAAATACTTAGTGAAATTACGAGCCATTTTTTTAAACATAATTGAAAACGTGAGGCGCTTAACGTGAATGATTTAGCAAAATTTAAAAGACACATAGAATTTACAAACATCACATCATATTGGCTCCATCATATAACATCCATAATTACATATCATATAGATATTTTGCCTACCAACAGAATAAGACTAAGTGTAGGCAATCTAATAAAACATAAATAATATATGGATGGAAGGACATCCATTAATGGCACCTAGTAATAACACTCAGGAATAGGGATAGATATCTGAAATATACAAGTGAAACTCAGGATAGAGTTCAACTACCCGATGGAGCCTCAATGTGATCACGAACGCTTCCTTCTATTTTGAAGACGAGATGGAAAGAAAAATAGAGGAGTGAGAAACTTATAAAAAATCTAGGGTACTCACCTCATGATGCATTGTGTCATCATCATCGTCCCCAGGAACCTCGGGTTATTATGAAATAGTGAGCATGCTAAGATTGATTTATTAAGTTCGAAAATATACTTTACCGAGGTTCGTCGTTTTAATCATGCGTCTTATAATGCATCATAAACTTAGCATGTCATGTTTATAATGAACTTTTCCTTTCATATATAATAACATAGTTATGCATAAAATCACATCATATTCCTCATCATCATTTCATAATACTATGCATAGCAGAACATCATATTTCTCATCATCATCTCATAAATACTATGCATACAGAACATCATATTCACATAATGCATTTACTTAGTTTCTTAGGTGACTTAAAGTTACTTTCATCATCATTTTCCTGGGCCACCCTATCTCCACCCTTTTGGGAGTAATCTAGGTTATGAGCTCATACCTTCTAGTCGTCACCAGCACATACTTATCCCTTTTGATAAGTAAAAATTCCCTCTACCCTTTTGAGAACGGACTAGGGGCAAGAATCACCTTTTCACCGCCTATAGTTTGATGTCCAAAGGATCATTTCTCATATCACCTTTCACCACCTATAGTCTTGATGGGTCCAAAGGATCATTTCCTCATATATTTTAAGTCACCTTTAAGTCTTTGCATGTTATATCATAATCATCAATGGTCATTCATAATCATTTATAGCAATCTCATTATAGTCATTCTTCCAATAAATATATACAATTGTAATCATGCATAAGATGATCATTGGGAGGTGGGTCACAATCCAACAGCATTAAATCAAGTACTTCCTAGCAGAACACTTTCAAATTACACTTTAGGCATAATATACTTCTTAGGAGCAACTAGTCTAAATTTTTAAATATATGAGAATTATTCATCTATTTCATGCAGGAGCTTTCATTGTTTGCAACAGCAATATAATATGCAAGCCTTGAATCATTCAATGAAATTAAATAGAATAAGCATCATCATAATCATTCTGAAAGTTTTAAATTTGAAACTCTGAAATAAGGTTCCTCGTTTATCAAACTAATTAATTATTCACTAAGTGTATTAATTACATCATTCCCATTAATCGTTAAGCCTTAAGAAATTATTAAACCATATAAGGCGGGCATGGTAAAGTAAATCAAATTTAAAGCTTTAGTTTTCTATGAAGCTAGTTTACTTCTAACATGCATAGAATTGTTCCTTATCAATAAACATAATTACACAATTTCAAACATATTAAATCATCATCATTTATTGGTACTAATCTCAGATTAAAGCCGAATCATGAACACAATTGTATAAAATCACATTTTAAGTGAACATCAAAATTAGTTTCAATAAAATCCTTGCAAACTTAAAGTTCTTTTAGAAACTAATTCTTTTGCTAAACTTGAAAGAATCTTCATAATTAAAATCTCACTTAAGATAAAAGGAGCAAGTCTTGAGCTTAAGATTTATTGATATCTTAGAATCATAAACATGCTATGCAACCTCATTTTAATCTTGTCATTATAAGGTGATAACTTGGAATTATAAACATGATATGCAAATCCATTTCTTTATCTTTAAGATTTAAGGTGATGACTTGAAAATTAAACATGATGCAAGAGCTTGAAATATAAACATGATGCAAGACTAAAGCGCAGTAGTAGGCGCAGGGCAAGTGGAGGGAGAAGAGAATCTTAGAAACCAAGCGGCGTTAATCCGCACTGGACCGGTGAAGGGAGAAGAGAATTATTATTACATCTTTTTAAGCTCCAATCAAGACTTCTTAAAGAATAATTCTTTAACTCCAATAATCTTATTTCTTTGCTTGTGATACTTGGGCAAGTCTTTGAGCTCTAGGATCTTTAGGTGATGACATAAAATAAACATGTCATGCGTTGATTCTTTTAGCCATTATAAAATAAAGTGAGAGCATAAAATAAATATGAGATGCAACTTCTTTATTATCTTTGAAGATTAAGTGACAACTTGAAACATAAACATGAAATGCAAGCTTGGAAATTTAAACATGAATATGCAAGTTCATTTATTCATTCTTGAGAATTTAGTGATGACATAGAAAGTAAACATGGTTATGCAAGGCATAAACTTAAACATGGATGCAAGTTCATTTTATTTCTTTACTAGAGCTCCTCCAAGACTTTAAGAAATATAAATTCAACCCAATATATCTTAGCAAGACAAAGTGAAAAATACATCTTTCAAGTTCTAAACTCAAGATCATAAAAACATCATAAAAATATTATTCTTTAAAGTTTTGCATCAAGTGGAACTTTCAAGCTTTAGAGGCCTAACTTGTGATGGATTCACAACCCACCCTCAAGGTCCTCATCATCAAGCCATCATCTTAGTCCCACCTAGGCCATATGGCTGAATTGTTCAAAGAAAAAGGAAGAAGAAAACCAAATGGAAAAACTAGAGAAAATCCATGAAATCATCATTTTGAACCAAGAACAACACTTAGCAAAGCATAGAAATAAACTTAAAAACAACTCCCTACCTAATCTGATTTGAAGGAAAGGAAGAGAACTTGGTTTCCTTGAGTGAAATGAAAGAAAATATTCTTGAAAACTTGAAGAAAGAATTCAGCCAAGAGGAGGAGGAAATGAGAGCTTTTGGTGCTCCTAAACTAGAATTTGTGTAAGTTATGAACTAAGCATCTAAACTATCTTCAAGCATGCCTATTTATAGAGATTTTGCAGCTCATAAATGGACAAAGGAAGGAAGAAATCTGACCAAAAATTGAGAAAAAAATAAGGAAGAAAAATCATTTTGTTTGGTGGCTTAAAACATGGAATCATGTTTCCATGTTTCATGATTCTTTGTTTTCATTCTTTGGATTTTTGTGTAATAATTTTCTGACTTATTCTCAATAATTTCGTGCATTACAGCCTTGTGGAAGAGGATTTTGTGTGTTCCATGTATTTTTTAGGTGTAGGCAAGGTATTCATGCAATTTAGAGAATTTACGGTTAAGGGCTTAAGTGAATTACTAAGCAATTTGGGTGTTTTAAGCAATTTTAGGTTCTAATCAATCTAAATAAATAATTTTGACTCTAGATTAATAATTAGAATTTAATAAGCTTTAATTTGAGCCTAATATTGCTTAGGTTTCGTTCAGCAAATCAAAATCTCAAAATTTGTAAAACTACAAAGAGACGGGCAAACCAATTTCTTAAACTTAAAAGGCCGCCCAAGAGCTTAACCAATGGTTAATCATGGCTTAAAAACACCTTTTAACACATTTTAGTGAGGTTCGGCTAAGTCGGCACAAAATCGGAGTTAAAGCGGGCGGGCGTTTTGGTCATTTCGCGTGAAACTCAAAATTAGGATTCTTCTCCTCTATTAACACACATAACACAAACAATCCCTTATTAACATCAAAACATCCCCTTGAGGGGGTGGGGCCCACGATCCTCATTTTCTGAGTAAAATAACCTCAGGGGCATTTTGGTCATTTTACACGTACAAAATTGGGGTTTGCAATACTCACGAATTGCTCCTAACTTCTCTTAACGTTATATTCCTTTATTAAGGATTGTTTGGTCTCAAATTTTATATAATATTTACCTACGGTAATTCGATAATTCCTAATGACAGTAAAAATTAAGTAAAAATTGGGGCGTTACAGGTTTTCACGTGTTCCCATGCAAATCAATAGTTATCACATTCTCTATACCCTTGGTTTCTCATGCCACTAACAATAGCTTAATAAAGCAAGAATATGTATGGCTAGTGTGAAAGGAAAGCTTCTCTGGGTTTGCTTTTTATAGGAATCCACCCACCTAGCTATAAATATGTATAGCTTGCGTTAGTAGCTACCTTCTCAGCTAATTATAGAATTGGGTCATGTCCTTAATAGCAAACGGTAAAAGTATGTCACATATGTCATGACAACAAACAATATCAAATAGGGTCTTCTCCCACCTTCAGGAGAGTATTAACTAAATAAATGAAAGAAGCCAATTGAAAAAAAGAAAAAAAACAAGGAAATCAAGGAATTGATATAGACTATGAGTAAGACATTTCATCAAAACAACATAAGCTTAAACAACCCAACTGCATTTGAAATTAACAAAAAAAAAAAGGTTAACAACTATATTTCCTCCAAACATCAAATCCATCGTTAAGATCTAAGGAATCTAAGACAAGAATCGATATTCAAGATTCATATACATATTTGAAATCAAACGGATAGAAGAATATGAACCTGGAAAGAGTAAAGGAGTTAGATAAATTTTGAGCAAATGAAAGTGCACGAACAATTCAATGATTCTGAAATAATAGATCAAGAAATAAAAGAATTCAAAATGAATAATTTAAATAATAAATAAATATACAATGCATCATCAATTTGCACGCAACATTATCTCTACACCTTTACATATGCAAGTAGAACACTTACACTATTGAAAGAAGTCAAAGAACAACAATTCAATGGAAATTTATTACTAATAAAAAAAAAAAAACTGAAGAATTGCTCTCAACGAGCATTGCCACTGACTGGTGTTTGATGGCAATTCTATAGTGGCGTATATATCATTACTATTACCAACAGCAACACTAGCATTATCACCATGAAATGACGCGTTTAACTCAAAAGGCTTTCTTCTATGCTTATTAAACGATTCTAAAATGCAATCCCTAAAATTCAAAATATGAATTTGTATATGTGAATCGTTTCCAAGTCAATTCTATATTCAAATTGAATTAGGCTTGCGAATCAAACTTGTAGGAAGATAGAGCAATACCATTGGCCTGAAAATTTTCAAACAAACAAAGAGAAAGAAAAATCACAAAGGGAGATAGACACAGGTAAACTGCTGTAAATAGTTGATTCATTTTTCTTATGTCATCATCTTTCATGTCCCGGCAAAGCTTTCAGGAATACCTTGTAACCCAACACCTTTCATCTACCAGATGAAACCATAACCAAAAGAATCAACAATAATCCATTTCCTAGCATCAAACACTAGCCAAAAAATTAAACCAATAGTAAACACAATATCCTCAATAACTAGTTTGAATCCATAAACAAATTCAAGACTCAATCATTCTCAACCAAACTCAACAATAAAAATCAAACAAAAAAAAAGAGAAGCTGAAACGGAGAAGGAACATCACCATCATCGCGGCACCATGAAGCGTCGGCGCGACTCAAAAGGCTCAACCAAGGCGGGTGTGGAGCACAGGAGAGCCACACCATAACCATTGCTACTGCCCTGGAGTCGCGACCGCGGCGAATCCCGTCGTGAGCACGAGTTGCGCCACTAGTTAAGCTAATCACATCAGCCGTCTTCCCTCCATAACCACCACGTGCACGCATCTCTCTCTCAGCGGGACCTCCTGCTCCTTCCCTCTCTCTACCGCATTGCGCTCTTCATGCCACCATTACCACCGCTGAATCAGTCTCCACCATCGGATTGTACCGCGCGCACTCCCTTTCCAACTCCACGGGCTTCTGTGAACCACCACGCATAGACCCTTAACCTTGGTGCCTCTCTCGTGAACACCCTATTCGTAGCCCCGCCTCAGCGTTGGACGGGCTGCTCGCGGCCTTTGCTCTCTCGCCCTCGCTTTCTTTCTCCACCCCTCGGATCTCTCTCTTTCTCCATCTCTCTCCCTTTCTTTCTTTGTGTTTGTGTGTAGGTGTGGGTGTGGGTGTGGGTGTGGGTGTGGGTGTGGGTTGAGTTTTGCCTTAAGAATATGAATAAAAATGAGTCACTAATTGAAATATTAGTGACCAATTTTTATGCAATAAATGATTTTGTTTATGAATAAAAATCGGTCACTAATTGAATATTAGTGACCGATTTGCTAACCGAGTTTTATGCAAAATGATTTCTTGTATGAATAAAAATCGGTTACTAATATTATAATTATGATCGTTTTAGTGATTGATTTTTATGCAAGAAATGATTTATAGTATGAATAAAAATCGGTCACTAAATCGATCACAAATCCATTATTTTAGTGACCGATTTATTTCGGTCACTATTACATTTTCTAGTAGTGATATTTCGAGGTTTACCCCTTAAACTTTGTTTAATGTGCAATTTACCCCTTACAATTTAAGAAGGTGCGATTTACCAACTCAAACTTATACAATAGATGTTGAAACCAATTTTATGTTAACACCATTAAGTCAGTAAGGGAGATGCACAAAGTAAAACTGTGAGGACTAAAGGCAAGATAAAACCCGTAAGAAACAAAGTTGTGATCTCAAATCACCTAAGGCTGTTATGAAAAAGATTAGAAAATAGAACTTGAAAATATTATTACAATTTCAAATAATGACCCTTGTAAGCTAATGATAATGCCTCTCTGTATTTTTTCTTAACCTTTATATATATATATATATATATATATATATATATATATATATATATACACACACACACTTGTCACATAATACCTCTTCAGAAACACTTCAAGATTATCAGGCCTCACAGATAAGGGGTGTTTGGTTATTCCTTGACAATCATCGGTGAGTAAAATATGAAGAATCAAATCATTTGAAAATGACAAGTAATAATTGAAAGAAATCATCTCTCTAGCCTTATCTTCTTTGATGCATGTTTATAGAACGAAAAACAAGTTCATACATAAATTATTGGAATAATTGTATAAAAGCATGAAAACAAGTGAATATGTTTCATTTTTTTATCTAAATATTTGACGGTTTTAGTTTGTGCATCTCCATTACTAAGTTAATGGTGCTAACATAAAAGGGGATTTTACATCTATTGTTCAAGTGGGTAAATCGCACATTCTTAAACTGTAGAGGGTAAATTATGGAACCAAAAAAAAAAAACTGTAGAGGGTAAATTGCACATCATTAGGCCATAAAATACGGGTGATCTTAAAGAAGTAACTTTTTTTTTTTTTCTGGTAAAGATCTTAAAGAAGCAATTCATTCTATACCTTTATTTTTAAAATGGTATCCATACATTTTTTGTAATTTATAGATAATATTTAACCACGTATCTTTTGTATCTAAAGTATGCATATAAATCTTTCGAAAAATATGTTTTACAAATTTATATTTTAAACTAGTGATACATGCAAAAAAATCAATAATTATTACTAAAGATATCGTGACTGTTACAAAAGATAAACATAACACTTAAACATTTAATTTTTCTCTATTAAATAATTATCAATAAGATTTAATTGTTATGTACTGATACCAAAAAAATTTCTACAGTCATTTATTATATATTATCACATAATCAATGATAGTTAACTTTTACATCCACTACCTGAAAAATCATCTAAATAAAATATTTTGATTGGATGAAGTGTAAAATAATTTTACATTGTTAGTGTATTAAAATTAAATTTTTTCATTAATAATACATTAAAATTGAAAACAAAATGGAACATAGAATACGTGTGAGAGAGAGAGAGAGAGAAATAGTATAGCTTACCATAAAGGTTTCTCTGCAATTAACTTATTTATGAAGTAAGGAGGCATTTATTAGCTCCAAAAGATTTGACTTATTTAAAATGAGAAAATTAATCAAGTACAAAAATAAGAAATTAATTATCCTTAGATCATTTAGTAGGACTCATATAGAATGAAAGTTATTTATCTAAAGGTAGTTAACCCTCATTTTTGCACTGTACATACCAAAATCTTCACTTTAAAAGAATTAAACCTTAATTTTTATAAAGTAGAATGTCACAATGTCTAGTTTTTAAAATTTTATTTCTTCATTATCAAAATAATAGTATATCATTTAATGGTTAGATTTATAAAAGTTAATGTTTGAAAAAATATTTAGTAGAGTGAATATATATACAAGACTTATCTCTATAATAAGTGATTTCCCGCTCGATCTCTATTAATCTTTACTTAATTTTATAAATACTTCATTTTTTAAGTAACCTAAAATATTTATCATCGAAATTAATAACTAATCTCCTTGAGACATAGAGTTCACAAACGAAAGTTTTGCCTCTAGGCACAAGCTTCTCTATGCACACAGCTAGGAATCAACCCATACTTAAGGGCTTACCGTTGTGCTAGGCCTCATGGATAATTCATACTTCTTTTAATTTCAAAGAAAAAAATTTCATTTAATATTATTTTCATACAAAACCGTCCATACAAACGAATATATATATATATATATATATATATATATATATATATATATATATATATATATATATAACAACGAGATTAATGACTTCCTTAAACATAAATTTTATTCATTCTAGGTTTTCAATTTTCCTTCCTCGTGTTTTGAAAATAAGGAGGTATTGTTTAATCTATAATCTATAATACTAATATTTCAGACTCTATGAGGGAAACTTTTATAGGTGTCGCTTCTAGCAATTTAGAGCCCACAATTTTTATTGGAAATTTGAATTTTCAATCTATATTCATTACACTAAATTGATAAATATCAATCACATCAATTATAATTAATTATTAATTATGAGATATCAATTATAAATCATAATTTCACTCTCACTTCACAACTCAATTTCAAAATCCATTATCAGATACTCAATATCACTTTGTTAATTTTTATTCTATATTTTAAATTTCTAAAATAGTATTTTTTTTCATTATAATATATTTCAATTTTTTTATGATTATATTATTTGGCTTATTTATCAAAAAATTATTTGGCTTAATATATAGTCATTGTTTCTTTCAAATGTATTATAATTCTATGCGAAACACGTCATTTATATATTATCAACGAATGCATAATTTGAAATTAACTTATATAATAGTTTTCAATTAATATGTAATTATCAATTTGTAAATAATGTAATCTATCACAATGATGTCAATCATAAATAATAGATGGATATTTTAAAATTATATATTTTATTTGAAAACATGCTTATCAAAATAATAAATTAAAATCTTCTGGAAATTAATTCAATATTGAGTTAAATAATTTAGTTTACCTTTTGAAATATATTTTTAGTTTTAAAAATATAAAATATTTATTGTGATATATTTATTTTGACTTAAATTCAGATACTTTTCTATATTTAATGCTTGAGTATATTTTATAAACTCATATATACTCTATTATCATTTAATTTTAATATGAAATTTTTAAGTATGGAGGTTATTCACTTATTTTAAATGGGATATGTGAGGTTTTTTAGGATTTTCAATGTAATTTAAATATGATATTCTTTTTATTTTGTTATATTCAAATTACATTTAAATATGGTAATTAACAGTTGAATCTATAATCTGTAATCTATAATCTACAATACTAATATTTCATACTCCTATAAGTGAAACTTTTACATGTGTTTCTTTAGAGCGACTAAGACCTACAATTTTTATTGGAAATTTGAATTCTCAATCTATATTCATTACATTAAATTGATAAATATCAATCACATCAATCATAATTAATTATTAATTATGAGATATCAATTATAAATCATAATCTCACTCCAATTCACAACTCAATTTCAAAACCTAACATAAGATACCAATATCACTTGTAAATTTTTATCCTATATTTTAAATTTATGAAACAATATTTTTTTTGTTCTAATATAATTCAATTTTTTTATGATTATATTATTTGGCTTATTTATCAAAAAATTTATTTGGCTTAATATATAGTCATTATTTCTTTCAAATGTATTATAGTTATATGCAGAACACGTGATTTATATATTATCAATGAATGCATAATTTGAAATTAACTTAGAAAATAGTTTTCAATTAATATGCAATTATCAATTTGTAATTAATGTAATCTATCACAATGATGTCAATTATACATAATGGATGGATATTTTAAAATTATATATTTTACTTGAAAATATGCTTATCAAAATAAATAAATTAAAATCTTCTGGAATTAATTCAATACAGATTTAAATAATTTATTTTACCTTTTGAAATATATTTTTACTTTTAAAAATATAAAATATTTATTGTGATATATTTATTTTGACTTAAATTCAGAGAATTTTCTTTATTTAATGCTTAAGTATTTTTTATAAACTCATATATACTTTATTATCATTTAATTTTAATAAAAATTTTCAAGTATGGAAGTTATTCACTTATTTTAAATGGGATATGTGAGGTTTTTTAGGATTTTCAATGTATTTTAAATATGATATTCTTTTTGTTTTGTTATATTCAAATTACATTTAAATATGATAATTAAAGTTAATATTTGAATTGAATATCTGTGTAATATCTTTTTACATTAACAATGCACTAAAATTAAATCATTGCCACATTATACTTAATGATATTGATAATAAGAATATAATAATACACGCTATATTATATTAGTTTTTACATTTTAATAAAACTTCATAACATAGTTAACATATTTTCGAAGGATTTAATATAATCTATAATCTATATATAATATTAATAATTAAGATTCATTATATGGATAGTTTTTCATGTATCATTATAGAGAAAATTATGCCCCTCTATTTTCATAATCTTAATATTAAAGTAAGTTTTTGAATTTAATTTACCTTCTAATTATTAATTATTTTTTCCAATCATATATACATTCATATATCTCTTTATTAAAATTATTTAACAAATAAAAATAATATAAACAAAATGATAATTTAAGGTATTATACCATTAGAATTTTATATATATAATTATAGTATTAAAGATAACAAAGCTATTATAATTTCATTACCAAAAAAATATTATAATTAATGATAACAAGAAAATCTTAGCACACCTTTACTTTTTAATTGTCTTTATTGGAATTAATTTGCATCATGTATGTATGTATTTTCATTTTAATTTGAATTATGTTCCATTAGTGGTATTTGTTATTATGGATATTTATGTGTTGAATAAGTATTTTGAATTTTTTTTCAATTTTTGAAAGTTTTTTAATAAACTTGTAAATACCAGTAGAGATTCAAATCTTCAAGGAATGAGGAACGAACTGACGAGGATGAGAATTGGAATAGAGGCGAAATTTTAAATGAGAACGAGGTCAAAGTGGAGTTTCTAACTTTAAATGTAGAGCTTTTGAAAATGGTAAAAAAAAAATTTATCCATCTCAATATACCATATTTAATTTTTTACATCCAAAACATTCCAATTTATCAATTCCACAATTGTTTCATATTAATTTTTTTTTTAAAAAAGACTTCCATTTTTCAACATTACAATATTTTTTAAAAAATAAATCTCACAATTCATAATGGTACTAATTATTTATTAATTATTTTAAAAAATTAAATAATTATATTACTTTTTTATTGAAAATAATTATGTAATTGATATACTACTTCAATAATTGAGATTACATAAATTAGGATTATATGTGATTTTTTTACTAATTATAACATATAGTTAAAAATTGATATTTTAATTTACTGAGAGTATGTATGAGGAAAGGGGTGTAAATGAAATCAAATAAATTAAATTTATTAATTATTTTTCATTAATTAGGATATACATTTTTATTTTAACTTATTAAAAAGATGTAAAAAGTTAGGGATGACAAAAAAAAAAATGCTAAAGTGAGTACATATGTGATAGGATTATCCACAATAGAAATTAGAATAGGATTGATTTTGTCTTTACGCGTTCCCGCTTGTTAATGAGGATAGAGGGGGATATCACATCTTTATTTTTTCAATTATATATATTAGATTTGCATTATGTATATATTTGTTATTTTTTAATTTGAATTATGTTGCATTACTAATATTTATTATAATAGATATTTATGTTTCCATTTTAAAATATTTTTAAATTTTATTTCTTTTAGAATTCTTTTAATAAATTCGTGAATATGCGTAATGATTCAATCCCCATAGGGAATGAGAATGAGAACTTGTGACGTTGATAAGGATGGGCGATGAGAGGCAAAATTCCAAATGGGGATCTGGGCATGGGACATGTCCTATAAATGACTCTATTATATAATAAAATTATCCAGTTATTCTCTTTTATTATTCAACAATTTCAACTTTCAAAATGTGTAAAATTTTCATAAAATAAACTCTTTATTATCATTGTACATCTATCCAGATTTTTTTCAGCCTTATAAACATAATATTCAAAATAAGATATAAAATAAAATGACACATTTATATTTTGTCCATTTATTTAATTATTTAACTATTAACTTATTTTCAAAATAAAATTATAGACTCAATTTTCTATAAGATATATTTAAATAAATTATTTATTTTATAATAGTCAATAAACTATTTTTATTATTATTCCGTATCGTATCTGTTAAACGACTAATTTAATATAATTTAGACCGACAAGCTGATTGATGCATATGACGGAAAGGTGGCTCGTATATTTGCTATATTTATGTTTATCATGGTCCTAGCAACAACTTCGGATCCGTGGCGCAATGGTAGCGCGTCTGACTCCAGATCAGAAGGTTGCGTGTTCGATTCACGTCGGGTTCAAACTCCCGAATTTTTTGTTTCCTATTACAGTTTGATTTGGGACTTTTTTATAGTGTAATTTCAGGCTTCAAAGTCCTTTTATCATCACCTCCATTTGTTTTCTAGTTGTCTTTTCATTGATAAAACCAAATCTCCTTTTCTTAAATCAATGTAATTACGCCAAGCTGTGTTCTACTACAAATTTAGTTAATGCCTCGTGCATTCTGTGCATATCAAAATCTCAACTGCATGAAGATATAGATACATATTTTGTCATTGCAACATGGCGAGGAGAGGTTAAAGGTACCATTGTATATATTCATTTAAGCTTCTCATCCACTAAGGTATGTTTGGGAGGATGGCAATAGTGAAAGTGTCAAGGAAACAAAATTAAAGTTAAATTGTAATATCTGATTTTTTCTTTTAGTCACAATTATGTATTAATTAGATTAATTGAGTTTAATTATGGATTAATTTTTTTAATTAATTAGATAATAACTAATTAGACATTCTTTCTTAGTAGTTTGAGTGTATATTTATATTAGTTATTATGTTGAATTATTTAAAAACTAAGGATTATAGTATTTAAAAAATTTAGAATTCCTTCCGATCCAAATTTTAAAACACATCATTAAAATAAAATTTACTTGGATAAATGGTATATGAAAAATAGTATTTAATTATAATTTTGGATTTATTTTAATTATTATTTAGTACCTTTATGTATAAAATTATTTAATTACCCTCACCTACCTTTATCATATTACACCAACACACCCTCTCTACCAACAGGAAAAAAAAAAAGAAAAGAGAAACCCTACTCGCTAATTGAGTCCATGAGTGCTCCCCCTCCCCATCTTGACCACTCCTCCATTCTCTCCTTCTTCCTCAAAGCTTTAAGAACTATGGCACCCCAACCTCAATCCCACCTCCATTCTCTCCCTAAAATCTAAACACACCCAAAGCTACCACCACATCACATCCAAGGACACCACCATCTCCACCTCCAAGAGAACAAAGCTCTCCCCTTGGCATTGTAGCAGCCGTGGCCTTAGGAGGAAGAGGGAGGACGTTTTGGCTTTCTTCCGCCTCCTCAAGCTCCCAAACACTCCTTTCCTTTGACATCTTCAAGTTGGTAAGGGGTTGTTGTGAAAAACCTTCCATTTTTATATGTTATTGAGCCTAAACTAGTGTTTGTTTGGTGTGATATTTATGCTGAAAACTAGTTCCAAAAATGATGTGCTGATGGTAGAGGTTATTGTGCTAAACTCTCTATTTCATCATGGTTTGGAACCCTAGGATTTGGGGTTTTTGCCAAAATGAATTTTTACTTAAATTATTGATCGAACGTGATTGCGTTGATGGTTGAATTCCCTGTCTTGATGTAGGTTGCTATAAAAAAATTTTTTGATGTTATACTAAGGTATGGAAGATGCTTCATTTAATTTCTCATGTCAATTTATTCCCTAAATGTTGAGTTTACATCTACAATATGCTAAGTTTGATGGTTGTTTTTAAGTAGAAAAATAATGTATGAGGGTGGGAATTGGGTATTTAAGTGTAGGAATTTAATTATGAATTGTGGTTTATTAAGTTTGTGCTCAAGAATTGTGTTCTTTTCATGACATTTGGAGAACTAAGTACTGGAAAATTTTCCCAACTATAGTTCAATGATAAGTGATATTTTGTATTCTAGATAAGGAGTCTTGGTTAATTTAATTACTCTCGTTATTGGGTGTTTGAATGTATTCTTTCAATTATGAAATGTTCAATAAAATGGTGTTAGATTGCTGAAAATTTTCCAACATGGTGTTCCTCTCATAAAGTGGTAATTTGGATTTGGTTTCTTGCATCCCTTGACCTTTCTTTTGTGTACATATGTTTTTGGATGTAATGAGGATGCATTTGGATGGAGAATTTGGAGTCTTTGAACTACTTTAGTTGAATTGAAATATAAGAATTTTGGTTTGAGATTGGACATGTTAATCTAAATATGATATTGTCTTAATGTTGTGAGCTTGGAATATTTATATGTGGATGGTATTAAAAATGTTAATGTTGATGTTATTACTAGAATATGTGACGGATGAACGCTACTGGGTCTGTCCTTTTGGTAATTGGTTTAGGCATGTTAATGTTATGCATTGAGTGACTTTCCATTTGAACTGAATGAAGGAACCTTTGTCTTTGAAATACATAACGGTGTGTTTATGTCTCCTAATAACCTATAAGACTTTTACATGATGTTGGAACATGAGATTCAAAGAAGTTAAATTTAATGCTAAGTGAAGTTTTTCCTATTTATCCACATTTAAATCTAGTGACGACTAATAAGGTTGAGCTCATCCTGAGGTAATAGGTGATTCGAGTACATGTGACAGTGAATCACCAGGGTATGGTTGGTCACGGTGACATGAGAAAGGGTGATATATTATAGGAATTAAAGTTGCTAAACGAAAATGCTAGAGAAAGTATTAAGTCTTGATTCTTTTACTCCTTTATGCAAGTCTCATTCTATGTGATTTTATGTGCTAATAGTGCTATGTTTTCTAGATTATTATATGTCAATCAAGAATTGTTACAAGATTTAAAATGTGTCACTTTGGGACTTTTATTTGCAAACTAATTAAAATAAACTAAAACATGCTCACTTATTTTGTAATTAAACCGAAGTGACTGGAGACGACAACGATGACACTTGAACTATTTTTATTTAATTATTATGATTCCTTTGGATTCTCACCCTTTTTCCTTTTTCATGTTGTCTTTAGATGAGCCAGCTTTGGATGGAGTCCCTTGAGTTCTTGACATTGGAGCTAGCCCATGCTTAGAGGCTTTATTATTATCTTTTGCATATCTTGTATTTATTTCTTGAGCATGTAAACTATTGATTCTCACTTATGTTTTCCTCATTTTGTAAGTTTTATACCTTACGGATGACTA
Organism: Dalbergia oliveri; assembly: GCA_030441495.1. Taxonomy (NCBI): domain Eukaryota; kingdom Viridiplantae; phylum Streptophyta; class Magnoliopsida; order Fabales; family Fabaceae; genus Dalbergia; species Dalbergia oliveri. Next base: position 38,066,524 of record JAMLFY010000001.1, on the reverse strand, counting down.
TATTGAGATTGGGCCTTATTCTATTTTAGCTAGGATTTATTTATGGTTTGTTCTTTATCAGGATACTAAGTTAAGTTCATGTGGTTTTTATTACGTGTGGTTGTGACCTATGCTCTCCTATGATATATTAGTACCTTAATTATGTTATGATGTGATGACATGTGTTGTTATATGTTTATGATATCCAGGATTCTGTATGTACTTATTATTATGAAAATGTTGTTTCACTTATAGGTTGCGTTAGTTTTAGTTATGCAATAACGACGAGGCTCTTGTCATTTTAAGTTTTTTAAAAAATTGTTCACTATTTTCTACTAAAAGTATTTTCAAGTAAACCAAACATTCGAAATCAAAACGTAAGAAATATAATAATTGGTCAATAATAAGATATGCATAAGAGATTAATAATTAGGGTGTTACATAAATGATTTGAGTAAATGTTCACTTTGGTTCCTGAAATTGTATGTGTGATTCACTTTGGTTCTAAAATTAAGAAAATATCACTTTAGTCTGAAATTTCAAAAAGTGATTCAAATTAGTCCTTATATTACGTTCTTGAGGATTGACTTAAATCACCAAGAGAACTAAGTTGAATCACGCTTTGAAATTTCAAGAGACTAAAATGATATTTTTTTAATTTTAGGGATTAAAGTGAATTACACATATAATTTTAAGAACTAAAGTGAATCTTTACTCTAAATGATTCTTATTTGAAAATAATTTTAGAGGAAATGGTAAAATGACTAGTATTCTTACCTAAAAGTAAAGGTAAGGTTGTAGGTGTACGCGTTCGTGTGAATAAGGATGAGGTACTTGCAAAAGCACTAGAAGCTCAAGTCAGTGAATAAATAAGACATACATGTTTTGAGAGTGTAATGAGTGAATGAAGTGTTACGCCCCAATTTATAGAGTGAGGTAACAATAAATAGAAGATAATCCTTCTTGAATAGAGAAAATATTCCTTAGATTTAGGAGATATTAAATATATTTCATATCTAGAGATGTGATCTAATATAAAAGATATGGTAAGATAATAGCAATTCTCCATATTATCTCGTAGACGATCTAGGCGATATCTTGCTAATTTAGGAAATAATCTCTAGGGAATTATTATGTCACATAGACGATTTGTGGAGCCATATTCGAGTTCTTTGAGGTTAGTCTGAGATCTTGGGCCCATGTCTTGGGCCCATCCCAAATTCAATCCCAAATTGCATTGGTATATGCACGTGGATGGTCTCGTCTTGAGTGGTTGCACTGGAGTGAAGCTAAAAAATGGGACTGGTCCTAGTAAGGTGGGACTTGGCTGTTTGAGAAAGGAACAAATAGAACATGGGCACGTGGCATTGTGACAATTGCTTTTTACAATAGTAATAAAATATTGCAAAAACTATGGAGTTTCCAATTGTGAAACAAAGCAACGTTGCGGAGCCTTTTATTTTGATAAGAGCAAAGTTACAAAGCTTGAAATTCATAACCGTTGAGCAACGGATTTTTTTTTACACCAATACTTTATAAATTGTTATGCTCTATAAATATCATCTCTTCATACTTGTATTTTCACAATTTATTTATACTCTTTTCAATATCTTTCAAATTCTCTCAACACAAATTCTACCCTTTCATTCTTTCAAAAAATAAAAATAAAAAAAATCCAAACCAATTTAATGTAAATTCTTTTCTCAATTATTCATAAAATTTAAACTTCCCTCAAAATCAAAATATATAAAAAAAAAATCACAGTATTCAAATCCTCAAAATCAAAATCATGAATTTCAAATTCAATCCAAACATTTAAAATTCCAATGCTCAAATTGGGTTTCCTTCAAATTATCAAGTTCTTTTATTTTTTTTTCCTTTTCAAACAAACAAAATTCACACACATTTCAATTTCAATTTCCTCTTGTCTTTAATTCACCGGTCAAAACTAAAGGCACACCATCTTTCCTATTGCAAACCCAATATGGGGGTTTAGAGTCAACATCTGCTAGTGCCAGGTGATGATTCAATCTTTTTCCCTAAATGCCCATAAATTTAACCCTCCAAATTGAGGATCAAGGAGGAAATATGTGTAATTTCTCTTCTATTCTCTCACTAGAATTGTTAAAAAAATGTTATACTCTCATCTATTTCGCTCTTCACATTTCTTTTCTATTTTATTATTAACAACTTCTTTCCATTATCTACAAAACTCCCAAACATTATCTTAAGTTCAATATACATAATTGTTATTTAATTGGTATATCTTTCTGGCTATTTTACTGTTTATGTGCTTTGCATGAATCGTTTTAAGGACACACCATTTTTTATACGAAAATTAATTTTATTCACACTTTTGTAGTTCATCTTATACACCACATTCTTTGCATCTGATTCTATACATGGTGGCTCCCTTATATAAGGAATGGACCAACCTGCTTTATTATTGGGTTTTTTTTTTGTTCAAATAAAATTTAGGTTGAACAAAAGACTTGCCATAGTCCATATTAAGGCATGTTTCCAAACTTATAGAGCAGTTATAAAGATACTTAAACATCACTTTATGGAAAACCAAAAAATTGAACCCAAAGTCATAGTGATACATAAACGAAACATCAATCAAGTGCGACAAAATAGCAAATACTTTTCTCATACATCAAACCTCTTTTTGGACTCTTTCATAGGAATATGGACCAAACCATTTTGCCCTTGTGATTTACTGAAAATAAACACCAATTCAAGCCTTTTATTAATATCATTTTCTTAACAAACACAAAACTGTATTTCAAACCTAGGTATACATGTAATTAGAACATGATTGCTGCACAGTGTGATAAATGTAAATAATGCAGACTATGTCTTATAAACAATCTAGCCATCCACAAATAAATCAAAGACCTTGATCACACATGTTCATAGTCACCACTAACATCAACTTCATCATCATCCTCAACATCCAATGACCCAGTGCCAGCTTGCCCACCATCACCAGCTTTGGATCTTGGCCCTGGTGTCCTTGCCTCTTGTATGATCCGCATGATTTCTTCCACACTCTGGCTTGGTTGGTCTTTCTGTGTTTCCTCGGAACCTTTTCTTTCAGCTTCAATGATCTCTCTAGGTAAATTCTTCAAAAACCAAGGGTTCTGTTTTATCTCTGGATGGTGATCCTCTTTACAAAGGATCAGAAATCATTAGTTTGAAATTACTGGTAGATTCTCAATAGACAACAAATCCACCTAAAGTTGCTATAAAAAAAAACCACATTACTTCCTTTTTTTCTTAAATATGTTTGTGGCCCCTGAATAATAAACAAACTTTATTTTGAACCTTAAAAAAAATGTTTGGTAACAGTGCAAACCTTTCTAAAACTGCAACAGTTTTAGAAATGTTTGGGCCGTACAAGAAGAAGAAGCTAATCCTTATCCCACTTAATAGGGTCAAAGCTACACGGATCAAACGAATCCATAGTGTTCTATCGTGTATCAAATTAAATGTTTGGACCATAACCAAACAATTTTTTTTTCAAGAACTAAAACCAAAATTTATTTATTTTTCAATTACCAAAAACATCATTCAACCTTTCGTTTTTTAATATTGTAAAGGTGAAGTATGCATTCATCTATGGTCCAATACCATTAACATTTGTAGTTCTTTGACAGGCTGCATAACTGTAGTGCTTTTGTGTTTTTATAAAATTAATGACACATACCTTGGCAGGATTGGCAACGAAGATATGAGAGAGAATATTCCTGCACTCTGCAGAAACACGTACATAGTCTGGTATGGAGTACTGAACACCTATTATTCTCTACCAACAAGAAAATCAAAGTTTAAATTGACTACTTTAAAAGATTATTCATAATGGCATAGTTAAGTTAAAAGATAGTTTACCCCAATTGTCTTCCTGAAATTTCTAGGGTCTTCTGGATCCTCAAATGGGTATGCACCAACTAACATGACATAAAGAGTCACACCACAGGACCAGACATCTGCAATCTATAAAAAGGCTAAACTGGTTACAAGATCGACCATTTTGGACTATATGAGTGCAATTTCCAAACCATTGCTGCTAATTGCCGAAGCGTGTGGCTTGACATAATTTTTAAGGCACTGAGGGAAATGGCAGAGAAACTCTTAAATACCTTTCCATCATACTCCTTTCGTGACAAAACCTCTGGTGCAATGTATGCAGGAGTTCCAACTGTTGATTTAGGTTGAGAGTGCAGTAAAGCAGACTGCAATTGAATATTAAATTAAATATTAAAGTAAAAAAAAAAACTATAATAAATAGATGAAAGCACCATATATAATATATGGTATAACTCAAAGAAAGGCTCATTATGGTTAGATGCTAATACCTTGGAGTAACCAAAGTCACAAATTTTGAGCCTAGGAGATGGATTTCCGTCCAGGAGAGTGTTTTCCAATTTCAGGTCTCTATGACAAATTTCCTGCAGTAGGAAGCGTGATATGATATAAGACTCGAAAGAGTTTGTATTGAAGAACGCATCAAATGGTGCATACCATTGAATGACAGTAGCTGACCCCAGATATTAGTTGCTGGAAGAAATATCTCGCCTGCAATATAGAGGCTTTCATCAGAACAGTCACTTGGTATACCTTAATATGAATACCTTACACATGTACTATGTATATGGATTTTTGAAAGGAAAGAAAGAGCAGTTCAAGCAGATAAATTGCACAACCTCATCTTCACTAAATCTACCAGCACTGCATATCCTCTCAAAGAGTTCCCCACCTGAAGCATACTCGAGGACAATGGCTAAATGAGTAGGGGTCAGCAAAACCTGCAGAAAAGATGTCTCGTTCAGCATTTTGCTAAATACAACTCCTAAAAGCTCAAACTAGAAAAACCATGCTAGTGCTGGTGCATGACTAATTGGAGTGAAATTTGATTTAGCCCAATTATAACATTAAATTCAGGGAAATATACTAATGAGATAAGGCTTAGTTGTTTACTGATGTTGCTGTTGAAGATACAAGTCAGCCTGTTTTCTGCAGATGTTTTAAAATCAATGATCTTGGCTTGCAAGATTTCTTGAAGAAATAATGCAAGAAAATATGATAGTAATTCGATGCAATTGATTATGAGTGGCCTGATTTCTTGTAATAACAATGCAAGCCATAAAGCTTTGTGGCACCTGATGCCAGCAATAATAACACATTGCAAAGGGCATTATCAAATAAGAATTACGCCAGGATTTCTGAGTAGTTATTACGTCTAATATGAACAGCTCAAATTTCTTTCTGAAACAAGTTTCAAGCTGTCATTTGAGAGCTGTACGCAGTATGCACAAAAAATAATGCAGATAACCATATACTTGATTCAATATACCCTTTTGAGACAGAACGAAGGAACAATTCAAGGTAGAAAAACAAAAACTCCTACCTCTTTGAACCTGATGATATTTGGATGCCTTAAAGACCGGTGGTTAATTATCTCCCTCTGAACATTCTCATCAATCTGATACCACAAAAATAACTCAAGTCAATCAGAAGAAACAGAAACCAGAAAGGACTTTGACTGAACTACCTGAAAAGAAAATGTGTGGTTGCCCCAATATCCATAATGCAGAGTGATGTAGGCTAGTACCCAGAATGGAATTCATCACACATCAGCTCGTGACCACAATTATGACAACAGTGGCACAAGACCATGTGAAGAATTATGACATTCATTTCCTTTTTCTTTTTTAATTAAAAAAAAAGAAAGAAAAAAGAAAGAAGAAAAATTGCTCTAGCTGCTGGTCAAGAATACAGATTGGCCTATTAATACTCGAAGGATTACAGCAGAATAATACCATAAATTATAAAACTAAGACCACATTTTGAGATGACTAACAATTAATGGAACACATGTTGAAAATTGAGAAATAAAAGTATGGTGGATGAAGGAAGATATAATCACTTGGAAAAAAAAAACAAACTCATCTCATAAACAGTTTCCAGAAGTCCAAACCTTGGATTCACTATTGATATCATGAAACTTGAAAAAAATTCAAGAAGAACACAAAACAAGACAGGAATATTCTTGGCCCGTAGATTAAAAATACAGAAGAAGATACACAGATTGCACAGCTTTCAAACTTTTTAGATTCCTCAAGAATTTGTAAAATCAATGCACAGAAACATTTATTTGAACCAACAACAGCATTAGTCACTATAGTCACTTGAACTTGCAGAATTTTCATGGCACACTGAATATTATTCAATCAGGCACACAAGATTTTTATTTTTACCTTATTGCCTCTTTCTATGTATTTGACTGCAACAAGCTCCCCAGTCTTCCTGTCTTTTGCCAACCTGGCCACTCCAAAATTCCCAGAACCAAGGTCCTTCAATGGCTCATACCGTTCCTCCATATCCAACCCTTTCAAAAGAAACTTAAGACCCTCCTTTTTCTTCCACAGACACACCCTGCACCTCCAGAACTACAAGGACCAAGAAGAGTTGAAATAGAGGCCAAAAGAGAGGACCACAAATAAGTAAACAGGGAACTTGAACTGATAAGAATATGTCAAGAGAAAAACAAGGTGGCCAAATCAATTAAGAAACATATTATGATGTGTGGGAACTGCATCAATTATCATCTCATCTATTATTTGATATCCTGTAGATTATATTTAGATATCCTTATATCCTATATAATAATAAAATGAGATTATAGGATTCCATATAATTCATTAATAAAAATGGCATTAGCAACCAAAGGAAAGGTTCAAAGAAATAAATACTATTTAGAAAACTAAACTAATGAAAACAGACCCATAGGAAAAGCAAAAAGTAACAGTATGGTTTAAATTAATGTTCGTCATAATGCTCTCATCACATTCTTTACAATAGTATTAATTATTTTTTTATTATTTTTATGAGATTAATTTTTATATACTGATAATTTAAGATAATTTTATACTGTTAATTAATAAAATTTAAAAAATAAAAATAATGAAAAAAATTATCACAGTAAATAATTATTTACTATAATTTAATATTCTTTTCAAATTTTATTAACCGCATGAAAATCAAAATCATTTATTATAATTACAATAATTGCAACGCATCAACATCTGAAAATTATATTAAAAAAAAATCAACACCTGAAATTTAAAACTATTCTTTTCAAACCAGAGAAATAAGCCACTCAAGACTCGACAGAACACACCGTATCAGCTCATCAAGTGTCCAGACAGCCAGATTATATTATAGGAGGGTGATGTTATTTAGACTTTACGATAACAACGTGATAACATATTATTATTTATTACTCGACGAGGCTGAAATTTAACTGTCATGTATATATGGAGTATAAATAATATTTATTATTGTATAAAATATTTAATTTAACAAAAGAAAAAGAACGTGAATAATACAAACAATCAACCACTTATGAGTTAAACCCTATTGTATAATCTAAAAGTAGGGACGTATATTTCAGTTTATTGAAAAATTAAAGTTTAAAAAGAAAACGTATTACGAAATATATTTTTCTAATTTCATTATTAAAAAATTGTGTATCAATAATAAAATAAAAATATGTAACATATCAATTTTTTTATTTATGCGTGGCTGCTGCCAAAAATGGGGGCTATAAATGACAAATCAGCAAAGAAACGCGGAGAGAGAAAGAGAGAATCAGTTGAGCATGTTTTTGTGATTGACGAGTTTACTGTTTAGGACGCGTGTGCAATTACAAACAAGGAGATAAAAAGGGTAAGTTGAGTTTTTTTTTTTTTTTTGTACTAAAATATCATAATGTAAGAATGGAAATGAGAATCAAACTCGCAATCTCTCATAACTTATTAAAATATAAATTTTTTACATAAATAAAATAAAATAAATAGATTATTACATGACTTTCCCGTTTAAAGTCGTTTACCCATATGTCCTATTTTGATTAAATAGAAGTTGACTAAAATCAACTTTCATTTAAAATTACATTCACAAGCACGTAGAAGTCGATTAAAATCAACTTTCACACACTGTATTCCCTTCACATTATGTTACACAGAAGTATTATAATCGACTTCATCACAAGTAGAAGTTGATTATAATAGATTTTTGAAGATTATTATAATCGACTTTCATACAATGCAGAAGGATTATAATGAACTTCTAAAATCTATTATAATCGACTTCTTAATGGGTACACACACTCTGACACGTTTTGAAAATTGATTATAATCGACTTCTAAAACTGATTTTAATTAACTTCAATGTGCGCTCCATTATAAATAGAGAGCTCCCAATCGCTTTGCCATTAGAAAAATTTTGAGATTGAATATGAAAATCATAGAGAGATGGCAGAGAGTTACGTTTATATTCTTATACATTATAATGGTGAGATTATAAACACAGTAGAGAGGGAGATATTTTGTAGTGACAATCAAGCTGGTTGGTTGTCCATCCACCAATTAGTTTGCTACAGTTGTAGAGCCTAATATTGAAAGAGTATGAGAGAAACAACACGCAAGTCTCAAAAATCTTCTATAGGATGTCGTTGATATTAGGCCAAATGGAATCCATATAGAAGGTGGCAAATTCGGAAAAACGAGCACGTTAATCACATGTTCAGTTATTTTAACTTATTTGCTAAAGCTCGCACAATAGAGCTATTTGTTGAACTCCAAGGTGGTCCTTTTAGCTTTGGAGGTTCAGCTTCATCACTTCTTGCATAATGGCCCTATCCTTTGAAGTGTCCCACCATGACGTGCACAAATCATATGATGAGGTAGCTTTCTAAGTTTCGAACACTTTGCCAGCAGATTGAAGAGCTATTACCTCTAAATCCATAGCCAATAGCAGAAGCTAGTCTAGTTAAGGATTTTGATTTTATTGTGTAGCATCAAGATGATGAAAATGATGAAGAGGAGGACCTTGATCATGCGGCAAACTATGATGAAGAAGATCAGTTGTTTCATGTAGAACTTGGGTGAACATCTAATGTCCCAATCTCAATCTCGACTAGTCATTACTCAAGGTGATTTAGATACAATGAGATATGATGTGAGTGGTGGGTCTGTTTGTTCGAGCATTGGGGGAGAATGATTTGGCACTCGGCCAAGTGGTTCGCAACAAAGATGAAGTTTTGATTACTGTTAAACATTACAGCATTCAAAGAGGCGTTCAATATAAAGTTTATGAGTCTAACCACATAAAATTTCATTGCAAGTGTGTGAAGTTTGGCATTGACTAATTGGAGTATACATGTCACTCTTTGCCAAAAATTACAAGTGGGAAGTGCGAAAGCTCATGGGACGCACACATGTGTCTTTCCAAAGTCTATGAACCAGCATGTTCAAATGGATTATCATATTATCTGTGCCCACATATTTTCCCTTGTGCAAGCGATCCAATGATCACCATCAAATCTCTTCAAGCATCAATGGAGTCAGAGTTGAGGTTCAAGACAACGTATAGAAAGGTGTGGCTGGCCAAACAAAAAGTTATTGCTATGATTTATGGTGACTTGGAAGAATCCTATAATGAGCTTCCTAAATGGTTGGGTGGCATGCAATCTTATATGCCAGATATTATTGTCCAGATGCAAACTGGACCATACTATATTGGTGGTATTGTAGGATCGGGTTGCTTTATGTTCCATCGACTTTTCTGACATATCCACCATGCATAGAGGCATTCAAATATTGCAAAAGGCTTATTTCGATTGATGAACGCACCTATATGGCAAGTATGCTAGAGCACTATTGATGGCAATTGCCCAAGATGACAAATCAAATATTTCATTTGCCGTGGTGGAAGGAAAACAAAAGAAGCATGGTCTTTTTTCTTGAGAAATTTTTGACAGCATGTAACACCACAAGAGGACATTCTTGTCATATCTGATAGGCATCATGCTATCAAAATAGCTTTAGAAGTGGAAGGGAGTGGTTGGCATCCCCTTCAGCTTATCATGCATACTGTGTACGATACATTGCGTCAAATTTTGCTATAAAGTTCAAGAACAAAGATGCGAAGCGATTGCTAATGAATGCAACATATGCAAAGATTGAGCTTAATTTTCTGGATTGGTTTAGGGCATTGGGCCATGTGGATCCCGTGATGTGTGCATGGACTAGCAATATACTGCAATAAGTGGGCTCACTATGCTGATAAGGGCCGTCATTTGAGCATATGACAACAAATTTGTTAGAGTGTATGAATGCTATCATGAAAGGCACTCATAATCTTCCCATTACAATCATAGTAAAGTCAACATATCATCACCTTATTGAGTTGTTCATCCAAAAGGGCATAGAGGCAAGGATGCAATTTGCAAGTAGCTGAAGATTTTCAAAGACCCTGTTGAATGCAATTAAGGAGGACAGGTGACACCTTGGCAGCATGACTACCACTCCAATAACCCAAGAGGCTTTAGATTACTTGGTGTTTGAACAAGAAAACATTGGAAGTTGGGGTCAATGGGAATTTAGAGTGCATTTAACAGCGATGGTGTGATTGTGGGGAATTCCAAAAATTAGACGATCCATGCCATCATGCACTCGCCGCGTGTTCTGATGCTCGAAAGAGTGGACCTCTTTTGTTCACGAAGTTTACACCATGGAGTCTGTGTTCAATGTGTACATAGCAGAATTATCTGCAATTGCTAATGAAGAAATGTATTTGCCATACACTGGGCTTCCTATACACCTAAATCCTGCACTTAAGCAAACTCTTGAGGACTATCCAGTTTCCACAAGGATTCACAATGAAATGGACGAGCCTGATCCGAACTAGGGAAAATGTTGTGGATTGTGTAGAGGTACGGGTCACACCAGGACAAACATGCTCGGCCATCCATAAACTAATTCACTATGTACTTATTGCTCCTTATGGGGGTATGTGTTGGTTTTTTTAAGTTAGTTTGTTGTTATTGCTCATTATATGTGTTGTACTTAGAGTATTATTGTTAGGTTGAATTTGTAATGGTCTATTTGTTATCGTAAATCTATTAAGTTGTACTAGTCAATGTATGTTTATGAAAATCTTTCATAATAAGTATATGTTGTTTACTTCTTGTCTATTTGTGGGACATATGCAACCATGCTAAGCTCAAGTGCATAAAATGAAATCCCTAACTTCAAGTATATTATAAAATTCCGAAGTACATAATCACAATATAATTAGCACTAATGTCAAGTACATAATATAAAAGTCTAGAGTACATAACCACTATATAATCATTAAAAGTCTTATGTACATAATAAAAGTCTAAAATACATAACCATCATAAGCACTACCCACTACGCCCGTTGCATCTTGGCAAGCAATGTGACTTCCTATGACACAATAGCAATATACAATTTGTCATATAGGCCTGCAATGTACCTGCTCTGCTCCTACTGATCTTGTTCATCCTCCTACTCATCTTCCTCCTCCTCATCCTTATCCTTTCCTGCTCGGCCTCCTCCTCCTTATCCCTTCCTTATGAGAGCCTTGATGAAAGGGAGTTGGCATATACTCACGATGATCGATAGTAATGATCTAGTGGCTGAAGCACTGAGACAGATCTCCTATATGGATGATTGCACGAATGTCAACACGTCATAAGCTAACATGAACCTGGACTGAAAGATATATGTTGTGCTATGTCACCCTAGGCTAGACCTATCATGAACTAATGCGCCCAACTGGGGTGTACAAAAGAATTTGAAATGAACTGATGACTAGGCCCCGACATAAACTCGGCTCTGGGTCATGAACTGCTGGTTAGGCCTCCATGAATGGGGTTTAGATGCGCTAATCATGTGCTGCCGCGAGAAGGATTAGCCATGTAATGTCTAAGGGATTAGTCATGTAATGCTCCGGGGGCCAGCCATGAACGGGTGGTTAGGGCCTGACATGAATGCGGCGGGTTCAACATGAACCGTTCATTGGGGCCTACCATGAACTGGTGGTGGGTACGTAGAAGTCGGTTGGTACACGAATGACTGAGATTCAGGCGGTGGCTGGATCTGGTTGGGGCTAATGTCTAGCCTTTGGGGTTAGGGCTGAGGTTGGGCTGGGGCTAAGGTTGGGGGCTAGGCTTGAGGCTGGGGCTGGGCTCAGGTTGTACATCGGCATGATGATTATCATCGTCATCCAGCCCCTCCATCATCACCAAGTGCCTCATCTAGGTACTGGCGTTTGCTAGCATGCGTGCGGCACACCCACGACACATAAAAGAGTGTCGATCTAGGACGTCAGGAAGTGTGCGACATCTAGTGGTGGCGAGGCTTGGCCTGGTACACCATTTGGCAAGTCCCTAAGCTCTGGATCCTGGGGGCTCCATCAGCACAAAAATCTATTAGCCTCTAACAAGTACCACTGGAAGTACTTGACAGATGGCGCGTCATCACGATAGATCTAAACCCGTCGCTCCTTATGTGCTTCCCATGCTGCATGCCATGTGACATGATACTCAAGCCACCATATATGTAGATCCCCTCGACCATCCTTGGTGTGCAACCGATCAATGTTTATCGGGATGGTCAATATGTGCTGTCCTCCACCAAACGTCGAACCATGCGGAACAGCGTGCCATTCAATCAGCAAAGTTTATAAGTGCAGTCAGATGCACAGACATCAACCTCCTCATAAATGAAAGGAGGTGTAACGTCCCTGACCTTATCGCAGTTGTAAGGTGTCCACCTGAACTAAAATAGTGAATAAGAAATATTAGATTCACAACTAAAACAACTTAATAAAAGAGTTAATAGCATATTCATTATATGCAACTTACCCCAAAAATCGAATTAATGATATGCCTGTATCGCAATAGCTTATTTGTGTTTGCACTCGTCGAATACCTAAAACGCCTCCATCTAAAATGTACATAATTGGTTTTCCTTATTACAATTTGCACATATACAAATAAATAACAAATCTAAAATATTCACATAAATATGTACCTCAATGCTAGTGGAAAAGTGAGTGGATGGTGCCGTCTAGGGGCCAATTGAGGTATTCTATACCATGCCCAAGACTGGAGAAAAGGTAAACAACCTGAATCTTGGTGACATTATATTACACCACATGACAAAGCTCATGATAAAGGGATCCTAAACTCAAACCCCTAACTAAAGTTTGCACCCCGTTAAAATATATGAGAGAAGGGAGCCACTTCATATACACCCTAAATCTATTTATCCAGGAACAAGACCCCACCAAATAAAACCATTATGTACGCTCTGGTGTATTGAATAATCATATGCTCATCAGCATTATGTGGCAATGTCCCAAATGTCTTTATGAACCAATGCAAATTTATGGAGAATCCTTTTATGTCTTTCTATCTAAACGTTCCATGTAAGTCTCCACACAAAGCCCATATATCCTAATTATAAAATTTCTCTTATGCTCCTATGCAACCACTCATAGGAAGCCCATCAACACACAAACCCAACTGAAACACAACATCCTCCAATGTGACCGTACATTCTCCGTACGGAAAAATGGAAAGTGTGTGACTCAAGCCTTCACCACTCCACAAATGCACTAATGAGCGCCCTTTATATATGTCTATATATGTATAAAAGTACCCTTTAAACACTTTAAGAATAACTACCATTAATAATAATTCCACTAGCTTATCATTTTTCAAATTAATTTTTATAATTTATTATTTCTTTCTTCAATTAAATACCCACAAAATAAATTCAACAAAGACCAAAATTAAAATTACAACATTCTATAAAAATACACTAAAATCAAATAAAATAAAATACAAGTAAATTAAAGAAACTTTAGCTTACTTTTCACAAATCAACTAACATAGCTACCTAATTGCAAAACTACAATAAAACTAAATATACATACACATTACCATAAAAAAGAAATATATAACAAAAATTAAATTAACTTCTACAAATCTTTCTAAATAGAAAAATTAAAATTTACTAACATATTAGATTAAATCATAAAATAAAATACAATGAAAAATTTAAAACTAAATAAAAGTACCTGACTTTAGGTTGCCTGATATGATCCACAAAATTAAGACAATATAGATAATCCATGGAAACACTACATCACTTCCTTCCACCTCGTCTATCTGGAAATATCCGCCAACTACTCCCTTCTTGCTCTGAACGTGGAACACGCTCTTCCTCCCTTCCCCAAGGACTTCTTTCTACTTGTGAAATCGAAAGGAATCGTTCCCCTTTTATAGCCTAGCTTCAACGAACAAGTCGATTATAGTCGACTCCTACCACGCTCTAACACAACCCCAAAATCGAGTATAGTCGACTTCCACACACAGAAAGTTTTATAATCGACTTCAACAATGAACTAAAGTCGATTATTGTCGATTCTCGCAGAGAGCCTGGCACATGCAGAGAGGTTGCAATGAGCTTCATGCTAGCCGAACTAAAGTTGAGTATAATCGACTTTGATTTTACACACAAGTCGTTTTAGTCGACTTCCATTATATACAAATCAGGACATATATGTAAATGGATTAAACTTGAGAGATATACGTAATATCATATTTATTTTATTTTATTTGTGTCAAAAAGCCTTAAAATATGAAGTCTACCATTAGACTTTGGCCTCATTTGCATAAAAATTCTAAAAAGTTTTCATATTTCCTTAAAAATAGGTTTCTAATTGTCTTCTTAATTATTAAATAATATAAATACTCTTCCCCGGATTTATCTATCAAGATTATTTGATATTGTTTTACTATCTATCCAATTTTAATATTAAGATAATATTAATTTTTCTAATAATATTGTTAGCATAATTAATTTTATTAATTGAAGTGAATAATGACAATTTTGTCACTTATATAATTTTATACCATTATCAAGACAATTTGTTGTTTTTTTGTAATTTGTGTTTTTGTTTTGGCGGATAAATTAAAATGGAAATAGGACATTAGCAAACGATTATTTCTCATGTTTAACAATTAAAAAATTATTAAAATATGGAATTATTTAATTTTATGATGACCTGAGAATAATAAAAGATCGATGAATGAATCAATAATAACATAAAAAATTGAAGTATTTAACATTACTCTTATTTATACTGATTATCGTTTAAAGTAATGATATTAATATGAAAAGGATAATTAAATAGCCTTATTTTTTAAGAGAATACTAAACTTTAGTTTGATTAATAAAAATGATGATAAATTAATAGAAAGATATAGTAAAGGAGATAAAATTATAACTATAAAATTGGAATGACATAACTATTTGGATTTAATTTGTATATATTGCTAGTATAAAAAAATTTACATAAACATCCAATGTAATCCTATATTATCACATTAGCAAAAGAATTAGATTCAATCACCACTACCTTAAAAACTTCATAAAGGAAAGCATATGATTAAATCATCTTTTACACTATTAGTGCATCAAAATTATACTATAACTATTTTTTATTACAAAGTTTAAAACTATAAATAAGATAAAAAATCATTTAAGCAAATATTACCAAGTTTAATTTTGATACATTAACAAATTTTTTTTTTTTACAATGTCAATCTATCATATAATCAAATCATCTTATTTATATGACTTTGTAAATAGTAAATATAAGATTTAATTACTTTTAATAATGTGACAATATATAATTAAATAACAGGATAAAAAAATTATGCAACTGGTGGATATAAATTAAACTTTTCCTATTATTCGAAGATAGAGTTTAATTAGCATATATTAACAATATAAAGTGTTTCTATACCATTAGCCAAAAAAAGTTACACTTATTTATTTTATAACTAATTTTAATTCAAATCTAAAAAATTGTATATAATGAATGATTTGTCAATTATTATTATAAGTTGAGAGTGTAAGATAATGTATAACAATTAACGTCTTGAAAAGAGGAATGTTATTTCAACATTTCAAAATTTTAAATATCACCCCTCCCACAAATGTGTATATATATATATATATTCACATCTTTTTATCACTCTCCATTATTTTTCTCTCTACTTCTTGTGAGTGTTAGGTGTCTACACAATATAAGATGAGATTCAATTGTAGTGTAAATTTTTTTATATAATTATTCAATTATATATAGTTACATAAGTTATAATTATTAATTTTTATACACACTATTTAAAAAGTTATTCAAATTAAATATTTTGATTGGAGAAATATTTTTTCTTTCTTGAAAATAAGAGAATAGTAAAGTGCCCCCTTCATAAAATGAAAGGGCAAAAAACATGGGCGCTGACCCAACGTTAGGGCGTAAAAAGGTGACACGCGGAGGATTATTCCTCAATCTTGTGAGTATACGTTTCTCCGAGCAGTATAGTGCCTCGAGCGAGCCGAGAAAGAAGGGATTGGTTGTTGTGGGGTTCATGAACGATGATAAGTTGCTATCGCTGTCCCGATACGAATAATAATAATATAATAAGTAGCACTGGGCAAGTAGAATACAATTTGTTTCAACGAGAAAAGAAGAGAAGGAAAAACTGTGCTCTAGCTAGCGGTCCAGTGGGTCCCACCCAAATGATATCTGGTTATCTTCTATTGTTCAATTACTTTCCGGATGGCGGCCGACTGCATAGGATGATGTGCAGCGCTGTGCTGTGTTTTGTTTAATTTGTTTTGTAGCAGGAGAGTGCAACATTATGCAATTTTTTTTTCGGTATATGGAAATTTAATTAATCGGATTGGAAATCAATTAATTTATTATAGAGATTAAAAAAAATTACCTAATAAAAATTTCCTTAATTTATAAGATTTAAATATGAAATCTTACATTAATAAAGTGTTGGGGTAAGGAAAATGGACTCAAATTCGTTAAACATGTTATTAGGATAGATTCCAGAATTTACGTCAACAAAAGAATTACTACCGGCATGAATTCTCATTCAGATCTTTTTGCCGTATTTTGAAAAATTAGTTTTTACTTCTTTTATTTTTTATTAATAGTCACTCTAAAAAAATTATATAATTTCGATATATTAAAAAATTAATGAAAACTATATTGATAAAATTATAAAATTTAATTTTTAATTTATATTTTTAATATTTTCTTCATAAAATTTTAAAAATTAAAAAAATGAAATCTGAAACCAAATCTAAATCTAACTCATTATTTATGTTTACTTTTATATTTCTTTTATTACAATAGTGTTATACCCTACTGTTAGAGGGCATGTGCTACTCTTGCGTAATATATTAAAAAATAAGTATGAAAAATGGTTTACAAATAAGTGACACCAAGCATATGCACTGTACCACCAATATTAAATATATACATTAGATTAGATACTTTATACTTTAATTAGCAATGTTATATATATTGGCAATTTTCATGTTATTAATTTTATTTTATAAGCTTTAATTGATTAATTAATTTTTTTCATTGTTTTACAATACTGAAATTGTATATCTATATCCTACGATAATATCTATTAGATGTGATACTTTAAATATTAATAAAAAATTACTTTCTTTTTCTATTAAATACCATGAATATAATGATTAAAAAATGTAGATAATGAAGAATTTTATTGTTTAAGACAATTATCCTTGCATGACAGAAAAAAAAATTGACGTACAATAATTTTATGTTATAAATTTTAATCTATCAAATGGGATATATATATATATATATGTTGCTTAATTGATTTTGACTATCATTAAAGTGGACATATAATCTATTTAATTGAATGTATTTTATTATTTGAATTATATTTATTTTTAACAAAACTATATTAACTACATTCATGTATTTATCATCATAAATAATTAATTAACTCAAGCGAAGCAAGAGTAAATATCATAGTAACAAAAAGATTTTAAATGTAACAAATTAATTAGTATACATGTGTTTAATTTAGAGTGGAGAGTCAAGGGAAAGGTATCATTTCCTTTTGAGAATTGGGACAAAGAGGTGGGTCAATTCTTACAACGAGACCACAAGCCCTGTCTGAAGGTTGAAAAACTAAATGGACTAAATGACAATTGGGCCAAATAAGTGGATCAAATAAGGGATTCAGTTCTATCAATCGGTCCACAAGCTTTATAGTCCTAACGCCTGAAAGGTTGAAGGGACTAAGCAATAGTTAGGCCAACGAGGTGGATCCCTTTGGATCGACTGGTTCACAAGCCCTTCAGTCCAAGGCCTAAAAGGCTGAAGGACTAAGTAACAATTTAGCCAAATAAGTGGATCAATTATGTATCGATCGGTTCACAAGCCCTCCAGGTTCAAACTCGTCAACCAATGTAGGCAAGTTGGTTTACGGATTCTATGTACTGACGTACATTACTTACTGTCGTTTAATTTCCCCTCATTTTCTTTTAGGTGGCAACATGGTTTTTGAGATGTTGGCCACATGTCAGGTTGCTATTCGAGGTCATGTCATGTTTTATTAATAAGGGGAAGCCTAAATGCTGGAATGTTGACACGTGGTGCAACATCAATGGCGGGTATCAAAATGGTTACATTCCTTATTTATTCGAACAGGGAACTCTGGGAGGAACTTTGTTTAACTTCCCCATTCATTTACTCAATGCACTACCATTACCACTCCCCTCTCCTTTACTCTGCATTACTTTGTTATTTTGCACTTCCTCCACTGCCACTTCTTTGTGATTCACGACGCTTGGTGTTTCGACATTCTAGAGTCACTTGTGGTGCTTCATTGTTTTGGCGTTCCAAGGTCACATTCAGGTAGGCTTCTGTTCTATATTTCCATAATCATATTGGGAAATAGTGTAATGTGGATTGTTTATTTCAAAGGACGGGGACATGGTGTAAATGGTTTTGGGAACAAATGCTACATTTGAATATCAATGTTTTATCGGATGTTGGATATAGAATCTCCTATGATTGGTAGCGATTATTGTTCTTCATTGTTCTATTGCTTTTTGGGATAAAATTGCATGTGGGTTTTTCGTTTTTGCTTTAAATATGGGGATAATATGTGTGTTGGTTTGGTCTTGTTGTTCTTTCTTCAATAATGATTGTAAGGTTTGTGATATCATTGGGGGTTCTTTGACATTCCTTTGATGGCTAGCTTGTAAGCGTGTCGTGATGGAGACCATGTGTAAGCAGCCATCAAAGGAAATGGCACCCCAACTTAACAACGCTTTTGAGTCGTTGGGCAATATTGTACCTGTTATTAGGTTGGCCGTAAAAATCGAAGAATTTGACTTTCTTTGGGGTTATCCGTGACCTGGTGAATTCCAACTACTGGCCTACAAGCCACACAGCAGGTCATCCGTGACCCAGTGATGGATGCTTCTTTATGTATGAGACGATATTCACCCACAAATTGGAATTGCCGTTTACCCAGCTGTATTCTGGGTGTTGGCCATGCAATGGGCAGCCCCCATTCAGCTGCATTTGAATTCATAGGCCTTCTATTGAGGCTTCCACCTACTATGTAGATTGCTCAAGTTTGAGGCAACCTTGAGACAATTCTTTTATTTCTTTCGGGTGAGCGCTTTCAGGCTTCGAGTGAGTCATTAGTATAAGTTATGAAAGCTCATGGTAAATGTCTGCTATAGGCTTTCGAGTCATCATATAAGAAGTGGACATATATTGACTGGTTCTTCAAGATTAAATTAGGCATGTCTGTCAAGGAACATTTCTGAGTCATCTGGTAGGTTTTGGTTCCTTTTCGTTGGAGTCTGGTGCTTATTCGAGTCCCGAGTGACTTGAAAGAGTTTTCCAATGTAGAGAAAGGTAAAATAGAACAATTGAATAGTCGACCGACATTATGTCCTTGAATTCAACCGGTAAAGTTGTGCAACTGATTCGGGATAGGGGAAATCAACCCTTGTTAGAGTAAAAATTTAGTGAGTCCCTATTATCTTTTTGTTATGTATATCTTATCATCATTGCATAACCATGCCCTCTGTGTGTGTGTGTGTGTGTGTGATTTTGTAGAGCTTTTCTTGGACTCCTTGGGGAGAAATAAACAGAAGAAAGAGATGGCAAGCAAAAGGACAAGGCCCCTCAATTTGATGTTGATGCCTTGAGTGCATCTAGGAAGAGGAAGAAGAGGACAACGTCCGAGGGTTCTATTGGGCCACTTGGGAAGATTCAGCTCTTCAGCCATCTTTCATGACCGACTTTACTTCTCCCCCGTCTCATGAAGGTGCAAAGGAAGACCCTTACATCAATTTGAGCTACCGAACTAACAGATGAAGCTCTTCAAGCGCTCAGCCAAATTTCTAAGCCTCACCACCCCCAAGTCTGGTTGCCTCCTTTGCCCCTAGGTACGAATCTCAAACATTTATTCCAAGAATCTCAACTTGATTTTGATCATCAAGCCGGCCCATGGCATAGATTGGAAGATGGTGTGCTTGGGCGCCATCAAATAATGAAGAAGATGATTCTAAAAACAAGGAGGGTGATGGTCTTGAAGAAGACAATGGCACTTGATCAAGGCCAAGGTATGTGCTTGTATTAGGATTGTATGGAACTTATACAATATTGGTTTTAAATGCTAAGTTAATGTGTATTGTGATTACCTTACTTTTTGAATAGTGCTTGTAAAACCGTACTTCTAAACTTGTTTATTTCTAAGATGAAGCATCGACATGTGGATATTTGAGTTAGTGAAAACTAATTTTGGTGAGTATCCGTCTTAGTGTTTGTGAATACGAGACTTATTTCCAATGAATACCGGCCTTTCTCATGCTCGTGAATACAAGACTTATTAAAACCATTTTTTTCGTGCTTGTGAATACAAATCTTATGTCCTGAATACCGGTCTTCAAGTGCTTATGAATACGAGACTTGTCCAGTGAACACCGGCCTTCGAGCACTAGTGAGTACCTTTTTTTGTGGGACTGTTAATTATTTCAGGATAACTGGTAAGGTAAAAGCCGACCTCGAAGGCCAGCTTACCCACCACCACCTCCACCACTGCCCCTCCCACCACCTCTACCACCTTCCCTTCCACTACCTCCACCTCCATCCCTGCACCACCACTCTTCCTTTTTGATGATGCTCACTCCCAAGTATACTGGCCTTCCACTTCGTCCTTATTCCCACTCAGCCCATTTGTAGCAATCACCCTTTCGAGCCCTACCATTGCCCCAACTCATTGCCCCACATCTTATCAGCCCTGTTTCCTCAAGTGGGTCACAAACACGATCCAGATGGGAGGCCCTCTGCTAGAGTAGGCTACTTGAACCTTATAGTAGATCGCTCCACCAAATTAGGCCGAACGGTAAAGACAGCAAGTTTAAACATGTTTTCTATGACATTTTAATTTTGCATTGCATATGATATTTAAAATATTTTCATTGTTTTTAATTTAGTTCATCTATATAACAACTTTAATCCCTTTATTGAGGGTCACCATTGGATCATAGAGGTTATACAGAGTATGTATAACCCTATGGCCCATTGACTGACATCCTAAGATATGTCAAAGAGATGTGGTGGAGGAGTAGAAGGCAAGTCTATGATTAATTCGCTTTTGTCAAAATATGTTTATATTATGTATATGCTTATGATTACTTTTGTGTTGTGAGTTTTGTATATGCAAGGGCGTTTACATTCTACCTAAGCATGAGCCCGCTATTAAGAGAGCTTGGCTTGGACGATTAGTTCCTATAAGCGATTACAAGACATTTTCCATGATGTTCGCAAGGGCTGGATGAATAGTTGGTGGCTGAATGATGCCACCTTCAGTGAGTGGGATGGCACTAGGCCTCCGAACTTGACTTTCAAGGATAGGTCCAATAAGGAGAAGAAAAATCAGCCTTATCTAAAGGCTCACTATCAAGCATGTAGGAGGGACCCGTAAGTGTCGGTAAATATTTAATCTTTCTACATTTAATATATTAGTAAATGTTAATTTAATACATTTGAATTGTAGCAAGTAATATGTTTTTATGACTTTATTGTACATATTTGTGCAGTTTAGGAGTTAAATTGCCTTTCAACCTAGGAAGAGTTGTTTTGGATACCCATGCTCAAAGGTGAGCTGATGGGAGACTAGAAAGGTCTGAGTATACTCTTCCTTTAAGACAACTTATGTAAGTTTGAATTTGGACCTCTTTCTACTTAATTTTTATTACTTTTTTCATTTATGTCATAATTATTATTTACAATGTGTTTTATCTTTTTTTTTTTCTTTGTAATACGAGTTTACATATCTCTAGGAGTAGGCATAGACCCAATATGAGACTCAAGTGGTTGGCTGGGCCCGATACTAATATCCCTCCTTCTCCAAACAAGGGAATGTCTAGGCCCAAGTGGTTGTAAGGGTTGCATGTATGGGATGGGGTACTACCGTGATAGTAGATCCACATCCTCCGCCATTGGGTCTGCCATCGGGGATGATGCCTAAGGGATTGTGTGCATGCTCTCAACCAGGAATTGTAGTAACAAGCACATCTTATCCAGCAACAACAAGAGCAGGAGGCTCTAGGAGCAGGTAGGGCGGCAGGAGTAGAGAGGAACCAGAAAGATCCGATGACTTAAGCCGTCCTTAGAGTAGTAGTAACAGGAGAAGGCCAAGAAAGAAAAGATTAAATTCAAGAAGATGCAGAAGAAGATCACTATTGATGTGATGAGCTTCTTCTGGATATGTAGGTCTCAAGATCCTCCAACTCCGTCAAGAAAAAACTCCCCCAGATGCCATTTTCGTCCATTTTGAGGGCTCCTTACCGTCTGGTGGTGACGACTCCTATGGGTCCAATGATCATGATGCCGCTAACGACACTAATGGTGAGGAGTTTAGCTAGTCTTTGTCTAGATTTTTTTATTTCATTTTGAATTTTTTTTTTACGTTTATCGCACTTTGTATTTATTTTATTCTAATACTTAGTTTATTTATTTCATTAGTTTGTTTATTTATTATTATTATTTCATTATTTTCTTAATTAATATCACTTTAATTGATAATTACATTATTATATAAATAATAAATAAATAAATACAAAAAAAATCCATAGTTTATATAAATGAGCTACACAAGACAATGTAATTATGCCACGACCGAACTTAGAACGTAACTCATGTGAAATCCTATCTCCATGTAAGCCTTCTAGGTCATGTGTCTCTCAAATGCATAATTTATCATAATATAATATTTAAAAGATGATTTTCTTCTAAATCAACAATCAGTTTTCTATTTAAAATATAGTACTTAATATTCAAGCTTTGAAAACCGATTTATACTACTTAGCTGATCAATTACATAATCTAATCGAAATCAAGAATTTCAAATCTCAACTTAAATCTTGCAACACATATAGGAAATTACATAAACTTTGAAAGTAAATACAATATCTCAAAATACATGCGTGGCTCGAATCCTGGACAAAACTACTGGAGCACTTCTACAACTAATAGAAACCTAACTAAGCCTTACAATAATGTAAAGCTCACCAAAAAGGAAACTGCAACTATTGGGCCGATGATCGAACGACTTCTGGACCTGCAATTATGAGAGGAAGGGAGAGGGGTCAGTCAACTGACTCAATGAGTGAGCTCTCACCTATCACCTACATAGGACAACCAAGGAATATATACATAATGCAATATACATGCAGCTATATAAATCAATTGATATGTACATACCTAGCTTGCTAGGAAAACACTTTTCATTTCCATAGATTCATAAACAAGCATTTATAAAGTCACAACTGAATAAATACATATATAATAATAAAAGTTGTAAAGTGGTGCTTAGTCCCTTGGAGAGCACCTCCTGAAACCATAATAGTCCTGTCCAAACAACTGGGCACCTAACTAGGTCCCATTTTCTGAAATTTGCCACCATGGCTGTTTCATAAAGTTGCCTCCATGGCATACTGGGTTTGTCTCCATGATTTATAATACTATTGTCTCATGGCTGTTTATTTCTATTGGCTCCATGGTTGTCTATTACTATTGCCTCCATGGTTGTCTAATACTTTTCATCATACATAACTTAACTAAAAATAAATAAAAACAAAATGCTGAAAGATGGGTAATCTTCCCTTACAAAGTAGAAGCCCTAATTTCTTAGTACACTTAGAGTTCTGGATTTATATAACTCTAAACTCAACTTTAACATAACTGTACTGTGGAAATCATGCCTAAGGGATTACCCATTTGTAAGCATTCTGTTTAAGCCAAGAATATGTATTTGGAGTTCTATGAATCATACTGAATTCCGTACCTCTTAGTACCATAAAACTGAAATTCTAAACTTTATATCTTAAGTGAACATATTTTATATACTTGATAATTCTAAAATCATAATTTAAATATTGGATTTCATAATCATAAAACTCTTAACATATTTATTGAAATAATAACTAGATAAAATCATATATTTTTCCAACAATCATTTCATTAGCATATAAAACATTTTCCATACACACAACATAACAATCATGGTCTTATGGTTTTGTAAAATTCATTCTTTCATGCAATCATCATAAATCATAATTTTCTAGCTTGACAAAATCAGGTAAAATCATATTCTATCCTTTTTCTAGTTTCAAATTCTATACTTAACAATCATCATGCAAGAAGCATATTTATAATGATGAAACTAAGGTTATGGGGTCAAACCCACTCACTTAAGGGGAGGACATAAGGGAACAACTTCGGAGAACTACAAAGAGGAATGACACCAATGTCTGCCATTGAATCAACAAGACTTATAAACATCCTATGGAAAGCTCTAGATTACTCTAAACATACACCAACAACTTTGGGGAGCACCCCCACTTGACAACTATGAGAAAATAACTAAACCCAATCCAAGATTATGAAGGAATGGAGAGAATGGAGACAAAATCTAACAACATAAACATACCTTGATGATTTGGGAGAGCTAGATTGGCATGAGATTGAGGAAGAAGAGAGAAAAATGGAGGGGGAAGGGTTCTAGTTCGCCTACGCTTCCAATGAGGGAGGGAGCTGATTTGGGGTTTAAAAGGGGCCAAAAATGAAACGGCATTGTTTCTGGGTACCGTTCACGCTCCAGGGACCACGGCGGTTGCCGTGTACCCGCCTCTCCACTGCACTTATAACCGCCATAGTTACCGCTTGGCCCCTCAGACCACCGCACCACATGAAATCGCCCTCTGTCTGAACTGCCATAGTGGCCCAGAATTTAACACGTGAAAACCATCCCTGACAGCATAGCGGTCCTGGACCACTATAGTGGTGACGGGACCCCCATATCTAGGTTTTTATCAGGCATTAAGGTTGTCTCAATATTACTTATTTACATTTCTTACTTTTAATAAGTTAATCCATTAACTTTAAAACATAAATGTAAATAAGAAAATATCCCTCATTTTGATTCAAATAAAATATCAAAAAAATCAAAATCCCAACTATTCAAAATCCAAATTTTGGGTTTTAGTTCAAATCGAAGTTTTTGAAATTTTCTAAACTTGAGGGCTCAAAATGAAACATTTAAATGTTTCATAAAATTCATTAAAAATCCTTATTCAACTCTTTTTCCCTCTAGGAACAATTACCAGGACATTTTGATTAGAAAGTCACTCTAACATATAGCCCTCCAAGAAGGTGCAAGGTCCAAGCTTAGAATTTAGACTACCGGAGGTCTCCTGGAACCTTAGGCCGCAGAGAACTTATCTCCTAACACGTATGTATCCTTATTACAAAATAGTTAATAAAAGAATTATTAAAACATTATCGATGGGCTAACCTATCAACAATAAATTGTTTTTTTAGATAAAGTATTTTTTAAAAAATACAAACTCATCGGAAACCCATCAGGAAAAATTAATAAAAAATTAATTTTATTTTAAAAAATCTGTCAATACAATTAACAAATCTCGTAGGAATATTATTTATCTAACGACTCAATGACACCTTTAATGCAATTGTACCAATTGGTCTTCATTTTTTTTTCTATTGGTACACTTGTCAAAAATTACCAACTAGGACACGTACCCTCAGGAATATTCAATCGACCACCAAAAAATTGATGATTCGTACTTGTCGATATAATTCAAAATCGTCAAAAAACCCATCGGTATACCGAACATTTATTGTAGTGGGAGTTGGGGAGAGGAATGAAATACAATAGAAATATAGATTAAATGAATAAGAGTAAAGTAGTCATTTTATGTTTTTTTAATTTTAAAAAATTTAGAATTTAATGTTATGGAGATTACTATAATAAAACTACAAAAATTGAGAGTTGAGTGTCCATTTAAAATTTAGAAGGATTTAAGTGTGACATTAATAGATTTGGGATATCTGTGTAAGTTGCCAAAAATATATTGTCTACACTTCAATGGTTTAATACACTCAAATTAACAATATTATGTCATGCACGAATCTGGCAGAGTTTTAATTTAACTTAATTACACACTTTTTTGGGTGAAGTACCAATTCATTCAAATACAAACCACCAACACTAACATATTCCAAATACAATTTGGAGCCCATTGTTATAAAACATTGTTTTATATAATAAATTGTTGGGTAGATAAAAAATATATATACAATTTGTATAAGGGCACTATGTCTAATTCACTTAATCAATCTTTTGTTCATATATATACTGCTATAATTTGAAATCGATTATTGTGTACTGGTTTTAATGAATGCATATATGAAAAGTTGTTCCACTATTATTGTCATATGGCCTTTTGTTCTAATTTTTAATTCTTTCTAATTAAATCATTCATTAATTTATAATCCTCCCACCTGTTCAAGTATTTGAGATCCCATTAGGAGGTATGACTTTTTTTATACTGATTTTTCCATATTTAGGACTCAATCTAAGACTATTAGCTAAGAGAAAGGAGTATTTAATCGCTCCAAACCGACCATGTGTCAGCTATTTTAAGTTTATTTTGATTACTAATGATACTATTTATTATATTTTGACTTTTCATATTTCTCATTTATATCGTTCTTTAATTTTTTATTGTTTATTTATAATTTCATTCATTTAATTACTATTTACTACTTATTATATTTTGACCTTGCATATTCCTTATTTACACCATTGTTAACTTTTTACAATCATGCAACTTTTTATTTTAGTTTTTAAAAAATATAAAACAGAGTGACTAATTTTTTATGTTAAAATAAGAAATGTAAAATAATTTATTAACATGTATAACTTTACACGATGAGCTAAACTCAATAAATTTAAGAAAAAATTATTAAAATATTACTAATATTGAGTTAAATATTATTTTATCAAAGTAAAACATAGTAATTTTTCATTAAAACTAAAAATATAAAATGTACACAAAAATTAAAATTCAACTAATAATTTTAGAATTATATAAAAATCTTTTTATTGTACTTTGAAGTATTATAATTATATTCATAACAATTTTTTATATTAAAAATTAATAAAATATTTTAATTAAAATAATTAATTTTTAAATATGTTGTTAGTTTCTAAAAATAAATAAAATTTTGTTTTAATCCTTGCAAAAAATTGTATCAATCCAAACATTTCTAAATTGTTTGGTTTTAATTCATGTCATTAGTCTATCTATGTTAAATATTGAATTAGCTAATGAAAGACTATGTCATCCAATCTTACATGAAAAGTTAATAATCTTATGTGAAATCTCATAATCTCACACGTCAAACTCCTATTGTAAAATGGGTTAGTAAGTCAAGTAAGATAAATTATTGGACCGGTTAACATGTTAGAGTATAAGGGTTTTGACACTTAGAATAATGATATAACACATAGGATTAATGGTTTTTATGTAGGATTGGATAATATGGCTTTCTGCCAATCAGTTAATGTTTAACATAACATACAAATCACCAAGGATTATAACCAAATGATTTTGAAACTATTTGCACCAAAATTAAATTTTCTATTTAGAGACCTAAACCAAAATTTAATTAGTTTTTGAGACAAAAAACATATGGGAAATTATATCAACCTCTCATAAGTCAATTAATATTACATTTACTCCCTTTTAATTTATAAAATAACATTTACCTCCCTTAATTTCTTGAAGAACACTGCACTTACATCCCTTGGCATAAACCTTTTGTTAACTCCGTTAGATGTGGCTTGACTTTTTGTGTTTTAAGAGATTTAAAAATTCCAAATTCATGTGAAATATCATTCATGCCCTTCAATCATCACTCTATTCTCATTAGATTGCCACTACACGTCAATAATTTTCTCTTTCTTTTCTTTTTGTTCATCTTAGCTCACTACAGACCTCCATGATAAAGTATCCCAATGAACTCAACCATCACACAAATAATTCATTGTAGAAACACCCATAGAAATTAAACAACAAACCCAGCTCATATGTTGCTTCAATCAAATAAGAACAAGACCTGATCCAGAACAAGACCAACATGAACAACTACGCACAAATCCCCAATTACCGAAAACCCTAACTCTCACCAATCAAGATTCCCGGATCCAAATCTTCCCCAATGCTAACCAATCATCCCTAGCCAAACAAAGACAACGTCATAGGAGATTTGATCCAGAACGCTGATCATGACAACCTGAGACCCAACGATGCGCTAGCACCTTATCTTAACTTTCTCTCTCTGAACTTCCCTTCCATTCCATTGTTGCTATGTGATTTTGTTTTTGTAGTTTGAGTGGTTGTGTCTAAAGTTTCTTTGATTATGAGACGTTGAAAGAAATGAGTGTTAAGTTTGATAAAAAGAGGAATAAGGGAAATGAGTGTTGATTTTGTGTAGCGTTATTGTTTGTAACTTGAGTTGTTGAGAACGGGAGTGAGATTGTGGTTGAGCTTGATTCTCTACTGGGAAAGAGACGGGAGAAGAGTGGGTATGTTTGTCTTTTTATCCGATGTGTTAACAGATGTTAGTTCCGTTATGAATGAGGGGAGGTAAATGTTATATTGCAAATTAAGAGGGCAAGTATAATATCAATAGACTTTAAGGAAAGTGGATATAATCAAAATATATTTAAATCAATCATTAAAATATAATTTTTTTAAATATAAATATATTTAGATGAATTAAATATTTACTTATTATAAATTTAATTTAAACATTTAATTTATATAATTCGTGTAATGCACGAGAATGAATAACTAGTAATTTATAAATATCCTTACAAGAATTCGACCAATTTTAGCCCCTATATTAAGATGAGGCCTTCTCCTCGACCTCTATTTTTTTTCAAAAGTGTAACAGAACGTGGTCGGCTATTACCTGCACCGATAATTCGACACGTAAGACAAATCTAAGACATATGCTTGTGATTAGTGCTTTAATGAGACGTTTATCTTCAATTTAATTATGAGCTTGTAACTGTCCTGTCCACTTGGAGAATATTAATTATGTCCCCTTGTCTTCTTTGGTCCGTTGCCACACATCACTATCTCATATAATAATGGATCTGGGATCATTTTACTGCTTCTCGGGTTTTCTTTAGGATATAATTGGTTGTATTGCTAGGCCTTGTCGTTTACTGCACACACAAAAATTAATATGTTTCATATTTATTTTTCTCTCTTACTGTTAGTCAATTTTTTTAAATATACAAATTTATATAAAATTGATTTGGGTGAGATTGATTATGTTATAATAAAAATTTGAGCAGTGCATATGAAAAAAGATTCAGAAGTAAAAATAGGAAAGTAGAAAATAGTTTTCAAAAGGAAAATGAGCCAATGAGGAAATGGTTATTTAGGGCCAATTTGGTTTTGATTTTAATTTTCATTTTCAATTTTCAAGATTATATGAAGGAAATACTGAAAATTAGAAATTAAATTGAAAATTGAATTTTGTAATTTTCATAGTTTTAGGATTTCCTCTATAAAACCTTGAAAACTAGAAAATTGAAACCAAACATACCCTGGCTGCTTTTGTTTGACTTTCCACTTTCAGTTTCATTTTCAATTTTATGAAGAAATACTGAAAATTATGAAAACTACACAAATTCCACTTTTCAGTTTCATTTCAGTTTTCAATATTTCCTTCATGAAATCCTAAAATTGAAAAATGAAAATAAAAACTAAAACCAAATAAGCCCTTACGCTTTTCAAATAACAATTATTGGAATAAATTATTCCAAGTGTTAGCACTTAAAAATGATCTAATCCTTTTTCATTCCGCTTTTTTCTCTATGATCTTTTCTTATGAGTATTGTTAAGGGGCTATCACTTTGCACCAAACAAAACATAAATTGATTGTGTCAGGAAAGATTTCTTGCATATTTGACATGTGGCTAAATTAGCCGACTGTTAGTCGACGTAGTCACGTGTTAGACATGTAGGAAATTCTGCCTACACAATCAATTTATGAATGCACTACTATTTAAACCCACTTGGTTACTAGAGCAACTCATTCTTATGTTAAACAATGTGTGAGTTACAATTGTGAGAGGAAAAATAGCTAAGAGATGTTTAATGTTTGTTCATTACAATTGTGAAATACTTCAAAACTCATAGGAAGGAGTTCAACTATGCAAGTCAAAATCTAGTGCTTGTTTAAGTTTGTTCTTATATGACTCTTCTCAGACCTTCATAGCAAAATTCTTCAAAGGTTGTGCTAAGAAAACAAGCAAATTATGAAGTTGGTGTATCGTGTCCCATGTGCTGCTCGGTGCGATACTATGGAAGTTGCATGATTGAAACTAACAATGATGGCATTATGATGTTCATATGTCATGCCCAATTTGCTGAAATCCGTGTTATAGAGGTTTTTGCTCTTTTAATACTCGCACTTAAGCTCTAGGGATCTACTCTTAATATAGCATTTTTTGGAGTGTCCCTAGCCCAACTTTTCTTGACATTTGCGATTCCAAGTGCAGTGCAAAATGAAAATGTTAGGGCAGAAAATGAAGATGATCTAATGGTTGCCCAACCTTTGCACAACTTGTGATAGAGGTTATGCTACTAGAAGTTTCCTGAGATAGCCCAATTGTAGGATATGAATTTATTATTAATGAGAAGGAATCTGAAAATGAGCCGAGAAGGTAATAAATTCATTTATTAAATTATATTACTTATTAATTTTAATATTTATTTAAATTCATTTGTTTGAAGTAGAATACTTAGTTATTATTTTAATTGTAAAATTCTTAAATCTATACTTAGTATTTCAATATTTGTAAAACATGTTTTAAATTTATTTTAAATTCTACAATGTTGCTTGACGATGAATTAGATGAGGTTGTGCTTGTTACCCAGAGCCAACTGGTGGACCCAACCTCAGCTCACTATCCGAAAGTCAACGAGTGGGTCATTATTGAAGTTTGAGTTTGGAAGCAATGCACGTAAACAATTTTGTAAGGTTTAGAGGCATTGTGGATGGTGGCGACACTATTAATTATTTGGAGACAATGAATTGCATAGATGGCAAGAGTTCCCAAATGAAGAAGTTGTATTACTTGGTTAAAAACTATAGTATTTAAAGAGAAGTTTAGTACAAGTTCTACGACTACGAGTCGAATCATATAAAATATCACAGGAAATGCCAGCACTTCATGAATGGGTGTAATTAGAGCATCCATGTTACATATTTGTGCAAGAAGGAGGTCCTGAGATTTAAAAGTACAATGGACGACATAGTTGTTTATCCACCATACTATCACATGCCCACCCTTAGTTGGATATTAATGTCATCATTGTTGGCATCCATTCAATGGTGGAAGCTAATCCAACGGTGCCAATCAGAGTGTTGCAAGGCATAGTTCATTCAAAGTATAACTTCATAGTTATGTCCAGGAAGACATGGCTCACAAAGCAAAAGGTCATTACTTGAATTTATGGAGATTGAGAAGAGTTTTACAATGAGCTTCCAAACTGGCTACAAGGTTTGCAAACATTTATGGCTGATACAATCATCGAATTGTCGACTCAACCTTTTTATGTGGGAAATTTGGTTGATTATACATGTATGATATTCCACCATCTATTTTGGACATTCTCACCTCAACTCTAATAGAAGAACAATATATTTGAGCCACCTGATTGTAACTATTTGAAGTTTTCCTCTGTTCATTCTCAAGTGGCATTGTTGTAAGCAAATCATATATAATAGATATCCCATATATTTGGTTGAATATTCCTTGACCATCCATTGGTGCACCCGCTAATAAGGTCCCTATCAGCTTTACCTTAAGTGAAATGCAACATCCTAGAGCGTGATGGTGCACTCTTTATAAGGCAAGTGGGATGTGTGAGTCTCAATGTAACACCCTAAAAATTAACCTAATGTGCTTAAGTCATATTAAGGCTAATTGTTAGTTGTTACTCTTTTGTCTCATAAATTAACCTTTTTTGCAAAATTGAATATTTAGAAAACACAAATAATAACCTTTTTAATATAAAATTGAAAAGCTTGAGCTTTGTGTAAGAGACATAATGAAATTACACATGTCAGTCACGAATGTAGATCATTGTGGAATAATAAACATTCATTCATCATCACAATCATAACCTAGGCATAACACATTCACACACACACAAAAACTTGTCTTACATCCAAACACATAAATATTTAAATATAGTAACTAAATAAACATAGTAAACTAACTTATAGCCATCTTGATCACTATCCAACACTTCATTAGAAGCAATGCTCTTGTGACTAGAAAATGAATTTGGAATAGGCCAGAAGTTTTAGGTCAAGGATGTAAATAGTGTTGGGCTTGGAATTCATATCACAAAGAATGGTTTCCTCAAGTGGAGAAAGACTAGTGATAATTGACACGTCAAAAAGTGTTGGGCCAACCATACCATAGTTAAGGTGAAAGTTGTTGATGGATTTGTTTAAAAAATAAAACCGAACCTAGTTGACCTTGTTAAACTTTATTTTTTTCTCTAGAAAGTTGAAGAACATAAAAAATCCCAACAAATTTCCAAAAATACCCCTTGGAGGCTTAAACCCTATCCAACCACTAGGCATAGGAAAAGGTAATGGAGGATGGTTCCTAAAACATCTATACCTAGGATTAAAATAACACACTTGAATGCAATTTTGGTAGGCGAGGAGTTCTTGGTTGAGTAGAGAAGGGAAGAAATCATGCATGCTCACAACATCAGTGAAAGAACATAGAGGCCCTACAAAACTAAAAAACAAGGAACCAGCAAAGAAGGGAAGCATTACTTGGATTTCCCACAACTCTCGATGATCCAGAGCTAGGTTAGGGGCCATGGCTTGGCCTTTGTGTTAAACAAGCTGGAAGAGGAAGCCACGATCTTTGAGCTCTGAGTAGACTTGGAAGCCACAAATTCACAATAAAAGCAAACATGCAGAATGGAAGACAAGGAAGGTTGAGAGGTTGTCATTAAGAAAGAAGAAATATTAAAAGAGGAGTACAGGAAGAATGATAGGATGAAAGAATGTAGAGAAAGAAAGAGGGGTGCTTTAAATGAATTGGGGGTTTTGAAAGGATGTTTGAAATGATGGTTATCTACCTAGGGAAATGCGTATTCCTAGGGATGTGAACATTAATTTAAATTCAAAAAATGAGAAAGAAGTGGTAATGGTTACAAGGTGTTGAAACAACAAAATATTCCCTCATTTTCGACGCAAAGAAGGTAATATTTAGGGGGCATCATGTCAAGGAGGATTTTTGACAATTTGAAATGGTAAAACCATATGTCCTTTAAAAGGTAGTAGAAAAGGAAACAAGAACTAAGTGTAATAGCCTTTGACAAATTCTAAACTTTGAAGAAGGAAGTAATTGTAGGCACTATGAGAAATATCTAGTGCATAAAGACCAATGCCGAAGGCTAGTCAAACAAAGCAAGCAAGGATCGAGAACAGAGAGCATCAAAGCATAAAGAAGAGACCAAATCAAAGACTTGCCTAAGAAGTATCAAAGCCAAGTTGTAGAAAGGTAGTGGTCAAGTACATAGTTGCTTGTCACCAATAACACTCAACACGGGCTCAATGTCAAAATGACGAACACAATGAAGATACCCAATAGGAGCAATACAAAGTCTTGAATAAATCCTTATGGGTCACTGTCAAGGAAAAAGAAGGGTAGTTACTTAAATATTTCTACTTTTTAGGAGTAATGGCACGTGGGTAGTTTGCACAAGCTTCAAGGAAAACATGGATGTGGGGTCATGCAAATAGTGGAGTTAGGAAATGGGACATGTCAAACATGAATGTACCTAGCTTGTCTATGAATAAGAGTAGTGTAGGACTAAATAAAGGACCTAGAATTGTAGAGAGCACTTCACATAGTGGTAATTGCAAAGGATTTGATTTGTAATCACACACTAGATCTTCAACACTCACCATAGGTCACTTCTTGCTCAAGAGTCCTAAAGTCCTCAAGTAATGTTCTTTTCATAATTTCTTGCATTTTACATTGTTGTTTGTTCTCTTTAATTCGTGCTTTGCTTTATTTCTGCATATTTTCAAACTTTTGTTTAAAATCTAGAACTATATTAGAGGAACCACTTATGTTCCTTGAATAAGATCATGATGTAAACATGGTTAGTGAGTTTTTATTTGTTTATTCATTAATAAAAAGAACCAATTGAAACAATATGTACATATCCACAATTTATCAAACACATGCATAATTATGATATTTAAGGAAATCCGCCCTACGAATCTCAAAACACACCTTTACACATGTTATCAACCAATATACATATATATCCTCATAAGTGCATCAAATCTCATAATCACACATCATGTGACCTTCATGGTCAAATGACAATATTTTACACAATCTCATGGATAGAATAACATGATAGAAAATCTACAGGCATCATCTAGTAAATCATCAATTCATAACCATGCATAACAAAATCACAAAGATAGTCAAATTAACAACTCTCGAGTTTTATGAGCTTTATTTTCAAAGTTATGTTCAAGATCCTCATTTTTAATTTCTAAGGTCGTCTAGCACTTAAAAGCACTCAAAGATTAATCTTCATGAGAAAAAGTACCAACTTTAGTGTATCAAAGGTTACTCCTTTATATTTGGTTAGACTAAATATCACCTAAAGTTCTAATCTTTTCCAATTATGACATTTAAAGTTCTAACTTTTATGTCCATTATGATGTCTCGACACTTAAAGCTTTGATCTTTTTACTTTTATGGCACTTAGACACCTAAGAGTATGTTTGCAAATTTGAATTTTGGAGGGAGGTGGCAAGGAATAACTTGTAATTTAAAATTTTATATTATGAGCCCTTTTTCTCCTCCCTTCTAAAATCTAAACTCACAAGTATATCCTAAATTTCTAAGCTTTATACCTATTATTAATAATATATCACCTAGAGCTCTAACCTCTTACCAATTATGGCATTTAAAATGCCTAAAGTTTTGACATTTTTATTCATTATGCACTCAAAACACTTAAAGCTTTAAACTTCCCCACTTATAATGCATCTTAAAACTCTAAACTTAAAGGAAATAAATGTTCCTATCAAGTTCCTCTTTTATCTCAAAACATCATTAAAGATTGCATCTTTCACGTTTTCTAAGACCAAACATTAATCATTGTTACTAATTAGCACATAAGGCCACAAACTTTATAATCAAGAACCATAAATTCACAAACTCTCACACCAAAAACTAAAGCTTTATCATTGAAACTCATATTTTTACCAATTAAATCCTTTTATGAAGCTCAAGAACAATAATGAACATTTTTTTGATAAATTAAAATCCTCCAAAAGGCTTAGGACACCAAAGAACACAACTTTAATCGATTAGAACCATTCACAAAGATTTAGAACAACAAAGAACATATTTTTAACCAATTAAAACCTTTTATAAGAGCTCAAGAACAAAAAAGAACACATTTTTAACACAAGATCAATAAGCAAAATCTTTAGATGCTAGCTCTACTACTAAAAGGCCAAAGCTATGAAAAAGCTTGAGTTAGTGTATTAAAGCCTTACCAATCAAGAGAATAAGATGAAAACTTTGCAAAGGAGGTAACTTGAAGCTCCAATCCATAACTTGAAGAAGAAAATTTCCAAGGGTATGTATAACACCCTTCTAACTACCACGTATTACTCAAAAATTTACACAATAATTAGAAATATGTTAATTTCATTCTTCTAACTTATATTAGTCATTAAGCATAAAATACAATGGAGAAAATCTAACATCAATGGTTTATAGAACCAATGCGGCATTCAATAGCATATCAATATATAAATATATACATAGATATGTCATAAAGTATGAGTATAATAATCTTGAATATCTCCTAAAAGTCTCTAAAGGAACACTACTTACTCACTTGGATGTTAACCATGCTTTCATGCTAAAAATGCCTAAGTTGAACGAAGATGACTAATCCGGTACAACTTTCACAAGGTACCAATGGTGCAAACAATTGTATCATAAAACCTTTCCTACTATAGCAATTCCATGAAGATTCATAGGGATGACATCTAAAATCCAAGGATACACAAAATACATGCAACAAAGGAATGAGAATATTATAAAATTCTTAGTAGGACACTCATACATACATCATCATCATCATTAATTATGTCCACTTTATTCAAACATCATCATTTAGAGCATATATTGTCAAGTTGCAACTTAAACATATTAGTCTTAGCATAGGTAATAAAATCTATAGAGGACAACTTAGGATAATTGCTAATTTGACTTGTCTTGGCCCTTGATCTATGATGGTTTATTCCAAAGTAATAGATTGCTTTTCAGGACTAAGTTCATTCCTATACATGAACATTGGATTTTCTTTCTCCAACTTTCACAGATCTATTCCTAGCCATGTTTACTTTCCCGACTCAATTCAAGGGTAGTTAGGTTTACTTTCCTTGACTTATCAGATTTATTTTCTTTGGCCTAAGAAATCATATTCATGATCTCTCTCATATAGAGGCAATTGTCAAAAGTATTCACAGTTACATGTGGATAATATCATCAACAAGCTCACATAGTATAAATGATACCAAGTCATGGACATTTCATCATAATTTCAGCTAATTGACATGTTGTCCAAAATTTCAGCTTTAAAGATAATTATGGCTAAATTAATCATCATCAAAATAGAGCAAAATAATTTTTCAGAGATAATTCAATGTTTATGAGACCCTATAAACATTTCAGAGCAAAATAAGGTCTCTAGCTATATTAACAAAATTATACAATTTTGGAGGTCAGGAACCACCTAATTAGCCAAAAATAGATTTCCCAATTTTTTTATCACATCAAATGAACTAATTAAATTTTATATAAATTCATATTGAACTTCAAGATGTCCATAAAACCATGCACAAATTTCAAGTTAAAATTCTATCATTTGATATAGTAACAAAATTATACAAAATCAGTGCTTCAAAATTGTTTTAGGTAGAAACCCAGAGTAGCTTGGTTTTTGAATTTTTAAAAATAGGAAACCTCTTCAAATGGACTCAAGAAAATTACTGAAATTACCTTAATATGTTAGCTTCATCATATAAAAATTATAGCTGAAAAACATGTCTTCTAATAAATGAGAAAAATCGTACAAATTGACCTGCCTACTTAAATCCGAGTTTATAACAACATAACTTATAACTTCTTTTAACAAAAAGGATTTTCTAACAATACCAAATCAATCCACCCATGCAAACACATTAACATCTATGTCTAAACATTCAATAAAACTTAAAATCTCAAGCTCAAATATATCATAAATTTTCAAAATTAGTTTTGAGAAAAGAAGGCTGAAAAGAAACCCTACTTGAATCTTCAAAGCTTCTTCCTTAGAGCAATATTTCCCAAGTGCTTTTATTCATTCAAAAACCTTCCAAACAGCCCTTAACCCTTCTATAATAGAGTTATGTATGATATCTCAAGGTGGAGAATGGTGATCATTAGAAATTCTAATTGGTTAGTTTTGTAAATTATGAGGAGTAGATGAAGTTTAGTAAAGGAATCTTGGTGTTTTAGTGACTTTGAGCTTGGACTTTAGGGATTTGAAACAGGGGCTAGGGTTTGAGAGCAAGAACAATGGAGATTATATTTTTGGAGAAGGTTAGCCGAATTTGATGACGGAAATAAAGCGGTTGTGTTTTTTATTTATTAATAAATATGTGTTAATAATTCTCACCACAATTAATTATTACCTTAAAATGAAAATTAGAATTTTATGTGGCCACGACTAAATCTTTACTAAGGCAATGGTGTGGCCAATTCCTAGCCATAAATTTGTAGGAAGCTTACTCTATAAGCCTCATGCAGGACAAGAAACCACACACTAAAATTTTACTAAATGAATGAGATATTGATCCCCATGTGAAATTAAAATTAATGAAAGACCAATATTAAAACTTACTTGAGAAGTTTTAATCTATGTCATCCATTTGGCTCAACATGAGTGACTCACTTAAATTTAGTGAGCAAGTTACTTTTTTGGTGTTAAAATTGCATACCAATATTTCATTGAACGGGTAAAATATCGAACTAGATAAAACAAATATTGCCGAAAATTAAATTCTGGGTCTAGAACTCCATTTCTAACCTTTATCCTATTTTTTCTCAATTCCAGACATCTCCTGGTCTTTATTTAGGGCTTATGTGTCCCGGACCCGCAAGGTTACTATTCATAATTTTTTTTCTACTTCTATTGAGTCATCCTTATTGTCACAAAGTCTATTGAATACTCAAATTTGGGGTGTTACAGGATGGCCATGGGTTCCTTCACCAAAAAGAACACTCATGGGTTGTTTATGTTTGAATCTCCAAGAGCCAAAGGTTATAGGTCTCAGATTATTATTTGGAAGTGGTGTGAATGGTTGGAAGAAAGAAGAAGAAGAAAAATGGAAGAAAAGGAAGATAGGATGATAGAAGTTTTTGAAGAGAATGTGAGCTTCTTATAATCTTGTGACCAACAAAATAAAATAAAATGCGAAAGTGTGAATGGTGAGGGCAGTGAGGATTTAAAGCGCATAAGAAAAGGATATTTTTGTGTTTTTGATGAGTGTTGGTAAGGATGAAGTGGATAAATATCTAGATTTTTTTTAGAGGCACTTTTTGGTGTAATTGGATAGGGTTGGTTTGAGTTTGCAAAATAATTGAACCGATCAATTTTGATCGCTTCAATTTGGTTTGGGTTCATAGCTTTGTTTTTTTAACTTAACTTGAATCGTTTAATTAAGGTAATTGAGTTACTCGATTATTATTATTTTATGTTAAATAGAAAAATCACAATTTTTTTAAAAAAATTAGAAATTAAATCTCTAAAGTTTTATTAATTTTATATAAATATATAATTTAATAATATCAATAAACATAACTAAAGTATGATTTATTAACTCAATAAATTATGTATAGAAAAATAAAAAGTATTATATATAATATATGATCGGGTTAGATTCAGGTTGAAATTTATGAAATTCATACCTTAACCAATTATAATAGGTTTAATTGGATTTTACCTTATGTGACCCAACGATATGAACCAATTTAATTAGTTCAATTCAGGTGGTTGGGTTTATTTGGTTGGATTGATCCACTTACATCCTTCGAGACACTCTTGTCTTAACATAAAATGCTTACACTACTCATAGAAGGACAAAATAGTACGCTCTCTTCCTGGTTGCACTCTCTTGTTTGTCCACTTGTTCGATTATTTAATTTAAAATATAAATAATGATTCTTACACAAATAAGATTAGTAATTAGCATGAAATTAACTTAATTAGGATAATTAAGTCCACTACCAACTTAATTAACCTTAATTAATCTCAAATAGTATTAATTAGGCTTAGTTAGTGTTATTAAAAGCTACTTAACATTTGCCTAATTACACTTGGGAAACATTCTCATAACATACATTCATACAAAATCACATTTGGTTAAATTAATGAATGATCATTATGGCTAATAATCACACTTCACATACATAATTACCTAGGGTATTTTGGTAACTAGTGCAAATGAAAAATTGGGGTGCTATGTTACTTCTTTTCCTTAAAAGGAATTTTGTCATCAAAATTAGTCACATGTACCCCAATGGCATAGTCTTGTTCCTTAGTTGCTTGATGCCTTTGTTCATGAACTACAATGACGAAAGGTTAAAGGTCAAGTCTTCTCTTAATTGTACTTACTCTTGTGCAAGTAAAAGGCTAGGATCAGAATTATACTTTCTCTATTGAGGTATATAGAAAACATCATGAAGGTTAGACAAATTTTGGGTTAAGGCCATTTGGTAAGCAACAAACTCGACTCTTTCTAGAATTCAAAAGGGACCAATAAAATCTATGACTCTTATGTTTTTTGCTCTTTTTAATCTCATAGCTCGATCTATACTTGTTGTGGGGATGATATTTAAGAACACATGTTCTCCTTATTAGAATTATAAAGGCTTTCTCTTAATCCGCGTAACTTTGCCAGTTTGGTTTTAACAGGAAGGATCCTATCCCAAATCCCTTAATGTTTCATGGTTAGCCTAACAAGATCAGGCCTTAACAAGCTTTGTTTACTAGGTTCATACCTACATTGGGGGTTAACACTTTCTTCCATAAAATGCTTTATAAGGTGCCATCCCTATACCTGCATGATAACTTTTATTATACGCAAACTCAACCAGAGGTAGTATTTATCCCAACTTCCTTGTTGACCCAAAGCATATGCCCGTAACATAGCTTCTTTCATTGGCCATCTGTCTAGAAGTGATATATTGTAATCAAACATAACTTTATTCCAAACGCCTTTTGCAAGGCACCTTAAACACCAAACATAAACCTTGGATATTTATTCGAGATTATTGTCAATGACACACCATACAACTCCACAACCTCTTATATGTACAACTTATGTATCCTATTCAAGAAGTAGATACCTCTAATGGGGAAAATGTGAGCCAACTTTGTCAGTCAATCAATAATTACCTATACAACATCATGGCTAGCTTAGGTTCTAGGCAAAGCCATCACAAAATTCATAGAGTTGCTTTCCACTTTGGAACCTCTAGGGGTCGGAAGGAACCTTAGGGCTTTTAGTCTTTGATCTTCACCTTTTGACTGATCAAACACTTACTGACCCCTTCTACTACATCCTTCTTCATGCCAAGCCACTAAAGCATGCCTTTAAGGTCCTGATACATCTTGGTTGCACTAGAAGAAATGGTGAAATGGCTTTTGTGAGGTCATTACTCGGGGCACACAAACTCTACATTCATATATCCACGCCCATCATTGCCTAAGGTCAAAACCTTTAACTTTCCTTCCTAAGTACAAACACAATCTCCTTAAACTCATCATCTCCCCTTTGTGTTTGAGTGACTTGCTCTTTGAAATCGCTTGTCACCTTAATCTAACACATACACATTCCATCATGGGTTAAGGTAACTCCTAGGTTCAAGTCTCTAAACTTCTCTACCATCTCAACCACCTTAACCATCATTTAACCCAAATACATTATCCTTTAGTACGTCCGTCCACCTTCTTGTAATGTTCAACTCTCCTGATAAAAAAGATACTTTCAAAATCTTGTGATCAAGAACAACTCATATCTAACTCCATATAAGCAGTGTCTCTAAATCTTTAATGCAAACACAACAACCACTAACTCTAGGTCATTGGTAGGGTAGTTTACTTTATGGAGCTTCAACTAGTGTGAGGCATAAGCCACCATGTTCCGTTTTGTATCAAATCAATGTGTCACAATAATCCTCAAGCAACTCATTAGGCTCAAGTAAACCTAACACTAGAGTCGAGGTCAACTTAAGCTTAACTCTATGAAACTCCTCTCATACTTAGAAAGCATTCTTACTAGGGCTTGCTGATGTACCTCCTCATTTACTCTAATTTGATGGTATCTTGACCTCATCAGATTTACCCTCAAAATTGCGATTATACCTACTGCTAGTCCATAAGATCATCATTCCTAGGTTAAAAGGGTACTTGTTCCTTATGGTCACCTTGATCAATTGCCTATAATCTACACCCAATCTTATACTTCCTTCTTTCTTCTTAACAAGCAACATAAGGGATCCCATAGGCAAAGCATTCAATCTCACAAACTCTTTCTTTACCAACTCCTTTAGCCAGGTTTTCAACTCTGCGAACTCTAACGACGATACCATGTAAGGAGCTATAAATATTGGTTCCATCCAACACCAAATCTATGGAAAATTCAATATTTCTCTTAGCTTAAGTTTAACAAAAATCCTAAATTAAAATTCTAAGTTAAATGTCCAAATTAAAATACTAAATTAAAGCACTAAATATAATTTGTAAAATAAATTTCAAACTTAAAGTTGAAATTAATTAAATTAACTTTCTAATTATCAACTATAAATTTAAATTATCTATTCCTTGGTAAATTCCTAAACGAAATGACTTAAATTTAATTAAAATCCAAACCTAAGACTCTAAATTAAATTAAATATCTCATTCAAAATATACTAAATTAAAGTACTATCTAATTACTAAATAAATTTCAAAATTATAGTCAAAATTACATAAATTTCTATATTTAAAAATCTATCTAACTTTAAATTTTTAGTTATGTATTCCTTACTAAATTCCTAAACAAAAGACATAAATTTAACTAAAATAAACCTAAAACTCTAAATTACATTAAATATCTCAATTAAAATACTAAAACTAATTAATAAAATCAATTTCAAAATTAGAGTCAAAATTCATTAAATTTCTACATTGGCCATCTAAACTAAAATTATAAATATATAATTATGTTTGTTGTTGAACTTCTACATTTGAGTTCCTTAAGAAAAAATATAAAATTAATTTAACCTATAGTTTAAATTTCTAAACCTTGATCAGTGATGAAAAAAATATCGAATAGAGTCATTTATTCTAACTTCCACACACTAAATAAATAAATAGAAACAAATCAAGCAATAAAAATTACATGCGTATCAAGGTTAAAATATATCCATACAAATCATAACACCATAAGTCATTGTGTGTCACACAACTTTGTAATCTTTTCTTTTTTTTAACCTCTCACTTTCCCTTATACTTCCACTCTAACTTGTCTTTAACTTCTCTCTAACTTTCTCACTTTAAAAATTTTATCTTAGATGGAATGAATGGTCTTGGCCAATTTTTGGAATTTATAGGAGCATAAATCAGGTGACACAACTAGGATTTATTGTATGCATGACAAGTGGCTAAATTGGCTGACACACTACCGATTTCAATCTACATACTGTGAAAAAAGGAGAAGAGAAACAAAGAATAAGAGAGATAATGCTTCATTCAATGTGATAATGAAAAGGTTATAGCTAGTTGTGATACAATTGAGATTATATACAAGATGATCTAATAGCAACTAGCTAAAGGATAGGCTAATGACTAACTAACTATCATAACAGAAAATTGTTATTACTAGTGGTGTGTGAAGCTTTAGATCAAGTAACACCCCCCCAAGGTTGGAGTGCTTGGAGAGTGAAAATCAAGCATGCCAAGCTTGAGAAGGATGTTTGAGAAAGGACTCGAAGCTAAAGCATGTGTCAGGATATCAAAGTTGATCATTGGTGTTAATGGAGAGTAGCTGAATGAAATGCTTTGGACTTTAGGTGGAGT
This sequence comes from Dalbergia oliveri, assembly GCA_030441495.1. Classification (NCBI taxonomy): domain Eukaryota; kingdom Viridiplantae; phylum Streptophyta; class Magnoliopsida; order Fabales; family Fabaceae; genus Dalbergia; species Dalbergia oliveri. The sequence goes on along the minus strand of JAMLFY010000001.1, from coordinate 38,023,160 downwards.
ACATGGCAGTCAACCTCAATGTATTTAGTTCTTTTATGGAAAGCAATGTTGGAAGCAAAGTGTATTGCACTTTGGTTGTCATAGAAATGGGAATTGGTTGGTGGACTAGTACTTTTAAGTTTGCAAGTAGATAAGCTAGCCATTGTACTTGACAAGTTGCTTAAGCTAAGGACTTGTACTCAACTTCTGAAGAGGATCTGCCACTTTGCACCTTTGCTCTTCCATGAGACTAATGAGTTTCCTAGAAGAAGCAAAAGCCAGGAGGAAATCTACAGAATAAGCACAAGAACCCTAATCCAGTCTGCATATCCAGTGACTTTGAGGTCTGATAAGGTTGAGAAAATAATCTTGATGCAGGGGATTGCTTCAGGTACCTCAAGATGCGATGAGCAACCTTCATATGTTGAGAAGTAGGATAGTCCAAAATTGGCTGAGCCTTCCTCAGCATAGGAGATGTTTGGCCTGGTGTTTGTAAGATAAATCAACCTCCCAATTAATCTTTTGTAACTAGTTATATCAAAGAGTGGATCGCCCGAGTCTTTGGTGAGCTTCATGGTGTAGTCCATAGGGGTAGAACAGGTTTTGCCCTAATAACTAGCATCTTCTATTAATTCAAGTGCATATTTTTTTGATAGAGAGCAATGCCAGTGTTATTTCTAGCTACTTCCATTCTTGGGAAAAATTTCAAATTTTCCAAATCTTTTATCTTGAATCGTCATCAGTAGTCTGATACCATATGAAAAGAGGAGAAGAGAAAAAGAATAAGAGAGATAATGCTTCATTCAATGTGATGATGAAAAGGTTACAGCTAGTTTTGATACAATTGGGATTATATACAAGATGATCTAATAGCAACTAGCTAAGGGTAGGCTAACTGACTAGCCACAATCTGACTAATTAACTGTCATAACAGAAAGTTGTTATTACTAGTGGTGTGTGAAGCTTTAGACCAAGTAACACATACCAAACACAGCTAAACATCTTACCTAGGAATGTGATTTGCGAAATAAAGAATCAATCCGTCTACCACATGCCACATAAATATTAAATAAAATCTAGTTTTATTAAAGAATAAAAAAAATATAAAATAGGATTCAATGTGCTGAATCATATAAATTAAAACAATAAAGTGCAATAAAGTAAAAAATTAGCCCATAAAGTGCATTAAACCCATCATTATAGACACCAAAACAAAAATAAAAAAATAAAAACCTTCATTACATATTGATAACGCTTTTTCTGGATTTAATAGTATGAGTATCCGTCTATCCGAAATGGTTTCAAGATATTTTAATTGTAGGGACAATTGTGTTTTTGATACTATTGCTGGGGAACTATATCTTGAAACTCTTTCAAAAAGAGGTGGAGTAGTAATTGATCATCAATATTAATGTTTATTGATTTTTCTAATAGGAATATTCCAAATGCTGTACAACGATTCGATACACCTTTCTTTTTTTCTCCATATTCTTTTTCAACAAAAAGAAATCACAAATTGAATATATTTTTCTTACTCAATTCTTCACCTACCAACTGCTTCGCAGTTGACGTTTCCAACTTTACTTCGGACTTCAGAGGGACTTTAAGACAAGAACAGCGTGATCTCTAATCTTTTATCTTTAACATAAATATATATATATATAAAGAGTTGCAATTTTACGCCCTCTTCCAAAACCCATAGCACATTTGCACCTGCCCCTTTTCTTAAGGTCTCCGTCCCTTACTTTTCTCTCTTCCTTCACCATTTTAGCTCTTCTTTTTCCTATGGCCTTTGTAACTCGGGTGTCAATTTTCTAGAGCCGAGTTTTCAAGTGGGGTGAGTCTCTTTCCTCCATCACTGTCCATGCTTCTGAATTTACACATGTTTTAGCTGGGTTATCATTCCATTCATTTCCTTTCACACATGTATGTGAAGTTTGCTTTTCTTTTCTTTGTTTCAGTTTGGTTTAGATGTTATGATGATGAGGTTCATCTTGGTGGGGTTTGTGGGAGGGAGAAGAGGAAAATAAATTAGAATGTGTGTTTCAGCTTTTTTTTTTTTTTTACTTTAGCTTATTAATTATGTGTGTGTGTGTTTTTTTTATTTTCTATTTTTTTTTTTTTGGTTATCTCCTTGATATCTTTTGCTTGCTTTGATTCGGAGATCAGGAATATAAAAGTTATAATGGATTTTCCTAAGAAGTACCCTTAGTGATTAGGGAATCAAAAAGGTAAATTTGCGACTGAAATGTTAAACTTTTCAAGTTTTTAATGCATTTAAGGCATTGGAAGCTTCAAAAACTTTCATTTCTTGATTTGTTAGAAGTACCCTTAGTGATTAAGGAATCAAGAAAGGTGAATTTTGACTGAAATGTTAAATTTTTTCAGTTTTCAAAATGCATTGTACTTATTTGGAAGCTTCAAAAACTTCCCTTTCTTGATTTCTAGAGATTACTTTATAAAAGTCCAAGTGGTGGTAACTGTGGCTTCTGAGTGTTGATGGGATCCATGGGATTCTGTCGTATTGAGTGGTCTATTATTTTTTGTGTTTTTTTTGCATCTTGGAAATGGGGTATCGAATCTGGGGTCAAGTTCTAAATTTTGTTTATTAATCACTAATAGGTTTGTTATTTGGCCCTTTGCCTTCTTCTGATAGAGCAAGTCGTTTTGAATAGTCAAATTCTGGGAGGCAGGTGTCTCGAATAATTACATAAACTGTGTTCTTTTGTGGGTCTGAAGTCATGCCCATATTTTCTTAATGATCAATTATTGTTTCTGACATACAAAGCTTTAACTTTCAGACTGCAATTATTTATTTTTTTAATTTTCTCCTCAACTTTCTTTTATACTTTGTTGTTTAGTGGTGTTTAGTTAAGCTAGCATAACCCATGTGATGGATGATTTGTTTATTTATTATTTTTTGTTATGGTATTTCAATTATGGGTTTGAAATTGGAAGGCTAAGATGGTTTGATGTTATGTTTTAGTGAAGCCTGGGCACTGGTCCTGTTCCGTGCTGCCTTGCCTGCATTGCCTCCATAAATGGGCTGTTTCAACTCCAAGCCAACAAGACAGTTTCCCGGCAGATTGATCCAGTAATTCTTGCATCTCAAACAGCTTGTAAGTTTGATTTTCATTTCCAGTGAAATGATTTAAAGCTGTGATTCTTTTCTTGTGCAATCATGATTGTTTTGTTGAATTCTGGTTGTGATTGTGCTTTTTGTCTTGCACTCTTTCTAGAATCTGGATGAATCATAAAAGTATTAAAATGATAACAAAGTTTGCAACATCGAAACAATTCAGTTTGTTTGGTTTATTGTTATATGCGGTTAGTGGTCCAGAGGTGGATAGAGGAAAAAAAAGTTCTCTTAATCTATCTTAATGCTGGCTACATAAAGGTAAACAATTTTGAAGTTGCTTTGGCAGTATAGGTTGAGCCTTATCTGTGGGCATATAAATGTAAGGTATTATTATATTATATTATAAATTGCATTTCTTCTGCATTTTGTGATGTAAACTGAATCAAAGGAAATGTGTTAGTTTCTTCTCTTCATGCTATATTGGAAAGATTAAGAATAGCTGCACATGTTTTCTCATCTATTAAATATCCATTCTGTCACCACATTCTGTATAATGATTGTGTTGTGTTTGAGTCTTGTGGCGTATTAGTTTTTGTAAAAATGGTAACATCAAGTCATGAAGTTGTTATGGAATTGTTCTATCTCTATCTCTCAAGCCAGGTTAGAAGTTTAAACTTGTCACTTTTTGGTTTTGCAGTCACTGTCAGTGAGGTTGAAGCACTGTTTGAGCTTTTTAAGAGCATAAGCAGTTCTGTCATTGACGATGGGCTAATAAGCAAGGTACCATATAGAAAATGCCTTTCTTTTGTCCATTGCAAAATGTTAAAAATCTGGTATTAGAACTAGAGATGGAAAGAAAATACATTGTTGAATTCCAGAGGGAAATTAGTCCAAAATCATGTATAGAAGCTAGAGAAACAAAAGATAAAAAGAAAGAACACTCTAGGGCAATTTGAGGAACCCAAAACCCTCCAAAAGTCCAGCCTGCAATTTTTCCTTCCTCTCTTATTCCTCACACCCTCGTACATTGAATTCTTAGTACATAATGTGATAATGATGTTCTCTTTGCAGGAAGAATTTCAATTGGCAATCTTCAAGAATAGGAAAAGGAGAATATCTTTGCAATCGGGTACTATACTACATTCACAACCTACTTTTGGTTTCTTAATAACTAGGCCACAGTTGTTGAGGTTTCTTGCAAGCATGTGTGAATGCCTGTCAACTGACTACATAGGTCAATATGATTTGCCATACAAGTTAGTCAATGAAGGCATTTGCTGTTTCACAATTTGTCAAGCTGAATCATACATGTTAATTCTTATATTAACCTAAATCATACATGTTTATATTGAACCATTTGGATAGCTGTTTCTGTTCAATTTAGGTATGAAGGTGCATCATGTTTAACCTGTAGAAATAAATGTTTTTGTAGCTTTTCTGGCGCTACTTTGTAATAAATTTCTTTGTTGACATTTTATGTCATACTTGTGGTGTCTCCATGAACCAGCATTTTCAGTTAACCGGATGTCTGTTGACATCAGAATTTTTCCAATTGCAGATCTTTGATCTGTTTGATGTTAAAAGGAAGGGAGTGATTGATTTTGATGACTTTGTTAGATCTCTCAATGTCTTCCACCCAAATGCGCCACTAGACGACAAGATTGATTGTAAGTTGATGATTGAATCCTCAACTCGTGATAGAATACACTAGATTTCATATGTGATCTGGCAGTACTGATATATTTATATTTTGTTTGGGATTTTCTTGCAGTTTCATTTAGGCTCTATGATTTGCACAATACAGGCTTCATAGAACGCCAAGAGGTGAGATGGTGATTACTTGTTTATATACCTTTGATGCAACTAAATTGTTTGGTTTGTCAAAATCAAATGTGTTCAACTCTACTGATAGAGTTGTCTTTATTCTAAAGTGATAATTTCCATTTTGTACTTCAGTAACCTCCATTACTCTGACAGCATGATTTTCTTCAAACAAGCCTTACATTGAGCACCAGGAACTCTCAATAGTTGCTATATCTATGAAAATATGATTGGTCGCAGCATTCTGACCCACGGTTTCCGCGGGCTGATATCCAATTAGTTTGAGTGGTCTGCTTCATTTTCCTTTTGGGTTATTTCTGACAGGTCAAGCAAATGTTAATTGCACTTCTTTGTGAGTCTGAAATGAAGTTAGCAGATGAGGTGATAGAAACAATTCTTGATAAGGTGAGTTATGTTTGGACTTTGTAAAATTAAAGGAAAATATGAAATGATAGTTGATCATAATTCCGAAAGAAATATAATATACTAATGCGGTGCTGTAACCTTTCTCCCTTTTCTATTCCTTCAGTTGTCACAAATTAAATGAAAGGCTCAAGCTTGACATTTTATTTGTGTGCAGACGTTCTTGGATGCTGACCTGAATCAAGATGGGAAAATAGACATTGTTGAGTGGCAAAATTTTGTTTCTAAAAATCCATCACTGCTTAAAATTATGACCCTACCTTACCTGAGGTATGTGTTGAATTTTTTTAAATGGCAAAATATTAAGAGTTTAATTTTAATGCACTGATAATGTAAAATTTTTTTACATTGTCATCTAATTATGTATTATTATATCAGTAAAAGTGGTTAAATCTCACACTCACTACTTCAAGTCATGTAAATAGGATGATTTAATTGGATGACAATGCATAGAAATTAAACTCAAATATTAAAGTACTTCAATCTTGATTATGATGTTCTAACTATAGCAAAATTCATTATTGCAGGGACATAACAACTTCTTTCCCAAGTTTTGTATTTAACTCTAACGTGGATGAGATTGCTGCTTGAGAGCGCACACAGCTTTAGGCTTTGCAATTAGTGAGAAAATTGGGTGTGCGTTATATATAAGAGCTTGGAGAGAGATGAATAGATGCCCGAATATAGGTAGCCTTTGTCAGTAATTGTAAATCACATTCTCATTGTAATTTTCAGCCAAATTTCACTGGATTGCTTTGATTTTTTGTTTTATGCTTTTCTTTTCGTTTCTTTCTCTTTTCTCCTTTTTTTCAATTTTTTTCGGGTTGACGTTCCATTCTTCACACATTTTTTGCTACAGAATACGATGAGAAATGTTGCAATGTTGCAGCTAACTACTTCCAGAGTTTCTTACTTGCAATCGGTTTAAATTTTTGGATAATTTTTCACTTTCTCACTTTAATCATTTTCAATTTAAAAGATTTTTTTTTTCAAAACATTCTTTTGAGTAATTTTTAAATAATTGTATATGGAGTTAATACATAAAAAAGTTTTACTCCATTATTAGCCCCAATTAAACATACCATAAAAATAAAACACCAAGTACGAATTTTTATAGTGCAAATTTTGTACTGCGTATGTGGCATCTGTTTATTGGAACACAAGATTTTGTTTCCGGTTCTCTGGGTATTAAAATATCCACTTGTATGATTTAAACAAAAATTTTTTGCGCAAAATGATAATTTCATTTTAGAAAATAAAATAAAGAGATTATATTTTTAGATTAATAAAATTAAAAATAGGTCCTTTTATTTTATCGATCTAAATATAAAATTATGCATTTTAGTCCATCCAAATTTTCAAAAAGTTGCGCACATTTTTTCTTTGGGTCAAAGTTGCGGGTTAATCTTACATTTGGAAATTCTCCTTTCTGATTTTTTTGGTCAGAGTCACATTTGTAAACTTGAACACCACGATTTACTCGGTTGTGCTAGAATTTTCTTTAATAGATCTTTTCCTAACGAACGAGCTCAACAGAAACTCCGATAAAATCCTGATTAGGCGGAAATCTAGATTAAGCAAAAAAATTTGTGGTTACGTGCAAAATCAATAATTAAAAACGCATCAATTAAAAAAAATTAAATACAATGAAATAATTTTTTAAATGGATTACTGATGAAAATTTTTTTTATATAATATTATACAATAATGAAAGTTACCAAGTATAAGAGCACAAAAATAGTAGATTTCCAATGATGAATGATGGTCGACGAGAAACTAGCCTAGAAAGAAAGGAATAAGGGTCAAAATTAGCCTATGACTGGATAGCACTAATAAGTGAGTGGGTGATAACACTTACGTGGAAGAAATAGCTGATAAAAACTAGCAAACAACCACAAACATTAAGATCCACAACTTTAATTGGCGATATGGAAGAAGGACTTTTACATATAAACGGAAAGCTCATGATAAGAGCTTCGCAGAGAAGGAGAGGAAGCAGAGCAGCTACACATTGATTGATTGAACATCCGTTGAGAATAGTAAGCGTGTAAAGAAGTTAACCATTACTAAACAATGGGTCCCACATTGGACCTTAGTCCTCATGACTGTTTGTCACCCACAAATCACTTATGAACTTTGGTAAAAGGAGAAATGTGTTTCAGAACATGAATAAAGGAGTTTTGGCCAAATCTCCAACAATTTCCTAGAAATAAGGGCGGTTGAAAAAAGTGGTTTCCTATTTAATTCAGTGGCAAGACCTAAAGGTAGATATGGAGAATGGCTGGTCCATTTAGCTGATCGAGACAATCACAATTAAATGGGACCAGAGGTAGTCCGTTTCATTAATGAACTTGGTTTTAGCTTAGTTCCATCCACCCTGCATAAGCAGTCACGACCAGTTGTAAGCCATTTTTTCTATTCACATTTTTGCGCACCGTTTAAGCCACAAACCAATTCTAGACCAATTTTTTTCCTTTCATATTTTTTCAGCTTTTTTTTATACCCTATACTATATTTATATATTTATATTTATATAGTGTATTTTATCTTGCAAAATATATATACACACTTTTCATTATAGTATCCAAAATATTACCAATCAAATATGTATCACTTCTCCAATCATAAAAAATAGTGAAACTACAAAAGAATATAAATTAACAACTATCAACTATCAAATACCAAATATAAGCAAATCAAATACCAAATATAAATATAAAAAATGGTAGAATAAACCAACTCACCAAAGTCCATCTATCAAGAACATAAATAAATACCGTAAAATAGAAGCATTCCCTCACTTATCAGGCTAGTGGGTTGGTCCACAAACCCAAGGTTATGCCCGTTTAGCAAGTTAAGGCAGACAAAAAAGTTCATAGGTTGGCTAAAGATTTTCTGTCCATTTTTGTGTAGGTTGTGAGTTAAACATGCATGGATCAGCATACCTAGCTCTAGCAAGACCAACCAAGGGAATCATGCCTAGTGCTAGATGTTAGGTCCATGTTTAGGAATGATGTTAGGATTGAATAATTGCTTTGTTGTGTCTATAAATACTTTTATACATAAGTTGGAAAGACAATAAATAATGAATCAATGACAATTTCCCTTATCGCTATCTTCACTTTCTACATTTTTATCCTTTCTCCATTTTATTATTTTTCTAGTCTTAGTTTCGTTAGGAAATCTCTTTGTATCACAATTAAACGCTTTCAGAGTTTGGCTTATGTTCTCTGAAATGCAAAAGATCAATATAACATATTTTTTCTAATTTATTTTAATGACAATAAAAATGGAAATTATAATTTTTAATATATATATTCATTATAATTATTCTAAATTTTAAAAGTAACTTTATAATTATTTATTAAACACTACTACTATTATAGCTTCTTCTTGTTGTTGATAATAACTTTATAATATATTTATTGAACACAACTACAATTGTTGCTGTTGAAAGCACTCATTCTCACATAGTGAGAGAGCAATACCAATGGCATGTTTGGATTCACGTTGGCAGTGGGCTAGAATTGATTCTGTGTCTTGGAATCAATTCCATAAGATTTTGAGTGTGTTTGGCTTCCCTTCTAGATCAAAATCCAAAATCGATTATGACATTGAAAATTTTCTATCATAAATGATAAATTATTACTTCTAGTTTTTTTTTTAACTTTTCCAATTTTGTTATAATCATTTTTAATAAATTACAAATATAATAGGTAAATTAACTCATTCTTTAAATTTGTGAAATACAACTCTTATCCTTCTAGTTTTAAGTGATTCCTTCAAGTTTGTCAAATTTTAAATATTTATATTAACATACTCATTCACATAACAACGTTAATAAACTTAACAGGTGACATTTTGTGATATTAATTATTCTAATTAATAAAATTATAAAAATACCCTTCCCTTCTAGATCAAAATCCAAAATCGATTATGACATTGAAAATTGATTCTATCATTAAATAAAAAATTACTTTTAGTTTTTTTTTTTAACTTTTCCAATTGTTGTTAAAATCACTTTTCAAATCAAATTACAAAATATAAATGATAAATTTCACTAAAATTTCTTTTAATATTATCCCTTACAATTATTTATAATTACAACTTTATTCTTGTCAAATTTTAAAAAAAATCTCATTCACAGTAACGTTAAAACTTCCATACGCGTACACATTGCTTTATGACTCTGTTCTCTGGTATTGTTGAATGAACAACACCACCTAACAACACCTCATTGTTGTTTATACCAAGGAATATGTGCTTGGTTCTTACGTTTTATAACATGTTACTATGTGTGGTTGACAAATATCAATAACTCGTATGTTGTAATTCTAACGAATATGGTTGGTTATATCAATTTTTATAAGTGATTATTCATCGTAAATACATAATTTTTTTTAAGTAGTCATTTTTTGAATGATAAAATATAATTTCCAAAAAATTTAGAATTTTTTCTAAGAAAATCAATTGACAACCATTGAAGAAAAAGCCAAATAGATGAGTTTAATATTGGAGTTTCCTTTTAAATTACCTTTATTATTGAAATACAATTGAATTAATTTCCTTAAGAATTTCAATAACGTCTAAAACTGAATACAATTCTTATATTTGTAACTGGTGTGGTTGAATGAACAACAATAACAACGCCTAATTGTTGTTTATACCAAGGAATATGTGCTTGGTTCTTACGTTTTATAACATGTTACTATGTGTGGTTGACAAATATCAATACTCGTATGCTGTAATTCTGCGAATTTGGTTTGTTATAATTTTATATTTATTCACGTAAATACATAATTTTTTTTAAATTTAATTTTTTTTGAATGATAAAATATAGCATGAGAATTCAATTACTAGAAGAGTCACATAAGAAAATCAAATTGAAAGACCATTGCAAGAAAAAGCCAAATGAGATGAGTTTAATATTGGAGTTTTTCCTTCACATATTTATAAATACTTTTGATAATTGAAAACAACTCTCGCACATTCATAAAATAGCCTTTTCTCAAAACAAAAAAAAAACTATTAATAAGTTAAGTGAATTTTTTTTTTCAAAATCAATCCAAACGCCCGATCCTCATCCTACAGACAACCTGCGCCCTTCCCCGACGAGGTACGCGGTCGCTCATCTCGCTCAACCATTCATTGCATAAAAATTCACTTTTTCTTTCTTTTTTATTATTTGCTGCATTTGTGTGCATAAAAGCTCAATAGGCACACACTGGCATGGTGACATGGTTCTTCCTTTCAACAAATACATTCAATTACACAACCTTCTCATCAGAAAGGCTTCACCTTTGCACAGTATTCTTCGAGGGCATGTTCCCTCTGATCACTTCAGTCCCTTTCTGCAAAAAATCTCCACTTCTTCTAATCACTGTGAGAGACTACCGTGGGAGCGTTCCACCCAAGAAATTCTACTGGGAAGCTTAAAACTGCTTTGAGAAACCACCAAGTGAATGAAGCATGGGAATCCTTTCAGGACTTTAGGACCCTTTATGGGTACCCAGAGGTTCACCTACTGAACCAGCTCATTGTTCAGTTGTCTTATTCATCCAATAATGTTTGGATGAGAAAAGCTTGTGATTTGGTGTTGCAGATTGTTAAAGAGAGTGGTTCTGGTTCTGGTTCTGGTTTGGTTCATGATGATACATTAACCAAACTTGCACTTTCTCTGGCGAGGTTGCAGATGCCTGCACCTGCCTCTGTGATTCTTAGGCTGATGCTGGATAAAGGGTGTGTGCCCCCTATGCATTTGTTGTCCTTGGTTGTTTTCCATCTTGTGAAGACTGAGATTGGAGCGCGTCTTGCATCCAATTATCTTCTCGAGTTTGCGATTTTTATGATTGTTTGAAGGATAAAAAGGCTCAACGTGCAGCCCTGGTTAAGCCGGATACCTTGGTATTTAACCTTGTTCTTGATGCTTGTGTGAGGTTCAAGTTGCCTTTGAAGGGCCTGCGCCTGATTGAATTAATGGCGCTCGCCGGGATAGTGGCTGATGCGCACTCAGTTGTGATTATTTCTCAGATCTAGAGATGAATGGTTTGAGAGATGAAATGAGGGGGTTAGAAGATCATATTAATGGAGTGCCGGCTGCTTGTGTTCGTCACTATCGTCAGTTCTATGATAGTTTGTTGAGCTTGCACTTCAAGTTTAATGACAGTGATGCTGCTGCTAAGCTTGTTTTGGATATGAATAGCTCACATAGTTGTTGTATTAGTAAAGAAGATAGGAAGCACCTGCAAAAGGGTTGCTCTATTGCGATCGGATCACATAACCTTAAGGCTGGATTAAAGATACATATTGAGCCTCAGCTGCTGCAGAATGATTCTGTCCTTAAACTGGAAGGTAGGCAAAATCTTATTTTCTACAGGGTGGAAAACTTGTTCTCAGTAATAGAGCTCTGGTTAAGTTCATTATTGGTTTCAAGAAAGATGGGAGGATTAGTGAACTTTCAAAACTTTTACTTGGCATTCAAGAGGGACTATATTCAGTAGCAGGATCCAGTTTGTGTTCTGATGTGATTGGTGCTTGCATTCACTTGGGATGGCTTGAATTTGCTCATGACATTTTGGATGATGTAGAGGCTGCTGGGTCTCCAATGGGCTCGGATACATATATGTCACTCTTGTCAGCATATCACAAGGCAGGAATGCAAAGAGAAGCAAATGCACTGCTAAAACAAATGAAAAGGGTTCATTTAGACAAAGAATTGAATGATGATGCTATTGACAAACACATTCTCTGTGTGGAAACATCAAATTCACTTGGTCAATCAGATTTGGCTGTTGCCTTGGTTCAAATTTTGAAAGATGAAGATCACACTGTTTCTCCTTTGGTGTATGAGTTCAATTCTTCCATCTTCTTTTTCTGCAAGGCAAGAATGATAGAGGATGTAATGAAGGCATATAGAAGAATGATTGAAATGAATATTCAGCCCACAATTCAAACTTTTGCTTATATGCTTTGTGGATATTCATCTCTTGGTATGTATAGAGAGATCTCAATCTTGTGGGGAGAGATTAAGAGGTGCATGAAGGGTGGTGGTTTAGAGGCAGATAGTGATCTATATGAGTTACTGCTGCTAAATTTTCTTCGTGGTGGTTATTTTGAGAGAGTGATGGAAGTCATTGACCATATGAGAGATTGTAACATGTATACTGATAAGTGGATGTACAAAAGCGAGTTCTTAAGACTTCATAAGAATCTTTATAGGAATTTAAAAGCATCAAATGCTAGAACAGAAGCACAAAGCAAAAGGCTTGAGCATGTTCAGCAGTTTAGGAAATGGGCAGGTATTGATTAAGGTTTACACTTAGGCTGATTTGAGTTTGTTCAATTTAATTTTAGTTCTGGCTCTACTTCTGTGTTCTGGGAATTGAGTGAAAATTTTTGTATCATTATTCCTACCAAGAATGCATTTCCTCACATTGATGGTGTGATTACCAAATTTGAGTTGGATCCATCATTTGATTTCTCATCATACACCTCATTAGTTCTGCTAAGTGGTAGATCATGCTCATTGATGAACAGCTGTTCTTTTCTGAAAGATGGCATGATGCTATCTGGTTATATGATTTGAAACTTTGTAGATGATATCAATTGTACTTGTTTGCCAAGGATTAACTGGGATTCTGACAAATAGATTTTGGCAGTTACTTAGTTGTCACTGATAATGTTTGAACAAGTATTCATACTGTCTTGGAAGATTCTTCTTGGCTGTAAGTTTAAAGGATATATGGCACATTCATTAGACCATACATATATGCATGTCATCTATTATATATAACTACTACCTCTAGGTGCCACATGGCACCTCCTAATTATAGGTAATCCTCAATTTTTCCCACTAAGAATTTTCTAAGCCTTCAATTTCTTCATTTTTCAAAAACTGAAAACCTCTCTCTCTCTCTCTCTCTTGCAACATCAACTCTATCTCTCAGAACTTCGCTTCCTCTACTCGCCATTGCCTGAATCTCACAGTTGCCGGAAAGGTAATACTGCCCACTGCTTCACTCTCTCAAAAATCCACTCAGTCTAGCAAAGCCTTGAAAACTCTCTCTCACGCTGCATCAGCTTCCTCTCTCATTGCTTCGCATATCCTCTCGTCATCGCCAGAGTCTCGTAGTTGCTGGAATCTCGCCACCCCAGAAAGGTAATATTGGCATCTCATGTTTTGTTACTCTCCCCATCACCAGAAAGGTTCAGAGGTTGTGGTTGTTTCACATAACTACAGATTTTGATTGTTTTTAATTGCCATATCATGTCTTTGTGAAAGGGAATTTGGATAGGTTTAGGATTTTGAGTGATTTCTTCTTTTGTTGAATTTGTGCAATTGTGTGAAGTGATGAGATGAACTTTGTGTTCATAGTTTAATTGGTTGATTTTCTATGCATAGTTTAATCTTTGTGACTTCTCTGCTTTTGCCTTTGGTGAGTCCTCTTCCTTTCACAAACACCACCCCTTTGGAAATAGGAAAAAATTGGTGTTTATTGATTTTCTTGGTAAGAATTAGGTACCTTTGGTATTTGCCCATTGCTTTCCTTTTTCCATTAAATTTGTTTACCATCAGATTATTCTTAGTTGTGATTGAAGTGCAATTTGATCAGTATCTATCCTTTAAGTTTAGTTGAATTGATTCTTCAATTTGAATAATACATGTGTTTTTGTAATTTCAAGTTTGTGTTATTGGGCTTTATATCCACTGGATTCTATAAATGTAATTTGATTGCTTTGTTTAGTACAAGTTTTGTGTGTGTGTTTGGCTTATTTGATGTGTAGTAAAAAAATATATATAATGTTTTGCTTCTGATTTGATCTTCGATTTAATTATTCAGTAAATCCCTATAGTTTCACTAAATTTTCAATTAGATCCCTATAATTTAAAAATTTGTAACTAGGTCCCTATAATGTATGAGATTTTTCAATCAGGTCCCTGTCATTATATATATTCTGTTTCCATGAAAGGATGAAAAGAGAGACGAAAGTGGAATATTCTGTTTTTCATAATGGCAGGGACTGATTGAAAAATCTCACACACTATATGGACCTAATTGAAAATTGAGTGAAACAATAGGGACCTGGAGAATAGTTAAACCTTGATCTTTTTACCTTCTTTCACTTAATTTAAGGAATGTGTTCTGTTATTTTTTGTTTTATTTCTTTCTCTTTGTGCAATGAATGTGTTATGTTAATATCTAAAATCAGGTTTAGCCATTTCAAGTAGACTCTTTGAATTTTTATAAGTTCACTTTAGTATATCTTGGTGATCAGTATCACAAATGTTCTTTTTTAAATATGATTTTTTTTCAAATCTGATAAAAATGAGTATACTGTGTGCTACACTTCCTCAAATGTTTTGCACAGCAAAACATTTGATAATGTAAACATCGACCATGACTGAAAAGTATACATATAATGAGTACTAGATAAGCAGCGGTGGTTCAGGTGTACTTTTGTGGAGGCAGCAGCTTTCCCAAATGTTTGCAAAAACATGTTAGATTATATACATTTTGTTGTTTAAATATGAGTTGCCCTCCCTAATTTATACACTTTTGCCCCAAATACTACAAGGAGACAGCATGATTTCATTTCATATAGCTTTTGATCATGATTGCAACATTTATGAAATAAGTCTTATGGTTTGTGTAATTGAGGTCTTTTTGCTTTGTCTCACTTCCTTTTTACCCTTTTGTACATATATTTTGTTTTTAAAAATCTGTTTTCCTTCCATAAAAAATGCAGGTCAAGTGTTTATTGAAAGTTCTGCTGTTTCTGTTGAGATCATTTAAAAGCAACACTTGAGTTGGGGATGAGGGATAAAGTTACAGGGCAAAAATGGTATGCTTCATGTTTTCCAGAACCGTAATGAGGATATAATGTTCAAAACAATCAGAATTGTTTGCAGTTGTTATACATAGCTGTAGTTACCTGTTATCATTAAATTGCAAAATGGAGTGAGAACTTGAATCCACTAATCTGTTGTAGCAATCGTCAGCACACTCATCTTTTCTCATTTACCTTTTTGTTCAGCTCATCATTCGACTTTTGCCATAACCGTTTCAGAGTTTACAGTCAACACCAAGGGTTGTCAAATCAGGATAAGAGTCATGAATTGGAAAGACTATTTTCCGAATCATGAATCCAATTGAATCGTATATCGTAAGATTCATGATCACTAATATAAAATAGCATAACAACATTTTCATGTAAAGAAACATAAAAAACAATGTTCTCATGTAACATCCTCCTTTATTTTCTTAGTTTTAGGAGCAACATAATGTAACTATGTGAATTGTGAAGTTTTAATTTCAAAAGAATGGAAATAGAACAATGGAATAACCAAACAAGATGCATATAGAGTGAAGGAGTAACTGTGAAACCCATTCAAATGGACAAAAATAGAGCAATAGAACAACCAAATAAGGTGCGTATAGAGTGAGTTAGTGATTGTGGGATATCACAATTTTAAAAGAATGAAAACTAAGCAATGAATAGTCAATTATGGTTCATTTAATAACACCCTTTAGTTAATTCATTTAACAATTCAAGTTTCTTTGACTATTTAATTTCTCTAGAATTGGTGAAAAAAGTTCAAAAACAAAAAAGGAAATTAATGAATCGTTAATCACTTAATTGTATGAATTGTATTCAAATCATACATCTATTGTAAGATTCATATTATTTTAGATACACCGCATGATATCTATTGCTAGCCTATTAAATCATATCGAATCATGGATTCGAATCGTGAATCGCAAGTTTCTAACTACCATTGTTGTTATTTATTGTAAGTAACAATCTCAAGTAGAGCTCTAACCTCTAAGTATGTAACAAATGCAAGATGAATATCATAGTTACTTATTGATACAAACTCAGAAGAAGGCTGCAAGAACTGGTACCAGGAAAACGAACAAAGAGATGATTTGTGTATAATTTCCAGAGGAAGGTACCAGTGGGGTATCAACCTCAGTGTATGTGTATTATTCACAGAAAAGAAAATAAGAGTATGACAGGTTGCTGAGTGTTCAAGAGACTCAGCACTCTCCCAAGACAATTCCCAATCCAATTCTGAGCCACCCCCCTTTGGCTCTCCCCTCTCCCTATATTGTATTCGCCCATCCTCTCCATAACAGAATAGTCACACGCTCACTCCACTACCCTTGCCTATGTGGCTTGGTTAGAAGAGCCTTCCCTCACTCCCCTGGCTACATGCTCTCTAGACCCCCCCCCCCCAAAATGTGCCTTTCTTTTTCTCTAACATGAAGATCAAGGTCTAATAAAACTGGAGTAAAAATTTCCTATTTCAACTGTCTCTAATGTTCTTGCATTGGCTGGAGTAATGTTGACATGTTGACTTTGTTTCAAGCAAGAAACACTTCACTATGCCTATGGCCAAACACCCTGTACCTACATGGAAGTGCGTTAAAAGGAAAGGGAGGAATGCAATTATAAAACGAACATGGGAGGGGCAAAAATACTGACTTGATTATGCATACCTGCAGTAACATTATCTTCATGGGTCAATTGTGTGATATTGTTTTTCTGAAGTTGCCATTAAATAGTGATCAAAGTCAATTTTTGACTAATTCAAGATTGATCATATATCATGTTAGTATGCTTACTAGGTCCACACTATTTCAATTTCCCTTTGCTCATTTTCCTTTTTTTATTTTATTTTGTAAAAACTGAGCTTCTCTTTGTACTAATATTAATTTTAATATATTACCTTCTAAAAGACTAAAGTGAAAAACATATTCATAAATAAAGAAGCTGGTAAAGTAACTTATGATGAACCAATAATAGATTATCCTTAATGGCATGCATGTGCAGTGTTTTACTTTTGATTTTTAAGTTTATTTGTTATGTGGTTCACACTATAGGTACTGTGGTTCATGATTGCTTATATGTTATCATTTCCTTTTTTTTTTTTTTGGGTTGAATTGAGCTTTTAGCATTTCATAGTTTGCAGCAATATATGAGCACATCTTCATGTTTTGTGTATTATTGTTTTTGTTGTAACTGATAATAATTGAATATAGATATTGTACACAACTATTCCATTTTATTAGGAAATTCTATAACTTCCAGATTGAAATTACATTCTTCAGCACTGCCAAAGTTTGATGTTTTGTTTTACCCGAAGCTAGCTATATACTTTGACAGTTTGACCTGCATGTCCTAATTATCTGAGGTTCTAATATATTTTTCTTCGCTATTTTCTATTGCATTTTGTCTTGGATTAATAGCTTGTCAGGAATTAGTGCGTATGGACTCCTCAGAGGCAAAGCCACAAGGTCAGACTATTTATTTGGACACAGGTGAAACCTAGGTAATTCCTTCTCACTCTGACCCAAAGTAGCTAAGATTTGAATTGTTATTTCAATGTCCTCTATGTGTTTTTGTTTTTTCACTCATCACTCATGTATGATCTTGTATACCCTTTCCTCTCTTGGTATGCCCTAACCATGTCCTGTGTAAGTTGTTCTTTGGTTGAGCTTATGGTTGATTTGAGAAATTACTATTATGGAGACTCTGATTGTTTGTGGACTTGTGGGAATTTGGCTTGTCGTGTATTGCCATTGTTATTTGCTAAGTATAAATTTAGCTACTTAGTTAAGGTGACATCACGAACTCATTACAAAATTGCATGTGAAGGCTTATTATATATCTGCTTAAAAGTCAATGTGCATATGCAGATTATCTCTCTCTCTGGGGATTGAATGCTATTGTTGTCAGTGAGTCTACGATTTGTGTTGTGTCATAGTCTCGTGGCTTATTGTTAGCTGTGTTCAATTCTTTTCATCATGTCCTTGGGTGCGTTTGGATTGGCTTTATATATATATATATATATATATATATTACTTAACTTTTAGTAGAACCTGTTTTTAAAGAAAAATCTATTTTATGTTTGGATTGGCAATTTGAGAAGCACTTTTAATTATTAAAACCACTTATAAGTTTGTTTGGATAAAAAGAATAAAAGCAATTTTTAATAGCCAAATTATGTGAAAGGGCAAATGTGTTGATGAACTTTTGAACCAAATAAGTTTTTAGGAAGACTTTGCACTCTACCACACAAAATTGATCATCACTCTTAGAACTCATTTTCTTTTTCAACAAAAATCATCATTTCATTTTCTTTCAAAACCCTTTCTATGTTATTTAACCAATGATTTGTTAGTATACACAAGTAAAAGTCAGTATACCCTTAGAAAACAATGAAGCCTGAGGAATAGATGCGAAGAGCAAAATTGTTGGGTGTGGGTGTTCTATGTCCCTTGTAAGTTAGAGTGGGAGCAGGAGGAAATTTTTTTCAGAGATTTGATAAGGGATAGAATTGTAATTATAAATAACAAGAAGTAGTTTTGTAATATATTTTTCTTAAAAATCACTTATGCTTCTGTTTTTTTAGATGCTTGGTATTACTTGCTTTAAAAAAGTGGTAAAACTGTCTTTTTAATTACAAGTGCTTCGTTTAAAAAGTCAATCCAAACACTCCAAAAGTTTTATAAAATCATTTTTTAAAAAAACAAATAATCTTGAAAAAAGCCAACAAAACATATTATGTTTTGACTTTTGAAAAAAAATAAAAAATGCCGGTGCTGCTGTGCCAAACTTGGTGTTGCAATGATCAGAGGTTTAGTCTAGCCTCCAAATTGATCCAAATATTATCTTCTAGGAATGGTTGTTTCACCACCTGTGCCACTCGTGAATCATCTTAACGTCTCATTCGCCATCCAGAATTGAGCATGGAATTAGAGATTGGAAATGGAATTGAGGGCCCAGTTCTAATTTTTATATTTGGAGTAACATATAGAATTAGAATTAAACGAAAACATGATATTCTTTACTAGATCTATTTAATGATTTGGTCAAATGTGTTTGTGAGAGGTTGGGAGTTGCTGCATTCTGAAACATTTGTCAGCAACTTTCCTTGTATTGTCTTGGTTTTCATTATTTCCTTAATGATGTCATCCTTATGGCTATGTTTGGTTAGAGGGTAAAACCAAGAGTAATTTTTCCATGATTGAGCTTTATGTACAAGTTTACGCATGAAACTTAATCATGAAAAACTTACCTATTTTAACCCTTGAACCAAACATACCACGTATTAATTTATTTTTTCAGTACAAGACTCTGTTAATTTAAACACCTGTTAGCATCACTGGAAAATTCTTTTAGATGTGTTACACTCTGCATATCACCCTTAAATTCGTCAACACCATTGGATATCATTGATGCTTATAAAATTCATTCATTGAGAATAAACTGTTTTCTGTGACGCGTGCATACCTTGTTTAGGCAACTTTTGCTGTGAACTTATTGCAATGGCAAATGCTTTATCTGGGCGTGATGAGTTCCGTCCACTTAAAGGAGATCATAAGAAAAATAACCTTTCAACAGTGTTCCTAGTGACCCATGGTTCAAATGGAGTGTTTTTATGCACTAAGGGAGGGCCAAGCTGCTTTAAAGTCCCCGTAGACAAAACCTGCCTATGCGGTTTTGGTGGAGAATTGTATAAGACTATTGTGCAAAATGTGACCACCTAATTGTTATTCTGGTTTTTCAAAACTTGGTAGAAGCTCTCATCTCTTTGCTGTGCATTTCCCCTCACTTCCTGCCTCAGGTGTGAGGCTTACTGGGGCTAGTGATTGCATCGTTGGTGGAACAGTTTGCTGAGTTCTGTGATTGCTGCATCAGTTGTGATTGCTCAGTTGTCATTCTTAA
Organism: Dalbergia oliveri; assembly: GCA_030441495.1. Classification (NCBI taxonomy): domain Eukaryota; kingdom Viridiplantae; phylum Streptophyta; class Magnoliopsida; order Fabales; family Fabaceae; genus Dalbergia; species Dalbergia oliveri. Next base: position 38,003,125 of record JAMLFY010000001.1, on the reverse strand, counting down.
TGGGTGCTGAGTTCTGTTTGCTTTTCTTTTTGCAAACAGAATATGTGCAATGTATTTCGAGTACCTTGCTATGGATGCAACTGTGAAAAGCACTGTGACCATTTAATGGATATAAGCATTCCAAATAATCATTATTATGCGTGTTTCCTTAAGGCAATGATGTAATGTTGTATAGGAAACGAGTTTAGTTCAGATTTAGGTGGATCTAAGAAGTAGATGAGGGAGAGAGACGGAGACAGGGCACCAAAAAATATAATTACTGATGTGAAGAACAAAGCGTAGGACAGATTCAAGAATATAGGGAACAGTTTATTAATTAACTCGTAGTTAAGGATCCTATGTAGCTGTCTGGCTGAGTCGAGGGTGGAATAAGAAGTGTCATGTAAATCTATATAGTTCTTCTGGTTAGGTTTAAAATTGTTCTAAAATCGAGGGAAATATAATTCCTAATATTAATATGTGTCTTTGTTTATTACCCCAATTTTAGAGGAAAAGAAATTTCTTCAGCGAAAAATGACCGTGAGATATTCTAAACTAGCAATTAGAATAATATTTTATGTGTAAATCTATCGGGTGAAGAATATGGAAACTAACCACCTTATTCTATCTTAAATTCCCGATAACTGCGTTACATTGCAGTTGGAAATAACAGGAGTCTCAAACTCATGAAAAAGTCAGCTTACAAAATTAGCATAACTGGATATGTTTGATTGGGAAATAAAAATGAGATAAGTTTTTATGAATGAGCCGTGATAAATGTACATACAATGTTTATCTAAGAAGATATATACTCCATTTTTACTTGAAAAATGGTTACAAGCTCGATAAAGTGCCTGATTGATGTGGCAAACGTACCTTTATTGTTATTCTCATCACTCCTCTCATACCTAGTTTTATCCTTTCTCCATTAGAAACTACACACGTGTATTGGGAATCTATAAGCCGAGCAACCATTCCGGGCTTAACAGCACTTCTCTTTTTTACCCTCTCGCCAACCATAGCCTAAGAGGGAAAAAACAATTATAATTATGAAATTTCCCACGTTATCAATTTCATATTCTCATGGCAAAGAGTGAAAAAATATAATTCCACTAAATCAAAAGTTGAAGAAAAATAAAAGTAGAGCAGCCAAGGCACAAGACATGGACAAGAGAAATGAAGACAAGCAGTTCTTAGCCTCCCCAATTTGACAATGATCTACACCATGGAGAGTGCTGAAAGAAAGATCTTGACCAGACAATCAGTGCTTGGAATCTTCTTCTTCACAGAATTTGGAGTACTGCTCTGAATCCATCAAGTTTCTTGGTTCACCATTGTCACTCATTTCAACTTTAATTATCCATCCATCTTCGTAAGGGCTTGAGTTGACCTACATGAACAAATGTAGGACAAACATAGAAATGCATGGGGTTCACAGCAAATTGATTGTGATTCTTAAGCATTAAATAAACCTAGTCATGCAAAACTCAAAGTGTACAAACAAAGTACAAAAACATGCGCACGTGTGTTTTGGGTCGAATAGTTCTAATACACAAACACTCACCAACGCAGGAGAGCTGTTAAGCTCTTCATTAACTTCAACCACTTTTCCAGAAACAGGAGAGTTAATATCACTAGTTGCCTTCACACTTTCAACTGCACCAAAACTACCTCCCTGTGTTACAGTTGCTCCCATTTCTGGCAATTCAACGTATACAACATCACCCAAATGATCTTGGGCATGATCGGTTATGCCAACAGTCGCAGAATTTCCATCAACTTTCACCCACTGAGAATCAGCATACTTCAAATCTCTATTAACTGCAGGTATAAGAGAGAACAAGGTAGATTTGTCATAAAAAAAACCAGTGATTAACTTTATTCCTATGCCACCCAACGAGTAAATCAGACCAGGTGGCATTTTTGCCTCTTGCATCATTGCAATCAAGGTCATATCTCCTTGCATGGGTATTTATTTCAGATAAGTTAGCCACTCTAAACAACTTGATAGAAAAGCAATAAAAAGAGAAATATTATTTATACTCATCATTTGTGGGACAATCCAATACATTCATGTCTACCATTGGATGGGGTGTGAACCCCACTTAGTTGACCCACATCTCATCCAATGGTAGATAAAAGTGTGTTACATGGTGCCCATAAATGTGAGTACAATAATATTACTCCAATAAAAGTGAAAATCGACAACAATGCTGAAAGTAATATCTAACTTGGTTAGAGGGATAATAAAAGTCACTGAACTAAAGCTCTTGCAGCACAATGTTATTTTTCACATATTGAAGTGTCATTATGCAGATGAACTTGGCAAGTGTTTGCTGCAATTAAGTACAGAACAACCAAGCATCTCCATATCCTTCATTTTCAAATGGAAATCAATTAGCAAGTGGAGATATGAATGTGGAATGAATCAGAAAAATCACCAAAAAACATATGACATACAAAATCAAGACGATTGTTTTAATTTTTAAAATAAGTAAACGCACAGGATGTATTTTCATCAATGCATGCTAATGCCAAGATAATTTGCAATCTACAAATTCTAGCTTTTGGTTACTTCTTGTTTCAAAATGTTTAAAAGGAAACAATAATGATCCAAGAGCTATGATTTTCCATAAAGTTCTATAACATCATAAGCTCCGTTATAATGTACCCGATATTATTTCAGGAAAGAACAAAGTTTAAGCAATCTAAATATCAAATCAGATTAGGGGGCTTCTTCGGTTTTAAGGTGGAGACTCAGTCACTTTTGAGTAGAATATAATTTGAAACAATGAGTTGTGTGTTTAGGTGATGTTTACCAGAAGTAACTTGAGCATTGCTAGGACAAAATTAGGTAAAAATTGCAATACTCAATATTGAAAAAGGTATTAGAATGCAGAACTCTCTGAAAATGTATACTAGCATGAAAGCTTTTTCAATTTCCATTTTCAAAATTATCCTGGTTTCCTTTAAATATTCAGTGATAAAAAAAACCATAATCCTTTTCTCCATTCTGTCACCATCCGTTACCAGCAACCACCATCCTTGTCATTTAGTAAATTACAAATGTAGTAAGACCCATTAGATTCAGAACATTAAGTAGGTCACATAATATATGCATAATACACTGTTTCTGGTCCCTGCAGCACTAAAGGTCAAATCATAGTAGAAATTTGGCAATGAGAACTGTTACATGCACAACAAATCCAAACAACATACCCACACCCACCATATGCCATGGTGGAACAAAAAGACAAAAGCCAACTTGGTGTGCACCGTGGACATTAAAAAACAAAACTCACAATAGGCCTCCATTTAGATCAAAAAGAGTCCCTTCCAAAGGAGGGAAACACAAGACTTCGCGCAACACTTTGCGTGTCTTCCTTGTCAAAATCTATCTCCATCTCTCAAGTGCTCAATGGCCTTCACTGTGTTCTTTGTCTTGAGTCACTAGTAGCAAGTGTTGTTTGCCTTCTTCCTCCAAGCAGTGACCAAGATTCATTTGGGACTATCTTCCTCCAAGGGTTGAGAAGTGAGTGAGATCCTTCCTCCAAGCACTATCTTATTTCTCCATTGTATGTTGGCCCATGATGTTGGGTTTTTTCTTTCCCCTGTTTTTTGATAGAGATACTCTTGTTTTTTAGATTTATTGGGTCAAGTATTATTTATTATAAAACATCTGAAAGCAACAAAATGAGCACCAAATTAAAGGACCTATGTGCATTTATAATTAGACTTTTCAGCGTATATAATGTTCTTAAATGTATGGACAAAACATGGTTATAGCATTAGTTCTCATATATATTAAGTATATCTGATTTGGTCATGGTTGGATGTAGATCAGTTCCCATTGGCTTAGTGTTATGGATGTGTTTTTCCTTACTTTTTGTACTATCATAATAGGCAATAGTTAGAGAAAGCATAGCGGATGAACAAACCTTTAAAATGAGTGGATAATTCTCTTTTTCATGTTGTGCTCTGTTCTATGGGTGCTCTTAAATTGAGAGTTTGAGCCTCTTATTAAAAAGAAAAAATTAATGGAAGAAAGAAAAGCGTGTCACAAGGAAAAGCAATATGGGCTCTATTGTTATTTTTTTTATCTATGTGTGATAGGGTTGTGAGTGTTTCTGATATTATTTTGAGACAAGTGCTGTGATCTCCTGTTATTTATTATCAGACTTGTAAAAACTATAGAATGACAAAGAAAGTGACTTACTTATATGCATTTATGAGTAGACTTACTAGCATATATGCAGTTCTTAATTGTGTGACTAGAACATGACAATATTATCCGTTCCCTATTCTATTTAGCTAAAAGACAAATGTAACTTGTTTATTGATATAAATGGTATAAGTGAGGTGAATATTACTATTTTTTTTTCATTTTGTTTAGGTGATTTCTCCTATATAGTTCCATTATATGGAGGAGCCAAGCAATTATGAGCCAATTGTTGGCATGCAGTTTAATATAATAGATAATGTTAAAGCATTGTATGGTGATTATGCAAGTAGGAGTGGCTTTGGATGGAGGGTAAAAACTTCACGAAAAGAACCAGATGGATAAGTAAATTATATCATCCTTTGCTGCTTACGAGAAGGAAACCAAGTCTAAGATTCCAACGAGTGTGAAGACACTCTCCATGAGTGCGTTGAATTGTGAAGCAAAGATCATTGTATGCAAGAGAAGATAATCTATGGTATATCAAAAAAATGACTTTGGACCATTGCCATGAACTAAGCCCAACAAAAGGAAAACTGTAATAAAAATAGATGGCTCAACATGCATGTGAAAGAAGTTGATGCAAATAATGAGGCGTTAAGATCAACAAGACATTTCGGTTTCTTGTCCAAGATGATGGGGGTTATGAAAATTTGTCATTTGTTAAACATGATATAAGGAATTATATCAACAGGGAAAGGTGTGTCATAGGAAAAGAAGGGGATGTGAAGGCATTGGTTAGCTACTTTTGCAAATGAAGGAACAAAATAGAAACTTCTATTATGATATTGATTTGGATGAGGAGTTTCGTGTAAGAAATGTGTTTTGGGTTGATGCTAGAAGTAGGGCAGCATACGAAGCATTTGGAGATGTCATTAACTTTAACATAACTTACTTGACAAACAAATATGACATGCTATTTGCTGCTTTTGTAGGTGTAAATCACCATGGGCAATCAATTTTACTAAATGCCGTCTACTTTCATCTGAAGACACAAAGTCATTTGTGTGGCTTTTTGATAGTTGGATCAAATGCATGCCTGGTAAGTCCCCAAGTGGGATTGTGACAAATTAGTGTAGGGCCATGCAAAAGGCTATTCAAATAATTTTACCTAACACTCAGGATAGGTGGTGTCTGTGACACATCATGAAAAAGATCTAAAGAAGCTTAGGGGATATGGTATGTATAAGGGGATCAAGTGTGCTATGAAAGACGCCATTTATGAATCTTACACTAAGGAAGAATTTGAAGAGAAATGGGTTTCTTCGTGAAATAATTTGATATTGAAGAAAATGATTGGTTGAGTGGACTTTTCTACAAAAGGCATAAATGGATTCCAATATTCTTAAAAAATGATTTTCGGCAAACTTGTCGACAACCCAAAGAAGTGAGAACATACATGCCCCTTTTTATGAATGTGACCACTAGCTTGCAACAATTCATTAAACAGTACAACAATGCTCTTAGGAGTAGGATAGAAAAGGAAATTGAAGTCAATTTCAATTCAAAAAACACAATAATTCCTTGTGGTTGAGAGTCCCCCATGGAGAAGCAATTTCAATACACTCATTCCAAATTTGGCGAAGTGCAACTTGAATTCAGGAAAAAATGAATTATGTAACTTCCTAAGGAGTTGATAGCTCAATTGCTACTTACCATGTTTTTGAGGAGATTTCAATTGGGAACCGAGCCAAGGAAATTTGTTATGAGGTTTTATTTGATCGTGGCAACCATAATGTTAGTTGTCAATGTCTATTGTTTGAGTTCAAAGGAATTATGTGCAGACACTCGTTGTGTTTGCTTACCATTGAAAGAGTTAAGAAAGTGCCTTCTATGTACAGTTTAGAAAGATGGAGCAAAAATATCAAGTGGAGGCATTCGTACATAAAAATCTGTGTTAAAGCCAACGATGGAGAGATTTGAAAATTTGTGCAAACATTTCTACGACATAGTGAAATTAGCTGGAGTGAAATGAAGCTACCAATCTACTCCACAATGCACTTGATAAATTTAAATGTGATTACCATGGCTTTCTTCTCATACTAACAATTCAACCTCCAATGCTGGATTTTAGAAACGAACCACTTCAAATCCAAAGCCCCTTAGGTGTAAGACGTAGAGGTCGACCCACGTCAAAAAGAATACAAGCTAAGAAGTTGATTGTTGCACTTAACATCAAACACTCTTGATTGAGTTTTATACTTGGAGTTAGTAGATGCATTCGATTTACAAACTAATATGATGTAGTGGGGACAAAAAATCCCAGTGATGGCCGAAGAAGTAACAAATGTGTTTGACCTACCAGTATACACAAGCTATATGACTTTTGCTATTTGATATGATACTGGTTAAATTTAGTGTAAAATATAGAAACTATCCTCTAGGTTTAGTAAAATAACACCAAACCCCATTGATATAGAAAAATTATATTTCAACCCATTTGAACAATGGAAATGGACTTTGTTATGGAAACGGATCTCGCTCTCATCCGGTCACTTTCCGCCACTCGATATTCCCCTCCCTATAGTACGTGTTAATGTTAAAATTTGAGAACCGTTCTGAAAGGCACAAGCAATACCAAAACATTTCTTTTTCTAAAGTCCATTTCCTACCCATGCTATCAAATATCTTATCTGAGTGTACATTATTAAATGGGGCTCAAAAATGTAATTCTTAACTACAATTTTCACATAGTTGTATAATGTATGAAATGTCCATTTACATTTTTGCATTTAAATTTTACTCACAGCCCATAAATTTACTGCATGTCAGCAAAGAGCTTATCCAAGCATATGAATGGACAGTAAATCCATAGGCAACAATGTTGAAGCGTGTTAAAGTGCACTGCAATACCTTTTTAGACAAAGTGACATGTCCAAGAGGTCATTTCGCACATTATACAACTATGAAAATGAAGTTTTGCATATAAGTTTTTCCATTTTTTCTTATAAGTTTTGTTCACAGCCTATAAGTTTCCGGGTTGGCAAATAGCTTTTCCAGGCATGTGAATGAGCAGGAAATCCATGTGCAAGTGTGTTGAAGTAAGTCAAGATACAATCATCCAACATGAACAATGATGCACCCTAGTGGCAATAAGTTTTAAGCTGATACTTCTCTGAGAAGGCTAGAAATTCATTAGGCCTCTTAAGAGCCCTAAACCTACACCATGCATGTGAAGGTAATCTCCGACCTGTATATAGTGCGTTGCAACACAAGATTGATGCTGCACACAAATAATCGTTTGAAAACCAAAAGCACATCTAAAGTTTGAACCCATGGATGAATTTTTCGAGCCTCCATTTTTAATAATGTACACTCCAAATAAGATATTCAACTGCATGGGTAGGAAATGGACGTTGGAAAGAAATGTTTCGGTATTGCTTATGCCTTCAAGAACGATTCTCAAATTTTAACATCAACACGTACGGAGGGGAATATCGAGCGCGGAAAGTGACCCAATAAGAGCAGAGATCCATTTCCATAACAAAGTCCATTCCCATTATTCAAATGGAATGAAGTGTAATTTTTCTATATCAATGGGGTTTAGTGTTATTTTACTAAACCTAGATGGCAGTTTCTATATTTTACACTAAATTTAACCAGTATCATGTCAAATAACAAAAGTCATACAGTTTGTGTAACATACCAGATGGTGGTAGGTCAAACACATTCGTTACTTCTTCGGCCATCAAGATTTTTTGTCCCAGGCACCACATCATGTTAGTTTGTAAATCAAATGCATCTACTAACTCCAAGCATAAAACTCGATCAAGAGTGTTTGATGTTACGTGCAACAATCAACTTCTTAGCTTGCATTCTCTTTGACGTGGCCGACCTCTACATCTTACATGCAATGGGCTTTGGAAGTCTCTGCATTAGAGGTTGAATTGTTGGTATGAGAAGAAAGCACGCCATGGTAATCAGATTTAAATTTATCAAGTGCACCGTGGAGTAGATTGGTAGCTTTATCCAACTCTACAACTAATTCCGCCACATCGTAGAAATGCTTGCACAATTTGTCAAATCTCTCCATCGTTGGCTTTAACACTGTCACATCATAACTACTCTTTATGTTCAAATGCCTCCACTTAATATTTCTACTCCATCTTCCTAAAGTGTACGTAGAAGGCACTTTCTTAGCTCTTTCAACAGTAAGCACACACAACGAGTGCCTGCACATAATTCATTTGAACTCAAACAGTAAACATTGACAACTAACATTGTGGTTGCCACGACCAAATAAAACCTCATATCAAATTTCTTTGGCTCCCTTTCAATTGAAATCTCCTCCAAAACATGGTAAGTAGCAACTAAGCCATCAACTCCTTTCCAGGAAGTTACACAATTCATTTTTTTTGATCAAAGTTGCACTTCGACAAATTTGGAATAAGTGTATTCACATTGAAATTGCTTCTCCATGGGGATGTGAAACTCAAGGACTTATTGTGTTTCTTGAATTGAAATCAGCTTTAATCTCCTTTTCTATCCTACTCCTAAGAGCATTGTCATACTGTTTAACAAATTGTTGCAAGCTAGTTGCATATTCACATATCCATCAAAAAATGCATGTATGTTCTCAATTCCCTGGTCGTCAACAAGCCTGCCCAAAGATCATTTTTCAAGAATATTGGAATCTATTTATGCCTTTTGCTGAAAAGTCCACTCAACCAATCATTTTCTTCAATATCAAATTGTTTCATGAAGAGACCCATTTCTCTTCAAATTTTTCTTCAGTGTGACATTCATAAACAGCATCTTTATAGCACACTTGATCCCCTTATAGGCACCATATCCCCTAAGCTTCTGAGATCTTTTTCATGATGTGCCACAAACACCACCTGTCTGAGTGTTAGGTAAAGTTATCTGAACGGCCTTTTGCATGGGTCTTATATTAATCTGTCACAATCTAGCTTGGGCCCTACTAGATGCATTTGATCCAACTATCAAAAAGCCACACGAATAACTCTATATCTTCATATGAAAGTAGACGGCATCCGAGTAAAATTAATTGCCCATGATGATTTACACCTACAAAAGCAGCAAAGGGCATGTTATATTTGTTTGTCAAGTAAGTTGTGTCAAAGTTGATGACATCTCCAAATGCTTCGTATGCTGCCCTACTTTTAGCATCAGCCCAAAACACATTTCTTACATGAAACTCCTCATCCAAATCAATATCATAACTGAAGTTTCTATTTTGTTCCTTCATTTTGCAAAAGTAGCTAACCAATGCTTTCGCATCCCTTCTTTTCCTATGACATTCCTTTTTTTGTTGATATAATTCCTTACATCACTTTCAACAAATGAAAAATTTTCATAACCCCCAAAATCTTGGACGAGACCAGAATGTTTTATTATCCTAACTCTTGCCTCATCATTCACGTCAACGATTCTCTTCACACGCATGTTGAGCTATCTATTTTTATTAAACAATCTTCCTTTTGTTGGGCTTAGATCATGGCAATGGTCCAAAGTCACTTTTTTTATATACCATAAATTATCTTCTCCCTTGTATATAATTATCTTTGCTTCACAATTCAACGTATTCATGGGAGTGTCTTCACACTCGTTGGAATCTTTGACTTACGGTTTTCTTCTTGTAAGCAACAAAGAATGATATAATTTACTTGTTCATCTAGTCCTATTCGTGAAGTTCTTACCCTCTATCCAAAGCCACTCCTACTTGCATAATCACCGTAAAATGTTTTAACATCATCTATTGCATTAAATTGCATGCCAACAGTTGGCTCACAATTGATTGGTTCCTCCATATAATGCAACTATATAAGATGAAATCACCTAAACAAAATGAGAAAAAAATAATATTATTCACCTCACTTATACCATTTATGTTAGTAAACAAGTTACATCTGTCTTTCAACTAAATAGAATAGTGAACTGATAACACAGCCATGTTCTGGCCATGCAATTAAGAACTACATATATGCTGATAAGTCTACTCATAAGTGCACATACGTATGGCACTTTGCTTGTCATTCTATAGTTTTTTACAAGTTGATAATAAATAACGGAGATCATAGCACTTGTCTCAAAATAATATCAAAACACTCACCCATATAACAGAGCACAACATGAAAAAGAGAATTATCCACTCATTTTAAAGGTTTGTTCATCCTTTATGCTTTGTCTAACTATTACCTATCATGATAGTGCAAAAAGTAAGGAAAAATATATCCACATCATTAAGCCAACAAGTAGAGCTGGGTATAAGGGCCGCAATCCGTGGACCAACATGTTTAACTCGCAACCTGCATAAAAATGGGCCAGAAAATTTTTAATCCACTAACCCGACGGGTTTTTAATCCGCTCCGCCTAGCTCGTGGGCTAAACAAGCCTAGCCCGCGGATTTACGGACCAACCCTCCTAACCCACATAAAATGCTATAGTGTAGTACTAGTCCAATCCACATACCATTTCACTACTAGGTCGTGGCTTGTGAAATGCTGAAACTACTAAGCCCAAGCCCAAGGGACGTTTTAGTGGCCCAGTCTTCATAAACCATGTGGTAAAGACTAAAGAGTAAAGACACTAGGGTTGGGGATTTTCAATCTCAATTCTCAATCTTCACTCTTCTTCTTCATTACAAGCGGTGGCGCCATCTCTCTCTCAACTCACCCACTCTGCCATCGGCCACCACCCGCCTCCTCCATGTCCCCACTCCGCCAACTCAAGCCCTCTCTCACTCTCATGGTCTCATTTCTCAATTCTCTATCTCGCTCAATCAAGCGATCAAGAGACTCTACCACTCAACCACGCGACCTCGCCCCTCAGAAGATCTCATCTCGTATCTCATCTCGCCACCAAGCCACTCTCGCCACTCCGTGCGAGCTCTGCGACCTCTACGTCTCTCTGAGACGACCTCCACGTGTCCACGCCTCCACGTCTCCGTGCCCTGCAGAGCTCAGCCATCAAATCTGGATTGTTGTGCCGGGTTGCCTTCAGGAGGACAGGACCAGGAGCACTCGCCTAAGAGAGAGCAACATTCACACCTCTGTCTCTATGAGTAACTGAGAATAAAGTATTATTATTATTTTTTAAAAATATATTGTGTTTAGTTGAATTGAAAATCAGTTTTGGATTGTTCATTTGTTTGTAAAATTTGTAGCTTGAAATTTAAAATGTTTTTATTGTGATTGTTTGGTGTGATTTAGATTGAAAATTAAATATGAATCTATCAAAGTCAAATGGGTTCGTCCACTGCTGAAGCAAGTCGCACTAATTATGATCGACATGTTGATGCTAATGTTAGTAGTGGTAGTGGTACAGGTGATGATTGTCAATCTTCGTTCCTTGTTGAATCTGAAGCACCTATTCCAAATAAGAGGACTACAAGTCTTTCATCAAGTGTTTGGCAACATTTTGATAAAATTGGGGTTAGTGAGAATGGGAAAGAGAGAGCACAATGCAAAGCTTGTAGGAATGCATATGTTAGCGGTGGTACTAGGTATGGAACTTCAACATTGTTGCATCATTTGAACAAATGTGAGAAAATGCCTAGGTTTCCAGATAGTGAGGTTGGAAAACTAATACTTGATCAAGGTGGAAAACTAAGATCTAGGAAGGTTGATAACAAACTTGTGTGTGACATGGTTGATATGTGTATCATAGACCATGACCTTCCGTTTAATTTTGTTGAATATAGGAGAGTTAAGAAGTTGTTGAACTATCTAAATCCTGAAGCCAATGTTTACTCTAGGCGTATGGTAACTTTGGATGTGATTGATATGTATGAGAGTGAGAAGAAGCAATTGAAGGAAGTATTGTCTCATATTCCAAGTAGGGTATGCTTGACTTCTGATGTTTGGACTTCTTGTACAATTAAGGCTTATATCACATTGACAACTCATTTCATTGATGGGAATTGGAAGCTTAATAGCTAAATTCTTAATTTCTCTCATATGCCTCATTCTCACGCTAGACATGAATTATCTAAGGTTGTGTTAAATTTTTTGCAAGAGTGGGGTATTAATGGAAAATTTTTTTCATTAACTTTGGACAATGCTAGTTCTAATGATAATATACAAGAAGTGCTAAAAGATAGGCTTCGTGATATGCCTAATGGTTTGTTATGTGGTGGTGAGTTTTTTCACATCCGATGTTGTGCCCATATTTTAAACTTAATTGTTCAATAGGGTTTAAAAGCTACTAGTGCTATTTTACACAAAATTAGACAGAGCATCAAGTTTGTTAAGGAATCAAAGGCAAGAATGAATGCTTTCAAAGAAATTGTAAAAAAATATGGTGGTGCTAGTGTTAAGAAGACAAACACATGCTACTAGTGAGTCAAGACAAAGAACACAATGAAGGCCATTAAGAGCTTGCGAGATGGAGACGATTTCGAGAGGAAAGACGCACGAAGTCTTGTTTTTCCCTCCTTTGGAAGGGACTCTTTTTTATCTAAATGGAGGCCTATTGTGAGCTTTGTTTTTTAATGTCCATGGCGCACACAAAGTTGGCTTTTGTCTTTTTGTTCCACCATGGCATATAGTGTGAGTATGTTGTCTGGATTTGTTGTGCACGTACAGCTCTCCATTGTTAAATGATATTGATCATTATGCACTTTACTCTTCCCATTAAAATAAATAATATAAATATATAATAGTAAGACAAGGGTAAGGCTTTTTTTACTCCAAAAAAAATAAAAAAATAATTATTTACGAATATCCATCGTTGTTAACATTATTTACCAATATACACTGATTTTGTAATTAAAGCAATACAGCTAGTAGTCAAACGTTTTTCATACACATAATTCACATGGATAAGCTAATTAGAAAATTCAATTACCTCAAAAGTTGATGGTTTGAATATTAAATGAATTGATGAGATTTTTTTAATTCTACTTTCCCCTGGTATGTGGCTTGCATTAGGGTGTTCAAGACCAAACCTAACCCGGAAATTGGCCAGAAACTTATTGGGTTGGATTCGAGCCCTTAGATTTAATCCGGTGCACTTTTCCTGCAATTTTGGTTATGCTTCCGTTTACCTAGCCTCACCCGAAGTCAAAATTTCTTTTATAGTTATATATTTTTTTATAATAGTTAGTGATAAATTATAAGAGTTTAATGCATCTTGGATAACTTGATATTATTTTTATAGTTAGATGGTTTGTTTTGAAATATGTATCTTAAAATATCTCTTGAATTTTGTTCATTACTTGTAAAATTTTATAACTTTACTATGTATAATATTAAAATCTTCATAGATTGTTTAAAAAGTTGACCTCATTTATTGGGTCATTATTCGAGTTCGGGTTAAGGTTTCAAAAAATGACACGGTCTAAAAATCAAACTGGGTTGAGATTTGGTCCAACTAGTCCGACTTGTCCCTTGTACACCCTTAGCTTGCATGTGCCATTAAAATGGGAAGAATCAAGCACCATACCAATATTTCCATCCTCTAAGAATGTGTTTGAAATGAGAAAAAAAAAAGAAATAAATTAATTTTTTGCATCTAGCAGGTAAGAGATTAATCTCTTGGATACAATTAGACGTCTAAATGGGGACCCCTCTCAATAGTGCTTTTTTATATATAGAAATCCCAGGATTGAACCTAGGACCATAGGCTTAAGGGATCAAAGCCCCTTCCACTCAGACCAACAAATTATTGGTATATGTAGATTAATTTGATTTAGTTTATATTTGAGTAAAGGCAAAATAGTCTTTCATGTATTTATGTTTAACATTAAATTAATTTTGATAAAATTCTATCAAATTTGATAGGATTTTTAAATTAAAACAGTGAACTCTCAATTATAAAATTTATATCAAATCAACTCATTTTTTTTAAAAAAATAAATATAACAATGTAAGTATGTTTAGAGTTGTCAAACATTGGATGTAAGGCTTAAAGTGCTTGGTCCCAACTGAATATCAATCATCCATCTACGGTTCTACACAAGTATGATGATGGAATTGTTCATTTTTTAATGAATCTGAACCGGACAAGATAATAATTATCACCTTGTAACAAGGATATAGAAGCCCCACTTGATTCTTGAACCATTGCCACACTAGCCGTATTTTGAATGTAATTCAACTAACACTCAGCTGAATTACATGCAACAATTTGTTATAAAATACGGCTAGCAATGGGTCGAAAAAGTGGCTTTCAAATTTATATTATCAGATATAATACGTTACACTGCTTAATGTATTATATATGCTTTGAAAAAGCATCTGTCAGTGTTAAAACATGCAATACGTTTAATAGTTAAGCGTATTATGTGTACAAAAGATGTTTGACTGTTAGCCATATTGTTTTAATTGAAAAATCAGTGTATATCGATAAATAATGTTAACAACCATAGATATACATAAATAAATTTTTTTTTTTTTTTTTGGTAAAAAAACCCAAAGGTAAAGCTGGAAATAACAGTTCTAACATTGCTAAGACCGAGAGATCAACATTGATGACTGAACCCCAACACCATATTGTATATTATACGTCACAGAATAACATTAAGAAACGTGTTATTATCCATCCAAATGATGAAAGACAAATAAAAGGGTATGTATCCGTGCGTGTGGAAATGGATCAAGATCACTGAAACACAATGCTAAGTGATCAGTGAAACAAAGAACAAGCAGATCATAGAGAGAAGAAGAACAAGGGAAGTTACCATTGGAAAAGCTTCTGTTGAATACAGAGATCCTGAGCTAAGATGCAGCTCTTGAAGCGCCCAACTGCCTGCAAGCCATTTTCTCTTTCTTTTACTCTCTCTGGCGTGTTCAACAACACTGACACATCTTCTACTCAACAGCCTTTATGTTGTGGGGCTGTTGAATGTTTTGTTTTTCACCCTTTTAATTTTGTCTTAAAACAATTTTTTTTGGGCAAGTAGATTATTTTTATGTTTAATTTTTGGATATTTTGCTTTCGATGTACGGATATAGCAATATTTTATATGTTAGAAGTAAACTCAATTTAATGGTTACGATGTTGTCGGTGTAAGTTATTTTTTATTATTACTAGAGATAATAAGCGTGTGCTGCACGGGTTTTCTTAGTTTTTTAAGATAATTTCTTTTAATAAATTTTTATTTTGAAAAATTTTGATAAAAATTGAAAATTAAATATAATTAAAATCTGTTGACTTTTTGTTTAATTATTTTACAAAATGGACCTACTTGAATGCGTTTATTATGAGAGTGTATTTTTATTTGTAATTAAGTACTTTTATCATTCCTTCAAGAAAAAAAAGTATATCATTCTGCATAATACTTTAACAACTAAATTACATTACTTTTTAAATTATATAATAAGTGTAAATCAAAGTGAATTTTAATTACAAAAAAATTATGAAATATTTAATAGCTTATATTTTTATAAGTAATAAACGCTTAGTATGATTAATTTTCATATATATATATATGCACACACACATAAACTCACACTAATTGATTCTAACAAAGTTAATATAAACTAATAATCTCTATTGCAACAATTCAAGTTGACAAAAGTTGTATGAATTTGATAAAATGAAAGGTTTATTATAAGATCTCTCATCATTATAAAGCTTCAATTATATTGATTTAAATTAATATTTTTACATAGTTTAATTGCATTCATCACAATAAATTAGTATCATTTACTCGTTACTTTGAATTCATTCAAATGAATAAATGCTTCAGTTTGAGCACAATTATGTTATTTATTTTTTATATTTTCAATTAATTATAAAACTTTTCTTATGATTCATTATGACTCCATTATCACTATTATATAATTAAATTTAGTGATTTTATGTTTAATTTTAATTTTTATAATTCATCTGTATTTTATAGAATAAGAAATAAAATAAGTTTATTTAATTTAAAGATATGTTTAAAATTAAAACTACAAAAATTTTATATATAATCTCAATGGAAACACCTTTAGATTAGATCGAAAATATATAGGGAAATATAAAATTTAAAATAGTATACTAATAACAGGTATTAATAAAATTCATAATTTTATAAATGTAAAATAGAACTAAATATTAGAATATATTAATTTATAATCATTAATATTATACTCTTTAGTCTTTTATTGTGATACTAAATTTTGATTTGCTCGCAAACTATATTTTTTTATCATAGAATTAAAATAAAATAAGATCATCTAATTAAAAAATGAATATGTATATAACGTTAACTTTAAAACATAATCTAAATTAAAATATTTAAAATTAGATGAATTAGGAAATTAAAAAGTTTTAACACTATACTAATAATATTGTATTAATAAAATTCATAACTTTATGAATATATAGAACTAAATATAATAATAAATTTTAATTTCAATCATTAGTGTTATGTTAATTAGTCTTCTAGTGATAATTATTTATATTTTTAATAATGAGATTGTCATTCTTGTGTTTACTAAATTTAGTTCAGTGTACATAATCAAATAATTTTTAAAAAACTTATAAATTAATATAAATAGTGTATTAGAATTTGAATAGGCTAAAACAAAGTTAAAACATAATGCATAATATGAAAAAAATAATACCAACTTAAATGAAATAATATTATTGTCCTCACAAACTTACAAATAATATTTATTACAATAGCCATGCACTCACTCATTGCAACAGAAAGACCAAAGACCTACCACATGGCAATATACAATTTTACCACAATGTGAAGGTTTGATCACGGATTCCAACCATCCAAGCATATATAGAATAATGGAAATGAAGGCATAATCAATGTGTTATAATGAAATTATTTATTTATTATATATTTCAATTTCAAAACTAATAAATTAAATCACGATAATAACATTATTTTTCACATTCTAGATTGGCAGAATTTAACTCCATTTGGCAGTAGTAAAATTTAATGATTGTTATATTCAAATCCATAATTAATTTAATAAATGTGATAAAATGAAGGATTTAGACTGTTAACTATTTTCTATATGTGTAATAATTGCATAGTGGAGTCAATTTTATATATATATATAAAATTAAAAATAATTGAAAATTAATTTTAATTTAACAAATTATAATACAAAGAGTACTCAATGCAGTACTAAAACAAATCAATCAATTTGAAACCGAAATTGTATTTGAATCGCAATAATCTCGATAATTTATGGTAGTAATTATAGTTAATCAATTAAAACTTAAACTCATAAATTAAATTGTGACAAAACATAAATACTCATTCTTCATTCACAATCTGTGGATCCAAAATTATTAATAATGCAGGAAACTTTTATATGATTTTTTTCTGACGTGCTTTCATATGAAATTTACTATTGTTATATCATATCTTTTTTAAATATTTAATATTGATGGTAATATCAAACGCATTTTGGGAATGTTTGTTAAAGAGAGAAGGTAACAGCCAATTAATCCATTAGATTTATTTTAATGAATTAACACTATTTTTTAAAATAAATTAGATATTCTGTTTTTTATGCATTCTATTTTTTTCAAACACTAATTGAATATTCATATTCAAACAAATTTATTTGCGATACAATGTAAACTAACACATGGGCAGCTACATTTGCATTCTTCAAAGACAATAACATGGGAAATAGAATATGTCAAAAAAAAAAAGTAGAACACAATAGCAATAATTTTTTTTTTGTTGATAAACAGATCATGATAACAATAATATAGTTACAAAATGCTTGTTTTCTATAAGACTAATGTTATGGGAACAATAAAGTTACATAACAAATGCACACTACATGCACACTGTGTGATGAGTAATCCCACTCATCCCACTTATTCATCACACTTAATGGTGATAAGGTGTGTGGTATATTTATTGTGCAATTTTATTGTTCCTATAGCATTACTCTTTCTATAAATATTTCCATAAATTTCATATATCTACAATCAGCCATCAAACAGTAATCATTACCTATATCTTTTGTTTCCACTTGCACTACTCTCTTCTGCATCTTGGCCTATTGCCTTCTTTGCAGTGGGCTTGCATCTCCGTCCATGAAAAAGTGACACAAAAAGAATGATAATGCTTTGTCTTGTATATAGAGGCAACGATTGGATTTTCATCTTTTAAACCTGATTACAATAGCTATGAGAGAATAAATGTAAAGAAGGTTATAAAGAGCTAGATCACCATATGACTATTATTTTGGATTATCACTAGTTTCATCTTAGTCCCACATCTATCCACCCAAGATACATGTGAAGGTTTGGTCATGTTCCACACCCAACTTTTCCAAGCATATATAGAGATGAAGACATAACTAATAGGTTGCTGTGAAGCTGCTTATTTATTGCATTTCATTCCAAAACTAATAAGTGACTCTAATAACCTTTCTTCTTTGTATTCCTAGGTAGAATTTGAAACATTGGTTCTTTGTATTCACCCTATAGAATTTGATGATAGTTACAGGTAACAATTGCTCTTTGAAAATATATATATATATATATATATATATTGATGATATAGAAATAAATAATTTAAAAAGTAAACAAAATATCTTAATAAAATTTTAAAATTACAAAATTAATTTAAATTAATAAATCTTAAACTTAACTAAAGATATTTTATGGACATATATAATATAAATTGTTACTAAACAAATAGCTGTCAATGTATTAAAATTATAAAAATTTTAGATTTTAAAAGTGATAATAAATTATCAATTAAGTGCAATAAAAGAATATCCAAAAATAATTGAAAGAAATTTATTGAAAATGTAACAACTGCAATATAGTATAGTATATGTTAGTCCTACCTCGATTAATTTATAATGATCAATAATTTATTTAGCTTTGAGAAAAGTAATATAAATTGATTAACTATATTACAACACATTTAACTTCAATATAATGAAGGCCTAGACTTTAGAGTAAACATTCACTTGTTAGTTTTTTTTTTAATTCTTTTTTCTTTTTCTATTGTGAGTGTGTTGACCATGTATGTAGAATAGTGATATCAATATTATGTAATATAAATGTTAATATAATAAATGCTATAGGTAGTGAAAAATATATATATATATATATATATATATATATATATATATATATTGATTGATTCAATTATATGCTATTATATGTGTGACTTTAATGCAATAATTGTGATAGTCAAACAAGTTTAGTAATGGAGTAATTAACTGTGAACATATAATTTGATAACTATATAATTTATTTTTTTTGACATTTTACCTCATTACCTACAACATATTAGTAATGCAACATAATCCAAATTAAAAAATAAAAAAAAATACATAATGTAAAATTCAATATAGATAACTGAAAAAAAAAAGATATGTTATCCCCCTCTCGTTTAACAAACAAGGACTCCACCCTCATGAAAATAAAATATATCCATATTCACATCTCTATTATGGGTAATCCCGTCCACGTATATACACTTCAGCCTTTTTTTTTTTCATCCCTAGCCATTTACATCTTTTTAATAAGTTAAAATATCTTATTTATAAAAATATATTTTCTAATTAATAAAAATAATTAATAAATTTAATTTATGTGATTTTAATCACACCTCTTTAATTGTATATATTTTTAGTAAATTAAAATATCAATTTCAAAATATATGTTATAATTAGTAAAAAATCATATATAATTCTAATTTATGTAATATCAATTATTGAAGTAATATATCAATTACACAATTATTTTCAATAAAAAATTGATGTAATTATTTTATTTTTAAAATAATTAATAAATAATTAGTATCATTATTAAATAAATGTAAATTGTTGGATTGATTTTTTAAAAATATTTTAATATTGAAAAATTGAAGTCTTATTTTTCAAAAAAATTAATATGAAACAATTATGGAATTGATAAGTTGGAATGTTTAAGTTATAAAAAACTTAATATAGTATAGTGAGACAAGTAGATATATATTTTTTATGATTTTCAAAAGCTCTACATTTAAAGTTATAAACTCCCTTTCTGACCTTTACTCATTTAGAATTTCACTCTTACCCACTCTCATCCTCATCACAAGTCTTCATTCCTCATTCCCCACAGAGATTTGAATCTCTAATGATATTCACAAGTTTATTAAAAAAATTTTAAAAAGCGAAAAAATTTCAAAATGTTTTAAAATTCCATAGAGATTTGAATCCCTAATGGATATTCAGGTTTATTAAAAAAATTTCAAAATGTTTTGAAATTTGAAACCCAAATATCCATAATAACAAATATCACTAATACAACAAAATTCAAATTAAAAATAAAAATACATACATGATGCAAATTAAATCTAATATAGATAATTAAAAAATAAATGTGTGCTAAGATTTTCTTATTATCATTAATTATTATAATTATAATAGTTTTGTTTATCATTAATACTGTAATTATAATATTTTTTGGTAACATAATTATAATAGGTTTTTTTATCTTTAATACTATAATTATATATATAATTTTAATGGTATAATACATCAAATTATCATTTTATTTATATTATTTGTTATTTTGTCAAATAATTTTGAGAACTATTTTGTTAAATAATTTTAATGAAGAGAGATATGAAGGTATGATTGGAAAAAATAATTAATAATTAAAAGGTAAATTAAATTAAAAAAATTACTTTAAATATTAAGATTATGAAAATGATGGGGTATAATTTTCTCCATGAATGATAATGGAAAACTGTCCATGTAATGAATCTTAATTATTAGCATTATAAATAGATTATAGATTATATTAAATCCTTCAAAAATACGTTAACTATAATATTAAGTTTTATTAAAATATCAAAACTAATATAGTATAGCGTGTATTATTATATTTTTATTACCAATATCATTATCGTATAGTGTGGCAAATTTTATATATTATAATGATTTTTAATAAATTATATATTATACTAACTAAATCTGACATGTAAAAATAAAATGATATGTAATTAATGTTATTCTTTAAAATATTAATTTAAATTTAAGAGTGATTACTTTATCATATTTATGTGTTAATTTGTGGTATTAAATTTTTAGTTATAATTTATTGACCATGATAATATTTGCTGTGATTTTAATTAATAAATAATTTTAAATTAATATAACTACTATATCAATGATAGCACAAATTTAAAGTTGACTTAATAATATCGATTTGATATCTTTTCTATAAATTCATGGACTTGTCCAAAGCTAATGTAGATTATGATTAAAGGATATATATATCTCATTAATTTTTACAATACATTGTTCCAAAGATTTAATTTTAATGCATTGTTAATGTAAAAATATATTCTACACATATTCAATTATATAAAATTAAAGTATTCAACTACTAATTACCATATTTAAATATAATTTGAATATAACAAAACAAAAAAAATCATATTTAAACCATATTGAAAACTCTAAAAAATTCATGAATCCCATTTAACATAAGTGAATAACTTCCATACTTGAAAATTTTATATTAAAATTAAATGATAATTGAGTATATGTGAGTTTATAAAAAATACTCAAATATTAAATAAAGAAAATTCTCTGAATTTAACTCAAAATAAATATATCATAGTAAATATTTTATATTTTTAAAAGTAAAAATATATTTCAAAAGTAAATTAAATTATTTAAATCAGTATTGAATTAATTCTATAATATTTTAATTCATTTATCTTGATAGGCATGTTTTCAAACAAAATATATAATTTCAAAATAATCATCTATTATTTATGATTGTCATCATTGTGATAAATTACATTAAACAAATTGATAATAATATATTAATTGAAAACTATCATATAAGTTAATTTCAAATTATGTATTCATTGATAATATATAAATCATGTGTTCTGGATAGAACTATAATATATTTGAGAAACCATGACTATATATTAAGCCAAATAAGTTTTTGATAAATAAGCCAAATAATATAATCATAAAAAAATAATTTGAAATATATTAGAACGAAAAAAATACTATTTCATAAATTGAAAATATAGAATAAAAATTTACAAAGTCAACAAAAAAAAATTTTGCAAATGATATTGCAGTATCTGATAATGGGTTTTGAAATTGGATTGTGAAGTGGGAGTGAGATTATAATTTATAATTGATATCTCATAATTAATAATTAATTATGATTAATGTGATTGATATTTATCAATTAAGTATAATGAATATAGATTGATGATTTAAATTCTAAATGAAAATTGTTGATCCTAAATTATCTAAAATGATACATATAAAAGTTTTCTTCATAGAAGTCTAAAATATTAATATTATTATAGATAAATTATAGATTTACCTCTTTTAGATTTTAAGTTGGCACTTCCCTCCCCCTAAATATTATCCTTCTCCTACCTCTACCCACCCTTTCATATATACCATAATCAGTCACCAAGCACTCCCCTGTCATGCATGAAAAAAAATTGAGATCCACGCAAGAAGTGCATATATCATGCTTAACATGTGAGAAGTATGGCTTTTCCATGCTCGCAAATCGCGATGTCGTCTTTTATGGTTGGTTGGAATCAACAGAATCTCTTTACCGGAAGAATTTCTTTACATGAAAGAAAATGACCTCAGAAGCCCAAAGGAAAATACACCTTAGATATGTTTGGTTGGAAATTAAAAATAAGATTAAGTTTTAGTTCAACCATAAAATATTTATCTTTATTTTTACTTCAACTAAACATATCTAAACAACTCTTTTAGAGTTATACTTTAAGGATTGGACTTCTAAAGTCAAATAACTTTTTTAGAGTTATACTATTTTTTAATAATAATTGGTGATAAATTCTAAGTTTTTATTCTTTAAACAATATAATTTTGATAATTTGATATTATTTTTATTATTATATAGTTTGTTTTGAAATATTTATTACAAAATATCTCTTAAATTTTATTCTTTATTTATAAAATTTTATTACATTACTATGTATAATATCAAAATCCTTATTTGTTGTTTAAAATCTTATTAAATCATTTATTAAGTCATCACTAGGTTAGTTTGGGCTCTAAAAATTATCCCGTTTGAAAATTGCGTTTGGGCTTGTCTTAACTCAGCCCAATCCGGCCTTCTTTTATCTTTTTGTTCTGAAGGACCTGGGCCTCCTACGCAGGGCCCAAGAGGTGATGTACAACATATGAAGAGTTTGAAACCCAAAAAAACGGGGCCAAGATTAGGAGGCCCACGCTCATGAAAGCAAATCAGATCCAACAGAAAAAGGCAGATATTCAGACCCAAAATAATAATAATAATAATAAAGAAACATGCACATGTATATATATATATATAAACGATTTGCTCTTTCGACCAAAAACATGTACAATTCCGAACGAACAATCAAAGAAAGAGAGATGGAAGAAGAGAAGCAGAAGCAGCAGCAGCAAAAGGAGAAGGAGAAGGTGATGAGTGAGGAAGCAATAGAGAGAATATCAGAGAGGCTGTCATGTTTGGATGACCTTTACTTCCCACGTGCCCTCCAATCCACCGCCACTCTCCCTTCTCAGCGCAAGGCCATCTTCCGTGACCTTCTCTCCAGAGACGTTGCCCTCTTCTTAGGTATGGGCTACGTTATTATTATTGATTTTAAAAACATCGCATTATTTTTAGTATTTTGTTCAGGAAAGGGTAGAATTCTCAGGACTGTTTCTTCTATAGAATTCTGAGGACTGTAGAAAGGAGATGGAGTGAAAACAATGTGACATTTTTGAGTCAATGTTGAAAAAGAAAACAGACAACAAACCGAACATTTCCTTAGTCCGTGTGCATAGCTCACAACTGCTGGATCATTGACAGTTATTGAACTTCTCATGTTGTCTTGTATGGCATGCCCTAATTTTCTGAAATATTAACCTCACAATTATGGATAGCTTGACAAGTGGAAAAATTCTGGCATGTCTGGCTTTATGTTTTGTGTTTGTAGAGCGATATGGTTCCCAACTTACATGCAATGAGCTGAGCGAGTTTGATCCGATGAAAGACGATTATGAGATCAATTGGCACATAAAGAGGCTTAGGAGCATAATGAGCCCGACATCGGAGGAGTTGAGGATGAGGTCGGTGACGGTGAAGAACCGGCGGCGGGCTTACTTGGATCAACTGATGTGTGACGGGCACTACTTCTCTGAAGACGCGATGAGGGAAAGAGAGCCGTATCTGCATCACGAGTATGTCGGCAAGTTTCAGGACCAGAGTGGCAGACGCATGGCTAGGCCCGGAGAGCGCTGGTCGGAGACGCTGATGAGGAGGTGTGAGGAAGCTGCACTGGTTGCAAAGATTAGAGGGGAGCAGCAGAGGATGGGTGTGGCTGAAAGGGACTGGATTGGTAATGAGAGATTGCAAGAAGAAGAGGAGGAAGAGGAGGAGGAGGAAGAAGAAGAAGAAGATGACAAGGATGAGGAAGAGGAGGAGCAGGATGAGGAGAGGAGGAAAGTTAGTAGCAGTGTAAGGCTGGCACCTGCAGAGGTATTATTCTTTATACTATCAATCAAAGTCTATTGGGAATTTCATTTTCATGCAAGTTTATTCTCCTTTATACTTATTTTTGGTTTTTATTTAAAAGAAAAATACATAATCAGTCTGTATAGTATCAACTGTTAATTGTAATTTTCATTTTAGTATGCAGTCCAGAAAATTACAAAGCCAACATCAGAATAATCTTGCGACTATTGAAGTTGGATCTTTTTGTTGTTATTGTAACCCAGACACCTTACTTATGATGTTGTAAAATTTAATTTGGTTAATATATTGTCTTTTTCTATAGATACTCACCTGCTTTGGGGCGTTCTATGAGAAATAGATCTTAGATCAATCTGTTGTCTTTGACGAACTAGAAGCATGAGCAGAATGCATAATTTTCCTTTTTAATATCCACAAGGAAAGTCTCATTTAGTGATTAGTGAGATTGCTGTCAGTTCATGTGTTCTTTCTGATCTGTTACTATCTTCTGGGGATGATGCTCTTTAATGCGTGCCTAAATCAGTTTAACCAGATTTAGAGTGTAATTGTATACTCTGCAAACTCTAAATTTTATTTGAATTGAGACCCTGCATCATCTTTACTCATCAAGAGAAAGATGGTGCATTATCCCACTCATAATAATCTATTTTGGAGTACTCTCTCTAAATAAGACAGATATCAATCAATCTTTATAGTTGTGGCAAGAATTGCATAAATGCATTATATAGAAGGTCCATACTGACTCACAAAAGAAAAGGTCCACTCTGACAATGAAAAAGGAAGACGTTCTACTTTGGGTTGTAAGATGATATATTAGAATTTATGATATTGTCTCTTTCGACTTTGTTCAGTAGGTCTAGCTTTCAAGTTCACTTTTAGCCATGATATGCAAAAGAATTAGATTCAATTAATCATCACCAAACTCTTATGTTTTCAAGATAGATGGAGAAGCAAGTGATTTTTCATTAGTGTTATTTTTTCATTTAAATTATGATTTTATTGTTAAGATCTCTTTGATTCAAATTGTCTGTTTTACACAAGGTTTGATAATTGTTGGAACTATGTCTGTCACCTTTGGATCCACTGTTCCTCATCTCGAGGGACTTGTGGAGGTTTTGGTGCTGTAATAGTTGTGGTATGCTTTTGGACTTAACTATTATATTCTCTTTTGCTACTGGCAGAGGCAGTTGAATGAGCCTGATGTAGCTGATGCCGCCGTATCTGATCAAGCCAGCGAGAATCAGGAATCATCGATATCTGCAGAAGAGCTGGAAGACCGTTTGAACCAGTTTACCTACATTATGCAGCAGAAGTTTTTATTAGGGGAAGATCACGAGCATCTAGATTACTCTAAAATTGATAACGATGAGAGCCTCGACGATCACTGGCAGAGGGAGGCCAATGTTGATGCAGAGGAGAGATACTTTGCTGATGATTAACTAACATCTTGCTGTGTATACACAGGGAATCACATTGCAGATCTTGCATAATTTTTGGTAGAGTTTCTCCAGTGAGAACTTCTCACCTTAGCATGTAAATCAACTTTTAACATGTCTCAAGCTCTATTATTAGAGGCATGTGTATCTGCGATATAGCTGGCACAGGTTAACACGTCATAGTTTTTATTTGCTTGCCTAAGCCCAGCCAAGAAATCTCAAGTCTTGGCTCCTTTGCCCATTTTGAAATCTATACTGTACTATTGAAGGATAAGGATAAGGATTTTGCAGTTGGGGAATATGAATGATCTGCAGCTTGTTATTGACCGTTGTGTGTTCCCAATTACTCTTGAATAGGGTCACTTCTTTTGTCTTAGTAATACAAGAGGGTCACCTCATGAGAAAGCTAGACAGAAAATGATTCTGTATAAAACTGGTGGATCCTTACACAAGATCTGTGGTGTATAGACACGATTCACACGAACACTCAATACGATACGGATGTACTATTATATAGGGGATGGCGCATGTCACATGAGGGCTTGTTTATTACTGAGAGATGAGAGGAAGCTCTCAACCATTTGATCAAAATTAATAGACAAGATTAAAATAAAAATTTTAACTGGTCATGTGACCCCAAACTCAACCTCTTTCTTCCGAAATGCCTCTCTCTATTCTCTTTTACCTATGTAAAATCTTCCTGCAATTGGACTTTTTAACTTCATCCATCCTTTGGTTTTGGGTTTTGTTTTGAATTTTAATTTGCTCATTGTATATAAAAATAAAATTCTCAGATTTAATGTGTTGTGCTTGTGTATATTCCTTTTTTTTTTTTGGTAAATATCAATAACACCTCTTGAGATTTTCACATATAACACTTAATCCCATTTTACTTGAAAAATGATGCTCCATCCCAAATATAACACTTCACCCCATTTTCCTCTACAATAAAGATTTGGGGTGGAGCGTGATTTTTGAAGGAAAATAGGGTTAAGTGTTTTATGTGGAAACCTATTTACCCAACGCAAAGCTCAACATCTGACAAAATTAAAACCTGCGCAACAAAAATTTAATACACAAAACAACAAAAGAAAGAAGATTCATGCTGTCCCAAGACATATAGCAGCAGCCAAGACAGGTCGAATCATTTGCAGCACCAAATCCTGAACAGGAACGGCAGGAAGTGGTATCGCTGTTCGCGGTAAGAGTTTTCGGTAGAGAGGTTTCATAAGGCATATGAGCAATTAATTAGACGTTTTAATCTTGTCCATTTATTTTGATAGGCACTATCGTATCCATCAAGTTATATTTTAAAATTTTTAAAGCATAATAATATATTTTTGATATATGCATCATACATGTGACACATTTCTAGAGCAACTGCCACTTATCTCTTGGTAAGTAGCCATGGCAGTTTAGGAAGTTACTAAAGACATGCTAAGAGTGAATTGAGTGAGAGAAAAAGAGAAACATCTTAAAGTGTTAAAAATGAAAAAAGAAATTTGTGCACCAAAATTTAGTTATTCTTCTCAATTCATTTATACATGTACTACACTGCAATTTATTATGAATAATAATATTTGCTTTGTCGGATATCACGGTTGGGTAGAGTGACAATTGAAACGTATGAATGTTAATTAATTCGTACCAAATAATATTTTCAGCTTGATTTTAATAGTACAAAACACAAGCTAGTGACAAAAAAAAGCTCTGGGATAAATTTGATCAAAATGTGGATGCAAATACAAAAGGCTGTTGCCCCTTTTTACAATAATAATAATAATAAGCTGTCAATTCAAACAAACATAGTTGAAAAGAAACAAGTGGAATGGGGGACCCATTTTTCTGTAGCGTAAACTATCAAATTACCATATTCCATTAGTGTTCTGTTCTTCTTCATAGTTTGGCTTTTCTCTATATCTTGAGAGCGGATCAACGGAACAAGTTAGTAAGGACAGGACATGGGCATTGAAAGTTGGAGGCGCAGTGCCTATTAAGGGATAAGGAGACAAATGCAAGATAGATAAAACAGATATGGACAATGGTCAGAGTATGTTAAGTCAAGAGAAGGATTGGCAAAGATGGATAAGAACAAACCAAGGCCACCCACACTGGTGTACAAATCATGCACATGTGGAGGTTTCACCTCTTTATATTATTATCTTATTATCTCTCATAATATATAGTTCTATTTGTATTTTGAATCCTATTTGATTTTGATTTATTTTTCAAAACTATAAGTTGTTTTTATAAGTTTGATTTACTTGA
Source organism: Dalbergia oliveri (assembly GCA_030441495.1). Lineage (NCBI taxonomy): Eukaryota > Viridiplantae > Streptophyta > Magnoliopsida > Fabales > Fabaceae > Dalbergia > Dalbergia oliveri. The sequence continues at coordinate 37,974,826 of JAMLFY010000001.1, read as the reverse complement.
ATTTTCTATAGAATTTAGTTCTTGTTAAACATTAATAATAATACAAAAAGTACGTTTCATATGTAATATTTTATTTTAAAACAATGATAGTGTTACTATCTGATATGGATAGGAAAACATGTCGATAGATCGTGCCACTAATGTAGTAAACCCAGTGTCTACACGAATGAGCATTGTCAAACCTTGGCACGTGTTAGCATCGCCCTTACGAATATCGAGAGCTCCCAAGGATCGAACATGCTTGAGGACCTCAAAGGCATTATCCCGACATACTTCCGAGGTACCTTGATGTGGTCCATCGTCATGATGAGTTTGGGCGAGGCAAAATGAGCGCATGTTGAGGGAAGCTCTTGACACATCTTCTAGAAGGATCATCAGTTTTTATATCATTTATACGATAAGTTCAACCCCAAATCACATATTTTGGACATATTGCATGATATAAATAGAAAATGGAAAGTACAATAGAGGTAAGCTATTCATTCTAATTGTCTGCCTCCCTTTTCATTATCATTCCTGACTTGGGCATTAAAGTCCCTTTATAGTATCCACCCCAGCGCCTGACCACTGTGAGGAAAGGAAGCAACCAACATCGCCACCAACCATACAACCGAAGTGAGACCCAAACGTTACAGTATGTAACAGATAGATTCACAACAAAATACAACATCCCTACACTTTTTATTTTGTCGACATTGGATGTGATGACCCTACTCACTCCAAATGATAATAAAATGAGAAGTATGAAAATGTTGTTAAACTTTATTTTCAACCCATAATTTTCCATTAATTTAAGACATTAAAACTGCTTATCATTTCCATTAATCCTTATAAAATTTTGCTATCGTTTTGTTGTTTATCTGTCAGATTTCAATTTACTTTGATATGATTAAATCTCTCTGATAATGATGTGCTACTATTTTTGACTTTTTGTTACTCTTTATTAACGTGGAATAGCATAACACGGTTCTACTTCAACAAAAAGGGCATCGTGTCATTTTCAAATGATTTGATTGTGTTGATTAAGAAAAAACCTAAAAAATAAGACTATTATAATTAAAACTGTAAGAGCAAAATTAATTTTAAAATTTAATTTTGATATAATAATATTATAAAAAAATTTACACCGATAATAATTAATTAAATATTTATTTATATAATTTTTTAACTTGATAATACATAATTAAATAATAATATAAAAATATTTTATATTATTAGTGTGTTAAAATTAAGATAAATCCTTTAAATTGGTTTTTTTTAAATTGTACGTCAAACAAATTGATATCTCTAGGTAAAAAATTATGTGAAGAAGTCTCTTCAATTTAAAATGTCAGATAAATTAATCCTTATAAAAAATAGAACAAATTAATCATTCAAGAATCATGAAAAAAATATCGAATTGATTCATACATGGAAAGACTAATTTATCCGATGTTCTTAATTAACATGAATTTCTTTGGGTATTTTTTTTTCTAGTGATCAATTTGTCATTTTTTTAGAGGAATTAATTTGTATGATGTAAAATTTTAAAAGGACTAATTCGAAGTGTTGTCTAAAATTAATTTTTTAAGTCAAATGACTAGAAACATAATTAAATCAGCAGAAAAGAAAAATATGCAAATAATATTATAATATAATTAGAATGGAAAATTGTAACTTAAGATATGTTTATGAACTTTTTTTAACGGTTTATGCCTTTTATTTCATGTGTATGAATTATTATTATTATTCAATGTAATAATTATCTATCAATATCATAATATGACGTCTCCAAGACTATATTGATTAATAGTATAAAATAATTTTATATAGTTGATATATATACATTAAACTCTATTAATTTGACAATATATGCATGACAACGTAAAGTTTTTTTTTATATTATTAGTATATTAAAATCAAATTATATGAAATTATTAATTGATTATTTTTAGCTTATAGATATTGATATTCTTCTTGTTTTTAATGATTGTAATTAGATTTTTATTTTTTTATATTTTAATAAATGTGATTAGTGGGATATATAGCACAATCTTATTTACAAATAGTTACAAAGTATTCAATATCCTTGAATTTTATAAGTATATAAAGAAAATTCTAAATCCCCATATTAATTAACTTTATATCTTTCAACAACTCCTCAGAATATGTTAAATTTTATAAAACTAACTGTTTGTGTCTACAACACTAATATTGACATAAACAAAAAAAAAATAGAAAATCAATCTTTTTTTTTAATTTTTTGGTCGAGAAAAATCCAATCTTCTTGAATTGAATAAATTCTGCCGTATGGCTTTCCTTCTCTTACGCTTTCTCCGCGGAAGGGAAAGAGTGGAGTGGCGTTTCCGTAAATTTAGCAGAACCATGTGACCTTTCAAAGCAATAAACTATCCTCTCTCTACCTCCACCTTATTAATTATATACTGATATATCCATTTTTAATGTATTAAAATTATATGATTTTTTAAGAATGGTTATTAATATGGATGAGAGGGATTATTCTTCTATCTAGTTCAAGAAGCCACCGCGAGTTGGCTATTGCAACGTGGCAATCATACAGTGTGCCACGTGTATAAGGTCAACAGGAACAGTTACCGTTAACCTTCAGTTCCCGTTAATGAATGCGTCCACGATTTTTTGGCGTAGCTAGTTGCGCATTAGTTGAAGAACTTGAGAGAGCGAAGATGCGACCACAGTATTTGAGGTTATGCGCTTCGCATACTTTACTCCTTGATATGCATTCATTTTACAAACTAGCCATCGTTTCACTATTTATATTTTGGTGAACCATCCTCTTCCATTTCATCTTCTATCCAAGTCGCTGATCCATAAGAGGAATAATTTCAGATAATATTATAAAAAGGAACACACAGTCGAGAAAAAAAAGAAACAAAATTGACTAGATTCAAGGAGTACTTGTTTGATACAATGATTAATTATACTGATTAATCTTCTGTGAATTGATCATACTTCCAATTTGTCATAACCATGTGGTATTTTCTTTAATAATAGTGGCATTTTTCACTTTGTTCATTATATGGGTTTTATTAATACTTTGAGTATGTTCATACATGAAATTAATTTTGACGAAGACATAATAAAATGAATTTAGTTTTGAATAATGTAAAATATTTTTTACACTAATATTTAACTATATAATATTAAATCATTAAAAGTAATCATCTCATATAATAACAATCTTATATATATAATTAATTAATTGATAATATAAAATATTTTATATTAATAACACATTAAAATTTAAAATTAATTGTTGTATTAAAATGAGATTAGTTTTGATATATATTAATATAAAAAGAGTTTGACATATCATTCAATCACATGTTATTACATGTGAGGCTTTTAAGGTAATGAAAGTGAAAATTAATTATTTTTTACCAATATAACAGTATATGATTAGATATCTATATTTTATATTATAAATATATTTAAATTAAATTATTTTAAATTTGATCTCTAACCAGATTTGCAGTTAAAAAAATCTCTAATAAGATTTGATAAAAATAAAAGTTATTAACATGAAATAATTAATCATTTCCCAGTGCTTGGTTCACTTAAAAATGGAATTTACCTAAATCAAAATTTATTTGTTTTGTCTAATAATTATTTATGTAATTTTGTATTGCAACAACAATCTTTCAACTCGTGGACATCTATCTCTGCATGAAAATTTTCCATTGTTCCCCCTTTTTTTCTGAATTTATACCACCTCAGCATGCGTTGTATCATAGGATAATATTTTTGCAAGTGGTATTTTAGAAAATCCAATCAAAGCAGAGGTCTCTTTGTTCCCCTTCACACAATTAATAACGCCGGTTTCCGACTCTCACTTTTTTGTTCTCTCGTCATCCATCACCCATCTGCAAATTGCAAACAAAAAAACACTGCACTTTTTCAAGCTCCTGTTTCCTCCATTGCATCAAAAACACAAACAGCAGCAACGTTGTACTACCCGACAACAAAATCAGAAATTGCAAGAACACTGCGAATCTGTGATATACTTACTTTTTCAGATTCAGGCAAAAACACACACACACACACCCAACAAAGCAGTGCCATACTTTTTTTTTTTTTTTTTGGTTCTATTTTCTGTATGTTAAATGCATCACAGCAACAAATCTGAGCTTCAATTCGGAAAAGAAAGCTCAGGCCTCTCTTCCGATTCCACTTCAAATTCGTCACCACCACCAACACCTACACCTACACTTTCCTTATTATCTCCGAACACCAAAATCCAAACCCAATTGGACCCACAAACTCAAACTACCATCACCACTCCAAACAAAACACAATTCTCAATCCAAGTTTCTTCATCCTTTTCTCCATCTCCTTCTTCTTCTTCACCTTCACACCACCCACCAAACCAAACCCAACAAAGCAACACCTCAAATCGCTGTCACCATGAGCATGAACAACACTGCATCATCCTCCCCAATAACAGTAACCCATCATCACCATCACAAGCACAAACACCACTCTCTTCACCCCACAAGAGGCCTATAATGAACAACAACCACCCTCCCTCATTCTCACCCTCACCTCTTTCTCCTCCTCCTCCACGCCATAACCACACCCAAGATTCCCCTTTTCAAACACCCTTTGGGACAAAGTTTCAAGCTTTGAAGCTCCTCACCCAACCCCACATTCGCTTTCTCATCTTCGTCTCCCTCCCTTCCCTCTACTTCCTCCTCTCAAACCCTCCTCGATCCTTACCCTTAGATCTCTTCTTTGTGATCACATTCTCAGCGTTACTCTTGTTCTCTCTCAATCTAGCACTCCCACGTTTACCTTCAATCCGCCTCTTCTTGTCTCGATCACTCCCTACAAAGCTCTCCTCATCATTTTCCACCACAAACCCTCACCAACCCGTTCTATGGTCTATTGGGTCAAAGCCCAAGAATCTGAAGGCCCCAAGTTCAGGATTCTATGTGCAAGTTTATAGCAATGGTGATGTGTATGAGGGTGAGTTCCACAAGGGGAAATGTTCAGGGAGGGGGTGTATCACTACCACATGAGTGGGAGGTATGAGGGTGATTGGGTTGATGGTAGGTATGATGGGTTTGGGGTTGAGACATGGGCGAGGGGGAGCAGGTATAGGGGGCAGTATAGGCAAGGGTTGAGGCATGGTATTGGGATATATAGGTTCTACAGTGGGGATGTGTATACCGGTGAGTGGTCTAATGGGCAGTGCCATGGTTTTGGAGTCCACACTTGCAGCGATGGAAGCCGCTATGTTGGGGAATTCAAATGGGGTGTCAAGCATGGACTTGGCCAGTACCATTTTAGGTGAGTTTTTATTATAGTTCTTTGGCTAACCGCATGAAAGTTTTGTATTTTCTATTTTGGTTTTTGGTTTTTTTCTTTCAATTATCATGACAATGGCATTTTCCTTAGTAGAATTAGATTTTCTCTCCTAGGAAGGATAATGTTTGGTTCTTCATCAAGCAATTATTTAGGGGTAAATTAACTAACTGTTTCCATTGGTCATGATATTGTCACCCTAATACAGGTTGGAAGATGTGGAGATTTGATGTTATCTGTTTAGGTTTATTTTTTTTGGGTTGTTCAATGCATGGGGACTTAGATTCTGGTTGGATTTTGGATACTTGTTGAGTGTTTCCTAAAGTTAATTTGGCAACTTATGTATATATCTTATTCAAGCCAATTTTATTTTCTTTTTATGAAAGCAGTGGTTTCCCTGTGGGCAAAAGTTAGAAATTAGTCCATTTGTCGTGTAGATGTGTCAGAGTATATTGAACCATATGTATACGTAGTATACAAATATAGCTTCAGCCATGACTTCACAAATTACCCATATCAGGTATGCCGATATTCACGTGGGTTAGTTATTATGATTCTAGACCATTTTTGTCATGTAAGTTTCGGTTGCAAAGTATGACTATACTGGTTTGGTATAGCTCTGCTTATTTCTAGTTTTTGCTGGTTGTTCCAAGCTGAGCTGCACTTTCAAATTGCCTCTATACTTTCCCTGGTCAAAGGCAGCTGAGTGACTGATAACATACAGCACCCTTGCCTAAGAACTTAGTGTTCTATTCTATAGTAATCGTTTAGTTCTCCTCCATTCCCTATAATTGAATTGATGCATTTCCAATCTTGTTTTCCAAGTTCAGGGTGATGCTGATTAGCTTTACTAAGCTTTTTTGTTAGCCAAAAAGAAATTGCTGGCAGCATTTTTTTTGCAGTACCTCTTGTGATATATATATATATATATATATATATATATTGTTTGTAATGTTTACTATCAGAAGCCAGAAGGGTTGCTTAGTTTCTCATTAACCATAGGGCAGTAATTTAATCAAGTGATCTGCATGTTTTTCAGCTTGCTTTAAAATTGAAACAAAGCTCCGCCAGTTTGTAAGTATGTGTCAGTAGACCAGTTTCATGTCACAATTCTTGTAGATAATTACTTTCTGAGTATTTAACGATATGCCTGAAGATGCTAAATCTTTTTGCTGTTTATGCTAAATTAGAAGACTAGTCCCATTCTCAAGTATATTCTATATATTATATTTCAACCATTAATACCTGTAAGAAACTTATATCCTGCTAAAATACTAGAAAAGTGGTTTCACTTTTGAATCTGGTACTGTGTAGCTGTGTAAGTGCACTTGCTGTATTTGTCAGTTACTGTATCAGTACTAGAATACAACTTTCTCACTCTCTGTAAATATCTTCTTCAATCTTACATCATTAATAGCTGCAAGAGTACTAAATTTGGTGGCCATTTCCAGAACTGTATATTTCTTTTCTACTGCCTAACATTTGTTACCATAGACCAGAGAACAATTTCATGGGAAGGAGGTATAAGACTATTATTGTCATTATGCTGTAGTATCTTAAGGTTTTCTACCTTCTACATATATTCAATGTATTACTAAAGAACAATTGCAGTTGGAAGGTTTAGTTTACTCGACAAATATGAAGTATACCTATTTTCATTGGGTCTTAACTCTTTTGTATGCTATTGCAGAAACGGGGACATCTATGCTGGGGAATACTTTGCAGACATGATGCATGGTTTTGGAGTGTATCAATTTCAGAATGGCCATCGGTATGAGGGGGCGTGGCATGAAGGAAGAAGACAAGGACTGGGAAAGTACACTTTCAGAAATGGGGAAACACAATGTGGTCACTGGCAGAATGGGATTCCTGATGATCCTAAAATGCAGAACAGTTATACTGGGTCGCCATGTGCTGTGGACCATGCCAAGGTTTTCAATGCAGTCAAGGTTTGTACTTATGATGCAACATGCACATGGTAACTTCTATCAGAAACACAAAAAGGTTGTTCAACAACCAAAAAGAAAGGGATGAGGAGGGAAGTTTATAAAAGATAATAATACAAAGAGAATTAAAAACAATGGTATATTTATATATTGTTTTTCTGCTTATTATTGTTGCTCTTCTTGTTTATTCATTATTGTTATCATGAGACATGAAGGACATTCAAATGACAAAATCAGGAAGATATGTTTGGGAAGCATTGAGAAAAAGGGCTGTTTCTAAAAACTCAATCATGTTTGGTAAAGTTGTAAAAACAGATTATCATCAAAAGCAAATAATTTTAAGCTTTTGAAGCTTTTTATTATAACTAGAAGCTGATTATTTTATAATCATGTTTTTATCAAATTAACCCTAAATATCAAATATTATATAATACAAACAAATCATCTCATACCTTTTTTCAGTGATTTACCTTGCGAAAACAATCCTTTTCATACAATTTAAACAAAACATTTTATCTTAAAACCACTTTTTAGCTTAAGTATCCAAATATAAATTGATTCTAACGTAATCAATTACATATATTAAAAAAAAAGATTATACAGATAAATGATTATTGAAATAATTTAAATCCTACAACTTTCCCTGACACACACGGAAAAATCGTGAGCAATTTTATACTTATTTCTCTTATTTTGAACTTACTTGTCTCATTCTGAGCAGGATGCACATTGTGCTGCTGAGAAAGCTTACAATTTGGGGAAGGTGGATGTAGGGGTGAATGAAGTAGTGGCTTCAGCTAATAGAGCAGCAAATGCTGCCAGAGTTGCCGCTGTAAAGGCCGTGCAAAGCAGGATGCATCATAATAACAATGATAAATGATACTTACCATTTCCTCAACCTTGTGATGATAGAAAATCACATGCTCTACATAAAGAACTTTCTTACATGTGAGAAAGCAATGGAAGCAGAAGGGAAATCATAAGATGCAGAAATAATGATATCTCCTCTGCAAAGTTATGTATCCTTTCTTGTCATCCCTACTTGGGAGTTGTTTTCATTTCTTATTATCAAGTTACAGCTGAGAGGTGCCTGCTTGGAACCACTTTTCTGTCATTCAAAGTTGATGCCAGATTGTGGAGCAAATAGGTTCCTCACTATTCAGTGGCTGATGTATAGGAAGAGTAAGAATAATTAATAGTAGACTATAGAGTAACAATGTATAAGGCAAAAAAAGTGCCAAAAAGATGGCCAAAGTTTAGCGTAGGATTTACTTGTTGCCTTTTCTGTTATGGAAGTGTTAGTGTGTCTATCAATTTGGGTGCATTTATAAAGCTGCCCCCACCAACCAGTGCTGTGTGTTTGGTGAAGAGTTACAAAATTTGGAAAGCTCAATTTCGTTATCATTTATGCGATCGGACTAATGCATCAAACAAGGTTGCATTACATGATTTATTATCTCAAAACAGTAAAAATGTGATAATGTAGAGTCAAAGAATTGTATCTTTTTCTTTTCTTCTCGGCACCGAGAATTTTATCTTTTAAGTATGTATGGTTAGGGATTAAAAATTGTTTGAAAGTTTTCATGATGAGTTTTATGTGTAATTTTATATATAGAGTTTATCTATGAAAATTTTTAATCTATGTTTACTCTCTAACACAAAACACACATTTAGAGTATATTTGGTTAGAAGGTAAAGATAAATGTAAATTTTATATAATTGAGTTTAATATGTAAAATTATACATATAATTCAATCAAATAAAATTTATTATCATTTTTATGCTTCAAATCAAACATCCACATGGAGAAAATTCTATGGATGGCCTTACGCAAAATCATGCATGTAACTTATCAATATTTTTTCCCTTAGTTTTAGTCTCCCAACAAACACACTCATTGAATGAAGATAAATATGGCATCAATTTTGTTAGGAACATGGGCCGGTTGATATCGCGCTAATCAATGTGAGTGGAATGTATGGTATACCTACAAACATTAAAATTTGGCTCTCGGAAATCTCAGTCCTTTATAAAGGAATTTCTTTCACAGATTTCATATCGCTAGTAAAACTAAATAAGTGGGCATCAATGAACGCATAATTTGAGATTCTAGGTACATAGTTGCGGTAAAATATAAGGAGGGTTTTACCATCTTAGTAATTTTATTCGACTCGAATACATGTGACTTCTATCGGAAAAAAAGCTAAATAAGAGGACATACGCATTAGGCCGCGATCCGTAAGGCGTAATTGGATGGGATAAAATCATTTATTTGATTTAAATAAGATATTAAGTTTGTTAAGTCATGTAAATAGGAAAAACTACCATTGATAGGGTTTCACATTTATAGTAAAATTAATTATTAATTCTGTTGGAATCAAATTAGCTAGAGTCCAACAAGAATGTGTCTTTATTATTATTAGTAAATTTACAGGCACTTGAATGTTTACCAATCTATATTTTTTTATTTTTATAATTTCTTTTAATTTTTAAATTTTTTTTATTTTTATAATTTCTTCTAACTTTTATACATTAAAGGCATTTTAGGAAATAAAAATTTTAAACACTAAAAAATAGTTAAAAGGGACTATTTTCTTTATATATAGCAGTAGATATATAGTATATATATCAAAATCAATTTATTAAAAATAATTTGCCGAGTATTAAAATTTTGTGAGCAGGGTAAAAAAAGAGAGAGTGGAAGGTGGGGGTGATAGAAATGGGCTATAGCTTAGCATTGCAACAACAATTACCATTGCCTGTCTTGAATTGTATATGCATCGGTCCCTCCCTCAATCAAAAACCCTAGCTCTCTCTCTCTCTCTAACCGCAAACAAAAGACCCTCCCAAAGCCGAAGCGACGACAAAATACAAAAAAACAAAGTCCATTTCGGGGCAATCTCAAATCGAACGCTATGATTGGGTGACATATATTAGGTGCTAATTGAAGAAGAAGAAGAAGAAGAAACAAAGAATCGAAAATCCAAGGAATCTATAGGATTAGGGTTGTGAGAGGAGTAGCGAGCAGCCATGTACAGAGGAGAGCGAGGAGGTGTAGCGGCGGCGGCGGCGGCGGCGGCAGTCGGGTCCTCGAAATCGGACAATCGTAAGCGAATCAACGACGTGCTCGATAAGCAGCTCGAGCGATCCTCACCGTCCACTTCAAAGGCCATCAACGGCAAGGGCAGGTCCTCCCTCCTGTCCTCCACCTCCAAGGACCCTCGCTCTACAATCTCTCTCTCCAAAAACGCCAACGTCTCAGGTTAGGGTTCCCTCTCTCTCTCTCTCTTATATTCGGAGTTTCTTTTTGTTTCCAAAATTTTTTAGGATCTGATCTATTTTGTGGGAAAAATGTGTGAACTTTTTTTTTTGTGTGTGCGCCTTTTTGTTTTTGTGTTGACGAAAATTAACCCTTTTTGTGAGTTTGTGTGTTTGATATTACATGTGCAAACTTGGAGCTTTAGTCGGTTTGTTACTAAACGGTGGTGTTGGAGCAACGCATGGTTGGTTCGAGTGGTTCGACATTTGTTTTTCCTCAAATTGGGTCTCAGGTCTCGGATTCGAGAACTGTGAATAGATGAAATTATAGCTGTGGGAGTCTTATTTCCATAAATGGTTAACCTGGCTTGAACCGGATTAGTGTTCGAATTAGGAAAGTGGTGGTTTAAACACCTAAATCACAATGGGGATACTGCATCTGTATATATTTGTTCTTGTTATTTAGTGTGTCTTGTTTTTGCATCTGTACAATTGATTTTGAATGAAGTTGATCGTGTCAGGATTCATTTTTGGTGAAGTTGATTTTGGAGTAGAGTGATTTATGTTTGGAAATTTATTTATATAAGTTTGTCTTCGGAAAAGTATCTCACTGTGAAAGTGAAAACAACAAAAACAACTATTTTTATGCTTCTGGCTAAACGGGATTTTACCATCAAAAATTGATTTTGAAAGTGATCTTCCAAACATGGTTTTTTGGCTCAAAATCAGAGTCAGGGTCACTTGGACGGGATTTTGCATACTCCACTGCAAATCCAAACATGCAAATTGTTGTTCTCTTCCAACCTTCTCTAGTGCCAAATACTAGATGAGTGGTTTGAACTCTATCATGCTTTTTTTAAATGGTTTGTCTCTTGCAGCATGTTGCAACCATCAAAATCAATTCTATGGGCTTAGAATTCATTTTGATTGTTTTGCATCATGTTTGGTTATAGATCAGAATTGATTCATGTCTCTAAAAGTGATTCCGGAAGAAGTGAAAGTTTATTACTTTATGTCAAAATCAATTTTGGAGTAATTACCAGACATAAATCACTTTATTTTAAAATCAATTCTAATTGAATCAATTCTACAAACGCAAAAGCAAACACTTTCTTAATCCAAATGCTTGTTGAGCATTCAATTTATCTATCATTGTATTTTAATTTTAGGAGAGTAGATGCATGTTCTGTAATGGCATGAAAATTTTGGCCTTTGGGTTATATATACTGGTGCAAAGTTGAATGTTTTTAGCAACTTTGTAGGCATGTTACGGAACACTTTGTTAGATTCCATTATGGACTCTGAAAGTTCATGTAGGATATATGGGTAGTTCTGATGTTTAATTTATGCTGCGACCACGAAAAATACTTAAAGTTGTTACTTTTACTATAATGTACTTAAGACTAGAAAGGGGTTTCAGAACTCAATTTATGTAAATGGAAGGCAAAGTATGGAAAGCATAGAAGGAAATACATTGATTTAATACCTTCCTATTTACCACCTTTTATGCTCCAGCAAATTCATTTTTCTTCATCACCTACCTTTTTTCTTAGCTTTTATGTATAGTTGTTTCTATTTCATTGTCTTGATGCTTTTCAAACGAAGACTAAAACTTTTCAAGACACTGGTGAGTGTATTGCATAGTGGGAAAAAAAGACAATGCATATATAATTGCCTTGACTGACATTTTATTTGACCAGTGTCATGACTGGGGTTAATTAGTTAACTTGTATTTGTTTTGTGCATTGGCCTCAGAGGAACCTGAAACAGACAGTGAAGAGTCAGATGTTAGTGGTTCTGATGGAGATGACACATCTTGGATCTCATGGTTCTGCAATCTGAGAGGAAATGAATTCTTTTGCGAGGTAGATGAGGATTACATCCAAGATGACTTCAACCTCTGTGGACTAAGCAGTCAAGTGCCTTACTATGATTATGCTCTTGATTTAATCTTGGATGTTGAATCCTCCCATGGTAAGGTTACTCTCACACATTTAGACCTTTATTTACTAATTCAGACTCCAGAATTCAAGTCTTGGATCTCTTGTGGCTTTTTATGATAATCCTGTGTACTTTGAATCTTTGATGACTCTGTTATGAATATTATTATCCTTGAAACTAAATTCATATTTTACTTTTGTCTGTAGCTCTGATTAACGGGTTCTTTTGGTTTGGTTGAAATTTATAGGTGACATGTTCACAGAGGAACAAAATGAGCTAATTGAATCAGCAGCAGAGATGCTTTATGGTCTGATACATGCTCGATATATATTGACAAGCAAAGGAATGGCTGGCATGGTAAGATTTCACTGTCACTTATCACTGTTTTCATGCATTGACATCCAGGAGACTAGCACTATTAATGATGTTGGAACTTTTGCAGCTTGACAAGTATAAGAACTATGATTTTGGTCGGTGCCCAAGAGTTTACTGCTCTGGACAACCTTGCCTTCCAGTTGGTCAGTCAGACATTCCTAGGTCGAGTACCGTGAAGATATACTGCCCTAGGTGTGAAGATCTTTACTATCCTCGGTCCAAGTATCAAGGCAGTATCCTTATATCTGTTATTGAATATTGTTGTCGCCTTTAAGCTGATGTGGTTATGTTTCACCATGTCTTTGAGAAATTCTTCTTTTATTCATTGTGCCTCTTATTGCATCTTTGCTGTTGACATTCAATCTTTAATTTGTCATGTAGGTAATTTATTTGTTGGGATCTATGGTTTCAGGTTTAGGTTTATTTTTTGCTATTTTTCACACATTCATGATTTCACTGTTTTCCGTTTGCAAATATGGAAGGATAAGAAAATGGATGTGGGGATCATACACTGCTTTCTGAACCTGATACGTGTCTGCAAGAGTGACGGGGATGGAATCATAGAAAGTAATATTCAAACAATGAATAGTTTAAGACTATCAGTTGGGGTTTTAAAATAGATCTCTTAATAAAGGATATGTGGAAAATGTTTGGTCACTCCATGAAAACAATTTATGTTTTCTTGTTTGAGAAAAACTATATTCAACAAATGTACTTCCAGCTGTTGTATGCCTCAGGTGTAAGGACTTCACCATTTTCCAAACGTCTACTAATCAAAATGGCGGAAATCCTAAGAGCCTTAGAAAATTGAATAGTTTCTTGGAAATCATAAGATTTTTGGAAGAACACTAAGATTGGTCATCATGGTTTGTAAATTGTGTTTTACAATGCCGCCAGACATTATATTGTTAATTGTTTGTTTTGCATCCATTCTATTGAACTTTTTAGTAAGTCACAATGTACATATGATTTCTGGGATGATTGTATATTACTGTATGTTGGCTCTGTACTTTTGATTTTAATTTATGTTGAACAAGGTAATCATGTACTCCTCAAATTTCCTTGAGTCTATTTAGACATTGATGGAGCTTATTTTGGAACCACATTTCCACACCTCTTCCTGATGACATATGGACAACTGAAGCCGCAGAAACCATCCCAGAGCTATGTTCCAAAAGTTTTTGGGTTCAAAATTCACAAGCCATGAAGCTGAAATGGAAGCTTTCGTGAATGTAAGAGTCTGCCCATGCCTTTTTTTAACACTTCCTTGTAATACTCCTTGCAACATCCAGTGGGTCATGGATTTTCCATTTCAGTGCAATCTAGACCTCCGTTTTACTTGTATTAGGAGCGTGTTGTAAAGAAATTTGCTGACGTGTGATGCAAGTGCTTAGTTTCACTTTCAGCTTCAAATTCAATGGGCAAGTGCTTAGGTACTTGACTATACTTTTTAATGTCATATTTCAAATTGTATTTTTGCAATTATCTTTATTTCATATTGTCTACGATTATGTCTCAGATTAAATAACCCCTTCTGTTCATTTTCCCCCGGTTTGTGTAGCATTCAAATTTTGTGGAATATAAATACTAGCTTCAAAAGTTCAGTTGCCATGATGCTAAACTTAATGTATCCAAGTTTAATGTTCCATGTTCCTTTTTATGTGTGATTCGGTATATGAGAATCCTCTCATTACAACTCGCTTGTACGCGTGCATAAATGCTTTCTAAGCATATTTTCATCTTTTAAGGCTGCTGGAATCTGGTGATATTCTATATTCATCTAATGTATTATTGAAATACAAGACATTCAGTTCTTAGGGAAAGATGATAGGCGATATTCACCTCCAGTTTCATTTACCGACTTCATTTTACTGTGTCTATATTTGAAGAATCTCTTAGCTACTGCCCGCAAGTCAAAGTGCCCATAGTTGTTTTTTACGGGCTCAACATGAAAACATGAAAAGAGAGATGCTAGCCGCACTTATTTTATCTACTATGTCGACTTATCTATCACTCATGAGCATAAATGATGTGTATTTTGTTTTTTATGATTATTGATAATGATGGATGATAAATGAGTTTAAATATAACACGAAAAACCCAGTTGGTGGTTGATTTGGTTGAACTGGAACTTTGGTTGGTTGGTTAAAGATGGTAGCTGTGGGGCACTGAACAGCAGCTGTATAGCTGTTATAAACAACCATGGAGATTAGCTGTATATTATTGGGTGCTTATCATTCAATAATGAGGCTAGTTTAAGGTTTTTAGTAAGATGCGATTCACCCCTTTTTGTAGCCAGAAACATGTTCACATCCTGGATTTGATATCCTTCTAAATGGTCATTGTATTGAGGATAAATTGATTTTCAAACAAGTAACAACCAAGTAGGTTGGGGTAAAATAAATTTCAGAAATAGATTTGCTTACACTGATTCATTGGCATACATTATATTAAAAATTATCTAAGCATGTGAAGTAATAATAAGAGTAAACATGGATTTCAATCGTTGAAAGAATTGTGCAACATTAAGTTAATCTTTGATAGATTTTTGTTCGTTAAATACATTTTGTAAGGGTATATGTTTGTGAATTTGAATTTTTGACTATTAGATTTATTAGGTAAAATTGTTGGACCTTTTAATGATGTCGCAATGATTTTGTGTTGTTTTGCCTATATATGCACGGAGTCGTGAGAAGTGGTCCCTCACATTCCAAACTTTCCAAAGTTTCACATTTGACATTCTCCTCGTTTCAAGTGTTGAGTTTTAAAATAGTTGAAATGGCACAAAGCAATCTTTATCGCCTTGATGAAGACACCCACGTTGCTGCAAGAAACTAATACATGGATAAACAATGCAAATGGAATTCTCGGTGCAAGTGTGTCTCCCTCTTCTATATTTATAATTTGAGCCCCACAGTGAACAATGATTTATTTCCTCCGTTTCAAAATAGCTATTATTTTTTTACTTTTTCATATTTTAAAATATTTATTCATTTATAATATTTAGGTATAATCATTTTTTTCTTTCCATTTCTACACTTAATCATCCTAAATATTCTCATTATATGTAATCATAAACTCATATACCATTGGATAATGTGAGTGTCTATTGAATAAGTGTAGTACTAATAGAAATTTGTTTTTTTTTATATAGAGATAGTTTTGTTAACTCAAAATTTTCTACGTTTTCAAGATTTTTTTCTTTTTTTTATTGTGTGTTGTTTGGTTTTTTCACGGTTACTCTAAAATGGAGCGAATAATTTCTCTTTGCCATTTTTTTAAATCAACAATTTGGGAATCTCAATATTTTTGGACACTCAACACGTATATCACAAATGATGCACGAAGTCGTTGAAAGGTCCAATGATTTTGCCTAATAAATATGAATTGGTATTTTTTTAAAAAATAATTATTTTCCATTTATTTTTTAAAATAATCATTATTTTATTTTATAAAGGTGAA
Organism: Dalbergia oliveri; assembly: GCA_030441495.1. Classification (NCBI taxonomy): domain Eukaryota; kingdom Viridiplantae; phylum Streptophyta; class Magnoliopsida; order Fabales; family Fabaceae; genus Dalbergia; species Dalbergia oliveri. Next base: position 37,958,522 of record JAMLFY010000001.1, on the reverse strand, counting down.
AATTTTACAATTTTTTTGAGAATAAAACTGTAGGCTTTTTTACCCCAAAAAAAAATTGATTATTTATGGATTTCCATGATTTCTAACTTTATTTACCAATATACACTTTTTTTAAATAAAAGCAATACGTTTAACTGTCAAACGTTTTGAACGCACATAATACGTTTAACTGTCAAACATATTGCATGAGTTTAGATGTTAGTGCTGATAATACAGCTTAGTGTTGATTTATGCAACTTAGACATATAGGTGTTGTGGCCGATTTATGCAACTTAGACATATGGGTGTTGTGGCATGTGGAGCTGGTTGTCTTTGGCTGCAATATATTAAAGCAGGACCATTGCCCAACATGCATGTGACTCAATCCACTATCACGCATGTCAACATGATGACATGTGGGTTTATAGAAAATAAAAACAATTCTATTAAATATTAGTAAATATTATGTTAAAAACCAACAAAAAAGCAAGTTAGAAGCTAGAAACAATATGTAACTTGCTAAAATAAAATGTGTATCTTACTAACCTCCATAAAAAGGTATGGAGGTTCACAATCCCCTATATGTATGTGTGTGTGTATAACTTTTGTTCTTGAATAATTATTCATTTTAAAATATTTTATCTAGAAATATTTGTCTATTTTAAAAATTTAAATAGCATTAATGATTTCTTTTCAATAATACTCTTATTAAATACTATTGGATGAGGAGATACATATAGTGGAGGGGAGAGAAAGTTGGATTATAAAAAAAATAAGAATAATTCAGTAAATTACTTTTATCTTTTTCTAACCTTGAAATTTTTTAAATCATTTTTTTAATTTCAAGATACATTTAAAATTGGACAATTATTTAAAGATGAAGAGAGTATATATTAAACAACAGTGTTTATGATGGAACTCTCTCCATGTCCCATCATCAAAAAAATGTCAAAGGCACTTGCATTCATGAAAATAAACAACTAACAATGCCAAAGGACTTGCATTCATAAATAGTTATAAATTTTATTATTTTTTATTTTCTTTCTTGTTAATTAGCCCCTTAAAAGTTTGTATTTAATAAGGCTAATGAAGATTCTTACCCTCACCAAACTGCTTTTAAGTTAAATCAATTGAGAGTCAAATTCTTAAGCATGGCTTGGGTATAATATTTTTTTTTTACGTGGCTTGTATAATAATTAAATTATTTAATTTTATGTTCTATATGATGAATCACTTTTCTGCATTTTTAAATAAAATATGATATATGATCGAAGAAGTAGAGGCATGATTTTCAAATTTTATAATTCAAGGACATATATCAATATTATTTTCTTTTGGAATATGTGCCAACTTGTTGTAGAAAAGAATACGTAATGGATAAATAATTTGATCATCTGAAAAAAGTGTAAATAAAAGTAGTTAAACTTAAAACTTTAGTACGTTTGATTAAAATTTAAGGTTCAAATATATATTTTTTGCCTTCAAATATATAATTTTATGATTTTAATTCCTAAAAGTAATTTTTTATCTCTATTTATATTAAGAGTGTAAATGACTCTTGAGAGACTTAAAACCTTATGTTTTATGTTGTAAAAGTCATTTAAGCCAAAAAATCATGAAGATACAAATAAAAATATAAATTATATTTGTAGAAATAAAATAATATATTTAATATCTATTTAAATATTACAATATCTATAAAATAGAAGAGGTGAACGTTCTTTTTATTTTGATAAACAAACAAGGCACACTTGTATGTCATCATTTTGACATGCGTGACAGTGGATAGGGTCCCATGCATGTTGGGAAATGTTGCTGCTTTAATAACAGCCAAAGAAACTAGTTTCACATGCCACAACACCCATATGTCTAACTTGCATAAATCAGCCAACACTGAACTGTATTATGTGTAAAAAAATTGTTGTGCAAAATGGCTAACTGACAATCGAAATATAAGCTAACACTTATCTGACATCTAAATCTATGTAATATGTTTGACAGTTAAGCGTATTATGTGCAATTAAATGTTTGGCAATTAAACATATTACTTTTATTAAAAAAAATAGCGTATATTGATAAATAAAATTGGGAACTATGGACATTTGATTTTTTTTTTTTTTGGTAAAAAAGCCTAAAAATGTATGTTTACTCCAAAATAGACGATTTCACGTATATTGGCTTAGTGTCTACGCGTGAATGCTTCTTCATACTACAAAAAGGAGAACGACCATCCGGAGCATCTTTCAGCATCCCGTTTATTTGGAAGGAACAATTTGTGTTAATAGCAATTCATACGGGTGACTCGTAACTTAAGAACTAATCACTAATAAATATACATCATTTACTAGTATGACAACTCGTTCCACTACTTATGCTTAATGAATTAAAATAGTAATGAATGGCGTAACTATATTTAGTAATTTATACATTTAAAATGAAGACTTTGACTTTAGGCTATGTTTAAATGTAGTAAGTGAAATGTAATAAAACCCAATAAAATGACCTAAAGTGAAATCAAATAGAAAAATTTTTATTTACTCTGAAACAAGACAAAACATTTACTTTATATCATTTGTTAATTAACACATCTCATTACATTGAAAATGTTGAAAGTGAGAAACAATAATAGTTTACAAAACTAATTGACAACAAAATAAGTAATGGTTTTAATGAATACAAGTTTCCACTTCCTAATTTGGAACTATTTTGAAAATACAACTAGATATTTTATCCTGTGTGTTCCACGGGTGATGTTCATTTATTATTAATTTTAATTTCTTCTAATAATAAGTTTTCAATATATTTAAATATATAGATTTAATTTAAATGTACATGACTTTTTGTGCATAACTTTTACCAGTTGGTGAAATCAAACTTCTTGTGTTGTGACAATACATGATTAAATAACCATTTAAAATAATCACACTCTTGATGGAGGATCAAAATTATAGTTCAAATTTATTTACAATTAGTAGGAATTACATTTAAAGTATCTAATCAAATTTTTATATAACGAAATATAATTTAATGTAAGAATATAATATTTTAAAGTACAACCCTATCTCTTAAACTAAAAAATCATTCAATAGAATTTTAGCTTTGACATTGACTTTATATAGATAGTCAAATAGATTAAATATTAAATAATTATCTTTATTTTAATATTTTGAAGAGAATTATTTTTTGTATGTATACAATCTTTATAAATCTTAATTTTCATTATTATAAAATAATATTTAACTTATTATTAATTATATTTTGATAATTTTAATTTTCTTTAAGTCCATTGCTTGACTTTAATACACTAACAATATAAAATTTTTACATTAGTCATAATGATTGACTTGCATATTCATTACTTGAAAGACCATTCAAATGGAATGATTACATTATTACATTAGATGATAGCATAAAATAATTTTACGCGCCTAGTACATCAAAATTAAACTCTAAATTAATTGATTATAAAATTTAAGTTAATTATACTATCTTATATATGCTTATAAAATATTGTATACATCTTATTGTGATATTAATAATTATTCACATTAATTACTATTTTCAAAAGAAACTAAAAAAAAAAACATGGTTATGATATGATAGACATGATGTGAGATGAAAAAGATAGAAGAAGAAACAAAAGATCACAAATATCAAGTGAGTAAAATATCACATAAATATAATTTTTCTTGCTTGCATTAAGGTCATTTATTCCTTTAAAACTAGAAAATAATTGAAAAAAAATTCATTCCTCCACTTTTTAAAAAATTGATTTAATTTTCTTTGAAAACTTTAAATAAATTGATTCTCAAAATCAAAATATAAAAAATATTTTCATTGGCTAATAGATTAGCATAATTAATTAAATTTTAATTTAATTAGATTCAATGATAAATTATTGATATTGTTGTTTATTACAATATTAAATAATATTGTTATATAATTATGGTAGAAAGATTAATTGTGAGATACTATTATGGTAAATTCTAAATTATATTGCTAAAGTGAATTCATCAATTTCATTGTGATTTAATAATTATAATTAGAGTAAAATTATAATTGTAAATATAATTATTACACATTAAAATGAATATTAATTAGAAAGTGAAGCATGTGGGTAAATGAAAAGTTAATGTCATGACTTAACTTAGAACAAGAACACATAGAAACTGGTCCCCACATAAGCCGCCTGGTAACATGACTTATTGAAAGCATGGACTAACATTGTTTTCATTATTCTTGAAATATAATTAAATATAAATCATCATAAATTTTTGTATGAAGTTATAATAATTAAATTCATAAAATCGAAACACACCAACATTCATAATCATAAAATCAATTTTGTCAACTTAACTTATGCCTTGGCAAAACATATCAACATAAACTGGTTTGCCACATAAACATAGTCACAAAACATAAATTGGTTCAATACTTGAAACTAAATCATAAATACATAATTGGTTTGTTAAATAAATTTAATCATAGTCTACATTCAAATCCATACTTAAATTCTAAAACATATAAGGATCTTCATAAATTCTAAAAATGAAGAATATATGGTTCAAATACCTGCACAACTATTAGAGTCCTTTAATCTAACATAATCCTAGACTAAACCTCAATGCAATATAAAACTCACCACTAAAACAGTTACAGACTACTAAATCGATTGTTGAATGACAACTAGATCTGAAATGTAGCCTAAGAAGGAAGGGAAGGGTGAGTCATTGACTTAGTGAGTGGATTCTCACTTTCCACCCATATGGGACAACCAACAGGATATACATAATATAAATACATCAAGCAAAAATCATTTTGATATTTACATACATAATTACATAGGAAATCATTTCTAAATTCATGGTGCAATAATTATTAGAGAAACAAGAATTTTGAACATGATGAATATATACATAATAATAAACATAATTACTCTGATCTCTTAACTCTAAAGGGTAGCTAACGGGTCCTATAAGGCGGACACCTAACTAGATTCTATTCTTGAATACTCTGAAGGACAAAATTGTCCTTTAGCAGACAACTTGGTATGAAGGCTAACGATCTATGATGCCAAAGGTATACATGTCAGGAGACAAGTTTTCGTATGGCCCTAGGGTCCCAGACCCACTCGTGTTGCCAGAAAACCTCGGATGTGTGAAGAGCCAAGGGTGCAGCTTGGTGCCTTCCGAGGATTCTGCAAACAATCTCAACTCATTGCAAGTGAGCGGGCGGTCAAGGTCTGGACAACAAGTCAGCGAGTGTGAGCTGAGAAGGCCACTAGGAGCGGACTGATGTTCATAGGAAAATCAGTTTTGATAAGTGGGATCCCTCCTCCTATAAAACACCCAAAGCTTAGGCTTTCTTGGTAGAAACCGAACCCTAACCCCTCAAAGGAGCTCTCCTTCCTCCTCCCTCTCATCTTCCATCAAATCCTCATTCTCCAAAGATCAAAGGAAAGGGTTTATGTTGGTTTTGTCATCTCTTCCTCTCCTTTTCATGTTCCATGGTTTGGGCTTGTTATTTCTCCCATTGTTGTCAAGTGGGGTGCTCCCCCAATGTTGTTAAAGTTATTTTAAAGATTGTCTAAAGATTAATAAAGTTTGATCAAGGGTCAATATTGCTCTATGATAGTTATTAGTGTCATTCCAAGCTCCCAAGGCCAAGTTAGTGGTACCCACATACTCCGACTTCAAACGGTAAGTGGGTTCAAACTCATGGCCTTACTTTTAAGCATTATGAGTAAGTTATGCATGATAATTGTTAAATATGAAATTAGAGATTAGAGTTTGATTATATATATGATTTTGCAAGTATGGCAAGCTAGACAAAGAGTATGATTTTGACAATAGTATGAAATATGTGATTTAGAAAACCATGGGACCATGATTGGTATATTGTATGATTTAATAAGTTGTTAGGTTATCAAATGTGCTTCAAGAGTTTATGATATCCTTATGCTTCAAAACTTGAGATTTCAAATATGAATTTAAAGTACTAGTTAAGATATTTTGGCAAGAATGTCAAATAGAAAATGGCTTAGTTTCATGAATAGAGATGTTATTATAATGCCAAGGTTTTATAATTATGAACCTTTCTAATTCAAAGTTTGATATTAGAATTATTAAGTTACGCAAAGATGTTAGCTTGAAAAATGAGATTTTAGAAATCTAGTTTTTATGACACTCAAAAGTATGGAATTCAGTATGATTTGTAATAATTGCCAGATACATATTTTGTGGGCTTGAAATCGAATACCTGCAAGCGGGTGATCCCTTGGGTATGATTTACAGTACAGTTATGCTAAAGTCAGGTTGTTAGAGTTATATGAGTCCAAAGCTTTCAGAGTTTCAAAGTTTCAGATTTAAATGATTTTATATATATTAAAGCTTTCATGATTTCAAGAGTAGAGTAATTACATGATAGAGTTTTAAATCCAATAAGAGCCAGAAGAAAGTTTTAGAGAAATAATTAGTCATTAACCTTGTTAGAGTTATCATAGAGTAGAGAATTTGATAAATGAGATTTTAGAAACCCAATTTTATGACACTTAGAAGTGTGGAATTTAATATGATTTGTAACAACTAGACATATCTGGGCTTGAAATTTGCCTAGCGGTGATCCCTTAGGTATGATTTTAGAGTTATGTTAAAGTCAGATTGTTAGAGTTATATAAGTCCAGAGCTTAGAATTTCAAAAGTTTCAAATTTAAATGATTTTATATATAGTAGATATTTTATGATTTCAAGAGTAGAGTAATTATATGATAGAGCTTTAAACCCAGAAGAGCTAGAACAAAGTTTTAGAGAAGTAATTAGTTTTTATGATTTAGAGATTAGATGGTAACTATAGATAAACAAACAGTGAGTTAAGGAAAAACGTCGTTAACCTTGGTACCAAATTGTCCTTAGAGGCAATCTCATAGAGCATAAATGGAACCGAGTTAGATGTCCAATTTAGATCCTTAAGGGATCATAGAGTATAGAATTTGTTATGTCATGGTTGACACGCATCATTGAAATGTATATTGTTATGCAATGCATAACTAGATCCATGTTTCTCTATTATAGTACTATTATTTATGTTTTCAGATGTTATTGATATTTTTCAGAGACTATTTGACTTAAGAGCTATGGTGTAATTGGATGGAAAATGATTTCTCATTAGAGTAAGAATTTAGATATGTTTTTTTATGAATTTATAAATATAGAGATATATTTTCTATATGATTATGCTTACGAATATCAAATGGTTTATTTTCATTGCATGTATATTACATTATATATTCCTTGGTTGTCCCATGTGGGTGATGGGTGAGAGTTCACTAGTCCATTGACTTATCTCTCTCCTTTCCTCCTCATTGTTGTAGGTAAAGATGTTGTTCAGCCTCCAGTTGTCAATGAAGTTGTTCCTGGAGAGTCTTACCTTGGAGTAAGACTTAGTTTAAAGTCTTGTTAGAGTAAAGTGCTCCAGTAGATATGCAAGCAAGATCCGAGTCATGCATAGATTTTCAGATTATATATTTAATTTCAGTATTTGAACAATCATGTATATGTTTTTAGTTCATAAGTACGGATTTGAAAGTGTAGAGTTTGATAAAAATTACAGACAAGCTAGAGATGAATTTATGATTCGGTTTACATGTTAAATTGACTTTTAGAGTATGATTAAGATGTTTTTAGAGCTTCATATATCAAGTATTTTAGTTTTATGATTCCAGATATAAAGTTTAAATAAAGATTTAGATGAAACTATGATTTTAGAAAGCAAAGTATATTATTTTACGCATATAAAAAGACTCAGAGGTCACGAGACTTACATGGGGATGAGATTCCTCACGTGACCTCACGTTCCCTAATCGGGTCGTGACACGATCTTAACGTTAATTCACTGCCCGTTTCTCTATAGTTACCATCTAAAACTAATTTGCACATAAACTGAATAGATCTGAAAACTTTGAAAGCTCTAAATTCATATGATTCTAACATGCTACCTATCAAGTATAACTGGGTTCTGAAATCATGCCCAAGAGATCACGAACTTGTAGATATAGTGATTTAAGAAACCCACATATTATTTATTTGGTCAATGTTTTGAATCATACTTAATTCAATACTTTCAATAACGCATAATGAAATTCTAAATCATATTTCATGATAACATGATTTCATAAACGTAAAATTTTAAAATTATAATAGCATGTTTGTCAATCGAGATAAATTGTACTCAACTAAACATTTTTTTAATAAAACATAACTTGAGTTCCAAAGTCTTGAAAACATGAGAATTTCATCAACGCATATTATGTGTATAATAATTTTGATGAACTTACTAAATCTCATATTTTTCCAATAATTCTTTTCTTGAGCAATGAAAACATTTTCATGACATATAATATATCAATTATGGTGCCACGTTTCTAAAACAATTTTTATTCTATAATTGAAAATTATAATTTTGCTAGCGTTGACATAACTTGTAAAATCATGTTTATAACATATTTTCACTACTAAATTCATATTTAGCAATCATAATACTTAGAACATACTCATAATGACTGAAAATAAATTCATGAGTTCAAACACACTCATCATTTTGAGCCAAGAGTGCATGGGTACTATCCGCTTGACCTTAAAAGCTAGCAATGACATCAAAAACTATCATAGAATCACAAACAACACATGTGACACTAAAGAACATGATATGGCAGATTTAGGGGAAGGAAAAATCATATCAAATTCGTGCATGAGGAAGCCTTAACTCTAAACATGGAAGAACGAGATGAAACATGAAAGATTTCATGAAGAACACTTACCCAAAGGGATTGGATGAAATTGGAAGCTTGGGATTTGTGTGAGAGGGGAAGGGAAACACCTTGGAGCTGCTAGGGTTCGAGTTTAGGGGTGTTTGGCTAGGAGGATGTGTTTTTATAGGGGGAGGAGTGTTTTTGTGAAACTGTTCATTTTAGATGTGTATTAGCATCGAAGGTCTTGCTACAGCTAGCCAACTGTCCCTTTTGCTCGTTGCAGCAAACATTTCTCATTGCAATCAGCCTTACGATCTCTTACTCATTGCAATAAGTATTTTTGCTACAGCTAGCCTATCTGGAAAAAAAAATAATAATAATTCGGACTTCAATAACTTCGTGATCTTTAGCAAACTAGGGATTTTGGGTGTTTAAAGGCTTGCTAGACTTAAAGGAACACACGGACCTAAGTTATTACAATCAATAATAAAATTAAAATTATGTAAAAAAATAAAAATTATCAAATTTAGGAGAAAATTTCTTGTGGCAACTTTAGTGGAAGAACTTTAATCTATTATTGTGTAGATTATGTAGATAGATACAACATAGAATGGTAAAAATTTTAAGTTTTTTGCTTTCAGTATAATTTATTTTATCTCACTATACTCAAATTAAAGGGAAAAAAAGTTCTAAATGGAATAAGATAATTCCATCCAATGCTATTTTATTTTATTTTCAAGTATCTAAACAATGATTTTATTTTCAAGTATCTAAATAATGAAATCAAGTATAATTCCATCTCATTCCATATTTTCTATCAATCCAGACATGACCTTATTGTCAAACTTGATGTCATGTTTAAATGTTCCAATTAAAATATTCTTAATTATTTAAAGATTTACTTAACCACAATGACATATTATTCTAACGTATATCAAACTCGTAAAACTCTTCAAATGACTTTCTATTTAGGTAAGACATTTTACAATTCAATACAAAGCAAAGTTATGGTTGGTAATTATAGTGTTAGCTTCTAAACTCCAAGAACTATAGGTTTAAAAATTGAGTAGCTTATAAAACTAAGATGCGGGTGAATTTGGCTGATCTCTAAACTTTTGGTAATTTTAGAAATATGGGTGTAAATAAGGGATTCAAATCTCATGTCCACTCTCAGTCTCACTTCATGTCCTCCAATCAAATTTTGTCACGTATTTAAATAATGGGTAATTAAAAAAATTAAAAAATCATTGGTGATGTCATCATTACATACTTGTCAAAATTGTATTAAGGGGACATAGAGGGGCAGGAAAGAAGACAGAAGATTTGGTTTTAAATAAGTTGATTTAATTTGTATTTGAGAGAAAATAAAATTCAAACCAATCAAATTTAATATAGTTTAATTTGATTTTTTTAAAATATTTATTTTATCAAATTCAAACTAAATTAGGATATATAAGTGTGTGCTTGGATAAGCTGTCAGATTAAAAAAATTTCAACAGATGCTTATTTGTATGGTCATTCTTTACGCATTTTATCCCAAATTTTATCACTTAAACCCTTTTCAAAATATGTGTTATTACCTTAACTTTCCAAACTATGCAAAAATAAACCCACAAAACTTTAAGGAGGGGGTTAATTGCACATAGTATTCATGAAAAAGGTAGCACAAATTAGAAACATCAAGGAGGTTAAGTACACATAAATCTTACCTTCATTAGTTGCAAAATTATACTGAGACGTTTGCAAGTTTGAAAAGTCGTGATACACATTTTGAAAAATCATTGTAAATTGCACATGACCTAAAGTTCATAAGGTAAAATGCATTTATCCCTTCTTTATATAACCGATTATGTGATAATCAATTTATATTTGGGTACTTCAACTAAAAAATGGATTTGAGATAATGTTTTATTTGGTTGTGTGAAAAAGACTACTTTTATATTTTAAATTACTAAAGAAGTTACAAAAGTATTTGTATATATTATATAATATTGATACTTAAGGTTAATTTGGTAGAAGTATCATGATTATAAAATAATCATTTTTTGTTTATAATCAAAAGCTTCAAAAGTTGCTTATAATTAAAAGTTATTTTTCAACTTTAAATTATTAGCTTTTGATTATATGGTGTGTTTGATTTGTGTTTGTAGAATTAATTCTAGATGAATTGATTTAACTAGAATTAATTTTGCAATAAAGTGATTTATGTTAGAAAGTTTGATAAGAGAAATGATTTTGACAAAAAAATAAAATAAAAGAGTAAAAATCTAGATACAACAATATTTCGCATTCATCCAAAATTTATTTTGAACTTGGAATTGACAATTCGAAGGGTAGGTTAGGAATTAAAAAGTCATTTTAATTATTTTTGAATTTCATGGAATTGAATTATGAAATTATAATTTCAATACTTTATGTTACTTCAAACAAGATATTTGTAATTGAACTGTGCAATTCTTACCAATTTCATGCTTAATTCCAAAGTAGAACTTACACTATTACAATTGTAGTGCAAAATTTCAATTTTGATTATAATTCTGTTAGAATTGGAATTAACTTAAAATCTTAAATTTTATGTTTAGATTTACTAAAGAATTATAACATAATTGTTAAAAAATAAATAAATTTATGAGAAAAGATATATTTAATAAATTTTAAAATTAACAATACCTAAAATATGGGTTAGGAATTAAGAAAAGTTCATTTTAGTTATTTTTCAATTCCATAAAATTTAATTGTAGAATTGTAATTTCAACCCCATATGTTACTCCAAAGATGAGAATTGGAATTAAGTCATCCAATTCCAATTTCATACTAAATTCTAGACACCAAATAAACAAAAAACCAAGTAAGACAAAAAAAAAGTGTAAAATTAATTTTGTTGCCTCGGCCCCCAAAATCAATTCTAGATGGTAGATGCTCCTACTGCAAAACCAAACATGTACACAATCAATTTTTGAAAGTTTACCAATCATAATAGATTTCCTTAAAACAGCTTTTTTAAAAAAGCAGAAAACAAAAACTGCTTTCTACACATTCCCAAACATGCACAATATATTAAGACTTGCACGCAAAATTGTGAAACTTTAGAAATGAATTAAAAATAATAATTGAAAGGATTATTGGGTTAGACTCAATTTGAATAATCACATTCGAAAAATTGAAGCAATACTAATTGGTGAAATAAGATAAATTGAGACATATCCCGTTCTAAGACTCTCTCGTTCATCCTGGAACACATCCCGAATTTGATCAAATAAGATAAATTGAGACTATTTTTATTTTTGACTTGAAATGAGCATATTACACTAGTAGATTTAAGCTTAACTACATTTCAGATTTAAATAACTGGAAATATTAATGATTTCACGCCTTCACTGGAGGTGCACAACTATTACCATTTCCTTTTGCCTCTCTCCACTCTTAATTTAATAAACTTTTATATAATTATCCTAAAATACCCTTCCCTCTCTTTCATAATTTTCTTTCATAGTTAAACTAATAATTTGTTATTATTTTTATATTACTCAAACTCATTTTGTATCGATTCAAGTCATTATTATTAACATTGTTAAATAAATCTTATTTTCATATATCATTGTTTATGTTTTTGAATTTTTTTTACTTTAGAAAAATGTGATCCTAATATTTTTATATGAATTTTATTAAATGATAATTAATTTTATTTCAAAATGTTTAATATTGATTATAATCTTTATTAGTAGAGGACCACTAAATATTACAAGTCCTTTTAATTAATTTATTTAATTAACTATTGATATATAAATATTAAATTACTTCTAAAATTTATAATACAATAATTATCTACAATACATAGTCGTAAATATGTTAGATAAAAAATAATAATTTTAAAAAAGTGAACAAATAAATGATATGATCTTTATAGATGCAACTTACAATTCATATATTACCTTTTACATTTTTCCGGTCCCTCCTATGTGATAATGTATTCATATATGCTAAAACTATTTCAAATTAAGAGAATCAATTTGTGATCATTATGCAAAAAATATAAATTCAATAAATTTCATGGAAAAAATAGATAAAAAAAGAAGAAAGATTCTCACAAAATAAAATATTATCAAAACACAAATTGAAAAAAGTATTAATATTATTAAAAACGAGTTAAACTAAAAATAATTATTATTAGTTTAATTACATAAAAGAAAGAGAAGGATAATTATGGACAATCAAATAAAAGTGCATTAATTTAAGAGTGGAGATAGATAAAAAGGAGCCATAGATAATAGCTGACCTATCAAGACCAACTGCATTTTCAATGTCTAGTAAAATTCAGCTTAGCAAGCATGACAGAGATCAATCAGCCACTTGCATGTCAAAATCAAAAGAAAAGTACAAAGCTAAACTGCTCTAACACAGTTCCAAACAGATTTGAAGTCTTCTCAGATAAAAACTTAAATTGAAAGTTTCATTTCAGTACAATCAACACATTTCTTTAAAACTTAAACTAGCCATTTCTCCAAGAGTCTAATTGATCAAAAAGAAAGCATCAAGCAAAAGCTTAACTCTCAGTTTGTTCCCTCAACCTCCTGATGGTGCTCCGCACAGTCACAGCACTGGCGGTACTGCCAAAAAAAGTGAGAAGTGAGTCAGATGGCTGATATGAGGAAGAGAAACAAAAACATTAAAGAAAAGAATACGAGCATTACTTCAAAGTGTAGGCACCGCCTGCTTTCACTTTACCACAGTCCTTGCATCCCCATATTCCCACAGCTTTCCTCTTCACTGCATACTGCAACAAAAGATTGATCATCAGAATTCAAAACTTTCGAAACGGATTACCATACTAAACACCTTTGTAGACATACACAATAACACAAGGGTCTACCTTTCCACAAAATTCACAGAAAAACTTGCTGTGTTGGCTAACTTCCATCTTCTTAATCTGCTTCCGCAGACTGGCACCATAACGAGTACCTAATATACAGAAACAAGAAAAACGATTTCTCAGAAATTACACCAATCATATTGAGCATTCTTGCAACAGCATTACACAGACCAATAAACAAATCCAAATCTAATTCAATAACAGAATTATGCAACAAATAATTGTAATAAATAATAACAGTGATATGTATCCTAATTATGTAACGAATAAAATGGTTCAAGAAAGAGTGTTTTGGCAACTTGTTGCTTAACCAATCAGCCTCATCTCACAACAACACATGAAGCTTGAACAACACATTGAAAAGAAGACATACACAACATGTATAATAACCAACACAAGGAGGCAGATACAAAAAGCGCAAAGAACATATCAGATTTCGCTAAAAAGCACAATAGTTACACAAGGCATACCGTATTTCCCAACAATCCCGGCCTTCTTTGTTCTCTTAGTCTGCAAAAGGGGACATCAAATTTAAAAGCAATGAAAAAGAGAGAAAAAAAAAGAGTACAAAATATATATTTAATTAGAGACCAAAATATATAATAGATAAAAACAAAAAAGTTCCAGTACCTATACCAGGAGGAATGCTTATGCCACCTTCGAATTTAATTTTTTTTTCCGTCCAAAAACAATGATTTAGCGGGAGATGTTACTGGTGGTCACATTAACCCTAACGAAGCTCAAGTTCACTAATTATTTTCACTTTAGATCCGAATGAAGGTGAGATAACAGAGAAAGACCTAGACCCCCAAAAGAACCCATTATTCTAGACACCCCTTAGTTTCATCTAATCTGAACTGTACATTAACCAAACCAAAAAAAAAACACACACACACACACAAAATTGAATATGAGATTTTTTGGGTTTGGACTGTAGCAGTGGAAATTAACAGAAATAAGTCAAGCAAATCAACGGAGAGAGAGAGAGAGAGAGAGAGAGAGAGAGAGAACCATAATTTCAGGATGGAAGGCTCTGTTAGCTTGAGCACGATGCAGGCGCAGGTAGCAGAAGGACCGGAATTGCTAGTAGAAACCCTAATTCTCTTTATCCTTTTTATATATAGAACAAACACGTGGGCTGAGACCAATTAAAAAAAAAACCCACTAAACGTGGGCTGGGTCGGGTACACCGCTACATATCCCACTTGATTTAGAACAATCTTGTGTGGAAGTTTATCATTCTTATTGGACTTATATCTTTTAGTACAAGTGTACAGCTAACTCAGTTGTAGTCCAGCTGGTCAGGATATTTGGCCCTCACTTGAAGGACTCAGGGTCAAGTCCCGGCAACGGAAATGTATTTGTTTTTGTCAAATCATCTTATACACAAATGGATTTTATATATATCGCACAATAAAGTACTGCATAGAATAATTTTGTATTCTCTCCAGAGTCAATAATCTTATATATCACTCTGGGATTAATTTTTATATACACGCATATATTGGTCAATAGAACCTTTACTAGCAACTATCAAATCATATTTCTGCGTATGTGTAACAAATTTGGTTTTATTGACTTGCCACCTTCAAAATAAAAAATGTTAATTCGTTTTATTTTTATTTTTTTTAAGGTTTGAGACTAATTTGCAAGAATAATGAGGGCTAAATATAAACATATACCATATATAGATTGGATAAAGTATTTAGTTTCAAATATTTAATGAACTTGACTCAACGTAGAAACATATTGGGTACCTTCTTATTTACAATGTAGTATCTTTTTAAATTGTGTTTTATTTTTATAATCCATTTTGTGGTCAATATTTCTCTTACAGCAATACTACAGAATTAATCATGATTAGAGAAAAAATAAGATTACAAAAACTAAAAAGTAATTAACAAAACTTAACAAATTCTTTCACTTCTCTCCTTTCATAAGTCCTTTAATTCACATACCATTTTTCTTAGTCTTATAAAAAAAATCAAATAATGATATTATAATGACGAAAAATTATCATTTTACTCGCCACTAATCAGAGGCTACAATAACTTACAATCATTCCGGAGGTGTGTGAGGCCTAGTTGGTGAATCAGCGCCTTCGCATGTGCACACAAAAAATTCACCCTATCCGTATTCAATTCTAATAGTCTACAATGCACTTTTCATGACAAAACCAACGTATTCAAAAGAAGATAAGAGAAATCAAGCAAATAACTTAACACAGAAACATCAGAAATGGAAAGCAGCGTGTTCTTATCATCAGTGTTCCTCCTATTGATGTTGATTTCATCAGCTACCCCAACAGATGAAGTTCCTTCAAGGAACCAAGACCTTGTTGCAGCCACTAAGGAGATGCAAAAGGCGAATTACTTCACATTTGTGATGCTCATCAACATGTCCCCACCTGACACAAGGCTTGAAGGGAATGTGACATTCTTGATGCCCAATGATAGAATGCTGGCTAACATGGTTTTGCAACAAGGGTCAATTCCAGGCTTCTTGCTAAGGCATTCAATCCCATCACCTTTGCTCTTTGACACCTTGAAACAATTCCCAACAGGGACAACTATTCCTAGCTCATTGCCAAACTGCATGCTTAAAATCTCCAACAATGGAAGGAAGAATTTTGCTCTCAACAATGTGAAAATAGTCAGCCCAAATATATGTGTGGAAGGGTCTTCCATTAGGTGCCATGGCATAGATGGGGTCTTGTCAGAAGATTGTGTATTATCATCATCAGTGAATAACTCTAGTGTTCCTCCACCACTCCTTCCTTCATGTCCTAATGGCACAGACCCTTCTTCATGTAAGGCCTTACCTCCAATTCCATCTCCTTCACTCCCTTCAGCTCCTCCCACTCCAACTAGTGATAATAATAACATTAGTCCTCCTCCTGCATTGACAGCCCCAAGCCCAATTGAGGCAAGTGTTGGGCCAGTGAAATCAGGGTCACCCCACTTGATTTCTTTGTATGGATCACTGAATTTTGTGGCCTGCTTCTTGTTGTCCTTGATAGGGATCTATCTTTAGTCCAAGATCTGGAAAAAAGAAAAAAAGCCCAAAAATGAATGAGTACTTCAAAGTGCTGCTAATTGAAGTAAGACCGCAAAGGATTCATTTAATATGTTAATTAGGGTGCAATATTTTGAGTGCTTATTGCGAATCAAGGTCATTAGGAGTTTACTTATTAGATTACATCATTTGCAAAAATAAAATTTTCATTGATTTTATTGTTATCAGTATATTATTTTACTGCAATGAGATTTTTTTTTTCTCCCAAAATTTTTCCGCTTCCAAAATGCTAATGTATAATGATGTTTAGCTGATATAAACTTCAATTCTCTTAATGAAACAAGTTAAAATTAACTCACGGATCATATCCAAACCAAGCTATAAGTAAAATGAGAAACCATTATATCAATATTAAGTTTATGCCACAATGGTCTTTTTTTTTTAGAATAATGTTATTTGTACTTTATAGGATCTAAACCGTGTCAACTTACATTTCATTCAATGGTGGATGAAATGTAGTCAACTGTCCACACACGAGTACATATAATACAACTCTTCCTTTTATATGTTTTGTAACGAGGGGAATAAGGATTCGAAATATACCCCGTTACCCAAAAGGTGAAGTGATAGGAACGCAAGATGACCACAATCTTTGAGTCTTTAATAAGTATAGAGGGTGTACCAGCAAGAGCTCTATCAGCAAGTTAGCAAAAGCTTAATAAAGTTTGAGTGTGCAAGTTAACGTAAAATGATACCTGAAGTCCAAGGGTTTTTATAGGAGGACCTCGGAAGTGGTTATGAGGGATGCAAGGCTCATTGTATTTTTGGATATAGTAACCCCGTATTCTCTAGTTCTTGGACAAGTCACAACATAGGCACATGTTGTGACTTTCTTCATATTTAGGTGGGATGAGGCCCCAACCCTGACTTTGGTCATGGATTGGTAAATTGGGCCACCTCTGGGTTCACGCCCAACCCATATTCTTGTCGGCAACATGTTTCTTAGTCAATTCTTTATTAATGTTTACTTCACCGTTCATATTTTAATTAACAAAGATAATATGTTACACTATATATAAACTTTACGATAAAATTATCCTTCATGTGTCAAGGAACCTTCTGATTTCTTTTCATTTGTTGGCTAGTAGAACTCTTCACAGTAGCAATCATATATATTGAACTTGGACGTTTGGAATTCGCGAAGGCGCTCCAAACTTAAATTGTTCATTATCATGAGAGTCCATTTTACGAAAAACGTGAAAAATTTATGAATCCAAATAACACTATAAACTTTTGTATTGTTTATAATAGCATGACTTTTATGTTAGTAATTAATATGAGAACATCATATACATCCCGACAGAGCATTGGGTTGGCTTGGACGAACTATTAAAGAAAATCCGTTCATGTATTTTTTTTAAATGAAAATCAATTTATCTTTGAATATTGAATTTGAGAAACACGTTATAATAACTGAACAGGTTTTCTAATTTCTAAAAAGTAATTTTTTTAAATAAAGACAAAAATATAGCTTAAAAAAGCACCAAAAAACTTTGGCAGCTAATTTATGAGTGGAAATATGTAACAAAAGGCATCCAAGAAAACTGCTTGCACAAAAGAAAAGGGAGAGAAGATAACAACTCCTTTTAAAATACATCATTTCAGCTTCCTTCTTGCTCATCAATCAGTTGAATGATGCAAGGGCATTATGTTGGCACACAAAAAGTACATATTTCCAATGGTGGATGATAGTCGAAGAAACAAGTCTAGTAAGAAAGGGACAAGGGTAAAAAATTATCCTATGGATGAGTATTTGGCTAATGAATGACTAATTATTGATAACACTCATGTGGAAGGTGTAAATAATAAAAAATTGCTTGAAACAACCACAAAAAGAATAAAATACTTTATATGACTTTAATTGGTTAGTGGCTGAGATTGAATGTTAGAATGACTATTAATGCATATTGACAAAAAGCTGAGGATGAAAGCTTCACTTAGGCAACTTGGGCTTACTTGGTTGAGGTCATTTCAACCTTGAAAAAAGGTCATTTCAATATTGGTTTGGTAATTTTTTTTTAAATTTTTATTATGTTAAAGTTAGCCAAATACTAATTAAGATTTTTTAAGACTTTGAGGATGTTTAGCAACCTATACAAAGTGTTCTTAAAGCTTGATGGCTGGCTACGATTGATGTTGCTGAATATCTATCACTTGAGAACGGTTAGCTGGATAAAAATGTTAGCTATCAACTTAGGGAATGAGTCGCATTCTGGCCATTGGTCCTCATGGCAGTTGGCCACTCATGAACCACTTTTTGAGCATTGATTGAAATTAAAAATAAGAGTTTTTACTAAGCCTACAACCATTTCCTAGAAAATAGAAGCGGTTAGGGAAAACGGTTTATGATTCAAATAAGTGAACAAATGATTGGATAACTAGGTGATTGCAACAAATAGAAAAATAGTACATGTGACTAAAAATTAGCTAATGACTAGAGAGCTAAGACAATTTCTAGAATTAGCCAATAAAGTTTTGTTTAGTGCTTAATGGTAGGTTAAATTTATGTCCATGTGTAGGAATAATGTTAGTGAAGTTAGTGTTAAATAATTGGTTCATTGTACCTATAAATAGCCTTATACTTAAGTTGAAAGCTTACTCACAATGAATTAATGACAATTTTATTTATATTTATCTTGATTCTTTTGCCTTATCTTTAGGAGACTTGGTATTTTCAACCTTTTCACTTAGTTTTATTAGAAAATATTTTTGGATATCACATCCAAATACTCTCCTAAATAGTTTGGAAACCTCCAACAAAAAAAAAAAAGTCTCATTCTCTATGCAATCATTGAAATAAGAAAATCATTGATGTTTTGCAATGGCTGAGCCTATTGATAATCTTGAAATAGTTTTCTAGCACGCCTTGCATTCACCCCAATAATTAGCTAAGCTTATTTTGCAAAACGACTTGATTCAGATATTTTAAAATTTATTAAATCAATTTAATTCTGAACACTTTTACTTATAATTTTTAAAATACATTACATCTTAGTAAAAGTAAAAAAAGTAGGGAAACCACTTCTTTTTTATTTATTATTTTAGTATTATCATATGCATTAATTTTTAAGGACATTTATAAGAATACCATAAATTACCCCTTAAATATCAGTTAAGCTCAACTAAAATAGCAGGTTATGATGTCCTTCAAAGATATATGAAGAACATGCATTTCTCTTCATTTTTATGTTTTTATTACGGATTGGTTATTGACTTTTATATGCCTATCAATTTTCTTCTTTGGTAAGCCATTTCGTACTTCGCTGGACAGTGACAAGCATGCTTCCATATTATGCTTCATCATCGCCAGTGATTACCTGAAAAATAAGAACAATCAGCCCCATTCACCAACCAGTGGGCCAAAGCTACTAACTGGGCTCCACCAGCGACCTTGGAGAAAGGTGACAGATCACAGAAGTACAAAATTTTCTAACCCAAAAAAAAAAAAAATGATTGATAGTAAAATTTAGAAGTGAGATATCATTCGAATGTTAATTGATTATTGGATTGAGATAACCCGTCAAATCTTCCTTAATAAAACCCATAAAACACAGGTGTGTTGAACGGTTAGTTTAACCTTTGGTTCAACCCACAATTGAGTTAGATGACTTAGATCTGACATGAAATAAAATAAGAATAAATAAATATCTTAAATTCTCGTATTTTTATCTCTTTTTTTTTCTTTTTGAAAAAAATGAGTGAAAGATTCTCTCTATTCTCTCATTTGATATATTAATAATGTAATGAAATAATAATTGGGTTAAATATGTAGCTGATTTCTAAAAAATAAGTTAATTTTAATTTTGGTTGTTGAATTTTTTTTATTTAATATCAATCCTAATATTTCTAAACTTTTAGGTCTTAGTCTTTGTAGTTAAGGATGAGGTTTTGAGTTCAATCCTAAGACTTATATATATGAAAAAATATGATTGGGATGGATCCTCGCTTAGGTGTTTGATTGTACCCTTAGTCGAGATTAGTTACTCACCTATTAGGCGAGAGGATATTCTGGAAACTCAAAAAAGTTGAACCATCTAATAGAGAGTTATTTCATTAATCTTACATGACAATCAATAATGATATATGAGAAGGACTAAAACCAAACAATTTTATGATGGTCTATATTGAAATTAAAAAAAAAAAAGAAAAGGAGCAAAATCAAAACTATCTTATTTTTCAAAAATTAAAAATATATTTAAGCCTATTTTATTTTATTTTATTTCATTCCATTTAATATTATTCCATCACATTGCATTCAATTACACTTACTATTAAAATCCAAACATAGCCTAACTTAAACAAATTTAGCCATAATTGAGTTAAATCTAGTTTAACTTTAAAGCAATTAATATTATGTTTGAAAATATTAAATATAAAATTAATCTTATTTAAGTTGGTATGGATAAATTTATATTTTAAGTCCTATTATTAAACATTGACACTTAGTTGATTTAAATAGTTCAACACTTATTCTTGGTAAGCAAGGTCTCATAGTTCTAGTGTTGTAAATCAAGGAAAAAAAATTAGATGTTAGGTTAGTTTTACCCTTATAGTAAGGGTGTAAAGACGGATTGGACAAAACCCAACCCAATCTAATTTTTACATTGCTATTTTTTAAAACTAAACTCAACCTGATAATGACTCAACTATGTCAGGTCATATATGGTTAACCAACATTCAAACAATATACGAGAATTTAGATATTGTACATAGTAAAGTTATAAAATTTTACAAGTAAGAGACAAATTTTAAAGATATTTTACGATATAGGTTTCAAAATAAATCATATCAATGTAGAAGTAGCATAAGTTATGTAAAATATATTAATTGAACTTTAAAATCTTATAATTTTTCATAAATTATTATAAAATATATATATATATAAATATATTATTGATTTTTCTGCCAAATTTACATATGACCTTAACCCTGCCAAAAAGCGAAATTTCAAACCAGAATCCACCCAATAATCAGTTAGGTTCAGGATTTGACGGTTATGAACACTTACCTTATAGTGTAAGGACTCAACTTAAATTAGGTTAGTTTAAATCCATTAAACCTTAATAATGGGAGGTGTAAATAAAAATATATTTCAAATATATAATTTTTTTTTCTTCTAAAATTATATTGATTACAATGAGATTTGAACATAGTACTTTATGTATACTACCAAAATCCTTAATTGCTAGGTTAATCTAGTAGCTTCAAATACATCATTTAAATTGTTTTATAAATTTGCATTTTATATTTTAATAACTATCATCATTCAATTATATATTTCTATTTGTAATATTTTAAAGATAATGAATGATTAAGTCAAATATTTTTATTTATGTGACAATAAATAAATAAATATCTATGTAAATTTTTTTTACACTAACAACATATTAAAATTCAATTCAATTAGCAAACTAATAAAGATAAAATTGTTAATTTAAGTAATTAAAACTAAAACGGAATAAAATCATATCAAATCAAATAATATAAAATCCAATGGACTCTTATTTATAAGGAAAATAAGCTTATGGAATTTACATAAGCATACATGTTATAATCACAAATGATTTTTGAACATGCTTTTTTTTTGTCCATCAATAAACGTTTACATTATAAGTAATTTATTCTCATTCAAAATCAAAACCCATAAAGATTAAGTTAGTGACTTTTGTAAGCGCTTACCTAAATTTCAAACCAAAAACCTCTAAATAAAAATGACAAAACACGATCAAGCTGACCAAAACCCTTTTTAAAATATCTATTAATTTTGATCAAATATAGATATTAAGAAAGATAATAAATAATATTGATAATAGAGTAAAATATAATGAATGAAATAATATATTTCTAAATATTAATTAATATAATACAATATTCAAGATAAATATTAAATAAAATAATTTAAAATATAAAATTATCTAAAAGTCCATCAATATTCCCAAATGAATGAAATAATAAATAAATCGACTGTGGAATAAAATGCAAGCTGTATTGAGAAAATTATTATAATATATTGAAAGGAAAAATTATTTATCGAGTTGAACCGTTAAATCAACGGTACAGGGAGGTGCAAGTTGTTCCAAAATAATGTACACTGGATAACACCTAGTTTCCGCTTTCAACAACTGTAACCCAATCTCGACCGTTCATATAGCAATCCGCGGACAAAAGATGCGGTAGCACATCACCGCCTACACAGGAATTCTGAGAGCGGTTTTCCTAAATTTTTTAAATTAAACGGCCGAAATCTTGTCTTAAAAAATAAGAGAAATATTATTTGTAACACCATGCCATACACTCCTTTGTTTATCATTGGATGGGTATGTATTTAAATAAATAAAAAAAAACAAGCGACAAAAATGTCTCTGTAATTAAAATCACAATTCACGAGGGGAGTGAGACTCAACAACACACCTTTGTTTGTTCCTCATTGTATTTTGCAAGCAGAGGAGAAACAAAGGAAATAAGATCAATCGAGGAAGGAACACACACCAATCGTACACCTTGTTTGGATCAAATGCTGCATTAGCTTAGCTCATTCCCAACGACGCCGTTTTCTATCTGGCTGTGTGCTGTGCTGCAATCAATGCAATGCACCTGCTTCGTTCTTTGACTTAGAAGAAGACTTCAAAATTCAAATCACCGAATCCAAAATACTGTATCAGATCTGAAGTGAGAGACGATGGATCAGTTGTCAGCCATCAGCGAGGACCTGGCGGAGATCGACGGTCGCATCGCCGACAATTTCCGCGCCCTATCGTAACCAACCAACATTGCATTACAACCTTAACACGTTTCTCTGAACTGAATCTGTTTGATATTTTGTCGTTTTGGTTGTTCCTTAATGCGGTTTCGTTGATTGGTGTTGGTGGCAGGAATGGGTTTCAGAAGTTGGACAAGATTAAGGATTCTAGCAGGCAGAGCCGGCAGTTGGAAGACCTCACTGACAAAATGCGAGACTGTAAACGGTATTCTCCGCTCTTCACACTTTTCGCATCGCCCTTGTACTGAGTTTGATTGCTGGCTCTCCCTATTTTCGTTTTCTGTGTTTTCAGGATTTCGTGGAAGAAATGCTGAAACTACTCATATTCGGGTTTCACAATTTCGTTCACAGAATTTTGAAAACAGTAAAAAATACTGTTAATGAAAACAGAAAATAAAAACTAAAGCCAAACAGACTCCGGCGATCTTATTTTAATTTATTATTTGATGATTAACTTATTGCATTTTCTATGTGAATCCGAATTTTTACGTACTGGGAATTTGGGCAGTGGTTAATTCAAAGCAAAGTGGGCTAGTTAACGTGTGACACGTGTCACTAGTTCCAGATCTCCATTGAACATAAATCATCGGAATCTGAAACCAGGCATTGCGCTTTTGGCTCTGTTCCATTTTCCTGAATCCAATGGTTTTGAAAGCACAATTTAATAATTGAGGAGGTTGTATTACTCTCTTTAGTCACTGAGGTGTGTATAATTGTCGGAACTATTTATGCAGGCTTATAAAAGAGTTCGACAAAGAAATCAAAGCTTTGGAGGGTAACGTTGATGGAGAAACCAACAAAATGTTGAATGAGAAAAAGCAATCGATGGTGAGATGTTAGCTATGGACACCTATATATATATTATTCATATACATACATACATTGCTACTTGTTCATATTTTTTATTTTTTGCTGGTCTCCATAAATTATGCTTTAATTGATTAATTCCATTAACCTTACTGACAAGCATTTCTGCATTTGCCATTTTTGTTGCAGATCAAAGAGTTGAATTCATATGTTGCTTTGAAAAAGCAGTAAGTGAACACATCATATTAGCAGTCAATCTTAGCCTGATTGGCAGGCAAAGATTTTCCTTTAGCATATTATATACCTTCATTTCTGTTCTTACACGAGTAGGATGTATAACTTGATGGCATGGACCGATAAATTTGTGTCGCTTTTTATTGCAATGCAGATATGCTACAAATATTGAGAATAAGAAAATTGAGCTGTTTCAGGGGCCCAATGAAGGTTTTGCAGAAGAAAATGTCTTGCTAGCTTCCTGTAAGCATATAGGCTATCCTAAAATTCGTGTATCATTAGTCTTCGCATGTTTTAAGCAGCCAAATAAATGAAATTATAATTTGTTTTAGTAGGTGCACTGGTGCAGACATAAGACAAAACATGCATGCTTCTTAGCCTAAGATCATGTCTGCCCTTGCTGTGCAGATTTTTTTTCTTCAAATTCTTCGATAGATTTTTATTTTAATTCTTCGATAGCTTCAACATTTGTGTTGTAGGAGAAACACAAATTTCTTGCCACTCTTTAATGGCATATTTTCTGCTTCTTCTGTCACCTAAAGCACTTCATAATATTTTGGCCAACCACCTTGAATAGTTAAAAGCTATGAAGCACGAACATTGATATGGACACGGGACAAGACACGACACGTGGACACGGACACGAGAGGCACACCAAATTTGAAAAATTATAGTACACGAACACGGCACATATATAAGTACAAATTTAATGAAAATGATACATTATTCAAAATATCATTTATATAAGCTTCACTTATGTTTTATTTTCTTATAAACTCAAAAAGTTATGTATTATTTCCTTTTTATAACCATGTTTATATTGTATTTTTCTATGTTAGAGTAAGAAAAAAGTACATTTTAAATTAAATATATACAAACTTGTGTCATCGATGTGTCATTGGTGTGTCATGTAAAATCCAACATAGACATGTGTTCTACAAGGCACCCATTTGGTGTGTCCATGCTTCATAACTTAAAAGTAGTAGTTTTGTTTCTTCTTCTTTATACTTAAAACAATATGTTGATTTCACACTGTAACCAAACAGGATCTAAGTCCTTCTTCTTCTTCTTTTTTTTTAATGATTTGATTAATGTGGAACATTTTTGACGAATTTTTAAGTTGGCTATCGACAGTCTAACACAACCTTCCTGGTTTATCTGGACTTGGGACCCGTTATGCTGCTAAGCTTTGCAATAAATCTTACCACAGGCAGAGTAAATGTGGAACATTTATGATGTTAATTTTTTTTCCCTTTACAGCAATGACAAATCAACAGCTAATGGACAATGGGAATCGGATGATGGATGAGACAGATCAAGCCATTGAGAGGGGAAAGAAGGTTGGTTTATATCTTAAGTATCTCTTCATTTTTATTATATAGAGTACTACTTATTTTAAGGTAACACCTTAGTTCCACATACCATGCTTGGTTAACTTACACTATAATCGTAGCTTGTAGTTAGTTAAGAAAGTATATGATTTTTGGGACACAATTTGATTGCTGGTGATGAATCTGGATCCGAAGTCATTGTTACCATCTTTGTCATTTTATTTCTCTGTCCTGCTGTTGTCTTGTTTGTATCTTATTGTTTATGTTTATTTTGCAGCTTTTTATCATTTTGCTTCCTAAAATATCTTATGACAGCATAATCATCTCTTCACAACATTTTCTTCCTCATTTAAATTTATGAACATATTGTATTTAGTTATATCTGTATTAATTTAAGGTTGTTGTCTTGTGACTTGGAGATCATGGGTTCAAATCCTGAAACCGCCTCTCCGCAAAGCAGGAGTAAAGCTGCGTAGATCTTCCTTCCCCAGACCCCATCTAGGGGAGCCTTGTGCACTAGGCCATCAAATAAATTTATATATCTCTTAGAAATCTTCTGGCCCTCCAAAATCAGTGAATGAATATGAAAAAGTGAGGAGGTGTAGAAAAAAACATTTATATTCTTTTTATTCAGATTCGAAGGAAGCATATTCCTTCTATCTTGCCAATTACTGGATTTTTAATGTTTTGTGATGGCACATTCAAGTTGTATCCAGTGTTGTCAAATGGCGGCCATGGTGGCACCATGGCATGGCGGATTTTGGACCCCCGCCATGAGAAGATTTGTACATTATGGTGGCCATGGCAGCGCCATGCCATGGCGGCCTTATGGCGGGCATAAATGGCGGATTTTTGATCTACCACTGTGAGCTGCCATCCGCCATTGACAACTTTGGTTGTATCAAAGAAGTTGTTCATGCACCTCTTGGATTAAAGTGGAAAAATGTTTATTTTACGTGCACTCACCTTAAGGCCACAATTGAACTCCCTATCTCTTTTCTCCACTGGAAGTGTGAATGAGAAATGAAAAATACTGGATGATGTTTGTTTTAATGATCCAGATATCTAAATTCTGCTCTCCATCTCCTGATGATAAAAGGGGGAACTTATCTGACATAAAATTTACTGCTGTGTATCCCTTTGCATTAATAGGTTGTTCAGGAGACTATAAATGTTGGTACAGAGACTGCAGCAGCTCTTAAGGCCCAGGTATAATTCTTGTGCATACTCTAGGAATCCCCACAAAAGAAAAGAAAAATGGAGAGAAACAGTAAAATGTGAATTCGATGGGGGAACTGAGGGCTGTATTTTCTTCCTTGTTTAGACAGAACAAATGAGCAGAATTGTCAATGAGCTGGATTCTATCCATTTCTCTATAAAGAAAGCCTCTCAGTTGGTCAAGGAAATCGGTAGGCAGGTCAATTTCTACTGAATCCACTTCATTTTATGAAACATATAATTGCTATACGAATCCTTCGTTGGTTAACTTACTGGAGTCTTTGCAATAGGTTGCTACTGACAAGTGTATTATGGGATTACTTTTCCTTATTGTCGTTGGAGTAATTGCTATCATTATTGTAAAGGTAAGAGTTTTTACTTCTCAACTCTCTATTGTTCAATCCAGAACCATTATCTTCTATTATTGTCATGTTTCAAGGTGATGGAAACATCTTTGTTGCTTATGAATAGATCTTCCATCTCCATGTCTTCACTGTATCCAGCTTTTGTTTGCCTTTTACAGATCTAGAGGTTGTAGTTTATATGCTTCCAAATATGAATCATAGTATAGTTTGGGTTGTTAACAAATGCTGAACAATTGTACTAAAATGGAAGATAGTCTTCAAGACATTTCAAAATCTATAAATGTAATGCCATTTTTTTTTTCAAACATTTCCTTGGTTTCATTTTACCTACTGGAACTAGATTCCAGAAGCCACTTTCTTAGTGTACTTTCCAAACTACTTAATTTTGCTGATTAAATGTTTTGACAATGCTCACACCATGCCTTACTATGTTAACTTGTCTTTCATAATTTCAGCTTGTGCACCCAAACAACAAGGACATCCGCAACATTCCAGGATTAGCTCCTCCAGCAATGAACCGAAAATTGCTTTGGAGTCACAGTTAAAGAATTAACAAAAACATTGTGATGAGCTCATGATGACAACTGCTTTGGGAGAGAGAGTCAAAGGATTAAAATGACCATTGTGATAAGCTCCTCAGATTGATTTGCATGCTCTTTGGTTTGATGGTGATGACATTGGCTGCAGCTGTTACTGGAAAAACAGAGTTGCCAGTAATTGGGTTTGTTATTTACATAATTAGTTTAGAGGTTGGTTGACTGAAGAATGATACATATCGGTCTAGGCCTGTACTCTTGATTTTTTCTTGAACAATTTTTGCCATATAGCTGCCATCTATTGGAATCATAGGGAAAGCCAAAACAAATGAGGTCTCAAGAATTTTTGGTGATTTTCTTGTTGTCTATCTTGTAACATACATATATTCTCCCCAGTTCTGATTTTTTTGTCCCTTGGCTATGGGAATTTGATTCCATGATTTATTTATTATTATTTATTGGTAATATTGGTTAGTAAACATCAAGTATTGATAAAGAAACTTGATGATCGTTGTAGAGCCAACGATAGGTGCTAGTTCCTCGGAAGATATGGTTTGAGAGATGAAAAAAATAAAACTCAATTGGGGTAGGGTCTCTTTGATTTATGTTTTCATTTATTATTATTTTTTGTTTATTTTTTTTTATTTTATAAGAAAAATAATGAAAATTAAAATTAAAAATTGAATTTTTTTAGTTTTCATTGTTTTTTCACGTAATTCTGAAAAAAAAACTGAAAATCAAAAATAAAAAAAACTTTTCTTTTTTTTTTTTTGGTTTTAAATCCTAAAACTTTTCTATGACTTAGACTAACAGGCACGTAGTGGTGTGTTGTTAAGGAAAGGATTATGTGTCTTTCCTAGTCTTCCGGGAAAAGAAATTCAGCTAAAAAAGATAATTTGTTCTTACTAATATTATATTAATAAATTCATATAACGCAATGTTCTCAAAAAAAAAAAAAAAGGACAGCGCGTACTATTAAATTTGAATTGAAAATCAGGTGAGCCTACTTGAGTTTTCTTCTTTTTTCCAAATATATTAATGTGTAGAACATGGACTTAAGTCACTGTATTGCGTTTGAAAAAAAAATTAAGTCACTTCACTTGTACTTATTATTATTATTATTATTTGAGGGAGGGCGAGAGGGTGAGGACCCATTCTCGTACGTGCTATATATATATATATATATATATATTATGTCCCTCACCCAACCAATACCATGATGCTGTGCGCTTCTATTTCTTACTCCTCATTGTTTTTAAAAGTATACTGACAAATCACTAGTTAAATTTAACATAGAAAGGGCTTTGGAAGAAAATGAAATGGTAAGTTTTGTTAAAAAGTAAAAACGAAAGAGAAAGAATTCTTTAAAGTGGTGATCAACTTTTCAGAGCAGGATTCATGATACATTTAAGCAAGCTATCATTGGGGTATGAAGGGGGTATGTTACTGTAATAGCAATTTGAACAAAGGTGTAATGTTGTTTGGGGTGTAGATTTGCTTAGTTAATTGTGTCTTTTGTGAACTATGTATTCTGCCTTTCTTATCATCCATGTTTTTGGATGATTCAGGCTATGGGGCAAATATATATATATATATATATTTGGCAGAATGCAATTTCTTTCTACAACCTTATTTGGTTATCAGTTTATCAATGCACAAAAAAAGTTTTATTCTCTTTTGTCCAATACACAAAAAACATTTTGTTCTTTTTTATCCGAACAAACTTATACTTTTAATAATTAAAAAGACTTCTAAAATTATCATTCCAAACATAAAATAGCTTTTCCTTGAAAAATAAGTTCTACCAAAAAAAAATAAATAAATGAAAAAATATTTTTATAAAAAATAATGCAAACATCAAATAATTTTTTCTTAAAAAATTATGATTTTTTTGAAAACAAAAAGCCAATGCGAACGCACCCTATTCCGTTGAAATTTTCGTCAACAAAACTTTTCGAGTTGCCCATTTCCAATGCCTAGCTTAGGTTGGTTTGAATGGATGCTGTTTGCTAATTTATAGAACGTAGTTTACTTGACTAAAGGTCGCACGGCATTTCAGCTAGCTAGCCACGTGCGTGGGAACTGGGAAGAAAGGAGCTGGAATGAATAGTAATTTTTTTTATTTAAGCTGTAATTGATAGCATGCATGTCTGTTTTGATTTTTCAACTCCAAAATTATGAATTAGATAAATGTTATAGACTGTGTATAACTTTATCATATTGGACCACCCCAGCTAACTAATCTTTCTCTAATTTCCACAGCACTTCGTTCCCACCTTGAGGGTGTTTGAGGTTCTATAGAATTGTGGTCACTCGTGAATTGTGAAGATTTACTTATAATAATAATATGTATAATTTGCACATATAGTCCTCAGTCAATAAAAGCCACCAAGCAAATGTTAGGCGTGATTGAAACCAAAATCTACGTGGCTGCCTATATACCCATATGCTCATATAATAATGGGTTGAAAGTTGAAACTTGAAATGCTCATTTTGTGGTGGGCCAATGCCCACAAATATAATAGAAGTAACAGTGATTTCTTGCTTTTAACCGATTGGATTATACTTAGAAACTAGCATGAGGTGCTCTTACACATGTAGCAATGCAAAATTATGCAGATGAGTAGACTAATTAGTTCATTATATCAACAATTCAAGATCACTAAATATAAAGCCAGTGCCTTTTGCTTGGGTGCCATGCCTGCATTCCTATGTCTTCATTGACATAATTGTCGTGGACAATGTGACCAGCTTAGTCTACCATTGCCACGAATTGGTGTCTCTTTAGAAGGCTTACTCATTGAAAACAGAAGATCAAATATATTCAAGTCAAGTAGGCGCCATGGTTTGATTGATGTAGTAATGCGGCTTTTTGACATCCATATATGCCTATTATAAAATCCTTTTCCTCTACCACGTTCATCAAAATTTCGCAAGATGCGCCGTTTTTAATCTTTAATTATTTAAAGACTAAATTGTGCATTAAAGATAATAGAATCTTTTAAATTATGTTTACATGAGTTTTCACCTGGTCCTAATCTTTTTTTCTTCTCTATGTAGTCTTCTCTTATGTGAGTACTATTGAGGGACTATCATATTTCCATTGTGTGGCACCCCTGTTTTTCCTTTTCTCTATGTTCCTTATATTTTTGTGTTTCTATTTTTGTTTTGGTCATCTTTTGTGGATATTTTCTTTGTGCCCCTTTATAAGTAATTTTTTTAACCATTTGTAGGTTTTTTTTTTGTCCCGCTTAGGGATGTTTTGGTTCCCCTTGGGCTATTTCTTTTTTATACGGTCTTATGAGCACATAGATATTAAGACATTATTTGGGAAGTAGATATAATACATGCTTCAAATTACAACACTTTTTATATTGATTTTCACTATAAAAAATATTTTGACATCGATTATCTTTGAATGAGGAGTATAGCCACATATGGTTGATGAGTTCAGAATATGAAATATATTTATTTCTTATCCAATTCAAACCTAAAATATCTTTTTCAATTTATAAGTATAGTTAGACTTATATGTAAACAAAAAGCTTCTTTCTAAAAAAAATGGTAATAGAGTCTTTTATGAATAAAAAAGATAATAGAGTCATAAAAGCAAAAAGCATTATTATTTTAATAATTTAAACGGATTTAATCCCATAATTAAGTGAAAAGTGAGATGAATTTTGTCTTCAAAATAATATTTTCATTCCTTTGCTCAAAAAATTACACCAGTTCAGTATATAAGTTTAATTTATCATTCTTATAAAGAAACGTAATTTTAATGCCATTTTATATAATTAATATACCGGATTATTACCATCCTTAAAGAGTAAAATCAGATTCAAACTTATTGAGTTATGCAAAGTAAGGTTGCATTTGGCAATACCGTATTAGGCATAATAGAACAAGTTAATAATATAGCTTATACTTTTATTCATTGTTGGAGACAACGTATTGTATAAGCTAATCCATCATGACCCACTTATACATTAAAATAACATATAACTTAATCATGTCTAGGGATGTCATATTAAGTTTGATTAGCCTTTAACGTATAAGGACTCTTTTAGTTTTTAAACAATAATAATAATAATATAATAATAATAAATAAAATAATAAGCATTTAATAACAAATAAATATTTTAAATAATTAAATATTTTAAATAAATAATACATAGTAAAAGTCAGTTCTAAATTATAAATTGTAAACTAGTAAACTAAATTATAAATAAGTAATAAATAATATGTAATATGTAAAAATAAGTATTAGTAATAAAAATAATTTAATTTATTTACTAATTTTAAATTTAAATAAAAAAATTATAATTAAAAATTTAAAATATTAGAATATATAAAAGGGAGTATTTATATTTTATACTCAATGAAATAATAAATAGTTATAAAATATTGAAATAGGTAATAACATTTAATATAAATTAAAGTTTTCAATAATAAATATTTTAATAAATAATAAAAAAATATTTTATTATTATTTACTTATAATTAAAATTGTTAGTAAATAAAGAATAATATTAATATAATATAAAATGTAATATCTTATAGTATTACACCAAATACTGTATAGTATTAAAAATTTATCCAGTTTTATATTATTAGACCTTATCCCATAAGACATTATTCTATCAACCTTTAACTTATCAGCGTGCCAAACGGGCACTAAGAGTTTTGAGCCCATGATAAAATATTTGCAAGATGGAGTTACTCTCAATATTCCAAATAACAATAAAAACAAGACAAAAAAAAAAAAAAGACTGCGTAACAATTTTGTTCTAATGAGGTTTTCACATATTATTTTGATATGAGAGTAATCCCTTGTCTAGCTGTACTCCCTTTCAAGTATTTCATTGAAAGTAAAAAAAACTTAATACATATTAATATACTATACGTAATCTTTGATAATTAAATTAAAATTAAAATTTATCTTCGTAACTCTAAAATGATTAATTGAGGTTAAATGCTGCTTATTATTTATTTCAATATTTTTTATTAATTATTTATACCCTAATAAAATACAATTTATTTTTTTTAAAAAAATACTACTCCCTCTCTATCTATCTATCTATCTATCTATATATTAAGATTTTTTTCTTGTACTTTTTTTTAATCATAATCTATAAAAAAAATATTAAAATTCATTATTTAAATTTAAATTTAACATAATAATTTTATTGAAAGCTCTCTAAGAGTATGGGGAATATGTAGCTTATAAGAAGGTTTAGGGCATGTTGGTTTCAGTTTCAATTTTTAGTTTTCAGTTTCATTTTCAGCTTTTAGATTTTAGGATTTTGTAAAGGAAAAACTGAAATTGAATTTTGTAGTTTTCACACTTTCAATATTTTCTTTACAAAATCTAAAAAAATTGAAAATAAAAACTGAAAATTGGAAACTAAAATTAAAGAAGCCCTTGAACTTTCTTCAAAAGGTATGAGTTTACTTCAAAAGGTTGGTTTCAGAGAATAGGCTTAGAAAGAAATTGGTTTGGATCCAACTAGAATATATCATATATTGATTTGGATATTAGATTTTCATTTCCAAAATGAACCAATTGAACCACCCGACCTCCTATAATTATTTTTGTATTCCTTTTATACCAATTGCTAACTTAAGCTTAGTACTAGCATAAGTCATAAACCCATTTTCTGTTCATATTTCCACTTCCTATTATTATGAGTTATTGATATTTCATGAATTGATATTAGAATTGTTTTGATATTGAAATTGTTTAAGCTGTGACGTTGTGGTATTAAAAGTGAAATTGCTTTTAGACTTATATCTTTTTTACAATTTTTTTATTGAATTTTTGACAAGAACTATAAGAAAAAGATAAACAGTTAAATTCAATGGCCAAATCCGAATCAACTCAAGTTTGATAAGATCGATTTGGATCGAATTATACAAAAAAAAATAAATCATGAATCTAAAACAACCCATTTACACCTCTAAATCTGTGTCCCCCATCCATCATTTTACTAGGTGCAAAAGGATGATGAAATAGGACACAAGAACAACGAGGAATGAGGACGAATACGAGGAACAAAGATTAGAAATTTTAAGAAATTGGCTCTTGTGGCGTTGGGTGAGAGAATAGGGGGACGTTGATTTCTCGAGTGACAGCTATTTTCTATTTTATATTTTGTGTGTGTGTGTGTCCGTGCGGGGAGAAAAAGAGAGATATTTATTATAATATGACTTTTATACAATTTCTCAAAGTACAAATTAGTAGTTTACTCAGGTGTTATTGGTGAAAAAAACCAGTCAACATGATTTTTGTTTACTTTTTAAACTAAGTATTTTTGTTTACTTTTTAAACTAAGTTAAGATACATCTGAAGCTTTGAATTTATTTTAGTTCTTACAAATATAATAAATTTTTTTTTAGCTCCTATAATTTTTTTTTTAAATTTTGGCTCAAATTTTTTTGTGTTAGTTCAATCATCAAGTAGTAATATTTATAAGGATCAAAAAGAAATTTTTTAAATATTTATAAGAATTAAATCTAAAATTTTCAATATTTATAAGTATTAAATGTATATTCTTAAATATTTATAGAGACAAAAATTTAAAACGGGATGGATCGAAACCAAACTTTAAAAAATTAATTAAAACCATTTTTTTTTATAGGAACCAATTCACGGCATTTCGAAAGACCAAAAAAGCTTATTTTGAATTTAGAATTTGAAACTCTTGTTAGGATCTACTATTGGGCTTATTTAGTTTTTACAAATATATTTATAGGTTATTTATCAACGCAAAAAATAATTAATCAACCCCAAATCATAACTATAAATGAATGAGTATAAAGCTAAGGTAGCCAAGGCCAACATGGGTAATGAATTAGCTCGTCCGATCAACCTTCTGCTCCTATTTTATTATGATTTGTGTCCAATTTTCTATTTTTTTAATTAATATGTGATCTATAAATACATCTATAAAAGAAAAAAGAGCGAGTATTCTTTAAAAAAACTCTAACAACATATGTTGAAATATGTAAATATAAATCTTCTTAGAGCTCGTTTGTTACTCTTCTAAAAAAAGATCTTTTTCTAATTGATTTTTTTAATTAAGATTTTAAAAAAGTAAAAATTGATTTATATTTAGATGTATCCTGAATTTATATTTGGATATAATATTAAAATTTTTTATTTATTATAAAATATTTTTATATGTTATCAAATAGATCTTTTTTTGGAAGATAAAAATTCTAACATCTCAAAAAAAATCTTTTCTTATTTTTTCTAATTATTCTACTTTTATTTTAAAAAAATTATTCAAACATATTAAAAAGTAAAAAAAAAAATCTTCTTTTTCTAAAAAACTTTTTCATCAGAAAATGTACGTCTAAATGAGCTGTTACTATTAATTGCAATTATTGCTATCTGCCACCAGCTGGTATTTCAAGGCACTCTTTGTCCTATATCATGGAAATCTCTTCTGGTGAAAAGCCTTGCGTTTCGGTGGGTTAAGGTTTGAAAAGGAAACGGATATGTACTACATTTTCGGTTCGTAAATCATCACAACATGGCCTCATTCACCAATCACCAACGAAAAAGACAAACCTCCTTGTTTTTTTCATGATCAAACCGCTGTTAAATATATTTTCATTATTCATAATATAAGAGACACTTCGTCAATATAATTATCATTTCTATTTCACATTTGATTTGATTGCTGGCTATTGAAATATATTCTAACTACCAATTCCAAGGTTTGAAAGGTCTTATTGGTCTCGGCTCCGTGTGAAGCTGGGTCTCACTTCTGTCTTTATCACTCCCCAAGTTTTTTTTCTTCTTAACTCCCTCTCTCTCTCTCTCTCTCTCTCTCTATGTACCTGCACGCGGCAATGTGATCATCTTCCTCAACAAATCAATCCTTGTATCATTTATTAATTTCTTTCGCTTCACGGAAAAAGAAAAAGAAGAAAATTAAAGGGTCACTCCCTTTCCTATGTTGTTTCTGTGTTCTTTTCCATGTTGCTTAAACATATGCTCCTGTTCACTGCCCCATCAATGTTTTTCTTCTTGACTTCATCTTTATGCATATAATTCACTTCAACCTCCCATTTTTCTCATCTGGGTTCTTCCTGGATCCTCCAAAAGCTTCACTTTTTGGCCTCAAAAACCTTTTTATTTATAGGATTCTGCACTTTCTTGTTCACCGTGAAAGACTTGTTGGGAGCTTGATGATCAGAAGATGAACTGTTTCTTCTTCAAGGAGAAGTGCAAATCTGCACCTGAGTTGGACCAGAATAACCGAGGGAAGAACAAGAAGAAGAACCCTGCTGTGAACCGTGCTGCAAACTCCACTGGCTCCATATCATCACCAAAGAGCGTGAAGGAACTGTACAAGGAGAAAGAGCACAACTTCAGAGTTTTCACTTTGCAGGAGCTGAGAGATGCCACAAACGGTTTCAACAAGATGCTGAAGCTTGGTGAAGGGGGTTTTGGGAGTGTGTATAAAGGATCCATTAGGCCTCAAGATGGAAGACAAGGTGACCCAATTGTGGTTGCTATCAAAAGGCTCAACACGCGTGGCTTCCAGGTACATATATGGTTCAGTAGTTCTCTTCTTATTTTGCTTGTGTGAATGCTTTGTGCATGATTTGGTGACTGTTTGCTCCAATGATTTTTCCTCTTTTTTTTTTAAAATT
Organism: Dalbergia oliveri; assembly: GCA_030441495.1. Classification (NCBI taxonomy): domain Eukaryota; kingdom Viridiplantae; phylum Streptophyta; class Magnoliopsida; order Fabales; family Fabaceae; genus Dalbergia; species Dalbergia oliveri. Next base: position 37,921,937 of record JAMLFY010000001.1, on the reverse strand, counting down.
CTTTTAATAATTGAAAGAGCTAAGTGTTTGACCCTTGTCAACACATGATATAGACACATGCTGCAGTTGATTTAATTGGTCATGACTAAGAGTTTTAGTATTTGTTGGTCCTTCATTATTGTGATCTGGTTAGGGAAATATCTGATGCTTTGGGATCCATATTTATTAAGGAAGGAGCTGTATCACACTTTGGATTGTACAAAGTATTCACTATGGCAAGCTATTTTATGCTGTCGTTTTCTTTTATTTTTTTACTGTCTTATTTTGTTAGGTTTTCTGGTTGCGCATTTCTAAATAAACAGGCATAGAACTTTTAGAAGCTCAATGAGAAAGTTGCTTAGCATGTTAAGGGGTAACAATGCTTAAAAGTTTTGTTTAGTAAGCATAAAAATGTTGTAATTTTCATGTACATTGTTGTCTTGGTGTCAATGATCTCATTGGTGCAGTAAAAGAACAGCACAAGTGTGCATAGCGAAAAAATCCATTGATTGGACTCATTCACTTGTATACTTCCTCGGCATAATATACCTTAAGATCTCCGTGAATCTGATTACTTTCTGCTGATGACTTAAGCGGTGCAGAAAACATTTACAAGCCTTGGCATTGTTATTAATTATTTCCCAGAGTTATCAATATGCTTGTATTGTATTTCACATTTTCACAAAGTATTGATTTTTCCCCTCATTCTTATGGTTGCTTTCTTTCCATGTAAAGGGTCATAAAGAATGGCTCGCAGAAGTTCAATTTCTCAGCATTGTCAGTCACCCAAATTTGGTTCAGCTTTTGGGATACTGCTCTGTAGATGGGGAAGAGGAATTCAACGGCTGTTGGTGTATGAGTTCATGCCCAACAGGAGCTTGGAAGATCACCTCTTCAATAAAGCTCTTCCCTTCCTTCCTTGGAAAACAAGATTGGAGATCATGCTCGGTGCTGCTCAAGGATTGGCTTATCTACATGAGGGACTGGAAATTCAGGTATGTTACAGATTCATACTTTCAAAGAGTTGTAATTTGTTGTCATATCAGTTGGCTTAACCGCATGCCCTTTTTTGGTTAAACATTTTTGTCATAACCTTTCTTTATGATGAGATAAATTGTGCAAAACATTGATCAAGCTTTCTATTCATGGGCCACATAGACTGAATGTAGCTACAGCATTTTGCTTCTGTTATAGTAGAAGAACTAATGAAATATGCAAACTTTTCTAGGCTATGGTGAGGGTGATGTTGTTGATTATTAAGATTCTTATTGCGAATTGTACATTGGAAAACATAGAACTTTTTGGTTGATAATATTTTCAATTTTTTTGTTTTGAAGGTGATCTACCGAGATTTCAAATCTTCAAATGTTTTATTGGATGAGAATTTCCACCCAAAGCTATCAGATTTTGGTCTTGCCAGGGAAGGTCCACAAGGTGATCAGACTCATGTGTCTACTGCGGTAAGTTTATGGCAAATATGTTTTCTAAAGTTGGGCTTTTCATGTTTACAAGGTTTAGGCACCATTCCTAAAACCAGTTTGATGATTTAACCACAAAACTATTTGATACATGGTCAATCCCTTAAGCTATGAGCTTTTGATCATTACTTATTGACAATAATAATTCATGAACTCGAGTTTACACCACCGAATTCCATGTTGCCTTTTGTTATCAGGTAGTTGGAACTCAGGGCTATGCTGCCCCCGAGTATATTGAAACAGGTCATCTCAAAGTTCAGAGTGACATGTGGAGTTTCGGTGTTGTACTCTACGAGATCCTCACAGGAAGGCGATCGCTGGAAAGAAACCGTCCGACGCCAGAACAGAGACTACTGGACTGGGTTAAACAGTATCCTGCTGACAGCAACAGATTCAACATGATAATGGACCCGCGACTCAGGAACCAATACCCTCTTGCTGCAGCTCGCAAAGTAGCCAAGTTGGCTGACAGCTGCTTAAGGAAGAATCCTGAAGATAGACCATCCATGAGTCAGATAGTGGAAAGCCTGAATCAGGCATTGCAAATTTCGGAAATGGCGAGCACTTCTCAGAGTCCTGGCGAATCGTCTCGGTCTAAATTTGTCCGAAAAGGTAAATAGAATCAGTACATGAAAGAACTTGGTCAGTTTTCCTTGGAGGACCAGCGACTAAAGGGAATTTTTCAGTTAGACATAAGCTCAATAGGTCATCTATTGACCATGTAACGGTTCTTGTCAATCTTGGAAGTCAGTTTTTGGGGGGATTTTTCCGTTTCTACAGTTCTGCAGTTTGATGTTTCTGTTTACTGCGGCACAGTTCAAATCAACAAAGCCAAGTCCGGTGTTCACTTCATCAACCATTGGCTTTTAATATAGAGTTTAAGTATGATGCAATGTCAGTGTAAAATTTTTATAAAATTCATTAAATTTAGAGCATAGCAATGAAGGGGAGGCTGTATATTTTGGTGTGTTGATTATTATCTGTGAATGTTCCCTGAACTTGGTTCATTGTAATCTTGTTCATTTTCTATACATTGGAGATTGACAATTAAGAAAGATGGAGTGAATATTTTCCAATTTTTTTTCATCATTGTGTCCTCTTCAATTTACTTTGCTAGAACTAGCCTGCCATGTTGTTGAAAACCAATTCCAATTGGATTTACCACCTACTGTGCTGCTGCTGGCTGAGGACTTTCAAAGATGTCAAAAAGAGTTTTTCACCTTATGTTATATTATTCAATTAGAGCCGTAATCAATGTGGAGTGGACATGTGTTACTAAAAAATTATATATTAATCATTCTTCTTGGTTGAGATTGATTGGGGGAAATGTGGTTGTCAATGGAATGACTTGTTGGTTAGTATTGTGTTTGTGATAAGAGATAACGTTTATTGAATTAAAATTTGTTTTGAACGAATACTGACTTTGACTTGAATGGAACAAAAAATATTTATAGGCTGTGGTCTACGTTGGTTGTCCCATTAGTTGAAGATTGAAAATAGTAGCAAGCATCTTCTCAACAATTGTGTGTTGAAAAGTTACTTCCTCCCCATATTAAAACTTGTGTAATTTTAATATATTAAAAAATTATCTAACTATAAAAATTATAATCAGATATATATTAACATTTCAATTTATTAAAATTACACATTTTTCCGACACGGATATAGCAGTCTTTGGGGGCAAGTATGGTCTAGGACTCTAGGATACCATAATTCGTACGTCATGCACATGGCTGCTTTCTTGTCCTCCATAACGTAATGTGAATGTGGGACTTTCAAAATAGATGGGTGGGTCGATCGCATGACAAATCATTAACACGGTAGGGCCATCAGTTGGACCAAAATTGTTCATTATGTGCTGCCAGCAAAAGAGAATCATGTATTGGTCTCTCTTCCACCTTCCCCCATCATCACCCTACTTGTTATGCGATACAGCCTCTTGCTATTCGCTCGTGGGAGGATCAAGTTGTGGAAATAAATTGTTAGCATGGGTAAAAGATGTGCCAGCTGCCAACAAATTTACGCATGGTTTTAATAGAGTTCACGTAATTTTATACGTGTTAAAATTTGATTTACATATTTAAGGTAAGAAAATTTTACTTGGGATTTTGTATTCTGAAGTTTTGGTGTTACCACTTAGGATCAGTTTGGTTTGGGAGAAAAATTAGAAGGAAAGTTTTCATAGATTAACTTCAAATATAATTTTACACATAAAGTTTTTCTATGAAAATTTCATCATCATTTTTACTCCATAATCAAACATATTTTTGGTTAGGAGGTAAACATTAAGAGATGAGAAAATTTCATAATGAGTTTTATGTAAAATTACATATACAATTTATTTATGAAATTTTTTCTCTCATTTTCACCTCTCAACTAAACACATTAATATAAAAGTGATTATTTGATATATCGTGAACAAGATTTGGGGCAGGGAGATAGAGGAGAGGCTAAAACATTATATTTGGACAAACCATATGGAAGAGAATAACTTAATTTTAATGCATTGATAATATCAAATATTTTTACATAGTCATTCAATCATATATTAACATATTAGCAAAATAAGTTTAACACTTATTTCATTACTCAAAAGTTAAGCACATGAGAGCATTTAATTGGATAACAATAAAAAAATCAGGCTATATAAATTAAATTAATAAAAAAAATAATTGCTAATAACACTCATGGATCATAAGCATTATAAAGACGTGCCTATCAGCAAAAGCCAAATCTAATTGCAAACTTATATTTCTTTTAATTGATTGCTTGGATATCTAGGCGATTTTCAATTTTGAATTCTTACTTTGATAGATTAGTTCTTCTCTCAATTTTTGGTCAAATTCTACTACTTCTTTTGGCTGACATCCTAAATTCCCCTTTTATTGGGCCATAAAATTTCTTCTTTTGAATTTGGACAGAAATTAATTTGGGTCTACTGGTGTATAAAGTGGGGATGACAATGGGTGTTTATGGGAATGGGACATGGCCCCAACCTCATCTCTATTTAAAATTTTACTCTCACTCTTGTCCCATCTTTATTATGGGTCCCATTTTCCACAGAGATTTATATCCTCATGGATATATGCCGATTTATTAAAAAAACAAAAAAAAATCCAAAAGAGATAGATTTAAAAAAAATACTTTAAAATTTGAAAAATAAATATTCATAATAACAAATAATATTAATATAACATAATTCAAATTAAACATAAAAATAATACATAATATAAATCTAATAAAGATAATTAAATATAAAAGTGTACTAAGGTTGTTCTGGTGTGTGTATATATATAAGGATATTTAAATAATTCATATAAATGGAACTCTGCATCTGTCTTCATTCCCATTATGAGTAATCTTTATGGGTACTTGCTTCAATTGATTATTTTATCATTCCCACCAAAGCCCAATTTTTGGGCCATAAAGTATCTACTTTTGAATTTAGACAGAAAATAATTTGGGACTCGAAATGACCAAAGCCCAACTTCAAGTAAAGGTTCGGCTCCTAGAAACAATTGAGTTTTCGACCCAAAATAAAGCAAGAAGGAAACAATTGTGGTTGGCTCAGTTAAGCATGTTAATAAAACCCGCCATTATTGACAAAAAAAAAATTTAATCCTCCTAAATGAGTAATTTTAATTTTGGTTTCCGTAAAACTTTTATTTTGGTTTTGATCCTGTTTTTTTTCCCCATTGTCATGCTATTAGTTCTTGTGTAAATTTAATGTTAAATGATAATATTTATAAGGATCAAAAGAAAATTTTTGAAATATTTATAAGATGTAAATAAATTTTTAATATTTGTAACAACTAAATATATATTCAAAAATATTTATTAAGGCCAAAATTTGGACTAACTGAGACTAAAAACAAAGAAAATGAAAAAAAGACAAAGACTAAAACCAAAGGAAAAATCCTAAAGGGACCAAAACTAAAATAACATATTTATAGAGACTAAAAATATATTTAAGCCAAAAGAACACCATTTCTACTATCAGAAGCAAAAACAAATAAATAAAAATAAAACAATCTGGTCTCTCTTAAGTTTTGTATTGACAATTTAGTCCTTGATAATTAAAAAATATAAGATAAATTAATCTCTTTAAAAAAGATCCAAAATATTCTTGTTAATTGAAAATGTTGGGCATGCTAATCTCTCTACATATGGATTAATTTAAACTTTTCATGATTTTTAACTAGTATTTTGGACCCGTGCAACACATGAAATAAATCTCTTTAGCAAATATAATAATTATTATAAAAATAATAAAATTACTAAATAATAATAAATTATCTAATTTTAATTTTTAAATGGGAATCAAAACTATTACTATTTCAAGTAAAATTGCTTAAACTAATTTCATAAAAAATAATAGATTAGTACACCATATTATTAAATGTTATTTACAAATTTCACCGTCCACTTAAATATCATCACTAAATTACACTATCCACTTAAATGTTATATATTAAATTCTATCATCCACTTAAATGCTTTCCACTAAGTAGCTTTAATTTTTTAATGTAATATTTAAATTTCCTAAATTAAAAACTTTTCTATTTTAATTAAATCAAATGGTTCTAGAGAACTGTCACTTGACAAAATTTTCCAATTTATAGCTCTCCTTTTAATAGATATAATAGATATATAATAATTAATTAATAGATAATAGATTAATAGAGACTAATTTATCATTTTTTTTTTGAGGAATAGCTTGTCAATCAGTTTTATTTTGAGTAATAATAATATAGTTTTGAATTGATGGTAAACCTATATAATAACATATCAATTATTTAAATTATAATTTAAAATTAAAAATATATAAATATTATTAAATAACTCATTAAGACAATATCATATATAGAATTAACTATAAACTTGAGTGAATATTAATATTTTCTAGTCTTTTTTGACAGAAACTTAAGCAGGATTTTTTTTTTTGTTTTTTTCCCTCTCGAAACCACTTTTTCCAATGCAAAAATTTAAGGAAAAAAAAAAAAACTCCAGCGGCAGTGAAGGCTGAAGCAGAAGCAGAAGCAGAAGCAGAAGCAGAATCGAAATTATTGGTGCGGTGCGGGGTTGATTGGTAAAGTAATGGAGAAGAAGCTGACTCTGCTTCAGACTGTTGCCACTGCTGGCGTCTTCTCTGCAATTTCCTTCTGGCAAGTAATATAATCATCATCATCAAATTCCATCCTCTACTCACTCACTCACTCACTCACTCACTCAATTAGGGTTTCTCTGTCTCCTTTCTTATCTTATTGTACCCAATCCCTCATGAACGAATAAGTGAATGTGCTGTGACTTACTTATTATTATTATTATTAGGTATGGCTTCATGTTTGGGAGGGAGTCCTCTCGTAAAGAGCTCTCTCACCTCATCGATGATCTCCGTTGCAGCAGCGCAAACCCCACCTCCACTTCCCATTCCCAATCTTGAAGTTTAAGGTTTTTTTTTCCCCTCTTTTTCAATCCATTTCCGGAATTGCTTTTTACATCATTATCATCATCACGATATGTTTGTGTAATTGAATCTGTTACTTGATTTCTGATTATTATTTTTTTCTAAGTTTTTCTAGACTCTGCAATCTAATGGGAAATCAAGGAAGTCCTGAGTTTCGTCAAGGAATTTAGTTAGTAACTAGTATACTGGACTATCTTTGAGCTCCACATCATGCTTTTTTGTATTCTGGAACTTGTTCTTGCCATGATTGATTCTTCACTCTCCCAATACTAATGTAGATTCTACACTCCAAATTAGTTTTTAATGTATTGAGTTCGAAATTCACATTGGCTAGCTACTGTTGATTGTAGAGTTTCCTTCTCCAGTTTTTAATTTTGGAGGAGTATTTTATTTAGTTGAATGTGCACAAACAATTCTATGGTTTCCTTTTATAAGATTTATTGTTGTGTTGATGTCAAATGTGTCTATTTAATTCAGAGAATGAGGTGAAAATTTTGGTGTTTGGGTCCTTTCCATGCAAACCTCTTGGCTTAGTAGTGAGAAATGGATGACGAGTTTGTTTATCTCTCATTCTTCAAGTGATTCTGATGCCGTTGTTGGCTGTCATGGATAATCTCTGAAGATGAAGGGAGAGCGACCTGAAAATTATTTGTTCCAATTTAAAGTTCGGCTTACTGATTTAGACAAGTAGTTCTTGCAGATCATTGAGCGCTGTGATTATTATGCCTGATGTTTGACTATGAACAATTTGATATCTTACCGTAGGTGTCATTAACCAATAATGAATTGTTTTCTGAATAGTTTGAAGATGGTCCTCCTTCTCTAATCTTCAACTATTTTTTTACTGTTTTGTTCTCGCATAATGACATCTTTATTGTAGAAAGGATGGTTGTAAGGGATTGAATCTTGAAAACACTACAAGAATAATCAAATAATATGGAAAGATTTTCTTCTTTGAATAGTTTTGACATGTGCCTATTTATACAGATGTTAAAGACTGAGAAACAAATGACATCGGTGAGCTTGTGTACATGAGTTTCCAGGGAATGACCAATCAACAGAGATATGGTGAATGGAGTCCAATATCATCAGTATGTATAGGGTTTTTAACATCAGCGGATGAAGTTTTTCTCCTGTAGTACTTGGAGTTATATTCATTAACATGAAATAAAATAATATCTTCTTGGTCATCTCAGGTATTGGCATGGCATATGCCATTCTTCATGTGTATACACTTCATAATTCTATCTCATTTCTCCCCCTCATTTTCTATAAAAATTATCTTATGATGCTTTTGATTGTATGCCATGATGCCTGAACATGCTATTATATACATTCACACAAGAGCAACCTCTTGTGCTTGCTTCTTCTTCTGATTTCCCTTGATGTGCCCAACATAAAGGTCACTTCCATGGGAATCAGAATCTGGAAGTCTTTGTCTCAGACCACCTTCAGACATGCTTCTTACAAATTCCACTAGGTGCCGCCAGTTATCACCTTCAAACAACCTCTTATTCATTCTTAGATATGTAAATGCAGCCAATCCGCTGCCAGAGTCTGACCTACTTGTTGACAAAACCTGAGCATATGCATCTGCATCATACCTCTCCAAGGCATTTTCACCTGCGAGTTCTACTCCGGCTGTCCTGGTTGCCATCTTCACTTGGTGGACCAACCCTTCTGGCGAGCAGTTAGCATGGCCAGGCTGCTCTCTGTCTTTCATTTCCATGCAGGTGAAATTGAAGACAACTCCATGTTTCACTAGCATTTTTGCTATTGGTAGATAACCGTCATTGAATCGTGTATTGTAGTAGCCAGCAGTTAGTTCAGCTGCATGTGACCTTGCTCTGTAATTCCAGTGAATTCCAGCAACTTTTCCAGATAGTTTCGCCCCAGATGTTTGGAATATTTCTTTGGCAGATGCAAGGATCCTCTCACCATGTTCCAGCAATTTGCTGGAGTACCATTCCAGAAAGAACTGTCCATATTCAGAGTTCCATGTTCCTTCCCTCCTGAAAAATCCAGTATCCTCTGGAAATTGATTGTACTGGCCGGAGTCATGGGGACCACTTCTCCCCATTCTTTCTTTCCAATGGCCTCAGCCGCTGCTGCCAGGGATGCTTTCATATACTGCACGACAAAGAAGTAATTTTAGTACACAGATATTTTTGGAAATTCTGTCATTTGTGAGATGTCATCAGTTAATTGGGTCCAATGGTTTCTGTGCTCTTGGACTATTGTGGGAAAATAGTATAAATTTGCGTCGTTTTTCATACCTTGTCATAGCATTGGAATTCTCCAATTCCAGGAAACCTCCAAGTTCCATTGCTTTCCGGATAAGATGGATATCTCAGCTCCCCACATGGACCCATCCCCACTTGTATTTCCTGCAAAAAGATTGGTCTTAGAACTTCAAATGCCATTCAATGCGCAGAGGGATGGAGAAAAAGATGTGAAAATGTCAATGTATCATGCAGTCATGTTCAAGTTCATTGTCACAGTTCCCTGTCAATCCCGTTGTAACTATACTAACCGAAGTCTTGATTTAATGTTTGAAACTCAAAAACATGAAAGGCCTCTGTTGATTCAGATTAACACTAATTATCTGGATAGGCCCCAGATATTTACAAATTTGTTCCCTTCCTATGCTATATAACATACACGGCTAACTCAAATTTATTGAACAGTTTTTTTTTTTCAAAAAAAACTTTGTTTCCTAACTACATTCAGTTTATAAAACTAGCATTTCAACGAATATACCATATTTGTTGGATGCTTCTTCTCAGACACAACAACTTTAAAATACATGTAAACATACTAAATTTAATTAAATTGCAGTATCTGTATTCAGTATCAGTATTTGTGCTTAATAGTTTGTATAGTGTAGCACAGGCTGCTGTAGTACTTACCACGATAACACTGCCCAAGTAATCTCTGAATGTGTCACGGAAGCTTCTCATGAAGTCGGAGTACACTTGGAGGGGAGTCCTTCCTCTTAGAACAGGCACTGAATCACAGCCTAAGGAGATGTACTGGGATTCCTCCTCCCTGATCTGTCTGTGTAAACCATGTCAGGGTTCTTGCTGATTTCTTCCAGCACCCAGGGGGGTAGAGGAATGCTGAAAACTTGCAGTAGTGAAGACAATTTAGCAGAAGTTTTTATATTAGTCATATTAACTATATGAAATACAGTAGTTATGATTCATTTTATTAATTTTTTTAACTGTCTAGTCCCTACCTACCGGTCCTCCAAATGGAACAATTCATAATGGGTACACCTACAATTCTGCTAATTAGTCATCTGAACAATTCTCATATGAACTCTGATTAAGATTATGCTCTTTCTTTCTCAACATTAAAATCCAATGGAGGCAATTCACCCATAATTAAAAAAAAAAAAAATCCTATAGGGTCACAACTACAAAGAATCTGTAACAAGTGACATAAAACCAAGTACTCTCTCGTACCAGCAGGTGTCTCCAACATTTCCTCCACACTGATGAAAAGACATGACAACTTGAAGCTTCAGGCCATGCACTTGTACCATGTGCACAAGCTCAGCATAGGCATCCCAATTGTACTTCAGAGGGCCATCTTTCTCCACCAAACCCCACCATGCATCCACCATTACCCCTTCAACTCCTGCACTCTTCAGGGCCATCAAGCTAGCATTCATCGCTCTCGGCTTGTTCAAGCTTCCCCCATTGTCACCGTGTCTAGTGGCAGCATCACAAACACAGGCACCCTCTTTGAATCATCATGTTCATGAGCATGAGCAACCGATGGCGCATGCACCTTCTCCCATTTCTCGTCTCTCTGGCGCGTGTGATGTGCTTCCTGCATGGAACTCTTTGCTCGGATGCAGAAAGATGGCCTGATTCTTGCAAAGGTAACCGTAGCGAAGGCATCATTAGAAGTTTTGAAGACTTTGGTTTCTTTATGATTTATAAAAGAGATTGAAGAACGAAGTGTTAAGGCCATTTTTGTTAGAAGATGGAGGATAGGAAGGATATGTAGGAATTGCTAAAGATGGTATTTACTTATTTATAAAAAGGGAACTCAGGTTTTGGAATCGAAGTTGACAACATTGGTGGGCTCTAGTTGAAAAGTGGAAAAAGTGCAAAAAAATCAAAACTAGTCTGTTCTGTTTGAACCTTTGCTTACGTGGTTCCACCTCTTCCGTTCTTATCTAACCGAAAACGCACGGCCTTCAGTTTTTAATGGTTAGTTGCCTACGTTAATTTAGTTATTTGTTTATTATTATTTTTGGATTCAAGATGATGTCATGAGTGTCAAGTAGAGGAAAGAACAATTATGTGACTAAAGGATGAGGCAAATAGCATTTTTTTTTTAATAAAGGATTTTATTCACTTTTAGGTGAAAAGTTCAAGTTCTCTGCTAAGTGCAAGAAATGACATATCCTGAGGATACACAAACCCAAAACCAATTATGTTCATGTCTTCTGCTTGGAGGGTGACCCAATAGGCCAATACGCTCCCACCTTGTAGTGTATGGGAAAGGTAAATGTACAGTCTTACCCTCGTTCTAAGAATTGTTTTTTAACCCTTAAGGTTAAAGCATGAAACAATGGCCTTACTGTACCAAGGCTCAACCTCTTTTGATCAAAGATGAAAATTTACACATAAAAACATTGTGTTCTGCTAAACTATTTGCATTGCAGGAGGTACAATAGTTAACAAATTTATGTATCGGAGTGATGAAATTACAAGAGAATTTCCTATTTTTTAGCCAATTAATTGAAATTCCTGACAGCGAATTAGCAGACAGCAGCTGCAGACAGCTTTCTATAGCACAGCCAAAATTGAATGTTGAATTATTATTGTTTTTTTTTTTTATCATGTGATATTGAAACTTATTGCTTGGCATGATAATTAATGAGTGGTTTTTTTGTGCAGCCGCCATAAGATGCCAAACCCAACCAAGTGAGCTAGCTTTTCATTGGTTCCTGTCTTCTGCTTTCTCCAGCAAACTGGGATATCGTGGATGAAAATGTGTCAAACTTCAATATTTTCTTGGTTCTTGTTCAACCTGCTCAGGATAAGAAAGGCTTGAAGGTCCATTTTGGTTGGGGGAAACCTGTGGTTCAGAGGAAGCCTTTGGTTTCCTTATTCTTGGACCGTTCTTTCTGCTTTGTTTTCGATAACTGTTCAAATTTTCGTACTATTTCAAGTTTTAACACATGTATTTGCTTGATGGGCAATAATAGAATCATAATGTTGACCAATAATGTACAGTCATTGAATATATAAAGCAAGAAAAGGCTTTTTTGTCATCTGGCAACAATTTTCCTCACAGCAGCCACAGAATTTGCTTCGTTTGACGACTTCCAAAATAGTATTGGTAAGCTAATGATTAGGAATCTCTATTTGCCACCATGCTTCACTTTTTTAGACTCCCGGTTATTTAATCTGGTTGGTAATGCCATTGTGCTGATGATTATTCGATAGCTTATCTTGATATATTGGTGGTAGAAAAATTTAAACATATAACTTTATGCAAACTATCAAACTCTTACCACTAGCCTACTCCTAGTGGATTGATTACTCGACTTGACCGCAAAAAATGTTGCAACAACAGATAATAAAGAGAAATGTTCCATACTTGTAGGAGAAGTTTGGGTGACTCTATTATTGACATAATTAAGAGTCTCAACAAATATGTAGGAGCAAATTTGATTAAAAAAAAATCTGAAAATAGAAAACACATAAAGCAGGATCCTTATTTCCTGTTCTTATTGTCATTTTCCACTATTTCTTTTACAAAAATCTTTAAAACAGAAGAAAAATCAAAAACAGAAAATGAAAAATAAACCAAGCGGTTAAGCGTGCAAGAGTGCAACTAATGGGATAAGCTCTGCGGTTAATAAGGTTTTGATAATTATGATTTAATCAATCAACCTAATTTCTCTGTAAGGTTTATCCTTTCTAAATGAGAAATCGATGTTCATCAATAAGAGATCATGTGATATTCACCAAAAATAGAGAGAAAATAATATTATAAATAGTCCAAATTAAAGTCCATTGAAGAGGGATTATTGCATGGTCTATTGCTGCATTCTTGTTGATGTCCCACATTCTCATGGGGTGTTCCCTACCACAAGCTAAGGTGCTGCTAGTAGTAATATAAAATTTGCTCACAAGAAACTCAGGTTTCAAACTGAGCTGCATTACATTCACAACCGCTTAAGTTATTTGACAGTATGGGATTACTAAAAGTCTAAAACCACCTAAACAAAAGATATATAATATATGTTGTTATTAGGGGACATGCATATACAGATTAGGAATAAATTTGTTAACTAATAAAGTGCATCAGCATCAGATGGAATGATAAAGTGTGTAAAGTTTGATTGAGAAATCTGGCAAGTTGATCTTCTTGTTTCGGAAATATACGATTCAGAATCTTCCAAAAATGCTTGATTTTTTATGTTTTGTACTCTATGCAAAGAAGGGTCATTGAGACGAGTTGTGTCCATGTTATTCTTAGGCCTACCATTGCAACAGTTTTGTGGCGGAAATGGAACCCTTATCTTTCGCTTTGTCATACACAGTCATCTCTCAACCTAAAAAAAATTTAAGATTAACTGGAAAACCACGAGAAAACGTGCATGCAAGGGACATATCAGAAACCAGAAGGGACATATAAACAAATAAGTCTCAATGCTTACGTAAGAAATTTGAATTTTAAGATTTGGAGATCAACAAAACATGACAAATATTATTGTCGTTTTAAATATTGGCTTTTTTGGCATGAGTTTCTTCGGTGAAAACGAAGTAAGAAAAGACATCTAAAGTCCTGGTAGATTTTATAGTGAATCATATGTTTGATCCATCATAAACTTTATTATTATCAATTGATAAAACCATTTAATAAAATAATAATCATCCAACGACTCTAATAATAAGAAATTAATAATGGCAAATATGAGATCTCCATATATTTGCCCTAAAATCTCTCGTGGTGAAACTGCAGATTTATAAGATGTCTATCCAAAAGTAATATGAAACAGAACGGTATATCTTACTCACAGAAAATTTTATTTCAATTCTTTTAATTTATGAGTGTCTCTAACTAGTGTTCTAAGACTGTAGTAAATTATAGTAAAATAAGCAAGCAATTTCATAAAAATTTCTTAAAATTTAAGTAAGTTTTAAAATTTGCTTGCTTATTGAACTCTAAAACTGTAGTAAAGGATAGTAAATAAGTAAGCAATTTCATTAAAACTTACTTTTAAATGTAGTGGCAATTTTTACTCATCTCAATTTTCCATCACATTTAAGGATGATAAAATAGATTTCTAAGTGGGATATTCACTTTTAGATGTTTAAATAGTACTACTCATTCAAATTCATGTTTCCAATATCAAAATTTCCCTTTTTTGAATCAGGTACTGGTTCGATAAGTCGTTCTTATATTTGTCTTTTTATGACCAAGGGGACGAATCACTCAAATTGGTGATAAGTTAATGAATGCAGTAGTATTGTTGTGGGCATGGTATGTTCAACCTAACTTTTCAGTCAAGTATTATTAATCCTTTTCTCTTTCAAACGAGAATCTAATTTCATTTGCAAGATGAGGGAAAATCCCATTTGCACATTAGTTTTTTTTCCACACTCTTTGCACAAGCTGCACTTGGTGCTGAGGTTCCTTCCTTACTTGTGGTTCTCCGCTAGATGCACGTCTACACCAGCTTCAAACCCCCAAGTGGAACCCCTTTCTTCTCTTGATATATGTGAACATTCATCATTTAGGCTTGTGTTGACATGGTCCACCATTAGTTTTAGACTTTGTCATGATCCTACAAAATAATTAGAAAAGTAACCCCGTATTTACTTTCAAAAATTGTTATTGAAGTCATTATCTTTTATCTTTCAATTGGTATTCTCTTTTTGCTTTATTGTGCTTTGTTTTGTTTTATTGTTTTGGTGAAATTGTGTTTTTGGATTTGCAATTGTCAGATCTTACAAAGTTGTGTAATTGCTTGTTTGCTTTGGATTGTTTAGACGATGATACGGGGTGGATGAAGTTTTGTGCTCTGGGGTTGTTGCTTTGGAGTTGTGGATTTGATTCTAAGGTATATACGTGGTGCACACATTGTATTTGGGAAAATAATAATTTTGTGGAAGAAGACATAAAATAATTTGGTGGAAGCCTGGAAGGTTATTGAGCTGCATAAAGAAAACTCAGGATAGAGAAAACGGTGAAAGGAGAGGGTCGATGTGATGGGTGAAAAGGAAAAAAATAAAACAATTGGTGCCCTTAGTATTAATTTTTAAATAAAATCAAGTAAGCTGCATTTTGGCCATATGATGTCATTAATATACAATATAACGGTTATAGATGTGGACCATCATATGGTCCAGAACAATAGACCACTAACACCATCATTTATCGTAATCTTCTACTTCAATTGTTAAAAGATAAATCAAACTTATCTATCATCATAAGGGTTGAAGAATTCAAGTTAAACTTTACTTCAGCTTCAAAATTCTAGGATAAAGTAGAATTCAAATTGAATTTGTATTCATCCACTCGTTATATTTGACTAGTCAGGAGAAGAGTTTCAGTTTACTACTACTTTACTTAAGGATTAAGAGTAGTTTTGCCTATATATAGGCCACTCCATCCACCATTTTGTAATATGAATGAATGTGAAGTTGTGATATTAATTTGTGATATGAATTTGTGATATGAATTGAAATGAGTTTGTGAAATATTCATTCCTCTTCTCTACTCCTTGAGTGTTGTGTGTGAGAGATCCTGGATGAGTAAGTATTTGATATTAAATTGGTATAAGCTGATTAAATCAGCATCCATTTGTTTAGAGAGATTGTGAGGAACAAGAGTGTTCTCATAGAGCAAGAGTCATTATGGCAAACAATTACAATATTGTTTGGTTAGGTCCCAAATTAGATGGGAAATTAGATTATAGTTATTGGGAGATATTGATGGCCACTCACTTGAAGGCTCACAATATTTGGAGTCTTGTTGAACCAGGTTTACAAGAAGGAGCTGATGAAGCTCTCATAGAAAAGATCAATTGGCGTTGTCACAAATCCATCAAGGAGTAGATTATTCAATATTTGGCAAGATTGCTAATGCCAAAACTGCCAAGGAAGCATGGGATATATTGAAGCTGTCATACAAAGGTGTTGAAAAGGTGTAGAAATCAAAACTTGCAATATTTACGTAGAGAATATGAAAGATATGAGATGTCTAGCTCAGAAACTGAGCAATATTTTCTCATATTACTGACCTTGTTAATAAGATGAAAGTCTATGGAGAAAAGATTCTAGATAGTATGGTGGTAGAAAAAATTCTATGCACCATATGCCGATAAAGTTTGATCATGTGGTGACTACAATATTAGAGTCCACAAATAGATAAAATGACAATTGGAAGTTGCAAGGCAGCATAGAAAGCCATGTTAGCAGAATTTTAGAGAAGACAAGAAAAACAATAGAAGAAGCCTTGAAGAGTCAGGTGAATTTAAACAATGATGTTGAATCAAGCTATGATGGAGAAGCAAAAGGTTGTGGCTACAATAATCGAGGAGAGGCAGAGTTTCAGAGGAAGAAGACGTGGAGGAACTATAGTCAAGGAAGAGGCAACAGTTTGAGACCACCCAACCAAGGAAGAGGTGGAAATTTTGTAGCTGCAGTGAGGTAGAGGAAAAGGAAACAACTATCAGGAAAGAACAAATTTCAATTGCTTCCACTGGAAATTTGATCACAAAGCTGTAGATTGTAGATTCAGACCGATCAATCAGAATAATTTCAACAATCAAGCCAATGTTGCAAAAGTCAGCACCAAAATATTGGTGAGAATTCCAATCAGCAAAGTCTTTTTCTGATAAGCAATTCTTTTTAGAAGATGAAAATATATGGTATTTAGATACTAGCTATAGCAATCATATATGTGGCAAAAAGGAATTATTTTCTTTACTTGATGAGTTAGTTAAATCATCTATTGCATTTGGCAACAACACAAACATTCCTATTTTGGGAAAAAGTTAGATAGAAATCAAATTGAAAGATGACTCTCACAACTTTATTTCTATGCATTTTATGCTCCTAGACTTTATCATAATCTGTTAAGTATAGGCAATTGTAAAAGGTAACATATATAGATTTATCAAGGTTTCTGCATGATATTTGATAAGTATCGGAGGTTTATTGCAAAGGTGAGAATGACTTCAAAACTCTTTCACTAAAAATACAGCATGAAAAATTTTATTGCCTGAGTTCAATGATACCTGATGACAACTGGCTATGACATATGCGTTTTGGGCACTTCCACTTTTCTGGATTGAATTATATGTCAAAGAAAGGCCTTGTTTCTGTTTACGGTTATTGAAATTCCTAATTGTGTTTGTGAAACTTGTCAATTAGGAAAAAAGCATAGAGATTCTTTTCTGTTGGAAAATCTTGGAGAGCAAAGAAGCTTTGGAGATTGTGCACTCAGATTTGTGCAGCGTTGATGTACCAACTCATGGTGAGGAGGTATTTTATCACTTTTATTGATGATTTTAGAAGGAAAACATAGGTGTATTTTCTAAAACGGAAATCAAAAGCTTGTGATGCCTTTAAGTCATTCAAGGTATTTGTAGAGAAACAAAGTGGTTGCAAAATTAAAATTCTAAGAAGACAGAGGACAAGAGTATCTTGCTTGTATGGATTTCTTTGAGCAACATGGAATACAACATCACTGACAACCAATACACTCCCCAGAATGGAGTAGCTGAAAGAAAGAACATGACAATCATGGACATGGTCCGATGCATGCTAAGGTTCAAACAAATGCCTAAAGAATTTTAGGCAGAAGGTTGCTACAACAATTTATCTTTTGAATAGGTGTCCTACTAGGAGTGTTCATGACAAAACACCAGAAAAAGCATGGAGTGGAAGGAGACCATCAATACACCATATCAAAGTTTTTGGGTGTATTGCTTATGCTCACATACCAGATTAGCTAAGGAAGAAGCTAGACAACAAAGGTGAGAAATGTATTTTCATTGTCTATAGTATGAACTCAAAAGTGTACAAGTTGTATAATCCAAAGACGAAGAAGGTGATAATCAAGGAGATGTGACGTTGATGAAAACGGAACATGGGACTGGTAAAATTAGAAGGAGCCCATAATAATTCTTGATAGTTATGTAGAAGCAAATGAACAACAGAGCCATCAACTCAACCAGAACCATCTGATCGACCTAAAGGAATCGCCAACCACCAACCAGATTGTAGGATTATGTTGTGGGTAATGACAATGACCCATCTGATGAAGAAATTATCAATTTTGCTTTATTTGCACTGTGATCAGGAAGTTTGAAGAAGCTTTTAATGATAAGAATTGGAAGAAAGCAATGGATGAAGAACTTCATGCAATTGAGAAGAACGATACATAAGAGTTAAGGATTTGCCAATTGATAAGAAACCAATTGGAGTAAAGTGGGTGTACAAAACAAAGTACAAACCCGATGGTCAGATTGATCGCTATAAAGCTAGATTAGTTGCAAAAGGTTACAAGCAGAAGCCAAGTATTGATTATTTTGAGGTATTTGCTCTTGTTGCAAGATTAGATACGATTCGTTTGATTATTTCGCTTTCTGCTAAAATAAGTGGAAAATATATCAAATGGATATTAAGTCAGCATTTTTAAATGGCACTTTGTAAGAAGAAGTCTATGTTGACAGCTTAGGTTATGTGGTTCCTGAAGAAGAATATAAAGTTTATAGATTAAAGAAAGCCCTGATGATTTGAAACAGGCATCAAGAGCATGGTATAAGAAGATTGGCTTCTATTTCATTGAGAATGGTTTTCAGAAATGTCCTTTTGAACATGCTTTATACATTAAATTAGTTGAGCCTGGAGATATTATTATTGTATGTCTTTATGTTGATGATTTAATTTTCACTGGTAATAATTTGAAGATGATAGTAAAATTCAAGGAGGCTATGGAGAAGCACTTTGAAATGACTGATTTGGGCTTGATGTCTATTTCTGCATTAAGTCTTAGAAAGATAATGGGATTTTTATTTCTTAAAAGAAATATGCTAATGATATTTTGAAGAAATTTCATATGGAAAATTCAAAGCTAGTTGCTACTCCAGTTGAAGAAAAATTGAAGCTGATGAAAGAAGATAAAGAAAAATTGTGGATCCAACTTATTACAAGAGCTTGATTGGGAGCTTGAGATATTTGATTGCAAAGGCAGATATTGTTTTTGGAGTTGGATTACTTAGTAGATTTATGGAAGAACCACGTGCCTATCATCAAGCAAGCAAAATGGATTATTGATATATCAAAGGTGCCCTGAATGATGGAATATTTTATGAAAATAATGATGAAGTGAAACTTGTTGGATATACAATAGTGATTGGGCAGGTGATATAGAAACAATAAAAAGTACTTCTGGGTATGTATTTCATCTTTTAAGTGCAATATCTTGGTCATCAAAGAAACAACCAATTGTTGCACTCTCTATAGTAGAAGCGGAATATATAGCAAGCAAGCAATGCTACACAAGCGGTTTGGCTAAGAAAAATTCTTGAAGTATTAGATCACAAACAAACTATTACTACAACAATATTTTGTGATAACAAGTCAACTATTGCATTGTGCAAAAATCCAGTATTTCATGGAAGGTCCAAGCACATAGACATTCGATCCACAAAATTGGGAATTAGTGAATGAGAAAGAAGTGGTGATTGATTATTGTTCTTGAAGAACGTGTTGATATTTTTACCAGGCCATTGAAGATGGAGTCATTTTACAAATTGAAGAAAATGCTTGGAATGCTAAGTTCTACAAGCTTGGTTTAAGGGAGGCAATGTTAAGAGATAAACCAAACTTATCCACATCATCATCAGAAGTTGAAGAATTCAAGTTAAACTTTACTTCTAACTTCTAAAAAGGATAAAGGAGAATTCAAATTGAATTTGTATTCATCAAGAGTCATATTTGACTGGTCAAAGAGTTTAGTTGAACTTTACTACTACTTTACTAAAGGATTAAGAAATAGTTTTGCCTATATATAGGCCACTCCATCCACCATTTTGTGATATGAATGAATGTGAAGTTGTGATATGAATTGAAATGAGTTTGTGAAGTATTCATTTCTCTTCCCTACTCCTTGAGTGTTTGTGAGAGATTCTGAGGGTGAGTAAGTATTTGATATCATCAATAGCACAAAGGTGTTAGGTGAGATAACAAAGACATCAATGTTACAAGCATAGTCTATGCAAGCCGTTCAACATGGTTTATTTGAGTAAAAGGCAAGACCTTTTTATCGTTTTTAACAAAGACATTAAAATTATGAATTTTGACTATGGGTTGGGGGAGGAAGAGGTGAGGGTCCAATATAGGACCTCCCTTTCAAAGGTGTGGAAGACAATTAAACAATCAGCCACTAGACTTCCACTAGACTGTGGACTCAAACATGAGTAAAAAGCAAGACTAGTTTCTTAGGAAACATGAACAATGATAATGAAACGTACCACAAAATGCATGTGAATCTAGGATAAGGCAGAGAACTTCAATCAGATAAGTGAACTAATTTTAGCACAAGTGTTATGAATTTTGAGTATCTGGCATGAACTTGAGATAAAATCTAAATCAGAATGCTTTTCAATTCCAAAATATCTTTGGGACTTTCTAGATATTTTTGCAAGACATGTTAGGGGTTGCCCTTGCAGTACAACGCAAAATGTAAAAGGAATTATCTAAGGTAATGAACTCTTTTCAATATAGAGCTGTATCTCTCGTTGTCAAGTAAGCCTGTGTCCCACTCTAAGATTACGTAAGCCAATGAACTCTTGAGATATTTAATAACACAGGGTCGTTTTAACATGAGACAGCATATGTTCTGGACCTTGTGATGGTCCATTTTTTATTACCATCGGATCTTATTTTAACGGTTCAGATATTTAATATGACAATGTCCCTTCCCTTTCTCTCTTTCTTCTTTGTATGACGTCACTATCACTCCACGCCCCAAACCACTGCTGCCGCCGCCATAGATCAGTCCACAAGGATTGGAGTTCGACTTAGTCGCCAGCAAGAGGGTCTTCTTCCCGGCAGTGATAGTACTGAGAGCTTGATTTCCAGCAATGGTAAAGATTATGCCACCTCCTTCCGCTGCTTTTTAACTCAGTTTTTGGTCCATATACAATGGGGGCTCAAACAGCAATGTGGTGGTGTAGTGTTGATGTTGATGGCTCTTCAAATTTTGAAGATAAATTATTTTGGCAGAAATTGTTTGAAAAGTTAATGGGTTCTGCTCATTATTTTAATATAAATTATGATTTATTAAAATAACTAAGTTTGTTGGTCAGCACACGACAGTCACCCAGCGCATTTGATTCTTACCCGTTCAGATCATGCCTGGGCACTAAGTTACGGGCCATACAAATGAAAAAAAATATAAGAAACCACCCATTAGAATAAAAGTAATACTTTTATACATATAAAAGTTTTTAAGTAAACTGTTGGAAAGAATATGATAATGGAGTTAAAGTAGAGTGAGAATTGGAGGTAGAAGATGAGCAGTTGACAAAAATGGGTTTAGTGGTGGCAGTTCCAAACGGAGAAGAAGAAAGCTAAAAGGAGATAGATTGGTATGAAAAAGAATTTAAGGACTTTTTTGTAATTTTAAGGTGGATCATGTGATGATCCAAAACATATGTTGGATCACCATAACATGACCCAATAACATATAATAGCACACCAATGAAACATGAAAGACTCTAAATTGAAAACAAGAAGCAAAATAGTTCCACAAGAACATGTTTATTTTTTCTTATCCTACACAAAATAGCCACCATATGTTTGTATATTGTGCTACCTTGTAACAATTAATCCAATTGATATTCTTGCCTTCACAGCTATGAAGTACAAGTTCTAATTCTCAAATATACGTAAGACATAATTCATTGGAACAAGTACAATCAAGGCGAAATTCAAGAATCTGCAATGGGGAAAACAGATCCGATTCGATCTCCAAGACGATAGCACTTGATATTAACAGCATATGGACCAAGCTGAATGTGGTTATCCTCCCCACCCACATAAAAACAAAGGGTATACAAAGCAATTTCAAATTCTGGGCTCACTCCCACCAGAGTGCTTGATACAGATTTCAGAACACCATTCCATTCAAACTGAATTGTCAGAAGTTGTGTTTCAGAGTCTGGCTGCAAGTTACAATGGCAAGGAAGATTAACAATGGCGTGGTTATGGCTCAAACCATAAAAAATGCTTACTGACAAACTAACATAAAAGTACTAATATAAACAGCTGTGTGTAATGAAACGAAAACTATGATTGGATATTTATGATTCAGTCTCTAATTTTTTCGTTTATGAAAAGTAATTTGTTGGGAAATATTTTCAACAAGCATTGATGCCTTTCTGATGGAGAAGTTTACTACTTTAACATATTTCTTGCACCAGATTTAAAGCATCTGGAAAAACAGTCAAAAGAAAATAAAAATCAAGTTTAACAGATAACACTCACAATTTGTCCCCGTCGGCGAGGAAAAATATAGCCTTGATAGTCAACTCTCCCCTTTGCTTCTTCAAGGTAAAACTGCCAAAACATATCAAATTTACAAGAAAACAAAATATTACAGAAAAAATTACAAAAAGTTCAGAGAGAGAAGAGGAAGGAGAGAGAGAAGAGAGGGGGGGGTGGCAGAGGAATTAGCTGATCTGAGGAACAAAATAAGACCACTGCAAAGTATTATTAGCAATGTCAACTTTGAAGTTATTAACATGGAGCTAGGAAAGCACTAGATTGGGAAAACAGATCCTAGATATAGGAATTGACTAACAAATAAAATATCAGAATGACCATTTGAAAAGAACTCCTAATATGACTTCTGATATCCTAAGTAAACACCTTAAATTTGACATGGATTATGAATAAATCCGAACAGGCAGAAAGAAAAAATTAGAGGTCACACCTGCAGCCAGTTATGAAAGCCGGAAACTTCACTGCCACATTTGATTTCTCCAACAAAAACATGTTCAAATGCAGAGGAGGAACCAGAAGTGCCCCCACGGCCATAAAGGTCAAACCACAGACTACTCAGCATTCTTTTGAAATCTTGATAGCTCCCTGATGTAACCCCTTGGATGCAAGATACCTGTGAAGATATTTAATTGGTGCTGTTCTACTGATTTCTTCTATGAATGAAGCTTGCTCTTGCCTCTCTTCAGATGTGACAACTTCCTTACTTCCTTGGTTTGGGTTGTAATTATCTAGAAGTGAAAGAAAACGAGCAAAAGTAGGCTTTCTGAACACATCATCACTAACCCAAGTAAACAAGCTCCCTTGTGCCATATCTTCCTTTTGGAAAGCCTTTTTTCCTTCACCACAGTCAATTTCATAGTCCTTGCCAGGTACCAAACGGTTCAAATCAAGATCCCACAGTTTGTCACACGCCCGTGACAGATCAACAAGCTCATCTTCTGATGGCTCTGTACGATCACCAACTTCAACCTCATTTGAGTATTCTTGCTCCTCAGGAGGTAGTTTATAGCTGTGCCAGTGATCCTTTGGAACCTACATCCAGATGGTATGATCCACCATTCAGATAGTGGTGTAGCATAAATTGCTCAGGACTGATTGCATCGCTCATTCATTAACAAAGTTAACACAGTAGAATTCAAAGAAGATATAACTCTAACAGCAATGGCAGTACTAGCATGATACAAGCTGTTTCAATTGACACACAACACTCAAAGTGCAGATCATAGGTTCTTTTCTATGTCAATATTGATTCAAATTAAAAGATGAACCTTGTGTGGCCGCCTTGAAGGTTTGCCAACAGTCTGCCATCCATCATTGTTATCTTCATCTGACTGCAAAAAGATAAAATTGAGTTTTACAAAATAGTAAAGCTTTCATAGAAGATTTTCAAATTCTAGAATTATCTACTGCATCACATTAAAAGAAGATATAGAGAGAGATGGACCAATAACGAAGCTCGCTCAACATTTTCACTGTTTCCCTATTCTTGCGAATCCTGATTCTCAAATATCCAGTTCAGTGGTTTTCGGATATATTAATTTATTCTAATGTTTCTCTCCAACAGCAATCAATAGCTATAAGCACAGAGAGGCAGCGAGATTTGGATCAAAGCAAGTGCCAGCTCGATGGCCGTATGAAAAAGGACCCACCAGCAAGGCCGTGAGATGAAAGCATGGTTTTCAACTTTTCATATCTGGTTCTGATACCAAAACTTTAGTTTCATAACATATATAAACAAAACACTTAAGTCTCATGACAGAAGTGATCTATCACTATGACAAAATGACCAGAGTGATCTATCACACCTAAGGTAACATATATAAACGAAACACCAAGCCTCATAACAGGAGTGATCTATAGCTATGACAAAAAGTGATAGTTATAAATTTTAAAGTGTCAAAATTGCAATTTTCTGTTAACTTCAATCTACTAGATCATAGGACAAAAGAACAAAAACGTATGATAGACACTTTAAAATAGTCTATCCACCCGTATTGGATAAGTCAGCGATACCTTTAGATGCTCCTAATTATATTTTACATGTTTTTAATTTGATATATGTTGTGTCATTGTACTTGCGTCGTGCCAGATATTGTTACCAGTATCAGTGCAACAGAGAGAAAAACAGAAAATGAACCTTGTTGGGTCTGTTGAAACTCTGAGATTCCCACTCCTGCTGCTGCTGCTGAGGACGATATTGCTCCTGCAAATGGTAGCATCATCAATGTTACATAACTGCCAACAGTTTCAGTCTGAGAAAAAAAGAGCTATGCATGAGGAGCGAGGACAGTAATTTAACAATTTATTTATTTAACAATAAACAAGAATTTTGACCCTATGAGGCCTGTTGGAGTCCCCATAACTATGGTCTTGCCACTGTTCCTCCTGCAATGATAACAATCACGGAAGCAAGATTTAAATTTTTGGTTGTTGGGTTTAATGAACAAAATGAGAACGAACACAAATCGAACAAGTGCAAAAAACGGGGACCTTGTGAGGAGGTCTCTCGGAAAATCTAGAACCTTGGGGCTGCCGCCACTCCTCCTGCTCAGGACGAGGCTGATCCTGCAAATGAATAAAATAAAGTCATTGGATAATTATTCGTAATTTCTAGAATGAATGGGATAATGATGAAGATGAAGATGAGGTGGGGCTTGTAACATGGAATTTACGTGTGAATGTGAACTAGTCCAGTGTTGTTGTTGTTGTCTGCGACGATCATCATGCTGATCTTCGGACACAACCTCTGCCCAAGAGGATCTGGAACGTTCATCGCGTGAGTCATGATGTTCCCGGTTGTCGTCGTCGTTGTTGTCGTCGCCACCGAGGGCAACTTGGACCAAGCCCTTGATCAGACCCTCCATGGTTTCAGTTACCAACAAGATTTGATGAGAGTTGAGCGTGTGTTGGAAATGAGAGTGAAATAAATGAGTTCGTTGAATGAAGACAATGTAGGGGGTGGGTGGGTGGTGGGGTGGCGGGTGATTGACTTACACGTCACCACTTCTTTATTTGTATTTCCTTGCCGACACAATCAATCCCTCCTCCATATAATTCTGAAATCTGAATATTCACCTTGGATCGGAAAACGTAAGGAAAGTAAGCGAATAATAGAGGAAAAATGTCCTCGAAGAAAAACTCGCTTTTCAAATTGGGGAAGTGACAATTATCTGTCTACAAATTATTTAGTAAACCAGTTATTTGATCCGTGTAATTTATGAGATGATATTAAAAAATAATTTATTAATTATTATTAAAATGAAATAATAATTTAATTAAATATAGTTTATTATAAATTGAATATATAAATTAATTTTAAAAATAAGTTAATAGCTAGATAATTAAATAATGAATAAAATATAAAATAATATTATAAAATTTAATAAATAATTAGTATCATTTTAAAGAAGGGTAAATTTTGAAATTGAAGTCTTTTTTAAAAAAGTTTTTAATGTTGAAAAATTAAAGGCTTTTTACCTATAGGTAAATTGATACTTATTCATTATTAATTTATTAATTAATTAATATTAATTATAAAAATAAAAATGGAAGAATCAATAACATATCATAATAAAAATAATTATAAACTTTTCGTTATAATCATCAATGTAGTTTAACAAATTTTCAACATGATTTGGTTCATTTAGAAAAATGAAAACATTACATTACAAAAAAAATCATAATAGTGAGCAATAACATCAAAATCTTTAAATTAAAACTATTTTCATTTGAAGTGGATAATATCCATTCTAAATTAAATCAATCTCTCCTATTTAATTATCTTTTACTTCACTATGTCTTTCAAATAAATCATATATTTATTATATAATCTTTTAGATAAATCAAACTAATCCATAAATAAAAAAATATTACGATTCACTCATTTCACCGAATTTAATTTATTATCAGCATTAAATGTAGAGAAATCAAATATTAAATTACATGTTCAAAAATCAAAAACTTAAAAATTAAAATAAAATGATGTTTGAATTAGTAAAGTTATATTGTAAAAAGTTAAAAAATAAAATGAAATATAAAATAAAAGTAAATTTAAATGAGTATAAAACATAAAGTTAAATTATCAAATTACGTCAATTTTATTTTATTTATTCAACATAATTATTTTAATCATTGTGTTGTATATATCATCAATTAATTGATTAACATTGATAATTAATTTAATTTCAATTAATTTACTTGAATTAATTTTTTACGAATTAAATGTAATATTCATATTAATTGAATAAGATAAAATTTGATTTGATTTACAAATCACTTATATATTTGAAATCTATTAAGTTATTTTTTTTCTTTTATAACGTTTTTAAGTGGTGTTCAAAATGAATAAGAATAGACATCAATTTAATTTGAGTTTAAATTTGAAATAAAATTAAACCCCATCAATCAAATTTCTTTCTTTACATGATCATCAATCAAATTTGATGAGATTTGTTAAATTACATGATGTATTATTTTTAAAAGAAATTCAGGATATGAATGATAAAAATATCTAATTTGGTCTTTATTAATATTCAATTATAACACTCACATAAAAAATTATATTCAATTAGAGCACAAAATTCATATATAAAATCCTATTCAAAATTGAGACAATAAAATTGTGTAACTAAATTCAAATTAATTAAATCCAAGATTAAAAAAATTTAATACAATAATATATAAAGGCAAAAAATGGAATTAAACTTTACAACCTTGATTCAAATTTTGAATTAGCAACCTATAATCGAAAACATAATCATAAATATTTTGTAAATTGGATTTTTTATTGAAATATACCAATAATTTCACACCAAGACTATTACATTACAATAAAATCATTAGTATTGGTAACCAATATATATACATATATAATCTCCAATATTTTAGAAATCTATACCATTAAGACTACATATATTAACCATCAACATATATTGTAACTATGTCATTCATATTGTTTTAGCATGAATCCAAAAAAGATTATAATCCTATGCTTGCAAACTTCATTAACATATAGAATTAATCATATCACTTATAGTCAAATTGATGTGCTTCTTAACTACAATATTCTTCTTAACAACTTGTACAATTCAATGTGTTTATTAAAGGATGTTTCTTGATCACATAACTTGTCCTTCTAATCTTAAACTATTTTCAAAGCCTCTGAAACAATAGATAAAGATAATTCAAATGTGATAATAAACTTAAAAAAATAAACACCTAAAATAAAGAAAAATATTAACTATATAACAAAAGATTAGAAATATAAACGTAATAATAAAGAGAAAAATATATAGAACTGATAGTAGTAAAAATTAATGTAAATTAAAATAAGGTGTATTACTCGTCCATATTAATTTTGATGACATTAAAAATTATTTTTTTCCCATTTCCCTTGATAGAAATAGAACTTTCAATTTTCATAACCTAAAATGTTCCATAAGTGAAGAATTCTAATTAACATGAAATTAGTATGACTCATTGTTAGAATTGATATGGGAAATCATATTGATAGATTAATTAATATTATATTACTATATAGATTAATACTAATTATATTATTGTATATAATAAATATAGGAACATTCTATTGGTTACAAATAAAAAAAGAATTATTATTTGAATTTGTATTATTGATGAGCTATAGAAAGATAGGTATTGATAGAGTGACTGAGTGATTGTAAGAAATATAAATTATTATAATATTGTTATTATTACAATTATGGATAGATTGTAAAATAATATGCATTAATTTAAAGAAGATTTAAATTTTATATCAAAATATGTGTCTTTAAATGTATTTCTACTTTTGGCAAGAGAAATTTTTTCTAACAAATTTAAAATTACCAAAAAATAATACCTGACATTATAATTATTGTTTAATATTCATAAATATTTTATATATATATATATATAGCTAGGTTTAAAATTTTTTTAAAAATATTTTAGGTGATGATTTGCTTATGAAATTATATGATATATCATTTGGACATATATTTAAATTTTAATTATAATCAATTAAAATTTTGAATTAGTGAAATATTTTAAAATTCAATTTCAATAACACACCATAAAGAATATTATAACAGCAAATCCAAACAAAACAATTAAAACACATCCATATCCAATCCAATAAAAATTGATAAAAATCTATATTATATATATAAAAAAAGGTAATAGAAAAATACTATTTTGCTACATTACACATCGTAAGACACATATGTCAAAACTCTAACATTGATGGATTTGTTTGAAAATATATATGATAGGAAATATATTGAATGGACAAAGCCTTGTAAATTATAGAAGAATGAATCAATTAAAAGTGAAAAATAGAAGAGTGAAGTAAATAAAAAGGTATATAAACTTAGCCAGGATTGTGCTCCTATGCATAGAGGAGGTTGGAAAATATAAAATATTTAAAAAAAATTATCAATATTAAAAATTTAAACAATACTGTTTGTTGCCACAATTGATATAACAATGTATAATAAAATAAAAGAATAAAAATTTACAATAAAAATTATGAGAGAATGAATAGATTAGAATAATGAAAGAATAGGAAAGAAAAGCAAATTTGGAGAAATGAAGGAAACTCATCTAACCTAAAAAAAATAAGAAATGAATAAACTCATCTATAAACATAAAGTAATGTTTGATGACATTGAAACTTACATCAACAACTGGAAAAATTTCACAATGGCTGTTAGTGAGAGAAGAGAATGAGAAAGAGAGAATGAAAGAAATCTTATAAGAAGGAATATAAGAGTTGTAGAATAATGATAAGTAAATCACAAAAAATGAAGTCAACAATACTACTCATCAATAGTAAAATAAGATAAAAATAAATTAAGATAACAATTAAGGGTGATGAAAAGCAAATAATCATATAGTCGTTCACATAGGAAATTTCATAAATTGATGTATCAAGAGAAAAAAATAGAATAACCAAACAAATTAAAATAATATTGAGATGAGCTTGTTATAGCAAAAAATGATCTTGATAAAAATTTGTATTGAAAAAAATTGAAACTTAGTATTTATTATTGTAGATATGAAAAATACTATACATTGATTTAAAGTTGATATTGAATTCAAAATTTAAATTTTATATTTTTTAATTGATTAATTATATGAATTTTGAAATTTGCTTTCTATTTTTGAAGTAAATAAAGTTTAAAAGAATTATGAAAAAATGACACAAGGTATATAAATGTGGAAAAATAAATTTTATAGAATA
Organism: Dalbergia oliveri; assembly: GCA_030441495.1. Classification (NCBI taxonomy): domain Eukaryota; kingdom Viridiplantae; phylum Streptophyta; class Magnoliopsida; order Fabales; family Fabaceae; genus Dalbergia; species Dalbergia oliveri. Next base: position 37,892,222 of record JAMLFY010000001.1, on the reverse strand, counting down.
TAGATTTGAATTTTTCAAAAATTCAACAATGTAAAAATGCAACTAAATCAAGTGTAATAGTTTCTTATATTCAGTAGGTTTGGTATTTATTTTATATTTGATTTTTTTTAGAATCTTTAGAAATATTTCCTTATTTAAATATGATTTTGAATTTTGTAATTGATATTTATTATAAATGTGAAAATATATGTATTAATTGAATATGTTTTCAATTCAAAATTCAAATTTTTGTAATTAATTATATTCATATTATATGAAATGTTAAATATACCTTTTATTTTGCATAAAAGAGTGCCCTTTATTTAAGAAGTAAAAATAATTTTCTAAACAATATAAATTATGAGAAAATGACACATGGTGAAACAATTTTAAAAAATCTATTATAATAAATTTTTTATAATAGTAGTTTCATTTATCTAATTATTTGTTATTATTAATTATTAATATTCTAATTATAGTATTTTTAATACTATAATAATATATTTGACTGTCATTTCCTTTATCTTTTTTTTATCATTTTAAAATTCAATTTTTTCAGTTATAATATTTTGTTTAGCCTTATTTCAATTGCCATTTACAATAAATGTCATAATATTTCATATAGAGTATTTAGATTGCATTGATGATAGAGAGATATGAAGGTGATTTTTTAAAAATAATTAGTAATTAAGATTATTTTTCATTTTTAGTTTTTCTCTCTTCTATATTTGTATCTTGATATTTTGTTTGTTTTGAGATCTCCATACTGGCAGTATTATTGTCTCATTTATTTTTAATAATCTTATATGCATAGTAAATCAATTCAAGATATAGTACATTAAGTTGATAAAATAGTTTAAGAATATGCAAACAAAATATGATAATATTTGTTCAAATATATATCTTTAATAATAAAAAAAAGATTACAAAATAATAAAAAAGGAAAGGTTTGGTGACATTCAAAATAGATAGATCATCATATGTGTTATTTAAATGACAAAATAGATATTTCATTAAATGTTGATAATCTTCAATGATATTTTAATGATATATAATAATTATGATTGTAATTATTTTAAAAAATAATTATAGATTAAAGTTATGAAAATTGTGGGCCCTAAATTATCGAGGAATTACACCTGGAAAACTTTCCTCATATAGTCTGAATATTAGTATTATAGATTATAGATTATGGTTCTTAATATTATGGAGTATAGTGACATGAGCGATGTACAGGATTAACTTTTCTAAGTAAAGTAAGGAAAAACTATTTTATTAAGTAATTGACTTTTTTTTAAGATATATGATAGTTATATCCTACAAATATAATACTTTTATTCTCTAATAAATATTCATTTTCACTTATGTACACATATTAAGAAACTGATTGAATGAACTTAAAGTTTGATAAATTTAAGTGTATTTTACAATGCTATCCTTATCATCACCTACTTTAACACTCATATATGTATGATATCCATATATATATATATGGATATCATACAATACCATGGAGCTTCCTTTCTATAGACAAAGAAAGACTATGATGACACTATTTTCCATGACACGTACTCAAGTCTATAAGTTACAGGATGACAATTTTACAACGTAGAGTTACAACTTGTAACAACTATGATGCTAAGTAACCTTTACTTTTTATACAAAATGCCAAGGTTAGAGTTATGACTAGGACATATAGACTAGGACAATAATAACTAGGGATAATTATAAGGACCTCTCCTAAGATTCTTTGATATCACACTTACCCCCTCTAGTTTTTAATATTACATTTGTCTCCCTTATTTCTAAATAACTTTTCAAAATTTCAAAATTACCCTTGCTCTCTCATCTCATAGTTTTTTTCTTCCTCCCATTCTGTCCCACCATCATCACCCCAACAAGAACCCACAGGAGCAACCACCACCACAAAATCAAACATAGAAATTTTTTTTTTGATAACCATAGCTTAGTATCCTACTTTACCCATCCATCCTTTCCAATCTACACATTACTCTTTGCCTCTTGGAATCCTTTGATATTTGGGTATTTGGATCGAGTATGGCAAGAATAGCCAAATTAGGCACTTTTCCATTATTGCCAAGAAGAGGTTCCTTGACAAGCCATTGTGGTCTAAAATCATCAGATAAGCTCTCAAATAACAAAACACCTCAAGACTAGAGTTCATTAACAAAAAAAAAAAAAAAGAAAGACAAGTGAGCCATGGCCAGAAGCCCAGCCATCGTTAGCTATCCAACACAGGAGCTACACCGCCACTTAGCCTCTTCCGCCCCTTCATCACACCTTGTCTTTCCTCATAGCCACCATGAACATTCCTACATGGTTGCGCTTTCTTTCCACTATGTCTATTGTCGAGCGCCTCTCTTCAATCATGAGCACCGTCGTCATCTCCATCATTGCTCAGTTGAACCATATTCGAAGTCATAACCTCATCAAACAACTTGCAAAACCACCATCCTCTCTCTAGTTATTGCCCTCTCCTTGTTGCGCCATAGCAAATCGCGTAGGAGTCATCCCACCATTGTCATGAGCCGAGACCTACCTTGAGCTTTGCTTAGCATTTTTTTGTTGTCTTGGTTGTGTTTATGTTGTTGCACTGTGGACTTGGTTTAAGGGGTGGTAGTGGGTGGTGGGAGAAGAAGGAAGAATGGAACAAGGGGAAAAGAATTTTTTTTAATAAAGGGTAGTTTTGAAATTTTGAAAAATCATTTAGAAATAAGAGAGATAAATGTAATATTAAAAACTAAAGAGGGTCAATGTAATATCGAAGGACCTTAGGAGAGGTCCTTGTAATTATCCCTAATAACTACTATCTGGCAAGCCAAAGGTGCTAAAGGCATCTTCCAAAAATAAGGAGCATGTTATATATGAGTTAGGCTTGATACCACTATGCCGGGAGCTTCGTTCTCTAATATATATATATATATATATTGCTATGCAAAAGGATTAAAGGCCAAAAGCAAAAACTACACAACAATATTACGGGGCATAGCTACCCTGGGCACATCACAAAAAAATATTAAGAACCCACAGGAAGGTGTCCTACACACAGGGGTGGAGCGTCATATGGGGAATGGTGGCGATGACCATCTCTGAAATTTTTATTTTTCTTGTATATTTATATATTTATGTATATTTGGCTCCCTCTAAAAATTTTCATATATTAACTAGAAAAATGTATTGAATACTACATCACTATTTTTAGAAGAAATTAAATAAGTTCAATATCTCAATAGTTAAATGTTATCATCCAATCATATTTTATTTTTTGATTGTTTATTTCTTTCTAAATTAGAAAAAACAATTTAAATATTTGAGGTTAGTTCTAATAAATCTTTTAATTAGTTTGATATTTAAATATTGTACTAGAAAATATATTGTGCATATATGTGTTTCTTGAGTTTTGATTGGAATGTATATTTTCATTTAGAGTAAACCCCTATTGGTCTTTGAGAAAATAGTGATCATTCAAGCAAAAAAAAAATTGTGATTCATCACAATTTTAAATATACGACAAATTAGTCTCTCTTTAGTATTTTCAAAGTATTTATAGAATAAATTGATCGTTAATGATTTGAAATAGTCCAAATTAATTACAAATAAAAATATAAATAGGATAAATAAGTTTATTAAAATATTGAGAATAGACTAACTTGTCCTATAGTTTTTATTGTAGAGACAATGAAATATTTTTTTCTTAAAAAATGATTTATTTGGTATTATTTTTATCAAAGACGAATTTGAGTTTTATTGACTTTCTTCTAAAATTTATATATTAAGCAAATATTAGAAGATATATTATTCTTTTCATGTATATTTTAGTGTTGGCCCTCCTGGGTAAAATTGTTGTCTAGCTCTCCCCCTCCACACACTCAGATTATAGTCTCCAAATAGGTTGAGATTGGCTAATCCATCAGTAGTAGCATTGCCTTCCCTAAAAGTATGAGTAAATTGAACTTCCCAATTGTTGGAGAGAGATAAGAGATATGTCATGAGAGTTTGTATGCAAGAGTTATTGGTTGGTCTGTGTTATTAATCATCTGGGTATTATGGGAAAAAATGATTAATGTTGTCTAGAATTCTTAAAAGGACAAATAATAGTAGAAAAATAAAATTTTATAGGTGGACATTTATCAAAGAACGGAGGTGGTTATAATCGTTCAAAACTTGGCACATATTGTGAAATCATGTTTGTAACATATTTTCACTTCTAAATTCATATATAATAATCATAATGCTAAGAAAATATATAGCAACAATAACAAAAAATAAGATCATGAGTTCAAACCACTCACGGTACACTAAAGTACGTGGGTATTATCCATTTGACCTTAGAAACTAGGAATAAAACAAGCAATTAGTATAGAATAACAAACAACACAGAAGACATCCAAGAACATGATAGGGCAGATTTAGAGGAAGGAAAAATATGGAAAACTCATGCATGAGGGAGTCTTAGCCTTAAACATGGAAGAACATAGAAGAAATTGACAAAAACAATACAAAAGCAACTTACCTAAGGATTAGGGGGGAGGAACAAGGCTTGGAGTTGTGTGAGATGGGATGAAATCACCTTAGGGTTGAGTTTGGGGGTGTTTGGCCAGTTATGATGTGTATTTATAGAGGGAAGGGGTGTTTTAATAAAACTGTGTCATTTTTTATGTGTATCACATCGGGCGTCTCACCGCTAACTCTTTTGTTCGTTGTACTCACACACTCGTTTGCTCATTATAGCAAGCTTAGCTCGTTATATTAAGCTTTCTGTTGACCCTTTCATGCTCACTATAGCGAGTTGTTCTTGCTATAGGAACCATGGCAGATAAATGCATATTGATGTATTTTAAGGTTTTCTGCACATCTAGGGGTTTCCAAGGTATCTTAAGGATGTGCTTAACTTACGAAAGACACGTGGATTTGAGGTATCATAGCTATGAATAGACTAAGTAGATATACCCATAATCCAAGTGATATGCATTAGATTACTTTGAATATAATTGTGAGATATTTGAAAGGTATTATAGATTATGGTTTGGTATATTCTAGCTATCCCTCTATGTTAAAAGGTTATATTGATGCAAACTGGATTTCTGACTCTAATGAACTGAAATCTACTAGTAGTCATATATTTATGTTGGCAAGAAGGGTTGTCTCTTAGAAGTCTACTAAACAAACTTGTATTGCTAGCTACACCTTGGAGCCAATATGTATAGTCTTAGACAAGGCTAGATTCAAAGCTGAATGGCTAAGGAGTCTATTGGGTATCATTTGGTTTCTATCCTAAGATAGAAAATACAAAGACATTGAAAACACAAAGTTATTTGGTTGTAGAGACAGCTACAAAATATAGAAAATTTCTATACCTCCAAATGAAGAGACAATGGAAGCAAGACATAGAAACTAAAATTTAATATTTTTCTTCCAATAATTTATATATGCTTATATAATATTTCCTTTTTGTCCTCACTATCATGGGTGGTTTGACGGCGGTGGTGGTCTGGTGGCTAGCAATGGCTTTCCTCAAGGGTCTGCGATCATGTAGGGTAAATAAAGTATGTTCCATGTATTTTTTTGTCTTGTTCCCATGTTTCCAAACAAGATATAGAGATAGTTGTCATGTATTGTACACAACTACCAAACATGATATAGATACAGTCTTTCATGTCTCTCTCTTATACTATCTCTATCTCCACTATCCTTACAGTCTCCAAATGCAACCTTGGTGGACATACCATTGTGGCATTGAACAGAAACGTCTATGTCTATTCACTGTGATTGTCAACCTACCATAGCTTGAGTAAAGAATATAATCTATAATGGGAAAAGTCAACATATCAGATTGAGGCATAACATTATGAGGCAACTAGTTGAGAATAATGTGATATCCTTGAATTTTGTGAGATCATAAAAGAATTTGACTGATTCATTGATGAAGCCGCTTGTTGGGACACTTATAAGTGAAACATCAAGGGGATACAAGACTCATGCCTATTTCATGAGGTAGTGTGGTTGAAACCTAACAACTATGATTGGAGATTCCATGAAAGTAGTTCAACGTGGTAAATGAAGTCACACTAGTCTCAGAAAAAGAAATGTCGCTTCTTTTGTATCTCGCCATTCATATGATGATTGGTGAAGAGTTCATCCTTATAGTGTATGGTAGTACCACTACAATGTTGATTGAGGATAAGCTAAAAGCTCTTAATGGGTCCATAGCCCTCAATGTGGAGGTGGGGTATCTCAGGCATACTCCTGATGGATGGCACCTCTGAGTAGAGATAAGGTTGTCTCGTATGAGTTGTCGCATACAACTCTAGTGCTCTTATGAACCCAGGATTATGGATGGCTTTAAGGCACAAAATGGGCAAGAGAGCACATCTTGTAGGAAAGTTATGTAGCTAATGGATGTGTTCCAACCATTAATTTGGGAGAAGGGTTCAAAGAGTTTTCTTTACCATGCTTCCACAAGTTTGTCACCCACCTATGCCTAAGGTGAATTTCCAAATCCTTTGGATACTTCACCAATAGATGACATTCCGAGTTGTTCTACTAAGTTTGAAACACATGGGGGGTTGTTGTATTTTTATGGGTCTATATGTGATTCAAACTTAGTATGTATCTTGTGTATTTTTTATATGGTACAAGTCCCACATTGCTTGGGTAAGTATCTCTATCAGCCTTTATATTTGGTTTCAATAATCAAGTAGATACTTATGGTATTGAGGTAGTAGTGTGAACTTGGGCCTACTTAAAACACACGCGCGCCTCGCCTGTCCAATCTTGTGTCATGACCCAACTTGGGAACGTGACCGACATGTGAGGAATCTCATCCCCACATAAGCCTTGTGAGCTCTGAGCTTCTCTATATGCATAACTTAATTCATAAAATCCATTCTCAAACATAATTTTATATCTAACATAGATCAATTTCTCTTTGAAGTCTAAATCATCATAATTAGTTTCATAATCGAAATTGAATCTCCGGTCATAATACTACATATATTGAGTTACTCGCGAATAGATTTAAAAACCATGAAAGCTATAATTTATGCAAATACAATATATTCTAACTCATGGTAAAACAAAATATAACACATCTATATGGTCTGGAAACCCCTGATAACATTGGAGTACTCTAAGGACAATAAAAGGACACTTCACTCTAAAGTGAAGCTCACCGCTGATACCTTTATTGTTGGAGGCGACTGGAAAAAGACCCTAACCTTACTGTACCTATAATGAGAGAAAGAAGAAGAGTATGTTTCATCTAAACTAAGTAGTGAATTCTCACCTGTACCTCTTTATGGGACAATAATAATAAAAACATGATGATAATAATACTAATGAAAATAATAAATAAACTCTAAAGCATCCTCCATATCTATGAATACCTAGATATAATAACTGAAAGATGGTACTCAGTCCCTGACGAGCTAGAGCATTTGCTGAAATTATACTAGTCCCTGTCAACAACTGTAGGCATCTAACTAGGTCCCATTTCCTGGGATTGCCATCATGGCTATTTGGGTTTGCCTCCATGGTTGTTTATTCCTGTTCATCATCAGAACTTACTGAAAATAAATAAAAACAACAATGCTGAAAGATAGGTACTATGTCCTTGGCAAAGCAGAACCCCTAAATCCTGAAGGATGGACACTCTATCCCTAGCAGCAGAGCCCTTAATTCCTGAAGGATGGGTACTCTCCCTGGCAAAGCAGAACCCCATAAATGCTGAAGGATGGGTACTCTGCTGGTGAAGTAGAGCCCCATAAATGTGAAGAATGGGTACTATTCCCTGGCCAAAGCGTCATAAATACTTAGTACACTGTGAGTTCTGGATTCATATAACTTTAACAATCTGACTTAGCATAACCATTGCTATGAAATCATTCCCAATGGATCACTCGCTTGTAGACATTTCAATTTTAAGCCCACAGAGTATGCATCTGATAGTTGCTTTGAATCATAGTGAATTTCGTACCTCTTGGTACCTTAAAACCAAAATTTCTAAATTCATATCTTAAGCTAACACATTTTTCATGTACTTAATAAATCTAAAATCATAGTTCAAATCCTGGGGTTCATAATTATAACAGTTAATTTCTTTTCTCTAAAAATCTATTCCATACTCTACTCTAGGCTCAAAACTCCTTCATATAAATTTTATAATAAATCAAATTAATGTTCTAAAAGCTTTCAGAAATCCAAAATCTGGAGTATACACATAATGATATCATAACTCTTAAAACATATTTGTTAAAATAGCAACTAGATAAAATCACATATTCTTGCAACAACCATTTCTTTAGCGTATAAAACATTTTCCATACACACAACATAGCAATCATAGTCCAATGGTTTTCTAAAACTCATTCTTTCATGTTATCATCATAAATCATAATTTTCTAGCATGACATAATCATGTAAAATCATATTCTATACTTTTCTTGTTTTAAATTTCATGCTAAGCAACCATCATGCAAGAAATCCATTTTTCAAATCTCTAAATACTCCACAATTCAATGAAATAATAATATAATGACCAAACTAAGGCCATGAGATCAAACCCACTCATCTGGAGGGAGGACATAAGGGAACAACTGGGTAGAACTTGGGAAGGAGGAATGACACCAATGTCTACCATTGAATCAACAAAACTTATAAACATCCTATGGAAAGCTGATTACTCAAAAATACACCAACAACTTTGGGGGAGCACCCACTTGACAATTATGGGAAAAATAACTAAACCCAATCCAAGGTTATGAAGGAATGGAGAGAATGAAGACAAAATCTAACAATATAAATATACCTTGATGATTTAGGGGAGTAGGTTAGCATGGAATTGAGGAAGAAGAGAAAAAATGGGGGGGAGGGTCCTGGTCATTGTTTTGCTTCCAAATGGGGGAGTGGAGCCCAATTTGGGATTTAAAAAGGGGCAAAAAATGAAACGGTGTCGTTTCTAGATCCTGTCCATGCTCCAAGGGACTACTATAGCAACCTATAGCGGTTCAACGCGTAGCGCCCCTCACTGTGCACTTATGACCACTATAACAATTATGGACCGCTATAACAACCCCCATATTAGGGTTCTGTCATAAGGCATTCAGGTTGCTCAATACTCACTTATTCTACTTCCATTAACTTTAAAATATAAATGTAAACAAGGAAATACCCTCCATTTGAATTCAAATAAAATATAAAAAAGAAATCAAAATCCCAACCATTCAAAATCCAAATTTTGCGTTTTAGTTCAAATCCGGAAGTTTTTGAGATTTTCTAAACTTGAGGGCTCAAAACGAAACATTTAAAGATTTCATAAAATTCATTAAAAATCACTCTTCAACTCATTTTTCCTCTAAAAACAATTACCAGGACTTTTGATCCCAAGAATGTCACTCTAACATATAGCCCTCCAAGGAGGTATAGGATCCAAGATTTAGTGGAGTTAGGACCCACGTGGGTCAGGGGGACCTTAGGCCGTACAAAACTTATCTACGCACGTGTACACTAGGTATGACATCTTGCCTGAATGCATGTATGATTAGAAAGTTTCTTACCCTTTTGTAAATTAGTTTTGGTTAAGGAAATAATTTTTTTCTTGGACCTAAGCCTACAAATAGGCACTACCTTTTTTTCTTTCAGCGTTGGAGGAGGCCCATTAAATGAACCAGGAGCCCAAACCATACACACATATCCAAACACACCCTCCTCTCTCTTTCTCTCTCTCTGTGTTTTTGCTTCTGTTGTTGCTTCTTCTTCTTCATTCACATATGCTTCTGCTCTACTTGTATTCTGCATAGCTAGGCACCCTACAACCGCTGCACTCCTTTCTTCTTTTGAATGAGATTCTTGCTCATTGTACCAGGAACATTACATGGATCGATTCCTGTAGAGACCTATATATAATCCGAGTGGTTTCTCGTCAAATCCATTTCCACCAAGCTTAGCTCCAGGTAGGGCACAGGTAAACCCTTAAGCTAAGGACAATGCATTACGTGTGATTTTTGGTATACTATTTCCTTTCTCTTTGTTTGCTTGTTGTCCCTATTTTACAATGTTAAGGTTATGCAAAAATCCAATTTTATTTTGCTAAAATACTGATATTTGATAAGTATTTCCAACAGTGTCATGTTTGTTGTCATGTAAATAGATTAGTTTCTCTTTAAAAAAAATCATCTGATTTTTATAGACTAATGGTCTCACAGGAATTTTATCCTCATCTTCATTCTTCAAGAAAATATCATTGAACTCGGAGGTCCAATTAGGACAATCCCCATGAAATTCTGACCTAATGGGAATTTTTCCATCCTTAAATACAACTGAATGGCTTGGGTTGGTGTGAATAAGGTTGTCAGTGAATTAAAGCCGTTCTTCCTATTGTGGTTAGGTGTTGGTCCTTGATCCTGAATATAAGGTCAAATGAACCTCTATGTCACGTAGTTAGTGTTGTAGCAACGGCGGGTGGCCTCCATGGACCTTTAATGCAAGTCTTTGTGAAGTTGACATTAAAAATGCTCAAGGAAGTTGAGCAAGTAGGACGAAAGGAACTAACTAATGTTGTGTTCCCATAAACAACATCAATGTAAAGAAGTAATAATCATAATGGTAAATGGATTACCTAATGTGATTACTACAATGGTGAATTTTGGGAACATGGATGATCTTGAAGTACTTCTCTCCAAGAATGAGTGGTGCATACATGCAAGGACTCTGGTGCTTAGGTCAGCATGGATTTGAAGTAGTGTATAGAGATGGAAAAAGTGCATACCTGATCTCCCAACATGATATTTATAGTTAAAGTAACTATTGTAGATGGTCTGAGGAAGGCACTTCATGCACATGCTCACATCCCATGATTATAGGGAGAATGTGGGATGGTAAGAAGTGGCCAGGTTACAAAAATGCCCTCAAATCTAGGTCTTGGGCTTGTAAGCTCAAATCTTAGTCTGGGATGGGCTTAAGCTCTAAATGTTGAAGTTGGATCCAATTATCTCAAGGGCTTATGTTTAAATCGTTAAAAAAAACTATTATCTACATACTAAATAAATAAATACATTATAAATAATACACCATTTAAAAATTATACTATTTTATTTTATTTTTAAGTAATAAATAAATAGAGTACCTCAAAGTTAAATAAGCTTTTCTTAAATTCTAAGTTTTACTCTATTTATTTAAATAGAATTTTTTGAAAAAAATTGAACAAAGACAAGATGAAAGCCTTAAACAACCTTGTCAAGGACCAAACTACTTACGGTTGAATACTTTTTTTGTTAGTTTTTTATTTTTTTGGTCAAATCATTTTTGTTCAATAATTTTGAAGAAAAATATGGATATAAAGCTCCGATGATTCCAAATAATTATGAAGAAAAAGATGTATATGCAGGCATATCTTCTCAATTAGAATTATCTATTGGCCTTAGAAGAATCATGGATTACTAGCCAAATTGGATCATTATGTTTTGAGAAAAATAATGATTTATCTAATGAAAAAAAAATCAATTTTTGATACCAGAAACTCACTAAAAATAACACACTTAATATTTTCTCTCACAAACATAACACAACACACATAATAAATGGAAGAGGAACTTCTTAAACTTTGATAACTTGATGAATTGATATATCAAACATGGTACATGACTTTGCCTTTTATAGGCTTTACAAGGCAATAAAATATTAAACAAAATAAAAACCCAATGTTGAAGTAACTAACATGCATGAAGTCATAAAGTTGTATTAGGATAAGGTGGGCTATGGTTTTTTAGCTATGTTATCTACTAGTAATAAAGAAAGCATGTGCTGTAATTTCTTTAGAATAACTAGTGCATGACAAATCAAGGCAACAACAATTTTGCTTTGTATCTAGCTAACACATGGTTGTTTATATGATGGGCTATTTACACCTAGATTCAAAACTATTGATAAGCTTGGTTTAATATTTCTGACATTGCCTTTCTTAAGCCAAGCTTGTAGAATTTATTATTCCAAGCATCTTCTTCAACTTGTAAAATAGCTCAAGCTTCAACGACTTTGTAAAAGATCTGCAACTTGATCTCCAGGAGACGTAATTAATTAATACTTCCTTATTAGTCACGAATTCCCAAAGCTTGTAGAATCGAATATCAATGTGTTTGGATCTCCTATGGAATACTGGATTTTTGCAAAGTGCAATTGCCAACTTGTTGTCACAAAATATCATTGTGGAAGAGCTTTGCTTCTGGCTTAAAACTTCAAGATTTGTTCTTAACCATACCGCTGTGTGGCACAACTTGCAGTTACTATATATTCCGCTTCCGTTGTAGATAGTGCAATAATAGGTTGTTTCTTTGATGACTATGACACAGCACCTGACCCAAGATGGAAAAAAAAATCCTGAAGTGCTTTTTCTTGTGTCTATATCACCTGCCCAATCACCGTCTGTATATCCAACAAGTTCCACATTATCAGTATTTTCATAAAATATTCCATCATTCAGGTACCTTTGATATATCGAAGAATCCGTTTTGCTGCTTGCAGATGTCAGGCTCGTGGCTCCTCCATAGATCGACTGAGTAGTCCAACTCCAAATACTATGTCTGGCCTAGTTGTTTAAGTATCTCAGGTTTCCAATCAAGCTCTTGAAATAAGTAGAATTGCAGTTCTTCTTTTATCTTTTTTCATTAGCTTCAATTTTTCTTCAATTGGAGTAGCAACTAGTTTTGAATTTTCCATCTAGAATTTCCTCAAAATGTCATTCGCATATTTCTTTTAAGAAATAAAAATCCCATCATCCTTTTGAATGACTTTGATGCTAAGAAAATAAGACATCGAGCCTAAATCAGTCATTTCAAAATGTTTCTCCATAGCCTCCCTGAATTCTATAATTATCTTCAAATTATTGCCTATGAAAATCAAGTCATCAATATAAAGACATACAATAAGAATATCTCAGGCTCAACTGATTTAATGTACAAAGCATGTTCAAAAGGAAATTTCTACAAACCATTCTCAATGTAATAGGAGTCAATATTCTTATACCATGCTCTCTGTACCTGTTTTAAACATACAGAGTTTCTTCAATTTGTAAACTTTATCTTCTTCTACATGGGATCACATATCCTACAGTTGTCAACATATACTTCTTCTTCCAAAATGCCATTCAAATGCAGATTTAACATCCATTTGATATATCTTCGACTTATTTTGGGTAGAAAGTGAAATAATGATGTGAATTGTGTCTAATCTAGCAACAAGAGCAAATATTTCAAAATAATCAATACCTGACTTTTGTCTACCTCTTGCTACTAATTTGGCCTTAAAATGATCAATCTCACCATTGGGCTTGTACTTAGTCTTGTATACCTACTTGACTCCAATTAGCCTTTTCTCTAGATAAATCAATTAGCTCCCATGTATCTTTCTTTTCAATTGCATGAACATACTCATCTATGGTTTTTCTTCAATTCTTATCATTTGAAGTTTCTTCATAACTCACTAGCTCACAATCTGCAAATAGAGAAAAATTAACAATCTCTTTATTAGACAAGTCATTATCATTACCCACAACATAGACCTTCAATCTGCTTGTGCTCATCATTCCTTTAAGGTCAGCTGGATGATTCCGATTAAGTTGATGTTTGTGGATGTTAATCTTTTTCTACATAACTATCAGGAAATGTCACGTGCTCCTCCAGATTTGGCTAACCGTCCATGTTCCTTTCTCATCAAACATTACATCTCTTTGATTATAACCTTCTTTGTCTCTGGATTATACAACTTATATGCCTTTGAGTTCATACTATAGCCAATGAAAATGCATTTCTCACCTTTATTGTTTAGCTTCTTTCTCAGCTTATCAAGTACATTGGCATAAGCAATACACCCAAAAACTCTTATATGGCGTATTGATGACTTTCTTCCACTCCAAGCTTTTCTGTGTCTTATCACAAACATTCCTTGTAGGGCACCTGTTCAGAAGATAAACTACAATAACAACTACTTCTGCCCAATATTCTTTAGGCATTTGTTTGAATCTCATCATGCATCTTACCATATCCATGATTGACATGTTCTTCTTTTCTACTACTATTCCGGGGTGTGTATCTGGTTGTCAATGATGTTGAATTCCTTGTTGCCCAAAGAAATCTGCATAGGCAAGATACTCCCTATCCTGTTTTCTTAGAATCTTGATTGGAGCCACTTTGTTTCTCCACAAATGCCTTAAATGATTTAGAGGCATCACAAGCTTCTAATTTATTTTAGAAAATACACCCATGTTTTTTTTGCTAAAATCATCAATAAAGGTGATAAAATACCTGCTACCACCATGAGTTTGTACATCAACATTGCATAGATCTGAGTGCACAATTTTGCTATCAGGATTTTCCAACAGGAAATGAATCTCTGTGTTTTTTTTTCCCAATTGACAAGTCTCATAGACACAATTAGGAATTGTGTAAATTATAATCACCTCCCCTAATTTGTGAAAATGCAACTAATGCCCCTTCAGTTGTCCAACCTACATTCACATCCCATCTGGTTGTCAAATTTTAAGTATTTATATTACACTCACATCCCTCACTAACAGAGCACCGTTAGTAAACTTAACAGAAAATTTTTATAATATTAGCTATTCATAATTAATAAAATTATAAAAATACCCTTACATACTCTACTTGTTAATTGTGAAAAAAACCTAAATCCCCATCTCTTACTTGCTAGATGACAACAGAGTAGTAATGGCATTTTTATAATTTTATTAATTAAAAACAATTAATATCACAAAAATGCCATTATGTTAAGTTTCTTAACGGTTCCTGTTAATAAGGGTGTAAATGTAATATAAATATTTAAAATTTGACAATAGAGGTAAATTACACTAGGGGAAGTGAGTGTAATTTACCCTTAGGAATTTCAACAACTAGCATACTAGAAATAAGCTCTTTTCTAGATAAATAATTTAATCTAGAAAAGTGAAAGTGTCCAAAACACATGCGATAACTAGTTATCATTAGGTATAATAGAACTCAAGTAGGAAAATTTTTCATGCTACATTTTCATGGAAAAAGCCTATTTGAAATCATTTTTGCCTTTGCAATACTTCTCTCATCCTTATCAAATATCGTGCAGTAAACATGATAAATCTAAATGTTATAACCTTTCTCTAACAACTGTCCAATACTCAATAGATTGTGATAAAGTCCAGGGGCATAAAACACATCAGAAATGAAATTGTGAGAGCCATCTTTCAATTTGATTTCTATCGACCTTTTCCTAACATAGGAAGATTTGTATTGTTGCCAAATGCAATAGATGATTTAACTAACTCATCAAGTGAAAAGAATAATTACTTTTTGCCACACATGTGATTGGTACAGCAAGTATCCAAATACCATGTATTTTCATATTTTGAAGAAGAATTGCTTGTTAGAAAAAGACTTTGTGAATTAGAAATGTCACCAATTTCTTGACATTGGTTTTCAACAACATTAGCTTGATTATTGAAGCTATTCTGACTATCAGCTTGACTCTACAATTTAGCTTTGTGACCAAATTTCCCTAAGTGGAAACAGTTGAAATTTGTTCTCTCCAGTAGTAGTTATTTCTTCCTCTTCCTCGGCTAAGGCCCAAAATTGTTTCCACCTTTTCCTTGGCTAGGTGGTCTGAAACTATTGCTTCTTCTTTGACTATAGTTACTGTCATGAACTCTATCTGAAACCTCATCTGCCTCTACTTCTATTATTGTAGCCTCGACTTTTGCTTCTCCATCATAGCTTGATTCAGCATCATTGTTTAGATTCACCCGACTCTTCAAGGCTTTTTCTGTTATTTTTCTGTTATGTCCAAAACTCTCCTGACATGGCTTTCTACGTTGCATTGCAATTTTGCAATTGTCATTTTATTTGTATCATAGGATTCCAATATTGTAGTCACCATACGATCAAACTTTATCGCATAGTGCGTAGAATTTTCTCTACTATCTAATTCTTCTCTCCATAGACTCTCATCTTATTAACAAGGTTAGTAACATAAGAAAAATATTGCTGAACAATTTTTGAGCTAGACATCTCATACCTTTCATATTCTCTACGCAAGAATTGCAATTTTGATTTTTGTGCCTTACCTTTATAAAACAACTTCAAAATATCCCACGCTTCTTTGGTGGTTTTGGCATTGGCTATTTCGCCACACACCGAATAATCTATTCCTTGATGAATTTGTGATAGCGCCAATTGATCTTTCTTTAGGAGCTTCATCAGCTCCTTCTTGTAAACCAGGATTAACAAGGCTCCAAATATTGTGAGCCCTTAAGTGAATTGCCAAGAAGGTCTCCATAACTGCAATCCAATTTCTCATCTAATTTGGAACTTGACCAAACAATATTATAATTGTTTGCCATAATGACACTAACTTTTGAGAACACTCTTATTCCTCACACACTCTCTAAATAAATTGGCGTTGTATTTAACCAGCTATACCAATTTGATATCATAAACTCACTAAAAAAAATGCACTTAATATTTTTCTCTCACAAACATAACACAACACACAGAATAAATGGAAGATGAACTTCTTAAACTTTGATAACTTGATAACTGATATATCAAACATGGTACATGACTTTGCCTTTTATAGGCTTTACAAGGCAATAAAATATTAAGCAAAATAAAAACCCAATATTGAAGTAACTAACATGGATAAAGTCATAAAGTTGTATTAGGATAAGGTGGGCTATAATTTTTCAGCTATGTTATCTACTAATAATAAAGAAAGCATGTGCTGTAATTTCTTTAGAATAACTAGTGTTTGGCATATCAAGGTAGCAATAATTTTGCTTTGTATCTAGCCAACACATGGTAGTCTATATGATGGACTATTGACACCTATGCAAAACTATGGATAAGCTTGGTTTAATATTTCTGACAATTTTGCTATTTCTTTTATTTTTCGAGTCAAATTTTGCTTAGTTTTGAACAGGAGACTTATGAATTTTGAGGAGCTTTCTAATGAGGGAATTGAAGAAGTAAAAAAAAAACAATATGGATAAAAAAAATTTATGCAAATAAAAAAATTATTTTTGTTCAACTACTATTAGTGAATACTTCTTATAGGTTTTGTCTATGGCACATTAGATGAAGTATGGTATATCACACATCCGTTATTTAGATACATTTGTAAAGTGTAGCTAAATGTGAAAAATGTGGCAAATCACATATCAATTTAGCCACATTTATTTAAAAGTGTAGCTAAATTTATTCACGACACTTTCAAATACATCTAGGCACACTTTTAAATGTAGCTATATGCTTGATGTGTGACACACCATGCTTAACTTAATATACCATAGCTTTCACCCTTCTTATTGAAAAAAAAAAAAGATTGCATTCTCAGTTTTTATGTGGTAAAGCAAGTGGCCAAGCCCAGTTAAGGTTTCGATTTGATCCGTTCTTCAAAAAAAACAAAACTCACGGACGAGGCCCAACGGCCCGTAATCATAAAAAAAAAAAAGACTTCCTGTGTTGTTCAATTCATGTTGGTGAACCGATATTTCAGTTTTCTGCGAAGAACTCTTCATCTATGGCGGCTTCGCCGGCACCCACCACAGCAACCACCAGCAATGCCACCGCCACAGCTTCTCCGACGCCGCCGCATCCGGCCGCCCCACCGTCGCCGGCGAAGACGGGAACCCTAGCGCTTGCCGCTGCGAATCGCACGGCGAAATCCCAACGCGGCCAGAACAAACCCAAGTGCAAACAGTGCGGCAATGTCGCTCGTTCTCGGTCTTTCCTCTCTCTCTCTCAAATCAATTTCTGCGTTCCCTAATTAAAATTAATTGCTGATTTCAAAGATTACATGATTGAAATACTATAAAGTGTGATTTTGTTTGTTTCTAATTTCAGTGGTTATTGTATTGTATGGTTGGTGGTGCAGGTGTCCCTATGAATCGTGCAAGAGTTGCTGTTCCAGGAACCAAAACCCTTGCCACATTCATGGTGCGTTATCCTCTCGATTCGTTTTGCTCTCTCCAGTGCTTCATTTTTTAATTATTATTACCTCATTGCCTTTGAACATTTTTTTTTTTTGGATTTTAGTGTTCTTTTTTATCAAAAGTTCATGTCAAAAAGTTTATTGCTTCTAGTTTTGTACATATTATCTTGTTCGGTTGTGGTTTGGAGAAACACTTACAGCCTGTTTGGTTATCAACCAATGGGGCTTCCCAGACAGTTATGCCGCATACCAGTGCAACTTTTGTGAGGAGTGAAAAATTGATTCTACATGCTATTCAAACCGACCATTAGTAGTTGTCGCATATAAGTGAGATCGAGTGAGAGCATAGTTGATAACTATAGCATGCTTTTGATGTTTTCCTTGTTGTTATTTGGTGTCTCCTCATCGTGATGCTAAACTGCTTAGGCAGTAATGCAAGTTCAATCACTAGGCACAGTTTGGATCATTACTTTCTTTCCCTTAAGCCACTAAATAAGGATCTATATTGGGCTAAGTTCAGCACTTTTGTCAAACATCCCAGCTCAAATATAGGTTTGATTTGCAACTTCAACAGGCCCAGCTATGGATTGACCAAATTTTCTCCATTCTGGAAATTGGCAGGTCAGGTGGTATTATATGTATGATGGGGTCACATCGAGTGTGAGAGCACAAGGTGGAATAAAAAAAGGATTTTCTTATAACACATGGTCTTCATTGATCTGAGAAGGCGTACGATAGGGTACCAAGAGAGGTTTTGTGGGAGGTCTTAGAAAAGAAGGGAGTTTGGATAGCCTACATTAGATATGTATAATGAGGTCACAACTAGTGTGAGAACACAAAGCAGGGTAACAAATGAATTTCCTATAGGGGTAGGACTGCACCAAGGATCAACATTGAGTCCTTATCTTTTTACCTTGGTCTTGGATGTGCTAACTGAATATGTTCAAGACCTAGTGCCATGGTGCATGCTTTTTGCAGATGATATAGTTCTAATAGGAGATTCAAGCGAAGAAATAAATGAGAAGCTAGACTTATGGAAACAAGCTTTGGAAGATCATGGTATTTGTATGAGTAGAAGTAAGACAGAGTATATGAAATGTAAGTTTAGCAAAACATGTACAAATTCTAATGTAGAAGTGAAAGTGAAAATTGGAGATGATATTTCACCGCATGTCAGAAGGTTTAAGTATCTTAGATCTATTATCCAAAATGATGGCCAATTAGAAAGAGATGTAAATCATAGGATCCAAGTTGGATGGTCAAAATGGAAGAGTGCTTCGGTTCTGTGTGATGAGAAAGTACCCCTAAAGCTAAAGGGTAAATTTTACACAGCTATAAGGCTAGCTATGCTACATGAGACTGACTATTGGGAGTCAACAAGAAAATAAGCTCAATGTTACAGCGAAGAGGATGTTGCATTGGATGCATGGTCATACTAAGCGAGATAGGATTAGAAATGATTGCATTAGAGAGAAAGTGGGGGTTGCATTTATTGTAGAGAAACTAGTAAAGTCTCATCTCAAGTAATTTGGGCATGTGAAAAGAAGGCTGATAGATGGGTAGAGGCACGATTGTCAAGAGCATGCTCTAGAGCATAGGAGCGTACGCTCTTATGAACCTAGCAGAAGTTGTCGTTTTCGTTCTTGGTGCCGGTGTGCTTTGGCCAGCATCAAAGCGTCTTGCTAGTTCACAGGAGTGGTAGGAGCAGCCTCACCATGTGATCCCCTCCTCTGTCACTTGAGTCTCCACTTCTCACTCTCACTCTCACTCTCTCTCTCACACAAGCTCCCTGTCTATGCATTGCGCCCGATTTTGCCTTCTCCGAAGCCTCCATTGGCCATCGCGCAACCTTTGGCCACTGGTCCACCGTTCGCATTTGCCTTCAGTGGTCTTTGCAAATCAGCCCTCTTCTTGTGTTCGCTCTTTCTGCCTTTGCTTCTCTTCTTTTTTATTTTTGGGGGGTCAGATTTGCTTTTCTCTCTCTGTTTGGGTTTTGGCGTTTTGCATGTGCTGGTTAGTGGATCTTTGACACGTGTGGGTTATTATTTTGAGTGTGGAGTGTGGTTCAGTTCTCTTTTAGTCATGGGCGTGGTTCAGGTTGTGTGGGTTTTCTATTAAGTGCGGGACTGTGGGTTTTTATTTTTATTTTTGGGTGTGGGCTGTGTGGTCTTGTGTTAGTGTTCTGTTACTGTTTGTGTTTCTTTTTTTTTGGTAGTGTATTGTTTGTGTTTCATTAGCATTAAAAACTTCTTCAGACTGAAAAGAAAAATTAAAAACTTCCACATATTTTTGCTTATTTTTTATTAGGTATTATTTGAGAGAAAAAAAATGTCAAGGGGAGAAGCTAATGAATTATTATGTTAATTGTGAATTTATGTATTTTTAATTGAAGTATTATTATGTTAATTGTGACTAAGTTTGCATATTTGTGTTGTCATATGCATATATATTTGTATGAATATAATTTATCTATTCTAGTAGGAACGTATGTTTTGTGCCACGTTCCTACGCTCTTCGTTCTTGTACCCCTAATCCGTTCCTACGTAGGAGCTTACTCTTGACAACCTTGGGTAGAGGCTTTAATAAGAGAGTGGATCAAATGGAAGGTAGTCCAAAGGCTAGGGGTAGAGGAAGATCTAGAAAAACTATAGGTGAGATTATGAAAAGGGATGTAGAAATAAATTATTTAAATATAAATATGATATATGATAGAATACTATGGTGTCGTCTGATCCATGTAGCCGACTTTACCTAGTGGGATAAGGCTTAGGTTGTGGTGGTGGTTGTTGTTGTATAGGGCTGCACCAAGGGTGAACTTTGAGTTCCTATCTTTTTACCTTGGTCTTGGATATGTTTACTAAACATGCTTGAGATCAGGTGCTATAGTGCACGCTTTTTGCAGATAATACAGTTCTAGTATAAGAATCAAGAGAAGAAATAAATGGAAAGCTAAAGCTATGGAGACACACTTTGGAAGCACATGATGTTTGTATAAGTAGAATTAAGACAAAGTATGCAGAGTTTAAGTTTAGTAAGAGGTGCTAATTCTAACATAAAAGTGAGAACTTGGGATGATTCCATACTAAAAGTCACACAATTTAAATATCTTGAATCTAGTATCTAAAATT
Source organism: Dalbergia oliveri (assembly GCA_030441495.1). Classification (NCBI taxonomy): domain Eukaryota; kingdom Viridiplantae; phylum Streptophyta; class Magnoliopsida; order Fabales; family Fabaceae; genus Dalbergia; species Dalbergia oliveri. The sequence continues at coordinate 37,871,127 of JAMLFY010000001.1, read as the reverse complement.
TGCGGAAATAGATAGAGATGGACACTATAGAAGTCAAGCTGAGTGGATGAAATGGAGAAATGCTTCATTATGTGATAAAAAGGTACCACTCAAACTGAAGGCAGAATTTTAATACAAAGCTATAAGACCGTTGATGTTGTATGGGACTAAATGTTTGGTGGTAAAAAGCTAGCAAGGAAATAAGCTTAGCATTGCTAAGATGAGGATGTTGGATTGGATGAGTGGGTGCACTAAACAAAATAGGATTAAGAATGAATACATTAAAGAGAAAATTGGGATAGTGTCTATTGTAAAAAAGATAGTAGAATCCGCCTTAAGTGGTTTGGACATGTCTAGAGAATGCCTGTAAAAGCCCTAGTAAGGAGAATAGATTAGATGGAGGGTAGTCCTATAACTAGAGGTAGAGGAAGACTTAGAAAAGACAATAGGTGAAATTGTTAAAAGAGATCTTAATTTTAGTGAGTTAAATTTGAGCATGATTTGTGATAGAACTCTATTGCATCATCCTATGAACTACAGACATGGACACATGACACGACATAGACTTGGAGGCACACCTTACTCATAAAGTTATAGGACACAGACACGACATGTGTGTGTGTGTGTGTGTAAGTCATGAAACCATCTCTTCCAAAAGCTTAAGCTGATGGGTAAGGCACATAAATAGTTTTATATTCTAATACGCCTCCTCACGCGAATGCCTCTTTTTTGGATTTGAGCGTGAACATTTTTATCAGAATAAGAGTTCAAACCCTTAACCATTTAGTCATAGTGGCTTACCATCTTAGAATTGAATAAGCCTAACTCAACCCCAAAAGCTAGCTCAAGGGGGAGGGTTGCCCAAGACTTATAAAGGCTATCTAGGCATTATCTCTAGGCAATGTGGGACTTTAATATACCCCACGCTCAAGATTGGACAAGGACTTGGAACATGAAATTTGACTACTGGACATGTGGGGGGTAGCCTAATAACAACAATAAGATAGGCTCTGATATCATGTCATAAAACCATCTCTTCCAGAAGCTTAAGCTGATGGGTAGAGGTACATAAATAGTTTTATATTCTACTATACATAATATATGCATATATACACACATACGAAATTAAGATGAAAAATTCACAATTCATAATATGATTTATGTTTATATTTGAAGTCAAGATACACAATACTTTAGATATTTATGGATGTCAAACTATCAATTTTCATTACTTCCTGAACCCCTCTCAAAAAACATAGGGCATTCTTGATATATGTTATTTGCACTTCTTATTTCTAAGCCTCCTATTCTTTTTTTTTTTTTCCTTTTTTTCTTATTTTGAACTTTTTCTTTTTGTCAAACGAAACTTGGATTTGATTGAGATTTTGATGTTTCTTAAGTTGGTCCATAAAGAAATGAAAACAAAATATCCAGAAACAGAAAAAAAAATGTGTTTGGTTTTGTCTACAACGTGTCTGAGCCGCATCCATTGTGTGTCCAAGTTAGAAAAAATTTTTTAGTTGGACATGTACGAATGCATGTCGAACACGTGCCGTATGAGCGTCCATCTGGTGTCGATGTCTCATGTGTGACACGTAGACCAATTTGGTGTGCCCATGTTTCCTAGGCGTCATCTAATTTATATAGCTAGCCCCACCTTGTGGAAGAAGTCTTAGTTATTGTTGTGGTGCTATTGAAATAATTATGTCATATTTTGCACTTAACCCTGAGATACTTGTGGACATTTAAGATCTCTTTAAAACACTTATTAGTTTGTATAAGGATAGTGCTCATACTATATATATGCAGATAATCACCATCTACATTCAGGTCAGAATATCCAGGATTTGGTAATTTTGACCCTCATGCTGTGGCTGTGTAAGATGGACATTTATTCAGAATTCAGAATAACCTGTTATTCGTGAAGGTTGTGCTCCAAAAAGAATGATGACCAGAAAACCATCAATATTCCGTGTGAGACTTTGATCCCTTGTGCTAGTAATGTAGAATTCCATATAAACTTGCTGTCCTGCTCGGTTTGATTTGCTATTTGAAACAAAGTGAAGCATTATACTTCTGTTCAGGGAAAAAAAAATCTTTTAAAAAGAGTTACATCAATCCAATTATTTCAGAAAAATTAGGGATCCCTGTGTTGTCATTGTTCTATTAGGAAACAGCTTAATTTCAGTTCATACCTAGCAGTGCAGTCAATTGCGCCAAATAGCAATTCTATTGCAGCGGAGTATTGTCGCTTCTCCAGAACTCCTGTAACATCAAATTTCAGTGTCACAGTGTTAGGATCCATTTGCAAGGTATAGGACTTGAGCCCCATGTTGAAAAGCATGAGATTCCGGTGTGGGGTTTTTAATACCTTGGGCTTTCTAATCACAGTGGCTAGCTTTTGTGGTGCGGTTTTCCCAAAGTTCTTATCAATCAGTATCAAAGCCTTCCACTATGTGTCTCGGCTGTAATTGGGGGGCATGGGTGGTGATGCCGGCATTGCAGTGTTTGCTCGGGACTAGTCAAGGGGCTGGCGCACAGCCAACCCGTGTGGGCAATAGGACTGCGGAAAGTGGGGGATGTCAGGATCCATTTGGAAGGTTTTTCAGAGATAGGTGCACAGGTGGAAAATTACACAGGGTATAGTCAGGCGGAGTGAGAGAAGGCACGGAGGACGAAGTGACAACCTTAAGTGGCGAATTGAATCAACGACTGTGAAAAGAAAGTGAAATGAGCAGAATTGTTAGGAGAAATGATGACAAGCTGGTCCACCAAGTGATCGTCGTCCGCTAGGTAACCACCTCCATCTCTCCCACATAACCAATAGATACGTGACACATGGTGAGTAGTCATAGGGTGTGAGGCTCGAAAGGCGGCTGATAAGACGACTGACTAGACCAAGATGGGGCAGGTAAGGTCGTATGACGTGATGTGTGGAGACGCGGGAAGGTAAGGGGAAGTCATATAAATACCTGCAAGGACGAGGAAAAGGGGTCGGCAATATTCCTTACACACTTGGATTCTTCCAGCTCGTACGATCTCTGAACCACCCCCAAACACAAGATGTGAGACTTGAGTCCCACATCGGTGGTATGGAATTCCGCCTGCGTGTTCTTGGGCTTTCCAATCACAGTGGCTAGCTTTTGTGGTGTCGTTCTCCCGAGGTTCTTGGCCATTGTGGCCGCATTGTGAAGAGTTAGACTCAGCTGGAATAGGGGCCATTGTGGCTGCTGTACTCATCATAGATCGAAACTGCTGTTTTGTCCACCATTAATACAAGTTATAGTTTTTTTAGGAAGTTTTAGGACCTCCCTGATCTATCACCCACACACAGGGAATTTAGGGTTTCAGCCGATTTCTCTGCCTTCATTCTTTGAAAGAAAAACATCCTAAATTGCATGCATGGAGGGTTTTCACTGTGCCACTGTTTCAGCTTTTTCTGAGGTAACTTGATAGCAACCCCAAGCCCATCATGGCGTATACCTGCAAGAACAGAGAGGAATTGGGCTGTGTTAAGCCCAAGGGGAGAGTAAGGACAAAACAGGAAGTTGTTATACATGCTGAGAGTGCAGTCATGCATGCTGAGTAGGAGAGAGAATTATGATTCTGAGATTTGCTAGTTGTACGAGGTTGTAACCGTGCAGTGAGGTTGGGGGAAGGGTAGATGAGTCGAGAGAATTGAGAATGGACTTGAGAGGCTGAAGAGCTCTTTTATGCCCAGGACTTATTCCTTTTCCTTTGCATTTCCATATTTGTTTCTTGTTGATACTAAAGAAAATATATACATTCCTGGACTGAGCTTGAGCTTGAAGCTTCAGTCACAGTATTATTCTAAAAACAATATCCCTTCTTTCTCTTACTGATACCAGTTATAACATAATTCATCCCTGTTGTGGCCTTTTCTGACTAACCCACCCCGGTTTCACACTCTCTGCAGTGCTTTCCCTCCTTGTCATCCTGTTAAGGTTTTGAGTACTTATACATTATTTACATTGTATCTGCTATCTTTGGTGTAGTGGCCTTTTGCAGTCTGCTTAGCATCAATATCTTTTTTGGTGTTGACTGTTTTGTGCTGCTATCTAGGATTAACAAGTTTGGTTTCCAGAGGAAAATGGAAGATTTAAATGTCTATTTGGAAACAAATCATGCAAACCCTGATGCTCTTTAAAATATTCAATTTTCTTTTGTAATCGTAGAGAGGCACGTTTCTTTTGGTGAGTTTTTAATGTTGAAATAAGCAATTGAAAAACTGTACATGCTAAAGTAATTGGTTGCAGTGGTAGTGGATTGCAATCTCAGATGAATTTACCTGCAATATCAAGGTTCAAGGGTTCGAATCCTAGAGTCATCAAGTACTTAACCACCATCTCCTATATAGCCTGTGAGCAATTGCTAAGACGGGAAAAAAGACTAGAAAAATGTGTATTTTTTTTTTTTAAGAAAGGAAAAAGGAAGCATAACTGCATATGGTAAGCGTCTAGTTGCTTCCAATCATAAAAGAGTCTCCCTTATACTTGAACTTGAATTATAACAGGAGAGTATATTGGGTAATGTTATAAGATAATGTTAATTTGGCCTTGCTCATTCTAACATGCTTAGCTTATATTTCTTAACTTGGCCGGGATAAGTAAACAGATATTGTTTAGAGATTTTTTTATTGTAATTTGTTTAGTTGATTATAGTGCAAGTACTTCTAACTAGTGCATCATAAATATAACTGTTTTATTTATTAAGAAGTTGAAGTAAGAAAAAGTAGCAACAAATAGATAACCTTAGTCTGTGAAACTGTTGGCAAGATTGAGAATATCTTTATACTTTCTCTTACTTATCTTAATATTTGCGATATTATAAAAAATCCTAAGAGTTTCTCATCTCTTGCTTCATCTTTTTCATTTCTTACGGTGAATGCAGTGTTAAAAGCAAATTCGACTATTCCTGAAAAGACGCCATCTTCTGGTGCTGGCCCACTTGACCAACAGTCCTCAGAACCACCTCAATCAACGTAAGTTATGCATATCAGCACCTCATACTTGGATAATTTAGTTTTACTATTTCAAGCATGGCAGGCTTAACTAAAATAAGAAAAGATGTTTAGTTATAAAAAGAAAATAGAGACTTGATTTTTCAATTCTGCAGAATAGAATTGCTTTTCTCTTCTGAAAATGCGGTTGGACTCTGGTGCAGTGCACACAGTTGATTCATATTTTTACCTCACATGAATTATGCTATTTAGTCACTGCTAATTCTTGTGCCAAACTTTCAAAACTCAAGTTACCCGACTCAAATTTTATTGCAAGAGATTGCTGCCTGCATATATATATATATATATATATATATATATATATATATATATATATATTTGTGCCGTTCCAATGTTTTTCTTAAACTTCCAATTTGTTCCCCTTGTTATTTAGTTGTTCTCGTTCTGGTGGCTTGATTGATTCAACTATACCATCACAGATTTATAGTATTTTTCAGAGTCAGCTTTTTCACCCTGGAACTGAGGATTTTCTTTTTGCTTTTTGTTTGAAAAGTGCAGGTAGAGTTGTGTCGCTTCGGCAACTTTCCAATAGTTTTGCTCAGTTCAATAATTTGCACGTTTCCCTTCAATCAAGAAAGCCACTGACTAGAAAGGTAGATAGACTCTTGTAACACCCAACATTGCTTGGTTAAGTCATAAGTGCACAACTTGTTTTGGCAAGATGTATTTGGTTTGAAAGAAACAGAATTGTGAGTGATTGCAGGATGCTGGTGCTATCAACGAATGGAGATTTTCCAAGTTAAAGGAATATAAGGAGCGAAGCATTGAAGTCAAAACTGAAGCTTTTGACCGATACATGCAGAATGTAGGTTTACTGGAAGAAGTATTATCTGTGAAGTCTTTGGATGACAATGCGCCCTCTTCATCGGAGTCTAACCCTACTCCAATGGAGAACAATGACATAATGATCCCTGGGTTAAAATTGCAACTAAGGTCAAACTCGACGATAAGTGATCAGGGGAGAATGAGAATACAACAAATTGTAGACGAGGGATTAAAGAAGCTTCAGAAGTGTGCTGTAGGTCGCAATGAAACGGTTGATAAAGAAGCTAATAAAGCTTCTAAAATGGGAAAGAGGATCGAGAGGTTGTCAGCTATAAGTGATCTCATCGATAAAATTAATAAAGCCCGCAGTGAAGAGGATTTGAAGTCATGCTTGGAGATGAAGTTCAAACTCTTCAATTCAGATGAAGGCTCTGGCATGATACAACTGCAAGACAACGAAACGCATAAGAATGAAACTGCTGAAGGTGATGCATCACCAGCAAAGGAATTGGATTTTTCTATACCGAAATTGGTTGGGGCTACTGAAATTGATCAAGAAATTCTCAACACCATAGACAAACAATTTTCTTCTCTAAGCATGTAGTGAAGTTATGAGTGTACATTTCTTAATAGTAGGTTTTAGCTTCTGAAGTGAAATAGAAATCTAAATGTTGTATTGGTAATGGAAAATTGTATCCAACTAGAGTTTAGGAGTTAAGATGGAAAGCCAGAATGAGTTGAAATGTTGGATGAGTAATTGGAATTTTTTTCCCGATAGGTAATCAAGGCTCAACTCTTAAAAATATATTTTGATCATACATCTTCCTTTTACGTTTTGTTTGGATTTTGATCTATGTAGATCAAAGTATAAGTAGATAGTTACTTCACAAAATAACAAGAGCCACTGTCACAATAATGCACAACACAAGTGGCACAAAACAGTATGAAGTAATGTAAAGGCACACAAATCAAAAAACACAAAGTTTGAAACTCGAGGAAAAAAACATGTGACACGAAACACAAATCAACTCTTCAACTCAATATGTGCCTTGTCTCTGGGCATCGACATTCTCCGAATGATCCAACTATTAATGTTCTCCTACCAATCCCAACAACAAGACCATCCTCAAACACACCTACACTCAACCAAGATCGAAAAATAGTCTCTGGACTTGGAATGAAAGGTTTTTACCATTGGTATCCCTGAATACTGGCAAAAATCATGTCCACTGATTGTTTAATGCATCAAGTACAATGCCACGATGCAGTTGCCTCATTTTGTTTGGCAAAATCCAGTGTCTTTTTCAGCATTTTACTTATATTATTATTACTACTACTACTGTCACTGTGTAATCCTTGTCACACTAACTCGAATAACGTACGCTCCTTGCCACTAATGTTGCAATAGGCGTCATAGGCTGATGCAAGTTGACAATGCACCATCAACTGCTTTTGGGGCATGTTTTTTTTGTCGGCAAACTGCATCATCGATTAAGTGCACATTCATTTTCAATCAGAGCCCCATTGTTCAAGTTTAGGTTGTGGTTGATTGTAGAGCCTTAGCACTGAGGACAAACAGCCTGTAGGTGAATAGGGTGAATTGTGCTGCTGAGTTGAAATTTTAGGGGAGGGGTACAGTAATTTCCATCGGTTAATACCTAAGTGGCTGTCTGAAATCTGACTTCTCTGAATTTTGACTTTTTAAAGGGAATAAAATAAAGCTGCATATTATGGCTTATGGAGCAGCCTCATTGGGCGAAGATAGTGGGTCAATAGCTGAAAGCTAATAAAAGTTGATCCAAAAGCAGCACGTACCTATCTATATTCTTCCCCTATATCTGTAATTCTGTATTGCTCCTTTCATCACCTTTGAAGTGAAGAAAGAAAACCATTTAGAATATGTGCTCTTCCCCGATGCCATTTTCAATAGTTAATGTCTGTATTTTGTTCAACCGACAAAATACAAAGGGTGGGAAATCTTTTATGCTAATGCTATCAATAGACTTGTGTTATTTGTATTTATTGTATATAGGATAGTGTTAACTTATACTTAATTTATTATTTGATGAGATTTGAATTGACTTAAATCCATACCCATTTAATGATAGATGATATATGAGTCACAAATATCCACACATGAGACAAACAATATTTTTCTTATCGATATGATTATTATTATTGATAACACACTGAAACAACATGTACCTAATTACCTACATGATTCACGTAGGTACTTTGCTAGTGCTAGTCCACGTGCAGCTGCAGCAGCTTCAGTGGTTTTAGAAGTAAAATGCTTGTTTCAATGGGACACTCAAGCACTTGATTATGCATGATTTATTGTTTATCTTTGTATCATTGTCATATAGCCTCATCAATTCATATGGCTTGTTGGTTCTTGTGTCAAAAGAATCCAATATAGAGGAGGTGTGTTCCAAAGGCAAAAAATGCCGTTGGGAGTGTGGGACATGGAAATTCCATCTTTTGTGTAATTTCTCCTCCGAGCTTTTCAATATGCAAGTGTACATGTAGCCTTTTAGGTGCTATGTGGGTTTTTCTTAATGCAGAGAGTGCTTTTCTTTCTTTGCTTTATTCTCTTACATGCCTCTTGATCCACAACTACTTTCTTGGTGGGAATGAAACTTTCAAGGACAATTTTTTTTCCCTTGACACAAGGCTGTCATCAAATAGTACTGATCTCAAAGTTTCAATGGCTATACTCATCTCAACATCAACTTTTTTAAGAGTCTTTGCTAATTTATCAAACCCATTATCATGCCCAATGTTCTCGTCTGAACCCCTTTGATCAATGTAATGATTCTCTCTTATAAGATTTTGATTCATCATAGACTATATTATTATTATAGCCCACCAGAAACAAAAAAAGGAAGCAAGCAATAAAAAAGAGCCTATCCAAAGTGGCAAGTGCTAATCACATAATCAACCTAATCTGACTTTTTTTGATAAGTAGTACAATAAGTCTCAACCCCACTGCAGGAGGGAGCATCAGCAAGCACCTGAAAAAGAGTTTTAACACTAACATGATTCATAGGCTAAGAATGTTGCACAAAACATAACTATGGGAGACATTAAACAAAGTGATTCAAACGTTTTCGCTCATCTTGACTTACTCTCCTCAATTGAATATGTTATTTTCCTTTTGATCTTAGCATCGCCTGTTTATTAGATTGGCAGGAACATGAACCACACCGGGAATATCCTGCAAATCTCAAAAGATCAGTGTCTCACACAGATAACCAAGGATTAAGAACATATTCATTTACCATTTATTAAACATCCTCTTCAACCACGAATATTATACTAAGATGAATTCAGTTGATCATTGACCAAAGAATATATAGGCCATTACTCCAACCTTCGACATTGCCATCGAAATCATCCCTGTGAATAAATCGCATACACCAACATCTACCTTTCCATAGCACCACCATCATCTGACTTTTTCTTTACTTTTGAACATTGGTAATTTGTGGTTCAAATAACTCTATCGATGGTCCAATTAATTATATATATAGATATATATTATATAACACTTTGATAAGATAACAAAATATATTGTAGTTTAACAGCAATTCAATTTCTATTCTATAGGACTTGGCATCTTACATGCTGTCCATCTGAAAGTACTCTAAATTCAATCAAGTTTGTTATTTGGTTAAGGCACGGAACTATGATATTGTGTTGGTGACAATGATAGAGGAAAGTTAAGAATATCACATGGAAATGGTGATTCCCCACAGGATCAAATTTTAAAACACAGATATTAATATAAAGACAAGTTACACTGATCTTCTCTAAAACTTTGTGAAATTTATCATCACTTCCCTCATTGTATTTAACACTGTAATAATTTGACAAATTCAAATGAGGTCAATTTAATAATTTCATAAGTTCAGAAATACAAATTTTATAAATAAGGAGGAGGTGGATGAATTTCACCAAAATTCACTTGAGAAATGATGTAATTTACCCTTGATATAATCCTATAATCCCCTGTCACATTGCCAAGACCTGGAAATCGGTTGCTATATTTCTCTTTTATAAAGGTAAGCCATGTGTATATGCTGCCAAGAATCATGGGTTCTTGGTCATCTAAATCATGGTTACTCTATGATTTGAACTGATACTGTGAGGGATTGATGGCATTTCTGTGCCACTGGAAATGGTCAAAACAGTCCTTCCAGGAAAGCTTTCACCTATGAAAAAGGCTAGGGGAAAATTCCGAAACACAAATATCACAAGTCATATTTGCCTGTCAAGTGTCAGGGGCCACATGGTTTGGCACACTGTTACAAAACTTGTAAAGTGACAAATCTCATTTGATGGTAGGTGATCCATAAGGAGGAATTATTGTGTGGAATTAGTATGAACAACTTGTGAGGTTTGTGGCTACAAGCATGTAAAAGAACATCGTTAGAGATTAGGGTAGTTTTATGCCTGCTTTCGTTGAAGGCGGAGGCTGCTGTTCTCCTTACAAAGTAGCAAGCATCACACACCTAGATGACTCCCTCTTACTGAGGTTGAGTTTCTCTTCATTTATCAAAAAAATCTTATAATTGTTTCCTCTCAAGCCCACCTATGCACCACCACTCTATTATGATTTGCTCACTATTCCCAACACAACCAACCCCTAAAGCTGTGACCAGCCCCTTCACGCTTCCAAGTGAACCGCCGCTTGAGCGCAAGGCCGTTCAGCTTTCCAACATCGCTAGCGGCAACAACAAGTTGTGTCTTTCTCCACTGTTTGCTACCATTCAGATGCAGCAACCTCGACGATGATGATGAATTCCCCAACGACCATGAACTGCAGTTGTTGCTTCGCATGCTTCTAAGCAAGGAAACACCAATACGACGCGATATGGATACAACATGACATGGACACGGGGACATGGCGATTTCACAAAATATAGTATATGATACGGTTGTATGAGAAAATAAAAATAACATACTATGATGAGAAAAATCAAATCTAAGCACTCTTCTGATTAAAAAACACCCCATAACAAAGAATTGACCAAAACAATTACAAGAATAAAATAATTTGCACAAGTTTTTATCCATAAAAAATTTTAAAAACAAATGTTTGCATAATGAAGGTGGAATTTTTGCCATGTTTGCTCGAGTCGAAACCATGTTAGTGTTGTGTGGGCTCTTAAGAAGAGAAGAAGCGGCATGGCACCTTTGACACGGATGTTTGAGTATTTCCAAAAGTTCAGTATCGCAAAGTGTCCACACAGGTTTTTGGAATTTTCATGCTTCATTGCTTCTGGGGGAAGATTGGGCAATGGAATTGTGGCCGGTGGGTGGTTGAGTAGTGGTGCAACAGGTGGGGGCGGACTGGCGAAGTAGGAGGGGCAATCTCAAAGAGGATGAAGATGACGGAGTGGTGCCTTTGGTGTGCACCACACATCGATGGAGTATAGGTGTTCTACATATAATCTCCACCATTGATATTAAGATGAATGATTGAGAGATTAGAGGTGTATGATGCTTCCTACCCGATAAGGAGCATTGCAGAATTTAACTTCGTGGAATGAAAAATTAGATTGAGGAAAAAGCTGACATAGTCCCTATTCAGAACATTGCCTTGGGCAAATTGAGTGGGTAGTTATATGTCTATAAGTAATAAACTAATTGTTTGAATTAAATAATTTTTCAGCAAATTTTATAAGAATTTAATTTTAACACACTAATTCAATTAAATCTCTTTATTTATACAATTTTTTATGTAGTAGAATGAGAATTAACCATATTTATTGATGTGTCATTACATGATTTGATTACTGTATAAAATTTTTTTACATTGTCAATATACCAAAATTAATTCCATTTTATAAATTATTTAGCAATTATGACTACAAATTTTATTTAAAAATGAAGTTTTTTACCTTACTTTTAATAATTCATTATCTTTTAATAGCTTCTGTTTTTTCTGTAGAAGTCAAGTCTTCAAGGACTTAACATCAATTAAAATAAATTAAACAAAATTATGCTCGATGGTTCAAGTTCAATCTTTGAAATTTGGCAAGCAAAAGTGATCTTAAAAGTAGCTTCAATGTGAAGGAATTTTACTTATGTTTGTCACCAATTTCTTTCAGCTTTGCACTATTGAATAGCGTAAAATCTCAATCAGATCATGAATAATGATTTGTAGTTATGCGCACCGCTAGTTATTTATGTAAAGGAAACCATAGTACATATGAAGGACGAAGCGTGCGAAGAGTTCAAATTTGTTTATATGTGGAAGAGTTTTGTTGACCAAATTTCAAATACGCTGGCAAAATGTTGACGTTTGTGTACAATTGGACTGAGGCAACATTTCCTCTCGTTGAACTTATGCGTTATTTGAGTAGAAAACTTTTACATATTCACTTAGGGTATTAATAACTTATTTTAAAAGTTAATTGAGATGGTTAGGTCTTGAAATTTGATTCAATACTTTTAAGTTAGATTAAGGTTATACGCGGGTAACCGCAGAAATCAAATAATTCCTTAATAGATATATACTTTTATAATAATTTATGAAAAATTATAAGATTTTAATGTTGAATTAATATATTTTACATAACATGATGATATTATATGGTTTATTTTGAAATTATATCATAAAATATCTCTAAAATTTTATTTCTTACTTGTAAAATTGTATAACTTTACTATGTACAATATCCAAATTCTCGTATATTGTTTGAATGTCGGGTTGACCTTGAAAGTTGGTAAAGTTTGAGTTTCAAAAATTACCCGATCTAAAATTCGGCTGAATTTGATTTTTCTAACCGTTCTTGTACCCCATCTTCAAGTATCATTTTCTTGTTGGTCAAGACAAGTTTTGAAAGGGTTCAAATTCATATTGTTCTTTATGTTGTATTGTAAGAGATTGAATTTTATCTTGAGCAAGAAAGATTCTCTTTTCTTTTTCATCAATTAGTAGGGATATACAAAAGACCAGGTAGGATTCAATTAGCTAAATCCAAATCTAGTCTGATTTTTATATTGAGTCATTTCTTGGAGCCTAGACCCGACTAGTTAGTGATTTGACTAATAAACGAAAACCGAATTTCAAATAACATAGAAAGTTATCAAATTTGTCAAATAAGAAATAAAAATTCAAGAAATATTTTGTAATAATAAAAATAAGGGATTTCTCCTAATTTATAAAGTTCATAAATCGAATTAACTTAAGATAACTTATCCTAAAAATTTACCACACGTTCACTAACCAAATTTATTAATATTTTAAACATTAATGATTAAAATACAACGTTTGGATTTAAAAGGGTACCAATACCCTAAGGGTATCAAAAGAAAAACCTAACAATAATAAATCATACTTACATAAAAATAATCCCAAGTTATATAAAATATATTAATTAAAATAAAAAAATCTTATTATCACTAATTATTATAAAAAATATTTTCTGAAAAAATTATTTGAGAGCAGGCTAAATTAGGCCAATAGAAGTGTAACCAGAACTCAACTTGAAAAATATACTAGACCAAATTTAAGCATCCAAAGCCAACCTAATAAGATGAGTTTTGGGCTGGGCAAGTCATTAACACACATAAGAATAACTCGCTAAATCATTAAAATAAAAGGCATACAATTATCAACAGACCAAGCATAGAACTGTGGGATAAAACATAAAAATTTCAGCCAGCTGATGAAACAACATGAAAATTAACCATGCGTTTTGCAGAGGAAAAGGAGTACATAAAACAATTATTGAAGAGGAGGAATAGCTGTGTTTCCTTTCTAGTGAACACGCCAAATATGTCCGTTTCCAAAATCCCATCCTGCCCCGTTGTTTTGTGAACCTTGTTCTAATTGCATGTGTATTTTGTATATTAATCTGAATAACTTCGCCAAATTTGTGAGTAACGGCTTAGTCTACATAATCTATTTTATGTGGCCTCCTCATGTAGGTTAGGAAGTTATTCAAATGGAATTGGAGTGGAATTGATATATATCATTACCATTTGACAATATTTTTGTGGAATTACTTATAAAGCAATATATACCGAGAGCCTCTTCAGGTTATCAACAAGGATTTTGGCTTGGTCGACTTTTCATTAATGTATTGTTATAATTTAGTATCAAATTTGATTTTAATTTATTTGTGAGTGATTTATAAGTATCTTTATAAATATTTAAAATAAATCTAAAAATATATATAGTCTGGCCTATATACTTTTCAATAAAAAAAAAAAGAAAACTATTTAGGCTATCACTGATTAAAATAGTCAATGCTCAGTATTATGTGTTAAAACTAAACCTTTTATTTAGCATTTGAATGAAGAAAACTACAATAATGATAAGTGTTTAATTATTTTTTTTCTCTTTTCTTTTCTTCTCCATCTAACTTAGTCAGACTTCTTTCAATTGTTTAATTATATTTCTTTGGAAGGGGGGTATTTATCATTATTACCTTAGCTCATCAACTTTTTATCGTGAAAATGACAAAATTAAAGAAAGGCAAGCGAGAGGCGACAATCCAAATGAGTTTCAAAAGCATAATATATTCAAGAAAATTCAGCACATCTCATTATATTATTACATGGTCCCTACCACACCCTCAAATTAATCCACCAACAGTGTTGCAACTCAAACCAACCAAGCATGTTTCGGAAAGGGAGTGGCTAGCTTAGCCATCAAACATCTCAATTATCATCACCCATGCTTAATTAACAAGTGCTTAATCAGCCTATTGCTTCACTGACACGGCGCAATGTTTGTGTTTGTGGGATCAAGTCAAATGAGGCAGGCGGAAATTTTGGAAGCCCATTCCACGAAAACGGATTGTCCACGACGTGTTCCAAAAGGGATTCAATAGCCAAATCCAAACAAGAAATTCCAAACTCAAGTTATGCTTAATTTCACAAATTGTATTTGCTCTTGCCAAGTCTATACGTATATAGTGATGACAATGCATGGCTCAATCAAGACGACGCCGTTCAACTACAGACACACAAATTAAATCTCTATACTATAGATGATGATGTCATGATGATACTAATGTCATGATTTGGACCAAATTCCAAATTGTTTTCCTTTTTTGTGATTTTCTTTGTGGTTAATTCTTTTCTTTTTTTTCTTTTTTACCAAAGGGATTGAGGCCATAAATTATTTCTAGGGGAAAGGGACGAGAATTAAACTCGTGATATCTTGGGCTTAAATGAGATATGCATGATACAATCACTAGGTCGGCATTTGAACTCAATCACTTGTAGCTAATATTTTATTTCACTTTATTTATATTCTTTTATTAATTAAAGTTGTGCTATTGGGCGTCCTAAAAATGCTAGTTAAGAAATCCTGGAAAAAAATTACTGTTTTCAATACTTCTTTTTATACTGATTTCTAGTATATCTGATTCATTGAAAACTCTAAAACTAGTTTTTTTTAATTCTTAAATTAGTGTTTTGGTTAGTGAAATCCTATTAATTAAATAAACAGTGTCAAAATGATGGAATTGGGTTTTAACTTTAGCTATACATGATCCAAAACTGAAACATCGACTTAAAAGCAGACCTATATTGCAGGCATGCTAGACAAGACATTTTAGAATTGAGAAAACGATTTGGCAACCTCCAACCTAAAGAATTTGCACGATTGGGGTAAGTAGACACTATTTTCTATTGGATTTTTTTGTTTCTTGATATAATGCTTTTAAGCTAACCCAATATATAAAGCACTCAATCATAATCAAATTCCCTCAATTTTTATGTAGTTATGGGATATGAGATTAGGTTTCAAGATTCTTCAGATTAAGGTTTGAAGGCTTGGACCTACAATCAGTCAGTTGCAGTTCCATCCTCATGTACACTTTTGACTTTTCCTTCATGTAACGCACTACTTACGGTCCATTTAATTTAGATTTTAGTAAAATTACTTCTGAAATAATTTATTTTAAAAGAATTTATTTATATTTGAAAATGATAGTAAGAAAGTAAGTTTAAAAGAATTAATATAAAATAAAAAAATAAAAACTAATGTTTTTTACTTCTGTTAAAATCACTTTTACTAAAAGTGATACACTTCTACAAAAAAAAAAATCAAAACAAACAGATTTACTTTTGTCATACCATTTTTTCTACAGCAACGGAAAAAAATGGGTAACCAAATAAGCTGCTAATATTTAAAGGAACACACCACCTGACCCACATTATCAAAAAAACTTTTGACACAAGGGATTTCATATATGAATTCACAAACTATCATTATTGTTTAATTGCTCCAACCATTGGCTCTAATACCACTTATTGGGCGCGAAATCAAAAGAAATACAAAAATACCAATTACACCTTCAGTCACCTAAGATTACCAATTTACATTTCAGTCCTAAGACCAATTTATTTCTTGCCCTTGATTGCCAATTTACATTCCTGGACCTAAATTGCCACAATTTACTTTTCAGTCCCTCAATTGCCATTTACATTTCATGACCTAGATTGCCATCTTTTAATTTCCTGCACTTGTGGACAATATCCAATTGGTTGCAAGATTTTCAAATTTCCTATGAGCATGTCGGCTTTTACATTTTTTGTCACTTGTGAATCCTATATCCATTGGTCGCAATATTTTTTTCTTCTTGTCACTTGTTGACCCATATCCAGTTAGTCGTAAGGCCTTTAAACTCCTGCAGCCTTGTCGGCTTTTAATTCCTGCCCCATGAGCTTTTGACTTTTCTATTAGTTCCATTGGTTTTTACTTTGGTCATTTGTGAATTTGTGTCAAATTAATTAGTTTCTTTTCTTTGCATGATTCATACATAGAGGATTTCTAAATTGCATAGTTTACATGTGATTTTCTTTAATGTTTAGACTTTTTCAAATTTAGAATTCAATATTTCTTGCATTTGTATTTCATGCATTGCAGAACAAAATCAATGTTCATGTCTTTACTCATTCCTTATGAAGACGATATGAGAACTAGATTTTTATATTTTTTTTTATAAGAAATGAGTAAAGAGCAACTGTGAACACGAATTTTGTCAAATCTCTTAATCAAAAATCCAAAAATTTGCATATTTCATAATTTAAATGAATTTCTTTTATAGTCTTTTCATCTATTTATTTTAAATCAAAAAACATATAATTATTGTTAGCCCATTTTCTACATAAAATAAAAATGAAAAATGCTCAACCCATTTTAATTCCTTTAGCCCATTCTAATGTGTATTCAACCCATTTTATTTTATTTCTTTTTTTGTCAAAGCCCACAACTTGCATGTCCATGAGTTCATATTCATAATAATAATAAAAAAAAACAAATAAACGAAAAGAACAAACAAAACACACAGATTTCACCTTGTCCTGTCCATTTATAAAACAACAAAAAAAAAAGGGGGAGACAAAAGGCTGTAACGGGCTGACTCCATGCCAAGACCCCGTGAAGCCACAATAAATGGGGATGATGAGGATGCGAACACAATGATGAGCTCTTCCCTACTCTACACAAGAAGGTGAGCCTCCTTTCGTGATGAGCTGGAAGCTTGAACGTTAACCAGCTGGGAACCCAAGTTAACGTGCAAAATGGGATCATCAATGATTTTAAAAACAACTATAAATAAGCCCATCAATAGAATACACAGGGGATTCAAAAAAGATCAATCAGGAAACACACAGAGCATATACTTTGGGAGGGGGATCATCTTTGGCCTTCATCTTCCTCAAAATCTGAATTTTTCATCACCATTTCTTTCATCCATCGTCATTGCGAACCTAAACCTCCGCTATCACAGCCACCTTTAACCCATCACAGCCATCACTACCATCTTTCACTCTAACACCTCTTTGCCAAATTCACCCCATCACAAAGCCAAACCACATCCCTGTTAGCAATCCAGAAAGTCAATCAAGCTAAAAATCCAACATTCTAAGCCAAACACAAATCAAATTAAATCCAGAATTACAATCCAAAGCTCATCAACAATCCAATTTTACAACAAAAGTCTCAATTTAAACATAGATCCCAGTTCAAAAATAAAAAAGAAAGCAACAAAGGAAAATGACGGAAACTGATAAAGGGGGGCTCAGGGCAACCGTGGTTCTGCTTCCTTCGCGGCCACTCCACAAGCCGCCACAGCGAACAACGCCGCCTAGCCTCCCTTCAGTGCTCGGTCCAGTGCCATGAGATAGCACCCTCGCGATTGCAATTAGTGCGACGGACCAGCAGCCATTCACGTCTCGGCCGCTTGCAACCCGCGAAGTCGCAGCAGCGTCCCTTCTCCCTCGCGCCGTCGCTCCTCTCCTGGCGTCACTACCGCGCAAGCCAACGCCGCACCAAGCCCAACAAACTCCAGAGCTCAAATCTGGTTTCAAAGACCAATTTTTAATAAAGCGGGTTTTTCCATATTTTCCCAATTTAAATAAACTTGGTGGCGACTCCAATTTTAACAACAATTTTCGCCGTCCCCGTCGCGATCCGTTGCGCAGATGGCGACTCCGCTAAGGATTTCTGTGAGAGTCAAGCCTAAATAATTGATTGTGCACATTATTATAACTTCTTTTTAGTTTATTTTATTTTATTTTTTGATATTTATTTATTTTATATTTTTATCTTGTTATTTTCTTTTTATGCTAGAATTTTGTCAGCATTATTTCTTTGTGACAACCATAAGGTAGACGACTTTTGTTTGTTTTTTTTGTGAAAACTTTAGGGTAGGCGACTATTGTTGGTTTTGTATATTTGTTGTTTGTATTTATTTTGTAGGTATTTTACCATGGGTAGTTATAGGATTCCAGGTTTGTATGCTCCCTTCACACACAACACTCACACATTTATCACACACGAGTGGGGCCCTATACCGGGTCTAAGTGCAACTTGAGATAGGTAAGAGATTGTGTAGTGGTAGCCATTTTGGATGTACATCCTGTTTGGTTATTGCGAAAATCTCGTCTAGAGTGTGACTCTTTCGTGAATGTCCTACACCTAGTGGTTCACCTGCTGTTGTGGATAACATTTCAAAATGAGCCTTTAACTCTAGACTGTAGAATCCTGAGATCATAGACCTACCTGGTGAAAGTGCTCACAAAATAGAACAACCATAGGACCACAGTTTCGACACCCATATTTTACCTCAAATAGGACACAAAGGGAGCATACCTTTTCTTTAATTAATTTATTTATTTTATGTACATAAATTCTTTAACATGCAAGTGTTTATTGCCTTTTTTTATATAATAAAAAACTCACTTTTCTTCGTTGCTATAGCAGGTTTGTTAGAGAACCATATCAAAGTCTTGTTGTGAGTATCTAAAAATGGAAGCAAACATGAGACCAAACAATCATGAAGAAATTGAAAAAGACTTTGCAACTCAAAACCAAGAAACCTGAAACGAAAGCCTGAGATCCTTGAGTCAGCTGTTGAAAGCACCGCAACGTCTTTCTCTCAGAAAATATGGAAAAATCTTGAGCCTATTAGAAGTGGAAATACAGGTAGAGGCAATCACAACATTGGCCCAGGTATTATGATCCTCCACTCGATGCTTCACCTTTCAAGATTTTCAGTTGGCACTAACCCTTGAAGAATTTGAACGAATCCTGGGTTACCGCTAGAAGGAGAAAAACCTTACAATTACCAAGGACATTATGCTTCTTTGCACACTATAGCAAATGTCCTAAAGGTAAATGTAAGAAATTTGCATGAAGCCCAGAAATGTAGAAATGGGACAAAGGGATTCACAAGAGATTATTTGGAGAAGCATTTGCAAGCTTAGCTCAAGCCGAAGATTGGGACACTTTTTCAGATGTGTTGACCCTCACCATTTATGGCACCGTCTTGTTTCCCAATATTGACGGTTTCATAGATCTTGCAGCAATTGATGTATTCCTTGCTAGAAAGTTTCATGGTCACAATCCTTTCCTCCTCCAGCGATGTCTACTATTCCCTGGATTTTTGTCATGAGAGGAATGGTAAGAGAATTTTGTGTTGTTTACCAATACTATATGTGTGGGTTAGCGCATATCTTCCAAAGAAATTACAAGGCATCTTGTCCCCTTGATGATCTAAAAATGCATCGTATCAAGAAGAAAAATGGGCGAGAATGGGCTCAAGACCTGGTTAAATTGAATGAAAAGGTGATCCGATGGTACCCTTGGTGGGAAGATGGACAGACCTTGATTTACCAGTGCGAGACTTCCAAATGTACCCCTTATGGATA
This sequence comes from Dalbergia oliveri, assembly GCA_030441495.1. Lineage (NCBI taxonomy): Eukaryota > Viridiplantae > Streptophyta > Magnoliopsida > Fabales > Fabaceae > Dalbergia > Dalbergia oliveri. The sequence continues at coordinate 37,851,161 of JAMLFY010000001.1, read as the reverse complement.
CTCGAGGGTGTATAAATTACAATCCAGCATTGGTGTTGCGCAGCTTGGTTACCCCATGATGGGACGCCTTCCAAAGCTAGTTACTCCATTTGTCCTTTATTACCTAGATTCCCATGACATTGGCCTACTAAGGAAAATTTGCTTGGAACAATGCCATCCGAAAAGGAAAAGAATTGGGAGCTAGGAGTTGTGCGGTAAAAGAAAATTACCGCCAATGGGTGAAAAGTAGGGCTCAAGAGGTCAAGTTGCCATTCAGAATCTTGACAACAATTATTCCTGACAAGACATCGGCCTTGCATTCTGATGAAAATGAAGAAATCAAAGAAATGAAAGAAAGGTTGGACAAGGCTAAACAAGAAAAGGTACAAGTGGAGTTCGAGTTGAAAAACGCTCAGCATGATTATGCAACTTTAAAGCGAGAAATTGCTGAAAAAAATCAGATTTTAGAAGGTACCAGTAAAAGGCTAAAAATGGGGCAGGAGCACATGGTAAAGACCAAAGAATGTTTTGAAGCTGCCAATAAAGAACTAAGGCTTCGAAGGCAAGAACGTGATATGGCAATAACTGAAAATCAGCAACTAAAGGAGCTACTTCGAAAGGCCAAAATTGCTGAGAAGCGCGCTGGCAGAAAGGAACAAATGAAGCAACAAATAGAAGAAATGAACAAGGAATATCAGAGGAAAGCTGAGGAATTAAATCAACACATGAAAAATGAGATCCTGAAGTATCAAGCTGCCCTAGGAGAAGAAAAGGAAAAACTTGCAAATTTGGATCTTGAGGTGCAACACCAAGATCATGTCATTCATGAGTTGAAGATTCGCTTTCGAACTTAGCAGGGTTGGCTAATGCGGCAATAGAAGACGTTCCAAGACACTTGAAGCTTGCTGAGGAAATTATCCCTTTTGAAACCCCAACTGAAATTAGCAACTTTGTTGGCTATTGTAAGGACTTGATTGGGAGAATGAAGCAAATAATCGCGGAAGACGTTGAAGACACATAAGGGCTTTTTCTGGGTAGCAATGTTGTTGATATTTATGATGTATTTCCTTTTGAATGGTTGTATGAAAAATGATGATTGTGACAAATGATAAATAAAAGAATGTTTGCTTCTTTGCATTGCGTTGGTCTCATGGCAATAGCTATAACTTAGTACCTTTGAACGAGACGTTCTGGAAACAGTTATCATTAAAGATACTCACGTCAAGACCAGATATATTTGCCGCTCTCTAACAAATTGCAATTTTTTTATCTTTTACTAATTTCTTTCTCTTTTCTTCTTTTTACAAGAGGTAAAACTGTGTCACAATTGGGCGCCCAAGGAAGGAAGATACCGATCTAACTCGTATTCATAATACCAGAGCTCGGACTAAGATGGCTGGGTGGTAATCATGAACCAGGAAATGCTTGACCAAGTAAAAAGTTTGAGCATGGAAGTGAATGCCAGTGAGAGGGAAATTGAATGAAATGTCAAATAACCAAGCAAAGATGGAAGAAATGATGAGAGCCATGAAGGAGTCACTGGATTTATAGGAACTAATCCAAACGAGACATAGTGACTGCGTCAGTGGGTACAACCAAGCACTGCAATGGTAGCCATAGGGAACATCAAATGTGGCTGTAAATGTCACTCAAGGGGTGAACGAGGGATGAAATTCTGAATAACCTTCATGGACAGCCACCACCAACAATGCCATTGGTGATCCCAATTGAGGAAGGCTATCGTCCATTAGAGAACATTCATACTTGAAGGCACGAGCATGCTACCCCTTTGGGAGCCACCTCATGTTGTCATCCAAAAACAACCATTTTTCAGAGAATAGCCGTCCATAGGTGAATAAAGACAAATTTAGAGAAGAATGGATGAAGAAGATTCAAGATCAAATTAAGGCCATTCAGGGACCTAACACCTATGGTTATGTGGAAATTGAACAACTGTGTCCTCTTGTGGATCTGATAGTTCCCAAAGACTTCAAGGTTCCTAACTTCTCAAAATATGATGGGACAAGTGATCCTTTGTTCCATTTGAAGAGTTACTTACTAAAATGGCAATATGGTCCAAAGATGAGAAGTTTCTCATTAGCTTTTTCCATGAAAGCTTAATTGGTACCTTTAGAATGGTATATCCAGTTAGACCATTCTAAAATTTCTTGTTGGAGAGATTTGGTTGATCAATTCATGAGTCAGTACAAGTTCAATATGGAAATAGCACCCACACGTGAGCAATTAAGCACAATGCAAAGGAAGAAGGAGGAGTCATTTAAACAATATGCTCAAAGATGGAGAATTTTAGCTGCTAGGTGCAACCACCACTTATCCCTTCTGAAATGTGTTCGTACTTTTTGGGGACCTTAGGATCTCCTTATATTGGGACAATGGGAGCAGCATACAAAGATTTTTCTGAGCTAGTGAAAGGTGAAAGAATTGAGAGTTTGGCCAAAGCTGGAAACTTCCTATGAGCAATGAGGACACGAGAAGAGGATTCCGCCTAGGAAAAAAGAGGTGGAAGTAAGTTATGTGCAAGGTCAGCAATCTTTCATTCCAAGATATACCTCGACACGCCCAAGATCCCAAATACCATCCATCCCTTCTTACCCACTATACCAAGCCACTCCAACGCAAATACAATTCCATACTCCCAACCTCAAGTTAATAACATCCATATACGCCCATACCAACCAGCTCGCCCAACATACACCTATAACCCAACCATACATCCTCAGAATCACCAAATACCACACCACCACGGCTAATACCCAAAACCAAAGTCGTTCTCGATTTCCAAACTTACCACCTTTCCAGAAATTATTCATCTCAAATGCTGATCTTTTTCAACGACTAGTTGATGCTCATCTCATCTCATATCATGCGTCCATTAGAACCACCATACCCAGCTTGGTATAACCTGAACTTAACTTGCAAATATCATATGGACATAGCAGGACATTCCATCGAGGATTGTGAAGGTTTCAAGACGGAGGTGAAGAAGCTAATTGCTTGTGGGAGGCTGGATTTTCAAGAGGAGTCAAAACTAGATATTGTCCATAATCCAATTCCAAATCATGAAGGAGGAGGTCGAGTAAATGCTTTGGAGGTAGAAGAACCACTGATCAAGAAGGTTTTGAATCTTCAAACCCCTATGCAGAAAATTTTTATCGGCTTGAAGGAGGCTGGTTACAATAACAGCACCTACTCTGACAATAAAGGAGAATGAGAAATATGATGCGAATCAAGTTGTGCATACCATTATGGAAGTCTGGGGCATGATATTGAGGACTGTTGGGATTTCAAGGTTCATGTACAGGAATTGCTTAACTTGGGTGTTATACAAGCAAAAAAGAAGCAAAATGTCCTTGAGGAGGTGAATGTGATCGAGCATTTGTACCTCGCTAATCAGGCGCCGAAACAGAAAAGGTAGTGATCATGTGAATAACTGACACCCTTTGTGTATGAGGACACACATGCCGTACCTTGGAATTATGAGACCAAGGTTGAAATGAAAAGTGACATAGGGGAAACCTCAAAAGCTCAAGGAGGTGAGGAAGTGACCAGTATCATGGAGGTAAAAGGAATAACAAGAAGTGGAAGGGTGTATGGACCCAAGGAGTTGGAAAAAGGGAAATTTGTTGATGAAGGGAATGTTGAAAAAGGTTAGAGTTAGGAAGAAAAGAAAAAGAAGAGGAGGAAGAAGAGTTCCTTAAAATCATGAAACGAGCGAGTATATATTCTGGAACAATTAAAGAAGACTCCTGCTAGAATATCTCTTTTGTCACTAATCTTGTCCTCTGAATTTCATCAAAAGGCAATATTGAAGGTCCTGAAGGAAGCTTATGTCAAGCCCGACATTTCATTGGAGAACATGATAAATATAGTGGACCCAATGAAACGTGTCAATATGATCACGTTCTTAGATGAAGAAGTGATATCATGGGCTAACCCACAAGCGCTACATATAACCCTCAAATGCAAAGGCCACATAGTGCCTAGAGTCCTTATTGATGGAGGATCAGGGTTAAATGTATTACCACTGTCCACTTTGAAACAACTATCAATGAGTGTGGATGATATATCACCTCAAGTGATGGTTGTAAAAGCTTTTGATGGAGCTACGAAAAATATTCTAGGTGAGGTGGTGTTACCACTAGAGATTGGGCCAAGCAAATCACAAGTGTTATTCCAGGTGATGGAGATTGGCTCATATTATAACATGTTGCTAGGAAGACCGTGGATTAATGATATCGGTGTTGTCCCTTCAACCTTGCATCAAAAGGTTAAATATATTGAGAATGGATCAGTTGTCACAATCCATGGAGAAAGGGACATCATTGTATCCAAATCAGTCTCACTACCATATGTGGAGAATGTGAAGTCGATAGACAATAACTTGTGGCATAGCCTGGAGTTGGTGAAGCCGGATATGAATGCAATGGGTCCATAATGCAAAATGTTAATCAAATAGTGGCTCATATCATGGCTAAGAATGGATATCTACATGGTAAGGGGTTAGGACCACAATTGCAAGGTATTAGAGTACCTATACGGTTTCCAAGAAACCTAATCGATTTGGATTGGATATAATGCACGTTAGAAGAGGAAATGGATGCCATGACCCTTCAACAGGAGAAACATGAGAAGAAAATAAAACAGATCCCTCACTTGAAGGAAACATTTCCTAGTCCAGCTGAAGTGATTACAGGTGGAAAAGTTCATTCCCCTTGCTCCGTCTCACCATCAACACCTTGGACATAGAGACAATTGAAGAGAGCAACAAGATTTATGCTGCCAACAATGATGAAATGCTAATGACTGAAAGCTGAACAGTGATTGATGTTATTGCTGCAAAGTAATTATTTGTGTTGTATCAGTAAAGACTATTTATGCTTTATTTATGCTACTTGAAGACATCATAAATAAACTTGTGTGTTTATTCAGCAATCTTTTTCCTATTCCCGCATCTTTTATATTTCTTGGTGTCTTTCATTCTCCTTGTTTCTATCATCTATTTGCTTTCTTTTACCATCATTTTTAGCTCATTAATTTTTGTTTTTCTTATTTTATTTTTCACTTTTCCACTATCTGTTTTGGCCTTCCAACCCACCACAATTGCTTTCCAGGACTCTAAATGCTATAGAAATTTTGCCTTATGAAAGGGAATTTAGCTCATCAATTGGTTCTCTTGCTGCAATTGCTTGTGATAGCCATGAATTTGATGAAGATCAAGAAATTGTTGGGCAATTTTCAACTTCCTGGAACATACAGAAAAGGGATTTGACTTAGACAATGAGGTGATTGGGTTGATTAACATGGGCATGAAGAAAGAGAAAAGGAGCTGAAAATAGTGGAAAATCCAGAACGCTCAGAAATGATTGCATTGTTCAAGGAATACATGGATGTCTTTGCGTGGTCCTACCATGATATGGGGCTGGATCAGAAATAGCTTCACATAAGATCCCTTTATATGCGGGAGTTGAACCAAAAAAGCAAAAGTTGAGAAAGATGCGGCCTGAAATGTCATTGAAAATAAAAGAGAGGTAACTAAACGGCTAGAGGCCGAATTTTTGGAGGTGTCAAGACACACTGACTGGGTGGCTAACATTGTGCCCGTGCCTAAAAAGGATGGAAAAGTTAGAATGTGTGTGGATTATCGGGATCTAAACAAAGCTAGTCCAAAAGACGATTTTCCACTCCCTCACATTGATGTCCTAGTCGATAATACAACTGGAAATCAGCTTTTCATTTATGGATGGGTACTGGGTATAATCAGATTCCCATGGACGTTCACGACAAAGGAAAAACTACTTTCATAACGCCGGGGAACATTCTGCTATCCAGTCATGCCATTCGGATTGAAAAATGCGGTGCCACCTACCAACGTGCCATGGTTGCATTATTCCATGACATGATGCATAAAGAGATTGAAGTGTATGTGGATGACATGGTCGCCAAGTCTAAAGAGGGAGAAAGTCATGTAACAGTTCTACAAAAATTGTTCGAAAGGCTCAGAAAATATAAGTTAGGCTGAACCCGAATAAATGTGTCTTTGGAGCATCTCCAGGGAAATTACTCGGATTCATTGTCAGAGAGAGGGATAAAGGTAGATCAGACAAAGTAAAGGTGATCCAGAGATGCCGCTCCCGAACGAAAAGGAAGTGAGAAGTTTTCTTGGGAGGCTCAACTACATTGCTAGATTCATTGCCAATTTGACTAGCACTTGTGAGCCGATATTCAAGCTGTTACGAAAACATCAACTTGGAGAATGGAATGAAGAGTGCCAAGAAGCCATTAACAAAATAAAAGCTTATTTAATAAAACCTCCACTTTTGACCCCACCTATACCAGGTCGTCCTCTAATATTGTACCTCAGGTGCCCACGTCACTTGGGGCAATGTTGGGACAATATGATGAGTATGGAAAGAAGGAACAAGCTATTTATTATCTGAGCAAGAAGTTTAATGACGTGAATCCCGCTATTTGGCAATTGAGAAAACCTGTTGTGCATTAGCATGGGCCTTTAAAAGGCTAAGGCAATACATGTTATACTACACTACTTGGTTAATCTCTCGAATGGATCCATTGAGATACATATTTGATAGTCCCCATGTGTCATTGAGAATGTCAAAGTGGCAAGTGATATTGTCAGAATTTGATATCAAGTATATGACTCAAAAGTCTGTCAATGGAGGTGAAATTGTTGATCACCTAGCTAAAAACCCTTTGGAAGATGGACAACCCACCACGGAGTTTCCTGATAATGAGGTATTGGTGGTGGAAAAAGAAGATGTAGAAGAGGAGAATACATGGAAGATGTACTTTGATGGGGCTGTCAACATGAATGGATGTGGTAGGAGTCGTAGTGTCACCAGTTGGAAAACAATACCCAGTATCCATCAAATTAGATTTTGAATGTACCAACAATATTGCAGAGTATGAGGCATGTGCAAATGGTTTGCAAGTGGCAATTGACTTGGGAATCAAAGAACTAAAAGTCTTTGGAGATTCGGCACTCATAATCTACCAAGTTAATGGACAATGGCGTACAAAGGATCCCAAATTGGTACCTTATCAAAAGCACTTGTCTCGACTAATTGAACACTTTGATGATATATCATTTTCTCACTTAACTCGAGACAAGAACCAATATGCGGATGCATTGGCGACTTTGGCTGTAATGACTAAATTGGAAGTCCACAACAATGTCCAACCTATCCATGTAGAGGTACAAGATGAACCAGTATCCTGTGGTAATGTGAGGCTGAACCGGTCAACCATGGTATCATGATATCAAGCAATATATTCAAAAGGGAGAATACCCAACTGGGGCAAATGAGATAAGCAAGAAGACAATCCGACGACTGGCTATGTCCTTTTTCCTGAATGGTGAAGTCCTTTACAAGAGGAATCATGACACCACTCTCCTTAGATGTGTAGATGCTCATGAAGCTTGAATAATCATGACTGAAGTCCATGAAGGAATTTGCGAACTCATGCCAATGGACACATGATGGCACGTAAAATCCTAAGAAGTGGTTATTCTGGTCCACCATGGAGAATGACTTATCAATCATGTTCGGAGGTGCCACAAATGCCAAATATATGCAGACCGAGTCAATGCTCCTCAGTTCCATTACACAACATGGTATCTCCCTGGCCTTTCTCGATGTGGGGCATGGATGTGATCGGCTCAATTAATCCCAAGGCATCCAATGGTCATCGTTTCATTTTGGTGGCAATAGACTATTTCACTAAGTGGGTGGAAGCTGCTTCATATGCCCATCACTCAGAAGGTGTTTCTTAGATTCATCAAGAGGGACATTATTCTAGATAGGAATTCCAGAAAGAATTATCACAGACAATGCTCCTAATCTCAATGGTGCCGAAGTTCAGAAATTTTTCAAGACTTTCAAAATCAAGCACCACAACTCATTCCTTACAAGAGATGAATGGCGCGGTTGAGGCTGCAAATAAGAACATCAAGAAAATCATCGCCAAAATGGTGGTGAATTACAGAGATTGGCATGAGATGCTGCCATATGCTTTACATGCATATCGTACCAATATACGATCGAGCACAGGATGACTCCCTTCTCATTGGTATATGGAACAGAAGCTGTATCCCCCATAGAAGTGGAAATCCGTCATTAAGGGTTCTAATGGAGGTTAGAAGAATCTGAATGGGTGAAGGCTCGATGTGAACAATTGAACATGATAGAAGAAAGAAGATTGACAGCTATTTGTCATGGCCAATTATACCAAAGTAGGATGGCCAAAGCTTTTAACAAGAAAGTTCGTCCTAGAGATTTTTATCCGGAGATTTGGTTCTGAAGAAAATTCTCCCGAACAGGAGGACGCACGGGGAAAATGGGCTCCGAGTTATGAGGGTCCTTACATTGTCAAACAAGCGCTCTCAGGTGGGGCATTGATTTTGCAAAACATGGATGGACAAGAATTGCCTAAACCAATCAACATGATGCAGTCAAAAGGTTTTATGCTTGAAAAGATGCTAAAAGAAAAAAGAAAAAAACCCATTAGGTTGAAAACTCGAAAGAGCGGCCTAAGCAAAAATTAGGGCAAAACAAGAAAAAAAAAAAAAGAGCTTGTTAGGTCAAAAACTCAAAAGAGCGGCTTAAGCAAAAGTTAGAGCAAAGCATCATCTCAAGCAATCTACACTGGGGCAATTTTTGGTGATAAGTTCATCCTCTGAGCAAAGCGGCTAGGCTGAAGCTGGATTTAGTTTGGGGAATTAAGAAAAGGAAAGATGAAGGCTCAACAATGGAAGCAATGGTTATAGCATCCAATTTGCTGCGAAAATCAATTGAATGAACCACAAAGAACTCAAACTGGGGCAAAATTTTCATGTCTTTCACAATCCTATCTTTCATTTTTGTGGTTGTCTCTTTCCAAATATTTTGTCATCCAATACACCAAGCAATAAATATGTCCATTCAGTTAATTCTTCCACTTTCTCTTTGAATGCATGTTTATTTACGATGTCTCAAGTAGGATATATTTAAGTTTAAATTATACAACCTAACAATGTTTATAGCAATACATCAATGACTAGCATCACACCAAGAGAATTCAGAAGCTTCAATTAAGCTTGCAGAAAAGCAATCATCATCCTTAAAAAGGGGAAAAGGGAAGAGAAGAAAGAATGGAAAGAAGTGGGTAAAGTTAGAGAAGAAAAGAAAGCTTTACTTCTGCAGAAAGTCCAGCTCAAGAATTACGAGTTTGATCGGTTAAAGTCTTCCTCGAGGTTTGCTTGAAATAAACTTTAGTTCTTCAAGAATATGTCTGAAATAAACCAAGTGAGTGATAAATTCATAACTTTTGCATATAACAAAAAAGAAGAAACAGTGCAAATCATTGTTTTCATTGCCATTTATTTTCATCGGCCTTAGATTGCCAATTTACTTTCAGTCGGCCTAGATTGCCACCATTTACTTTTATCGCCTCAGATTGCCAATTTATTTTCCTGTCGCCTCATTGCCAATTTACTTTTCCTGTCGGCCTAGATTGCCAATTTATTTTTCAGTCGGCCTCAGATTGCCACCATTTACTTTTCATCGGCCTAATCCAATTTATTCTTGTCGGCCTCAATTGCCAATTTACTTTCAGTTGGCCTAGATTGCCACCATTTACTTTTCAGTCAGCCTTAGATTGCCAATTTATTTCCCTCCCTGAGATTGCCACCAATTTACTTTCCAGTCGGCCTCATATTGCCAATTTACTTTTCATCGACCTAGATTGCCAAATTTACATTTTAGTCGGCCTAGATTGCCAAATTTACTTTCAGTTGGCCTCAGATTGCCAAATTTACTCATTGGCCTAGATTGCCACTTTATTTTCCTGTCGGCCTCAGATTGCCAATTTATTTCCAGTCGGCCTCATTGCCACTTACTTTCATGTCGCCTCAGATTGCCAATTTACATTTTAGTCGGCCTCAGATTGATTATTTTTCAGTCGGCCTCAGATTGTCACAATTTATTTTCATTTCTCAGATTGCCATTTACATTTCTTGTCGGCCTCAGATTGCCACCATTTACACCTTCATCGCCTTAGATTTTTACATTTCAGTCGGCCTTAATTGCCAATTACATTCATCTCGGCCTCAGATTGCCACCATTTACTTTTCCAGTCGGTCTCATTGCCATTTACATTTCATGTGATCTAGATTGCCATCTTTTAATTTCCTGTCACTTGTGGACCCGTATCCAATTGGTTGCAAGATTTTCAAATTTCCTGTGAGCCCTCGGCTTTTACATTTTTGTCACTTGTGAATATCCATTTGGTCGCAATATTTTTTTACTTCTTGTCACTTGTTGACTCATATCCAGTTCGTAAGGCCTTTAAACTCCTCAGCCTTGTCGGCTTTTAATTTCCTGCACCCCATCAGCTTTTGACTTTTCTATTAGTTCCATTAGTTTTTACAGTTCTGGTCATTTGTGAATTTGTGTCAAATTAATTAGTTTCTTTTCTTTGCATGATTCATACATAGGATTTCTGAATTGCATAGTTTACATGTGATTTTCTTTAATGTTTAGACTTTTTCAAATTTAGAATTCAATCTTTCTTGCATTTGTATTTTATGCATTCCAGAACAAAATCAATGTTCATGTCTTTACTCATTCCTTATGAAGACGATATAAGAACTTAGATTTTTCATATTTTGTTTATAAGAAATGAGTAAAGGGGCAACTGTAAACGAATTTGTGTCTCTTAATCAAAAATCCAAAAATTTACATATTTCATAATTTAAATGAATTTCCTTTATAGTCTTTTCATCTATTTATTTTAAATCAAAAAACATATAATTATTGTTAAGCCCATTTTCTACATAAAATAAAAATGAAAAATGCTCAACCCATTTTAATTCCTTCAGCCCATTCTAATGTGTATTTAGACCATTTATTTTATTTCTTTTTTTGTCAAAGCTCACAACTTGCATGTCCATGAGTTCATATTCATAATAATAATAAAAAAACAAATAAACAAAAAAGAACAAACAAAACACACAGATTTCACCTTGTCCTTCCATTTATAAAACAACAAAAAAAAAAGGAGGGGGGACAAAAGGTGTCACGGGCTCACTCCATGCCAAGACCAATCAAGCCAATAAAATGGGGATGATGAGATGCCGAACACAATGATGAGCTCTTCCCTACTCTACGCAAGAAGGTGAGCCTCCTTTCGGTGATAAGCTGGAAGCTTGGAAACCAAGCCAAGCTGGAAACCCAAGTTAACCTGCAAAATGGGATCATCAATGATTTTAAAAACAACTATAAATAAGCCCATCAATAGAATACATGGGGATTCAAAAAGATAAAGGAAACACACAGAGCATATACTTTGGGAGGGGGATCATCTTTGGCCTTCATCTTCCTAGAACCTGGAATTTTTCATCACCATTTCTTTCATCCATCGTCATTGCGAACCTAAACCTCCGCTATCAGCCACCTTTAACCCATCACAGCCATCACTACCATCTTTCACTCTAACACCTCTTTGCCAAGTTCAACCCCATCACAAAGCCAAACCACATCCCTGTTAGCAATCCAGAAAGTCAATCAGCTAAAAATCCAACATTCTCAGCCAAACACAAATCAAATTAAATCAGAATTACAATCCAAAGCTCATCAACAATCCAATTTTACAACAAAAGTCTCAATTTAAACATAGATCCCAGTTCAAAAATAAAAAAGAAAGCAACAAAGGAAAAGGACAAACTATAAAGGGGGGCTCAGGACCAATGGTTCTGCTCCCTCTTCGGGCGGCCATTCCACAAGCCAGCCACACGCGAACAACGGCCTAGCTCCCTTCAGTGCTCCGAGTGCAGTGCCACGATAGCACCCTCGCGATTTGCAATTAGTGCCGCGGACCTCGCACAAGCCAGCATTTCGTCTCCGTTGCAACCCGAAGTCGCCGGCAGCGTCCCTTCTCCCTCGCCGTCACTCCTCTCTTGGCGTCACTCCGCGACAGCCAACCAGCCAAGCCCAACACCTCGGCTCACCGCGATCATCCCCCTCAGTGATCTCTCTCGCTTCCTCTAAATCGCCGAACAGCCCTCCCATGTCCTCCACCATCTTGTGTCATCTCTACATGTCTCCTGTTACCATTTTGTGTGCAGCCACTAGTTAGGTTAGAAATTAGGTATTGGGTCTAGGATGAGGGTATTTAATTTTGGGCAAGGGTCTTTGGGTTTTTGGCCTAGTCCATAGTTTGTTATTTGATTGGGCTAGAGTCCTTTCAAAAATTGATCTTAGGCTTTAGTTTTTTTTTTTCTTTTGGGTATTCTAATGTTCTTCCTTTTTATTTTGGTCAGCTTTTTTTTTTAGTTTGGACTTAGTTTGTTTTTTTTTTTTCATAAGTTTTGTTTTAATCTTGTATAAAATAAAAAATAAAAAAATCTAATATTTATAATTTTTTTTTGTCTTAATTGTAAATTTTTCATGAGTTTTTTTTACGAGATATTTTATTTCATTTAATTTTCATTTCTTTAGGAAATATTTTACTTCAAATAAAAAAGTTAATTTCAGGAGACGGCTTGTTAACTGAATATTCTGGACATCTAGTTGTGACAGTTGATGTTCCAAATTTCCTTTAAAAACATGTTCTCTTTTATATTTTATTTTATTTTTGCAAAAAATATCAAAATAAATTTTTATCTTATTTGTAAATATTTATAATTCATAAGAGGTTTTCATCTTTATATATTTAGTTTAAATTTGTTACTTATTTGTGAAATATTATATTTTGAATAAAAAATGTTAATTTAACCGTAACGGTTGGTTAACACAGTGTTTTTAACACCATTGTGACGCTTGGTGTTCCTCAATTTATTTTTTAAAAGTTTATTGTAAATAAAAATATAAGAATGAATATTTTGAAAGGTTATTAATAATTTGCACAAATCAATTAAGGTCGTAAGGCGGGTGTATTATGAGTGCGTAAGACTAAAATCTTACCCTTCCCTATGCATAACCGACTTAAGCTAAAATCATTTCAAAGACCAATTTTTAATAAAGCGGTTTTTCATGTTTTCCAATTTAAATAAACTTGGTGGCGATTTCAATTTTAACAATAATTTTTCGCTTTCATTCGCAATCCTCCAACATTAATGAATTAACATCTATAGGTGAGGTAAGTGTAATTTTACAAAACAAAAGGATGACATGGTATAATTATACTAAATCTCCGAAAATACATGTCATTTTAATTTACCCTTTTCCGTTGAACCCTTTATCTAATTTTCAGTTTCATTAAAACAAAAACTACTTGCTATATATATATTTTTTGGTAAAAACAACAATACAAATCGCCAGAATTAATGCACCGGATCATGCTATGAGAACTACTTAATTACCAAGAATTTGTCCCACACAGTCAGTATACATGTGGAAAATTTTTAATTGTTAGATGAAAATCATGAATTGTCGAAAATTTAAGGAAAAAAAATAGAAAATTTAAGATATTATACTAAATAAAAAATCCTGATCAAATATCATTCTCTATACTATTCTATGATACACGCACACATTTCAAAATTAGTGGCATACCCATATCGTATTCGTATCTAATATTAATACTCATATGATGCTTTTGTATTTATGTCGTTGGCATATCTCTAAACAATTTCTCTCGCGGATATTTTCTATATTTAATGTTCTTATATTTGAAAAATAGAAGATAAAAATTTAAGTTTTACTCTTAAGTCTGGACTACTTTTTTCTAATTATATTATTATGTTTTATAAATATCTTATTAATGTTTATATTAATTGAAATATTTTATTTAATATATATTACTGTACATATATTTTTCTTTTGTATAATTATCGTATTCATGCATTGTACTATATATATCAGATTCAATACCGGTACCCCATCTATGCAAGATAAAGATTATCTCGGGCGTCGTCTTTTTTCGTATTCCATTTTTTTCCCAATCGGCACTAACCTTTATTATTGTTGAAATCCCACCTAATATCTTTGAACTTCGATGGGCACTTTGAGAGCAAAACTGATTTGGAAGGCAACAATACATTAATCAAAGCAGGCAAAAAAGCTTGAGATTCAATTTGGTTTCACTAGCCATATATACCAACGTTTGTTATATCAAATTCAAGCTTTAATTTGTTGAGAGGTTTCGGTGCGTGCATGGTTGTCCCACACCCCCAACTTCGTTGTTTTGAAGTATTTCATATTTGGTTAGTGGACTTTATGCATACGTACAACTCCAACTGCGCCTAAAATATTTATTCTAGCGTAAGTAGTGATCTGACAGGGAAGAACAATTGAGTTTTGAAATTTAACTTGAATTGGGTCTGTTTGTTATGAAATAAATCTCTTCTAATGCTAATTTTTTCTATTAGCAAGACTCGAATCTCAAAACTAGATAAAAAAAAATAAGTGATGAACCATTTAAGTCAATAAAAATTTGATTAAATCGAATATTTTCTTGAATATTGCTGCATTGTCAAATTTATTTGAAAGAATAGTTGACAAAATTTTCTAAAGATTCAGGGAATGTGATTGGATAAATCAAAGGAGTAAAATCTACCCCTCCATTCATTGGGTCAATATATATAGGATTTGGTTAAAAAATTTGTGGGAATATGAGTTTTGTTGGGAAATTATGGGAATATGAGATTGTAATATATCTCGTCAATGGCGATTTTAGTTGGACTAAAAACATATTTTTTCCTCATGAGAACTCACCAATGACAAGTTTAATTTATTGACTAAAGAATTTTTTTTTAGATTAGAACTCATCATTGGCAAGTTCAATGACATAAAATAAAGACAAATATCCAAGTTAGCCCTCATAAATGTATTGTGGCAAATTAGTACTTTAGAATTTGAAAATTTTAAATTGTTTCCTCACATTTTAAAACGGGGATAAATTGGTTTTTGAAGGATCAATTTGTCCTCCTTTTAAAATGTGAAGGATCAATTTAGGATTTTCAAATTCTAAAAGACTAATTTATTTTTGATATATTTATAAGGGATTAATTTGTGTATTTAGTCTAAAATAAATTTCAAAGCTCATGCATACTAGATGTTAGGATGCAAACAAGAAAATGATTTCATTCTCCTATAATGAAATCTCTATTTGGCAATTTCTTATACAAATATTTAGAGTGCATTTGATTTCAATTTTCAATTTTCATTTTTAATTTCTTAGTTTTCATTTTCAGTCTTCAATATTTCATTTATAAAATTTTGATAACTAAAAATAAAAATTGAAAACTAAAACTAAACACATTTTTACTAAATCTAATGGATATATGTGTCGTGCAGCACATTTGATTGTAGAAATAGTTTTGTAAATCTTACTCAATTCCGTTTTAAATATAATTAAAAGAGTAAACAATAATAATTGAAAATAATTAAAATGAGATAATTGATAATTATTTATACAATGATTGAGTGAGGTTCAAACCCTCCACCCAAAACTTGCAAAACCACCACTATAACCAAATGATGTGTTACACCACACATATGTCATTGACTTTAGTAAAGTTTTATACAAGAAATCGTCTCAGGTCAAATAATTTGCTTGTTTTGCATCTTGGCATCTAGCAAACCCAAGCTTTGAATTTTATGTCATTGGCGAGTTCTTATCAGAAAAATATAAATAAAAAATTTAGTCCAATTAGGCAACTAAAATCATTTTTGGCAAGATATATAAAAATCTCATATTCCTATAATTTTCCAAAAAACCCATATTTTCATAAATTATTTAACCAAATCTCATATAAAAAATTGACTCCTATCTATCACATCATAAAGACAGAATTCTTGACCATTTAGTATTTTCTATTTTTTCGTGATATGTTATGGTACATACTCTCTGTATTTCTTATTAAGTGATTTTGTTCCTTAAAATGGCTATTATTCACTGCATTAATTGTTATTTAATTTCACTAAATAATCCATCTTCTATTTTAATCAAATAAAACTAATATATGCAATGATTATAATATAATGTCTAGTTCTAAATGTTATTACCATAGTACGACAAATACATTTACACTATAGAATATGAGCACAACGCTCTATCTAATTTGATTTTTCCCCTTTCACATTACTTAAAGAAAATAATCAAATAAAACTAATAAATAATTGATATTTATTGTTTATTAGTCATTATAATGATATCAAAATTTCTTATTGTTAATTTAATTAAAAATAATTTAATTACTAAAATATTTAATATTATTTTCATTAGCTTAGTTACAATTATTTTAAATTAACTTATTTGATGTAATAATTAGCATTTTATATATTGAATTATTTCCTTTAAAGCTTTCTTAAGGTAATAATTACCTAAATATTTTAAAAAAGAAAAATAATGAATAATGAGTAATAAAAAAGATAAATACTGAATCAAACTATACAATGCACATGTTATTATTTAATTTTAATGTCAAATGTTTATATATTTGAAAAATATTAAATAAACTTATTATATTAATATTTTTTACAATCACTTACTTTTAATGGCTTAAAGACACATAGATCGACTTAAAGACACATATATACTTGTCCTTCTCTATTTTTTAAATTTTATTTTGAAATTTATTTTAAAAAATTAAATTATATATATGTTATCTAATAGAAAATAAATACTATAGCCTTTATAATATTCTCGCATTAAAAAAATTAACCCTTTTAAACTCTTTTTGATGCAAATAAGTAATTAATTTAACTTATAAAATTGCCTCAATTTTTAATAATATGAATGAACAAAAACTATAATAAAAATTAATTGTCAATCCAATAGAAAGAAATTATGGTATCATTTTATTTATTTACTAGGTTTTTATTTATATAAACGCTGGATATTATAAAATATGTAAGTAATTATATACCATAATTTATTATCATACCTTTGTTATTACTCATTTTTATTTCTTATTTTCTTAAAAATATTCAACGTTATATTATTTAAATATTTTTGTATACAAAATTTAAAGCAATTTAATATTTGAATTAAATCATTATAATAAATAAATTATTAATACTTATAATATCTAGTAATTACATGGATATTAAGAATAATATAAATAATAATATTTTTATGTAGTTAAACTAATTTTAATTAAATTTATAATAATAAATTTTAATAGTATTATCAATTATCTTATGTTAGGTATGCTTTTAGTTAAAACGAAGAATGATATATTTGGTAAAACTAAAAAATAATTAATGTTATAAGTGGGAATGGCAATAGTCAAATATGAGTGGGATTTAAATGCTACAAGTATTAAGAAAACAATTAAATGCTCTAAATTTTTTGTTAAGAAAAGTAGATTTAAATGATTTAATTACCCTTTTATTCACTCATTTAATTATTTCTCCCCACTAACTTATCATGCATTTATCACACTCCACTAGTTAAAGTAGGGATAAAATTGATATACAATAATTAATTTTCTATTGGAATGCTAAATCGACAATCAATATAGAATAATTTGTTTCTCTAAATGGCTAATAAAAGAGAATGATGGGAGTACTCTAATAAATAATAAGTAACACTATTTACACAATTTTGTTGCCAGAAAGTGTCACACAAACTGAATCAACTTGGTCTATAGTAGCATTTTTGGTTTTGTATTAGCCCTTTTGAGCCAAGTTAAGAGAAATGATACATAGTCATCTTTATACCTACACAAAATACTTACACCAAGTTAGATGATAAAATAAATGTATGTGGATTATATAACTCCAAGGGGCAAAGTGGGAAGAGAAAAGAAGAAAGAAAAAATAACGTCATTCCTTCTTTACTTGTTCTCTCTCTTTTTTGTTCTCTCTCCCAAAAGCTTTCATTTCTCTTCTTTGTCATGTTTCTCTCTTGTTCTTCATCGTTCATAGGAGGAAGAAGAAGGAGAATAAGATTTTGGTAGTGCACAAAACTAATCCTCACGGATGAAATTTAGCTTATTCCATTTGATTTCTCATGTGTTTGTAGTTTATGTCTCAAGACATAGATGATTTTTTGTTCATTTTTAGCAACAAAACAAACTAAGAATGACTCTGTTAAAGCTAGAGTTGCTATTATTGTTGGAACTGGAGTTAAAAAATTATGAATATGTGTTACGAAATGTTGTAAATCAATACCCAAAAAGTTGTAAACCAATATGTAAAAATTTGTAAACCAATACGCAAAAGTTGTAAACCAATTGAGGACACGTATTAAATAGGTTAAGGATTAAATGTGACACCATATGCAAAAATGTTGTACACGTATGCAACAAGTTATAAACCTATACAAAAAATTGTAAACCAATTTACAATTAAACAAGATGCACGATAATAATATAACATTGAATGTTCTGAATTTTATATGTATTGTAAGAATGTTTTATGAATTAGATTTATTTGCTACTTTTAAAATTACTTCAATTTGAGTTCTTCAATCAACGCTATTAAGATATAAGTTAACAAAAATCGTGAAATTTGATTTTTCATGTGTTTATAGTTTATACATTGATGATAATTTTTTTTAATTTTTTAGTAACAATACGAACTAAAAATGACTGCTAGAAGTTGAGATTTGTTGTTATTGTTAGAACTGAAATTAAAAAATTGTTAATGTGTTACGAAATGTTGTAAACCCATGCCCAAAAAATTCTAAACCAATATGTAAAAAGTTGTAAGACGTAAAAATTGTAAACCAATTGAGGATTCATACTAAATATGTTCAAGGATTAAATATGAAACCATATGCAAAAAGTTATAAACCGATTTACAATTAATACTAAACCTATGAACAAACTTTTTGTGTAAGGTTTATAATGTTTTGCATATAGGTTCACAACCTTTTGCATCCTGATTTACAACTTTTCTACATATGGTTTCTCATTTAATCCTGAACCTTTAATATGTGTCCTTAATTGGTTTACAAATTTTGAATCCTGGTTTAAAACTTTTTACATATTGGTTTATAACTTTTTGGGTATTAGTTTACAACATTCGTAACACACATTCACAATTTTTTAACTCCAAGTTTCAATAATAATAGCAAATCTCAACTTCTAACAAGTCATTTTAGTTCATTTATTACTTAAAAACTGAAAAAAAAATAATAGTCATCTATGTATAAACCACAAATACATGAAAATCAAATTTCACGATTTTTGTTAACTTATGTCTTAATAGCGTTGATTGAAGAACTCAAATTGAAGTAATTTTAAAAGTAGCAATAAATAAATCTAATTCATAAAGCATTCTTACAATACATTTAAAATTCAGAACATTCAATTTTATATTATTATCGTGCATTTTGTTTAATTGTAAATTGATTTATAACTTTTTATGTACAGGTTTACAACTTTTTGTATAAGGTTTATAACTTTTTGAATACCAGTTTACAACTTTTATGCATATGGTTTTACATTTAATCCTGAACCTTTTATATGTGTATCTATTGGTTTACAACTTTTGCGTATTGGTTTATAACTTTTTACATAATGATTTACAACTTTTGGGTATTGGTTTACAATATTTTATAATACACATTCACAATTTTTTAACTTAAGTTTCTAACAATAATAGCAAATCTCAGCTTCTACAGAGTCATTCTCATTCATGTTGTTGAAAAAACTGAAAAAAAAAATAATCATCCATGTCTTGAGACATAAACAACAAATTAAACACACGCGAAATCAAATTGAATAAGCTAAGTTTCATCCATAAGGATTAGTTTTGTGCGCTAAACGGATCTTGATTCTCCTTTTCTTCTTTCTCCTGAACGATGAAGACGAGAGAAAGAAACATGACAAAGAAGAAAAAATGAAAGCTTTGGGTGAGAGAGAGAGAAAGAAGAGAACAGGTAAAGAAAGAAGGACGTCTTTTTTCTTTCTTCTCCTCTTCCCACTTTGTCCCTCTATAGTTATACAATACCCATACATTTATTTTGTCATATAGCTTGATGTAAGTATTTGGTATAGGTATAAAGATGACGTGTATCATTCCTCCCAAGTTAAATGTGATAATATGAGAAGAACCTAATTTATTATGTTAATTACTTTATTTAAGAATAACTCATTTGTTTTTTCTTTTTAATATTTTAGAATATTTGTCATGTAGAATATCTAGTTAAGATTATTTTTTTTATTTCCATTTATACCTTTAATGATCATAAATATACTCTTTGTAATTATAAATCCACTTACCATTGGACAATATGCATAATTATTGGATAAGTGTAATATTAATGGAAATTTGTTTTTCATATAGGGATAGTTTTCTCAACTCATATAATTTTTTTTATATTTACAAGATGTTTTTGGTTTTCCTTAGTATATGTGTTGTTTGATTTTTTATGGTTATTCTGAAAAAGGAGTAAGAAGCTAGGAACACGATGAAGAAGCTTAATTCTATAATAAAGAAGCTAATTTATTATATTAATATAAACAATTGTGCCAGTTTGATGAAACGTTATTATGATAATATATGGTTGAAACATGATTATGATAATATGTTTGATGAAACTACAATCATATGAGTGGGGCTATTGTCACTCACATAAACACACTTATTTATTAATTTTTCCAAAATATATATCCTTTCTTATATATATTTTGTAATTAAATTAGGACAAGTGTTTAACTTCATCTTTTTTAATAAAATAAATTATGTGAAATAGCTTGAGTAACAAGATGATTAAATAAAATAGTTTAGTTATAATCTATATTTACTATCATAATAATAGAATAAGTTTATCAGATGAATTAAATCTTTATTTTACATATTCTTTAAGATATAAAATTGTTTATACCTTTGATATTGTTATATTATTAACAAGTATATGGAAATAAATTTGGATAAATTTTTATTAATATCTAAATTTTTATTTAAAAGAGTAATTTTTAACAATCTTAACACTTGATAATTCATCATTTTTAAGGATTCTTTAAAATAATTGAAATTATGTTAATTTGATATATACTTAATGTTTTAATTTATATTAAACAAGTAAATTCATAAATTCATAAAATGCTTAGTTGTAAAAAAAAATTAAAAATCATGAGTGATAATAAAAAATTTTCAACAATTGTTTGATTAAGAAATAAAAAAGAGTTATATTTAGATAAACTATACAAAATTTAATTAAAAACATAGAGAAACAACAGAAGTGATCGACAATATACTTTTATAAAAGTTCAAAAAATATTATATCTTAAAAAATATGTGAAGTAAAAATAAAATTTAGTCTCCAAATTATTTCATTATCATGATAACAATAAATCTATGTTACATTTAAATTATTATTTTTTTTATACTTAAGACATGAATTTAAGATATTTTGTAAAAGATTATGAAGTTAAACATTTTTGTTAATTTAACTATGAAAAATAAGAGGGTATGAAACAATTATGAAGAACAAAAAAGGTATTTTGATAAAATTAATAAATATGTTTATTAAGTGGGAGTGGCTATTAATGGATATAGATGGAGCAGGATGAGTGGTTGTTTATATTTACAGAGCATTATAGTACACCAAAAAAAACCAACAATCGCATTACATGACCACAACTACTGAGCTTATTCAGAAAAGGGCATGTAATTATGGTTGCGGAGATAGCCAGGTGGGTGCAAGCATGGCTTGGCCAAATTGTATTACTTTCAAAAGCAATTGATATTATAAACAGCAAATTCCATTTGTTAAGCAAACTTTATGTATGTGAAGATTTAATTTTCAAGAAAACTTGATGGATATCCAATCAAGTGAAAATCAAAATTTATGAATGCGAAAGATTAAAAACAGTTTTCAATGTAACTGTAAGCCACCTAAGATTAAGAAAAGTATGGCATTTTGTAGAAATGTTGAGTAACAATATAATGTTAGTATTTTCTTTCATTTTATTTATTTATATTTTTAATTCATTATAATTAAGAACACGTATGATATTATTATTATCTATTCAGAAGTTCAACTGGTTTTAATTGGTTATGGCTTATAATTAACAATTAAGGAACAAATTTATTCTATGTATATTTGTGAAAATGTTTTTATTACCATTTTAAATATAATCACCAATAAATTAATGATAAAAAGTTTAGTTTTGTAGAAGGAATATCGAGCAGACCGGATGTTGATATAAAAGAAGAGGCATATGTTGGCGGTGCCGAAATCAAACTATGGGGGGACAAAGTTTGTATCCACGGATATCTTATATGTTCACTAAAATTTGTACTATCTGAGTGTTTGTTTTTGCCATCCATGTGTCCCATGTCACATGTTAGTCACATGATGTGCTTGATATCAATTGCCACCCATTGTATGGTGACTGAAAAAGATACCACACAGATGCATGAAATTTGGGCAAAGGTTGGGGCCCTAACAAATCGTGATGGAAAGGACAATTGGATCCAATTAATTAATTAGGGGTTATCAGTGGGTCGGATACCAGTGTACCTAAGATGGTCCTGTTAGTTTAGCCCATGTATAATGTATGTGGGTCCCAATTTTATTTTTAGTTAGGGCATTCTTTGTATTTTTCATTTTCCCATGAAGACCAAATGGGATAGGGGTAAAAATAACATGGCTTGGGTGGTTGAATGCCAAAATAAAATTAAATCTGATATGACCATAGCCAAAGGTACAGGAAAATAGAGCAGTAATACTCAGCAATGTCACATGTCTGTTGTTTACATTTTAAAAACTTTGAGTACTCAAGTAGTCAAGTGTACAAAACGTACGTAGAGTAGAGATGATGTTCTGATAGTAAAATAGCAAAACTTGAAAGATATATGACTGACTTAAAACAGTGACATAATTAATTAATTAATTACATATAGTATGCAGAATCATATAGGAGGACCATCAAAAAATTAAGTAGAAAGAAATCAAAAGGCGCATTATGTAAATTACGCATGTACACGATGGGAAAAAGCAAGCTAGAAAAGTTTTAATCTGAAAACAAAATAAACTCATTGACTAAAATTAAGGTTTAAAATAAAAAGGGGGTCCATCTCAATTCTCAATCACTTATCTTAATTTGCGTACTAATTTTATATTAGTTCCCGAAGTGTTATCGAGATTTGTCTGCAAAGGTAGGTGAAGAAATTATATTGAGTGGGAGGAGGGATTTGAAATGGGGATACGTGCCAAAATAAGTGAAGGCATGAATTATGGCAGTGACAGAGAGGGAGGGTCAAGAAGGCAACAAAGCAACGTGGATGCAAAGGAAAGGAAAGGAAAGGGAACAAGTTGAAAATGCATATATCACTGACAAGCACCCATATGCTGTGACCTGTGAGCCTGTGGCTGTGTGTGAGATGGGTGGTCGATTGGTGAGAGAAAAGGTTGTGCATGCTAAGTGAGACTTTGTTATGTTGCCAGTAGAGTACCACCTTCTTTCTTTATAATGTTGGTTGAGTCTAGCCATATTATTTCACACCAAAATTGACCCCTCCCACCTCTTACCTCCCCACCCACACTCTACATAAATAGAATGATTCAATTCTTGTTATTATATTGAGAGTTTAATTTTGATGTCAATATTATCATTCAATCGTGTATTATTGTATTAGCAAATGTGATTGACTTCACATCCACTATTAAAATGATTATATAAGTAGAAGAGTTTAATTGATTGGATTATAGTTAGTGCATCTAAATTGAGCTCTTGTTATAAAAGAAAAAAATTATGCAATGATAAAATGTAATGAATGGAATTAATGCTTTTTAATTTTTGTTCCCATCCATCCACCATGTCTTCTCCCATCATGTGTAGTTAGTGCATAGTTTTCCCACCAAGGTATAGAAAAAGAAAAGAAACTGGTATGCTTGGTCAATTTTGTATACTGTGGTTGAAGTCTCTGATCCGCTAATCTATCATTCATCGTCTGAATCAATATCTGAGGTCCTGGCGTCTTATTCAACCTTTTTAATTTCT
The DNA here is from genome assembly GCA_030441495.1 of Dalbergia oliveri. Taxonomy (NCBI): domain Eukaryota; kingdom Viridiplantae; phylum Streptophyta; class Magnoliopsida; order Fabales; family Fabaceae; genus Dalbergia; species Dalbergia oliveri. The sequence continues at coordinate 37,827,259 of JAMLFY010000001.1, read as the reverse complement.
ACCATAATAGTTTCGTATTGTCAGAATTTTATCAAAGTCTACCCCTCACTATGTCATGTTATATTAATATCAAGTGTTGATTTTTTCTGTCAAAGTAATTAATAAAAGAAACAAACTCAAAAAAAAAAAAAGGAAACCAAAAACACACACACCTTACTGCACATAAGGATGATGAAAGCGCCATAAATGGTGGTGTTGATTTATTTGTTCTGTTTGGACTTTTTATCTCACAAGTATTCGGTTTAAAAAAAATGGGTTTTCAACTATTCCTTTAGATTGGGAGATTTTGAGCAAGCTAACGTGCCCCATCACCATTGAACATGCATGAAGTGAAACATCGATGGATGCGTATCTATAACTTTCTCACACAACATAGAAGTTTGGTCAATTTCTGTTTTTCCCCCATTGGCTTGAGGAATTTAAATGAACCGTAAAGAAAGGTCTTGAACAGTAGATTATAGATGTAGGCTAGGGAGCCCCACATGGAATCGTTTTTGTATATATGTTTAGGACCTCAAGGTAGGTTTTTATGCTTGTATGATATTCCACCACATCTACATATTCTTCTAAATATATTGGGTTCTGTTCTTTCTTTTTTCCTTTCTTTTCTTATGCTAGCGATTTGTACCCAAGAAAACGACTTGAACCGAACGTGTCGAGCCAATAATTTCAATACAAGCTACTTGAATTAGGAATCAAAAGCCACAAACCTAAACTACACAATAGAGCATGCACCTCAACAAAAATCAAGGAAAAGAGACGAGAGAATTTAAAAGATAGGCTTTTCCTGATCCCATGTATCCAACACGGCGAAGAAACCTAGAAGAGAAAGATAGGGGCTTTCAACATTATAGTAAATATGTTTTTTATGGGTCTTTCTAACATGGGCAAGTTGCTCCGTGGTCCTTGGTCTATAACCGTGCATTTGGTGTAAAGGTGAGGAGGGTGATAATTTATTGTAATTGCACAATGGCCCAACCTTAAAAAAATGAAAAGTTTAAATTATGATTGCAACCCATAATTAGATGTTGCAATTAGTGTTAATGGGCAGAATAAAATGGCAGTTGGAATGTGAATGCACATTATACACGAACATGTGGATTTGTTAGTTTAATAATCTAGATAAGTGAGAGGAAAAATAGATGAGATAAAAATATTTAATTAAAATTCATAAATAAGTATTTATGGTTATGTATAAGGGGACCTTTGTTTCAAACTATACTAATCTATTTCTAGGAATAATTTATTGTGAATAATAATTATTAAGTGAAGATTCCAAAATATCACTCAATAATAATAATAATACCATTAAATGAGTTATGGATATTTTAAAAATCATGATATATATTCCAAAAAATATGTATGATTTAGAATCCACGTCACTTTATATATATTTAGAATATGTATTTTGGCATGTTTTATTAGGGGGTATGGCTCCTCTAAATTGTACTCATCCCTACTTACTAATTATCAAATCATGGATTTAATAGTTAGTAAAGAATTTGCATGAATTTAGGAGGTATAATAACTTTTTTTTATGCAGATTCTTAGGTAAATGTTTGGATTTTCATATTAATATTAGTACAGGTTATACATATTATATTATCGCTCAAAATAATTAATACATGAATCATGAAAAATCTTGTATGTCCTGAACTGTGTGATATCTACGATAAGGGAAGAGAAGATTGTGGCTTGGTGCGCGTGTGTGTGTGTGTGAATAGGGGAGGAGTTATGATGTATATAATACCTCAATTCACAAAATATCTCACTATTGTATAAAATTGTTAAAAACTACCCAGGCCATCATGGTCCATAGCTGCCCCCTCCCCATGTTAGAACCCTCCTTTATGTTTTATACTTTTACATGCAGATTCATCGCGGTAGAAAATTTGTAATTGAAGTTGTTAATATATCATATGATGCAACGACTGGTTGGAATGATGAAGTATATTGATAATAAGAAGATATTCATTGAGAAGTGTAGCAAATTTATTTTTAGAATAAACGGATTTTTCTTTTTATATGTATAAAATTGGAGACCAAAATGGTAATATTATGTGTGTTGGAGGTAAAATGTTGGAAGGATTTATTATTTATTGGCGAGTTGGTTTGGTTTAATTCACACAAGAAAAGGCTGAAAGAATCATTCACAAGAGAGGGACAGAAAGATAGGGAGGTTCCATCCCATTTCTTTCTCTACTTCGTTGTTATTTGCATGCGTGTCTGACGCGTGAACGTCATTAATGGGTCTCGGTTTTCGGAGGGATAAGTTAGCAGTAGCAGAAAAAAAAAAAAAACTATTTCAAACACTAAAAGTAAGTGTTTAATTGGGACACTTACTCTATTATTATTGGATATGATGGGTTAATAGAAAAGTGAGACCATTATCATTTCTAATAATAATAAAATAGATGTTAATTAGACATTCACTGTAGATGTTAAAATAATATTTGTTAAAAAAAAGTGACTCTCTCCTTTCACCTATAATAATAGAAATCTTTTGTTACAAAATATTATCTTATAAGGATATAAATATTCTATTATCAAATATTATTTTTTCATTGTCCCTCAAATATTTATTAATATATAGAAAATATATGTTATATATTTAATAATTTATAAATTTATTTTTATTTTTATCTTTCTATATATCAATAAATATTTAAAGGGATAGAAAATAGAATACTATTTGGAGATAGAAGATTTTCAATCCATTTGTAATTGTCTTGTAAAGTTTTGACACATGAATTAAAAAATTATTAAAAATTTATGAAAATACACCAAAAAAGGCTTATGTCAATAAGTTTTTTCTTTAAAAATTATATTATAATTATAATTTTTGCTTTGATACCCATGGAATACCCATACCCTTAACTTTTATACTATGGTTGTAATTTAATTTTTGATTTGATAAATTTAAAAATTTTGAGTTAATGGAATATGTGGCTCATCCTTAACCATAAATAACTAAAAAATACTGGTGATACCTTTGAATTTTATAGGAGTAAAGGAGAAAGCCTTACAATTACTATGAGAAATTGGTGTATATGAGAGAAAATATATACAAGAGTAAAAATAAAAAATAATTAAGACCTTCTTTAAACTCTTAATAAATGACAGATAATATTAAACAATTTTTTCCTTAAAAATACAATCATAAATAATGAAAGGAATAGATGAGTAGCCATTTAATTTGGTAGAATTTAATTGCCCGAATGATATGCCACTTTTATTAAGTCTTAAATAAATAAGAAACTCATGTCTTCTTATTTTGTTTCACCATCACCATAATTTATATTAAAAACTCTAATAATATTCAATTTTCTGATTGTATAGTATTATGGAATTTAGCATCAACGTAGTAATTCTCAAGAGAGGAAAAAAGAAAAGAAAAGAAAGTAGTAGAAAGAAAGAGAGAAAATCTAGGAAAATCGATATTCTCACACGACTCTTGTGATCTTTTATCTTGGCAAATTCTCACATGAACATTTTTCTATGTTACTGAAATGTTGGACGGCATACTCGCGTCGTTGTGCATGCCCAACTGTTGAGGCAAGTAAGAATCTAAACCCAGAGCCTCTAGAGAGAGGTAAAGAAAGAGACAGAAGAAAATTCATCTAACTATGAGGGCGACTTGGCTACCTTCACATGCATAATTTATTCTTCAACACCTATGATTTTTCCCACTCCAGAAGATATTTCCGTGATTGAAATGCAGTTGGTTCTTTTTAACTAAAAGAACCAATTTTTTGTCGTAAGTTTTCATTTATTAATTTGATTAATGAGATCAATTTATCTATTTACACACATTTTCTTACATGTATAATCATGGCTGTTTTATTGGAAAGAAATTAAAAAATCCCGATAATTTTTTTCATCAAAGCTGGTGTTGAATCTTGGATCCACGTTAATTTAATACTAGTTGTGGATTGAATTGATTTCATTAAGCACAAAGTATAATTTTAGATTTGTTTGATTGGTAAGATGCGTCCACTTCAGCTTTCAAAAATTTGAGGTCCACTTGTTTGTGCCCTTTTCACAAAGGTCCACTCGTTTTTCTGGCATGAGGAAGATGTGTTTCTGGCTTTTGTTTTATTGGAACCCATAGTAACGGCATTTAGCACACCAAATTATGCTAGCGAGACATGTTTTATTAGGACTAATAGCTCTCCATTGATACGGGGTCATACAATTTTGAAAGGATTTATTCAAGAAGCAATTAGATTCTAATTTATTGAGTTTTCATAACTTAGCATAAATAATATTAATTGATGTTTTTTACTAGTGTAAATCTTTAATTATATTTTATAGCATGATATAGATCTATTATATTAACTTTCATAGTTTCATATTTCTGATAAAAAAAAGTATCTTCTATCTTTATAGAGAAAAGTACTATTAACACACGACTTGAAATTAGGTGAATAATTTTTTAAGAAAAAGAAAGAAAGAAAGAAAAATTATATGCTTATAGACAAACTACATAAAGCAATTCATAAAATTTTCAACTTCTTAATTTTATAGAAAGCATAAAAAAATCCACAACATGGACATGAGTGGGAGAAAAGCAAAAGCACCTATCGTATAGTGGATGCCCTAACACATTACTATATTTTCTTGACATAGGAGGGAAAAAAAACATTACTGATTCAACCCAGAAAAGTTTTTTTTTTCTAATAAATTAATAATTAATGAATAAATCTGAGAATTACAATTGATTATTTCTGTGGGGAGGAAAACGAGAAAAAAAGAGAAGAGAGAAAATCATCCATTCGTCAGAACACGTAATTCTTCAATCACCTAAAATGAAAACCACCATTAAAATTCTACATCTAAAGTAAGAATCCGAATGTTTGGTACTCTGATTATTTCTTTTTCAGTTATTTTCCTTCTCTTCAAGAAAGACATAGAATAAAGTTAAAACAAGTTAATTTGGAAGATACAACTCTCTTTCTTCCCTTGCTTCCCACCCCTTTCACCACACGGAGAATGAAGAAGCAAAGAAGCAAGCCAAAAAAGTGGGCATGTAGAGTTGAAATAATTACACATATTCGATTGGCACCTCAGCTTTGAAAGGCAATAGCAGCTTCCCTTGTTTGCATTCCAAGTCAATATAATGCCAATTAACACACCACACAGTCATTCCAAAGCATGCCTGCCAACCCATATGGCATGGCATGGCATTTTGATTGGATTCCCTCTCCCTTCTCCAATGGTCCCATTAGCCCATAATCACGATAGAGAAACCTTAGATAGAGAGAGAATCTAACTATAAATTAATTTTGCAACTAATTAGAGTCATTAGTTTTTTTTTTTTTTTTTTGGCTTCGAAGCATAAGGACAAAGCTACATAATTCAAGCGGAAAAGCTAAGGGGTCATGGGTCATGCCTCGTGCTCTCACTATTGGTTATGATAAGGTCGCTAGCTTAACTTGGCTTGCTAGCTAGGTATGTAGAGAACCAAGCCATCACAAACATGAATCGTTCTCGTGTCTATTGATAATACAAATGGTTGGCTTTGCATCATAGTCGTGGTTGCTAATAATCCTTTCTTTCTAGCAGTAAGAGTCGCTTTCGATTATTCGTGTTTGTTCTCGATTATATTCTTGCTTAATATACATCACATAATTTGTTTGTTCCCCAAGAAACATTAGAAAGTTGAGAAAACAAATCTGTGACTGCCACTCTAGTTCATCCTTCCCTAGCTAGCAACATGATGCTTATCTATTTATGTTTAGAAAAATGCTGGACAACAACAAACTTTGCCAATATTTTATCGTCAAAAACCTGTGAAAAAAAATAATTTTATTGTCAGAATAATATGACATGATATTGATTTTCAAGTAAATAAATAAATCATATTACTTTAGTTTATTTAACAATCACCGTAATTTTTATTCAAGATTGCAATGATATGTTTTTTGGTTGCATAGTATTATGTTTATATATGTACATCATGTTAGAACAAAAGGCCCTGAATGGTTTAGTGTGCCAATGGACGGTGAATATAAAATGCAGCTTGAAAACGGCAACAATTATTTTAACAAAAGCCGTAGGCCTGATTAGCGCAACTTAATTAGATTTACTAAATTTGTTACTATATACACTTATTCAATGATCAACTTAGGATTATTATTCTGTGCATAACTATATCTCCACCATATTATTTCATTCTTGACTTTATATTTTTTGCATTAAAATATTGACAGGGTTCTACTGCCTATTATGAATTTCAATCTTGTTCATAGAGAATGTCAACCTCATCACAGGACTTTTCTCGATTCGAATTGTCTGGCAAGAAATTTTTTTCCAAATAGTTCAGTTTAGCTTTTTAAATAATGAATCTATTTCATTGAATATCTTCTTCTCAAGAAAGCTATTTACTTGCATGCCCTGGCTTTGATTTCCTGGCTACAAAAATTTTCATAGAAGTGGCGTCAAGTAATTAATTATAAATCATGTCTGTGGTTATTTAGCCAGCACATGTAAGTTGGAAAAAAAATATAAAAACCGAAATTTGGGTCACGGATTTTATGAAATGGGAAAACGTAATTAATGGACATGTTGTAGGGTGTGTTTAGTATGTTGTATTAGGCATTATACGATAAATTAATACTATACGTTATATTCTTAACCGATATTTGATACAAATAATGTATTATATAAATTTATCCATCGTGGCCCCTTTGTTGGAGTTTAGTGAAATAAAACATATTGAAAAAGTCTCACACCGCCCAAGAATGAAACGAGAGAAGGAAGCTTCTTGGACCAAGTCTCACATGCCCATGATTGCAAAGGGATGCTAAGGCTGTATATATGGAGTCAAACTCTTCATTTCAACTTGCACCAATTAAAAATACTTTAAGTTTGTATATAACTTTTTTATTTTCTCTATACTCTTGTCTTTGAGAGTGTAAAACGTAGGTTAGATACTTGCTTTGGAGAGTATAAGTGTACTTGGGCCATGGGGTGCGTGTAAGAAAGAAGGTTATGTATGTGTTATTAAAAATTTCACATGGTGTTATTATTTTGTTGTTATTTGACAACAAATTTTTTCTCAACTTTAGAGTTTTCACGTTAATTATTGTGTTGTGATTATTGGAAAATTACACTCATCTCCCTTGAGGTTTGACGAAATGCAACTTGCACCCCTCTATTTTCAAAATATGTATGTTAGGTCTCTAAGTTTTGGAAAATCTACACTGGCCTCCTCTTAAAACTTATAATTTGGGAAAATTATACTCATCTCTGAGGTTTAGCAAAATATAACATGCCCCCCTATATTTTAAAAATTTGCATGTTGAGTCTCTGAGTTTTGAAAAATCCAATATCAGCCTCCCCTAAGACAATTATAATTATTAAATGATGACATTATCCTTTTATTAATTGATAAAGGCACACCATCTTCCTATTTGTACACAAAGGATGAGCTGGGCATTCCAAAGGGACTAGTAGAGGGGGTTTCCTCAAAATTTGAATTTTCTTACTACATTCACTTGATCTTGTCAGGAAGGTAAAAAAGTTAGAATTTTTTTACTACACTATTCCTCTCATTCCTAAAGCGAGTCATCACTCTAGGTGCACTAAGTGTTGTTCTTGTTAATCTCGTTTTGGGATTGTGTTCTAGCTTGAACGATCTCTCTCATGATATGATCATTTTCTTAATGAAACCACATTTATGAAAGTCTTAGGGAGGTCGATATAGGATTTTCCAAAACTGAGGTATTTGACATACAAATTTTGAAAATAGATGGGGTGCTTGTTACGTTTTGTCAAATCTTAGGACAAGTGGGCGTAATTTTCTCAAATTATTCTTAGGGGAGGTTGATGTAGAATTTTCTAAAATTCAGGGACGTGACATGTAGGTTTTGAAAATAGAAGGGGTGCAAGTTGTATTTCATCAAACCTCAGGAGAGGTGAGTGTGATTTTCCTATTTTATTTCTCTATATTTAAGATGGTTCTCAATGGGGGAAAATGACACTTTTTCCCACCAAGTGGTATCAAAGCTTATGGTTCAATAGGATTCTTTCTTAATATGCACTGTGGTTGTAGTATTGTTTGATCTTCCACATCATAAAAGAAGTAAGATGCTTGGTTGAGAATTTCCTTGGTTGCTGGAAGGAAGTGTGATACTGCATAAGTGTTGTTTCAGAAGATTCTAGGAAAGACTTGTTATATAAGTGTGTTTATTATGATCCACCTATCTTCCCTTGGAACCCTCCTAATGCACGGTTTACTGTTGGTATACACTATTCCAATATACGTTTGGATAGAGAAATTTATGGAAAAATCTATTTTGGTTTGTGGCAAATATAAATCAAGGATCATGTGATATAATCAAGATTACACATGGGAAAAGATAAGGTGTTGTTAGTAGGTCCATAATTATTCACGAGCATTGATTGGAGTTTATGTAAAGTGTGTCATGGGATTACGTAAATGCTGCTAACGGATCCAAGTTGTACACAGACATTGGTTGGCATTAAGATACAAGGTGTGTGGTGGGATTATGTTGATGGTTGAAAAACTTCAGAGAAAACCAACATGGAAGTTGCACCATAATAAATTTTCAGCAAGGTTTTGATATGTGTAAAGGTGAAATTTTGAAATTGCCTCATTCCAAGGGAGTATACTTTTAATGGTGGAGTAGAATAGTTCTTTTGAAATATGATTATTGGTATAGACAATGACTATAAGGGATTGTCAGTGTAGACAATGAAAGCTGAAAATGTGCTCATTTCAATCAAGGTGGAGATTGTTGGAGTTGATTGAAATAAAAAATCTTAGAAGAAGTCTTACATTGCCTAGAAATGAAAGGGAGGGGTAAGCTTCTTGGAACAAGTCCCACATTGCCGAAGGTTGCAAGGGGTTACCACGGCTATATATATGGAGTCAAGCTCTTCGTTGCAACTTGCACTAATCGGAAATACGTTAAGTTTGTATTTGACTTTTTTCCTTTTCTCTCTACTCTTGTGAGAGTGTGAGATGTAGGTTAGGTACTTGCTTTGGAGAGTATGGGTGCACTTGGGCCATGAGGCATGTGAGAAAGAAGTCCATGTGTTGTAAAAGTTTTCACATAGTGATATTTCTGATTGTCATTTGGCAACGACCATAATTTTTCTCCTTTTGAAGTTTTCCAAGTTAATTCTGGTGTTGTGATTGTTTTCTTTTTATTTCTCTATGTTTAAGGATAGTTTACAAGGGGAATGACGTGTTTCTTCCAACACCTTTTATACGTCAAAATATTGTATAAGTGCAATATATAAAGTAAGTATTAATGATAACAATATTTTGATTTAATAATTACTTTTAAATTTAAATTTAAATAATTATGATTAAAAAAATGAAATATTAAAATATATAAAAGAGTGTGATGCCTTAGGTCTATGTATCCTTAGCTAAGCCTAACTAAACCTTAACGACCCGTACCTTGGAAATCCCCCATAGATTAAAGATTTTAGATTTATTATTATTTATTATATTTATCATGTTCAAAGATTATTATTTCTCTAGCAATTATCAATTTAGAAATGCTTTCCTATATAACTATATACGTAAATATCAAATATTTATGTTTATGCTATGGGGAAGCTAATCTCCTGTGTATGCTCTTTTCTTTTGCCTATGTTATCTACCAAAAAATATATCTCATTGGGTTATGTTGTAGTGGTAGAATTCCCAGTCTCATTTCTTTCCTCCTTATATTTACTAGATTTCAAGCCATGTTTATTTAGACCATGGCTCATTCGTGTTAAGCTTTACTTTATAGTGAGGCTTAGACTAAGGTTATGTTAGATTCTTGTAAATGTGCAAGTGGGATCCAAACCATGCATTCTAACAATTTCAAATTATGGATTTAATTTTAGAATTTATGAATTTCCCTCATATGCATTCCGTTTTTAAGTATTGAACTTTAGATTATGACTATATTTATATAATGAACCAGTTACACTATTATGTTCCTGTTGAAGCACATATTTGATTTAACTAAAATAAATGCATAGCTATATATGTTGAAATATTTCAATTTTACAAATTCAAATATTATGCTTTAATTAAGAATTTGGTAATGATTTAGATTAAATTATGTTTTGAAAATGAAAATCATATTAATTTACACATATAGTGAGTCACCTTACCTAGGAGGCTTACGTTGGGATCCACTCTTCACGTGTTTCATGTTTCCCAATTAGGTCTTGACAAAGAGTATATTTTATATTTGTATAATTTATTGAAATAAAGAATATTTATAAAATATTGAAATAAATAATAAAAATAAATTAAATTTTAATTAATAAATATTTTCATAAATATAATATTTGAAAATTATATTTAAATAATTGATAAAAATGACTAATTTTATTATTATTTAATATTTACTTATAATATTATAATTATTTGTAAATAAATAATAATATTATAGAATATAAAATATAATATCTTATACAATAATATATCAAACACTGTGTATATATTAAAAGTTTATTAGTTCTTATACTATCAAATCTTATCCTATCAAGTTTTATTTATCAGCTTATCCTATTAGCATGTCAAATGAGCCTCTTGAAACATAAAAACTTAAGTATTAACTAAATAAAGTTGAGAATGGCATTTGTAAGTAATTTTCTGCACCGATACAAGCATAAATATTGTGACAATCTTCAAAAGAAAATGTAGCCAGTTTGTTTAGTGTTAGTGTCAGATTTAGAGATCTGAAGGAGAACCTATTAGAAACCCAAGATCATGAGGGATAAATGAAATTGTAGAGCAGCAATAGAAGGAAAGGGAGAATTTGCACTGAAAATCTTATTTCTCTTAGAGAGAAATGAAGAGAGAATGAATATAAACCTTTACTATTCGGGTAATCTGAATATATATATATATATATAGACACACACACACTAGCCTTGTAAATAACTAACAGATAAGGAGCTAACTAACTAACAAATTTACCATGTGATAAACACAATGGTGAACTAACTAACTAAGCCGATTTATTATCTAATACCCCCGCAAGCTGAGGAATATGTGTGACTAACATTCCAGAGCTTGGATTGATGGCAATCAAACTGAGGTGAATTAAGGGAGAGGTTTAGTAAATGTGTCCACTGTTTGGAGTTGAGTGGAGATGGGAAGCAAGTGAACAAGGTTGGATTGGAGCTTTCATGCACTAGATGACAATTATCAAAGCAATTTATGTTGCCTCTTTTTATTATTATTATTATTATAAACAATTAATTATAATTAGTTATAATATTAATAATCATTATTAACTATTATTAATATTTATGTTAGTGTAATTATTACTCTTTTTATTTTACAATAATTGTCAAAAATCAAACAACACACATATTAAGATAAATAAAAAAATCTTGATAAATGTATAAAATTATATCAGTTGATAAAATTATCCTTATATACTCATTATTATTCATCTTAGTAAATTTATTTACTACTTAATCAAAATATTAATATTAAGGGTATAAATGAAATAAAAAATTAATATTAAGGGTATATTATAAATAAACAGATATTCTAGATCATAAAAAAATTAAAAAATGACAATTATTATAAAATGAAGTGAGTAATTATTAATAAAACAAATGGGAGATTGCAATTTGTGATATTTACTCTTTTTGTTTTTGGACAATAGCTAGACTGAAAGAAGTGGAGTAACATTTAATAATTAATGTTCAACCAAACTTTTTTTTTTTTCTTGCATAGGCAACTTATATAAAAATTAAATAAGTGATTATGAATAATGGTAGAGCTAGTTAAATTCTTTAAATTTTGTCCCATGATGCACACACATTTAAACCTTAATTAGGATACGTCAGTAAGAGGGGCAAAAACACAGGTTGGATTCTATTGGCATGATCCTATTCGTGTACAAAAGAGGAAATTTTGTGTGCCACAGAACCTACCAAAAAATGCACCACATGAAACACAGTCATGGATGATGTGATAGGCACAGTACTATTATTATCAATTTGGTACCTGTGCTACCATCCGTTGGATTACGGGACCACTGTCCAGTGGCTTTGGGAATTCAATAAATTTTGTTCTTAACCCAAATTGCTTTTGAACCTACTCGTTATGGTTTGGGATTTTGGGAGGTCGCAGTGGTTTATCGTTTGCTAAGAAGCACGGAAATACAGATTTGCTGGTGTGTCCGTAAGGACACGTTTGGATATAATATATATACGTGGTGAACTTGTGTCTATATGGTCAAATTAAAAAAATAATTTTTTTTTTTGACACACATACTGAAAACAAAAAAATTAATTGAGTCATTTTAAAAATTCTTCATTAATTACGAAAAACAAAAAGAAAAATTAATTAGATAACAAAATTATACAAATTTGACCAAAAAATTCAGACAAAAATATTATACAACAAAATTAATATATATATATATATATATATATATTATATTAATCATGTAATTTTTTGAATTTGAATGTGTTTTCATATTCTATATGCGTCTCTGTCCATAGTGTATGTATTTCATAAATAGTTTGAGAAGGCAACATATCGAAAGTGATCCATAATTTGGATTTATTTAATTAAATTCTAATGCAAGATTTCTCTTGTAACTTGTCAACTTTTCTTTTGTGGTTCACTTGGCGTTTCCAAAGATTTCTATTAATTTAATTTTCTTTGACCCGAATCTAAATTCCCTTCAATTTGATTGAAGCGAGTATATAAGTTAAATTTTTGGGATCTAATTTCACAACCAAAACTCCCATATTGGATTTTGAAAATTAAAAAAAATCCCAAATTGGATAAAGAATTAAGAAACTCAATTCTTATTTTCAAAATTTGTGAATAAGAAAATATACAAAATCTCATAAATTTTAGATTTTTCCGGGCTTCAAGTTCAATATAAAATAGACAAAATACCTAAATTAATTCCTTATAAATGCATTAGGAGATAAATTAGTCTCTCAAATTTTGAAAGTTTCAAATTGGTTTCTAATATTTTAAAAAAGGGCTCCTAATACATTTTCTGAATGATCAATTTGAATATTTACTCTATGAAATAACTAATTCGGCCACCAAAATCATCTAGCTTTGAAACAATTTATTTGTTTTATATTTTAGCACAATATCTTCTATGCGTACTATACTGAGTAAAATAGTTTTGAACAAATTAAGTTCGATTTAGTTAGCATTCTATTTTATGTTGATAGCAGAAAGAATTATATATATATTTAACTACAATTTGGTTTCTTTAAATTATATTGAATTTACTTTTTAAGTCCATACATACATATTTAAATAACTTCAAACACCTTAATTAAATTTAATAACTTCTACCACTACATTTAAAATTATGCCACAACTTCTAACATTACTCGTAAGAGTAAGGACACAAATTCAATTATCGTGAAGTGCATTTATTAGGAGAGGTAATCATAAATGTTTAATCTCCTAAAATTGTAAGAGTAATTTTTTCAACAATTTTATTTTAAAAAAACTATGCAACAACCTCTAACATTATTTTTTAATATAATTATTAATATTAATATTGCCTATATATTTAAATTAATTTTTTAAGAAAAAATTCACATTAAATTTAAAAGATATGGACTGATGGATCAATTCACTATATATATAAAGTCAATGCCGGTACTTGATATTATTAAGATTGGTGACATATAGCTAGACATTGAATTCAAAAACCTAGATGCGGACCAGGTCACGCAACGCAACGCATCCATTCTTCAAACATCTTATAGAGGCTAAGTTTTAATTGAGGCACAAATATTCAAACAAACAAATATACGTTATTTTCTTAACTAATAATTCAAATCTGAAGACAAATTTGATCACACACACACACACGGCACAATCTCAAGATATCATAGGGTGCATGCACGGGGCCTATATGGATGATATCATGGAAATAATAAAAGTTGTGCCCACTAAATGAATAATGTGTAGTAAGTAGAGGGAGAGATAGATATAGCCTTTGGTTTCTTTTGAAACAAATACAAAGAGAGAAAAGAGACCCACCACCTCCTCCCCCACATCTTTGATGTTGTTTCCTCATTACCTCTCACGAGTCCCTTTTATATTTTGCTCTCTCTCTCTCTCTCTCTCTCTCTCTCTCTGCGCTCTGTCTGCACTCTCCTGCCTCTTCTTGTGACTGCCATCATGCATGATCATCAGGAAACGGAAGCCAATGTACTAACACAAGACACACTGCCTCTCATAAATTATATCACCACCCACCCCTCCCCATATCCTACTACCAACACTGACAATCCCATAAATAATTCGTTTACCAATTTTTAGACCATTTTGTGGAACATGTGTGTTTATATCTCGTAGGACTTTTCGAGGTGGTGGATCAGTGATGAGTCCTCATTAGTTTGATTCTATTTGTTAAAAGCTTAATCATCGTTATGAAATGTTGAATTTCTATTTGATAAGAAGCCAACATAAGTTATGTATTTTCTTAAAAGGCATTGGATGGATATTTTTATTTTAACACAAAATCGTTTAGTGGGATTTATTGATTGTCGCACGACAAGACTACATGCATTACCAAAAAGAAGTTAACAGCTAGCCCATCAGGTTTTACTTTATTTCTTACGGTCTTACATCATGCGGTGGGTGTTAGCTCACACCTACCCATAATTCGAATTAGAAGGTTGTGTTGTTGATGAATTTTTCACTCCCAAAAGTTTAAATCAATAAATAAAGAGGTAGATGGATATTTTATATTTAATATGTTTCTTCACATGAATATTTCTTTTTGAGTTGAAGTATTAATAATTTATTAGAATAAGGGATAATAAGTATTCAACTACTGACCACTTGGTTATAGACGTATTGATATCAATCATATCATGTCATATATGAACTATTATACCATATCATGAAATTATCTTTTTTAAAAGGTTAAGCTGAAGAGTAGATTTATATAAACGAATAAATTTCTATCAAATAAGTTATAATATTATTCAATTTGGAAAATAAAATTAGTTTGAGAGAATATTCGCCCCAATTTGATACCTTTTTTAACTTATGAGTGTTTACACAGATACCTTTAGATTATTAATTAATGAGAAAATAATCAAATTTAAATAGCGATGCATGAACATAAGTTCGATGTGCTGATACTTAATTTTCATTAATTTTTTTGGCAATGAATTTTCATTATATATATGTTGATTTTTTATTCTCTTCCAAGTATATCTTTCCAGTAAATAACCATAGATTTTTTTTCACATTTTTTGTATGCCACAGCTTTCGTTAATCAAGCCAAGGGCAAATTTGAGCATAGACTAATAGCCATACATAGAAATTAGATTTAATTTGCTTTAGTAGACTTTCTTTTCACTAGTTATGCATCACAGTTTCCACCATATATATTCTCACGCTTTGCTGAAATTTCAAAAAATGAAAATTCAAAGTGAAAGCCAAGACGGTGTGATGGGGGATGCATTTATTCACAAGAAGCAACATGGGAGCCTGTTATATTTGTAGAACGTGATTGTTGTGGTTGAGGGTGATAGTCACTTCACTATATGGAACAAAAAAATGTGAGTCACCAACCTTTAAAAAATACAAGAGATTAGCGCAATGTGAATTTTTCTTCTCTTAATAATTGTGATAAAATATTGGTTTTTAAGCGCAATTACATAGGCCAAATTAGCTGTATACAGACGAGAAACACATGAGATTGTAGATAAGAAAAATTTCATGGTATAAATCGTTAAGAATTTGATACTCATAATGGAGTGAGGACCTAGATGGTGGCAATTGGAAGGGAAAAACAAGAAAAGAAAATAAAAGTAAAATAAAACAAAATATATAAAAAAAAATGGAAAACGTTAAAGAGAATGGCATATATAGCCGAATAGCAAGGTAGTGGATTAGACAGTGGAGAAGTGGTGGGGTGGTGAAACAAGTTGGTGCCATGAAACCAAAAGGACATTGTCAGCAAATAAATAAATAAATAAATTGTGAGGCAAGGAAATTATAAGAAAGACAAAGTGATATGGAAAACCCTAGAAAATGAAAGGAGTTTAGTTTGGGTTGGAAATGTGTGGGTCAAAGAAATCGGGGTTAGTGGATGGATGAGGACTAAAGAACTATGTTAAGCAAAGTAGTTGTCTTCAACCAGGGAAATGCGCTAAGCTTGATGACATATTGATGTTTTAAAAATAAATGCTTTTTTTTACTTTTTAGTTTATTTGTAAAGTGATGTATTTAGATATAAATTATATTTAGATATATCAGTTTATGAATAAACTAAAAAAGAAAAAGACATTTATTTTGAAACGAATGTAGTATCATATTACTACTTTTCTTCTTGAGATCACTGTTTTTTATTAATAAAAACACACCTAATATAGATAATAATTTACCTAAATTCATCTTGGAAATTTCCTCAATTGTTGATTTGATTTTTTCTCAATAAATTTAATTAATATCTTATAATTTTCACGGTTTTCTTTTTTCACCAAAAAAAAAAAGAGATGTTGAAGCTCAATCCAGAACCTTCAGACTTTTGTAGAGCACACGATATAATGATGTGACCAAATTGTTCTTTGAATAGTTAATAAATCAGTGTTTAAATAATAAAGAAGTATATGCTACGAAACATTTGGCTCGCATGGGGCAGACAAACACAGCAGAGAAAGAAAAATTAGTGATATTTATTAGATATAAAAATTATTAATATTTCATAACCCAATAGTTTAAACTTTTAAGATAAATGATTTCATTATATGATATTAGAACCCTATGATTAAGTGGTCTAGAGTTCAATTCTTGGAACTCCTACTTCTAAGTAAAAATAATTAAATTTTAGCACAAACTAAGGTGGGGCATGTGCATTGTTCAAGAAGCATTTACATAAAAGCGAATTAGATATAAAAGCCATAAATAATGTGTCATAACACAGCAATTTTAAGTTTTTGGGAATAAATAAAGGCCTTGCTTTTGTTATGTTTTTACTTTTTGTTATTGGTTGTGATGTGTAGTTTTTTATTTCTATTGCACTGTAATTACTCCATCTCGTTGAGGTTGAGTTTTTAATTATTTATTAAAAAAAAATATAATTTCATTATAATTCTGAAGAATTGCTTTTCCAAGTAATCCTGCGAATCTCAAAATCTCAGGAAACTTTCAAGCTCTAACATGACTAATTAGTATTTCGTAACCCAAACCCCAAGAACAAGTTCACCATCATCAAGAGACCAAAACCAAGAAAAAAATATATATGTGTGCTTTCAATGGACAAGTCTAGCTAGCATAATGATAGCTGATCTGTCTGAGCACACTTTTAAATTTTACCGCAAGAAAACAACCCGTTTGACCTGGCCCTTCATGCATTGACTCCATCATTATTAATTTCTATAACAACGTACATTTTCAGTTTTTCACACACTATTCGTGGACACTAGTAATAATCAACGATCTAGAATTCATTGGTTTGATAAAAACCCCAATTTGAAAATGTTGAAAGAGGGTTCCTTTATCATTTCTCATATGCCAACGCCACATTTTACCTATATGGACTGCTTTTCTAGAAACGCAACACCTTGGATTATGCATGTCATATCGCCTTTCACTTTACCTAACCGATTGTAATTGATCATTTCTCTGTTCATTTGTGAACACAAATTTATTTGTACATGAGGTCAACCAACAGGGTGTTGGCCCAATCTTGTTTCTAGGACAACAGCTTCCATAATTCCGGGTAATAATTGTCAAACCTACACATCTAAATATAGAATCTAGCTTTTTAAAAAATATGAAAAAAAATATACTTAATTATCTTGCATTATATATCTAAACATTTTTAATTTTCTTCTTAGGATATTTATATGTAAATGAGGAGAAGGAGCTAGGCATTGTTGTGGAGCTAACGTAACCAAGGTTAAGCAATAATGAATGGATTTGATCTGTTCCGCGGGTGGACCATAAGATAAAGCAAAAGAAAGAAAAGATGATGCATATATACGAAAGAGCAGTGTGTTCATGCATTAGGAAATATGAAGGAAACAAGGCAAGCCAGACAGGTTGTTGCCCCTTATTAACTGTATAAGAACCAACATTATGTACTGAAACAATAAACAAACAAAACAATGTGCAGATGGTGAAAAGTGGGGCTATCCTGATTAAGAGGGTTAAGAAAACTATGTCTATAAGAGAGAGAGAGAGAGCGTGTGTCATATTTGCCGTGCAGGGTTGTAATATTGGCATAAAAAGACTAATTAAAAGGCTAATATAGTAATGGGAAGATGGGTGAGGAAGAGAGGGGGTATCTGCTAGCCGACCCCCTTACTGGGACCTAATAGCAAGGACAAAATGCGTGATGCCATTCCAAGCCACTCTCTTTTCACATTTTCCTCTCTCTTTGCTTTCCCTTTCTCCTTTTTTAGTGGCTTCTCTCTTTCTTTGTCATGCTCCTCCCATTAATTAAAGTTGTAATTAATCATCCTTCTTGGTCTTTGGGAAGATCACCCGATACCGGCTTCAATCTCTTTTCTCATTTGTGGGATAATGGGATTTCACTCATTAACCTTAAATTGTACCAAGACAAAAATTTTCACTGCCACCCTTTGATACCAAATCAGATAGTCCATATCGTTCAAACAAAAATGGAAGGTAAAAAGGGACGGTGAAAGAGATTATAATTAAGAAGAGGAAATAAACTAATAAATTTTTAAACCATCAATCATGAAATCAAATCACCATCAATTCTAAACTTTTTTTTTAATATCATACATGAAAAAACTCTTGCATCAATCATTCATAGTTAATTGAAATCTTGATCTTAACCTACCCATGTCATATTGGTTATTTTTATGGGGCTGGCTGACCTACCTATTGAAGATATGTAGTTACTCCTTAACAACCCTGGTGTTCATTGGGTTTATGTTCTCACAAGATGCATGTTTGGGGTAATAATATTTGCGTGATCCGTGGTGCAGTTTCTTGTCATATTTAATTTATCAAATTTGTTTGGTTTGTTTTAGAGAGCTTGAGAAATTTTGTGGTTTTTTTTTCTTATTATTTTTTATCATCGCAACTTTTTCAAGTTCAAATAGTTTTCACTACGTACTTAATATTCCTTTACTTAACTTTTTGCTTTTTTTTTAACCATTTCCTTCAATATTCTAAGTATAAAATTACTTATCTTAGTATGAAAATAAGCCCCCACAGTCCCTCCAAAAGAAAGAAAACTAAATTATGGATAAAAGTGAAAAATTACATTCAATAAGCAGGTAACCCCAGCTATCATAATTTAATTTTTTCGCTTACCCTTTCATAATTTTACAAAGGCACTAAGAAATCTATATTCGTTTATCTTCGAGATCTGAATAATGAATTGAGCAAAAATTGCTGATCTAGTTAAGAACTTAAGATAGAACATATTAGCAAATTTTTTTACGGAAAGGGAAAGAAATAAGAATATGTTAGCAAATAAAAACGGAATTTTAAACAGAGAAAATGCCGGTTTCTATTGGTTTAAACTAAAATAGTCAATTTTGTTATAACTAAATCATGTCATGTTTGAAAGTTTCTTCTATCACTGCTGTGCGTTACTGATGGGGTTAAACTTTGCTGCGTTATTCACCCAACGAAAATCTTTGCTACGTTAGTTTTAGGATATTTGAAATGGTCCTGTGTTAAATCCTTTTAATTAGCAAATCCCTTTCCATGAAGAAAGAAATTAGCAAAGAAAGAAAATTCAACATAGTTCTTCCAATCATGCATCCAGATCCGGGATATATTAATCTATTCATCATTTTCTACGATAAGAATTGTGAGGAAACACAGCTATGTAGAGGTTGAACATTCAAGAGCCAGTACAAAAAAGTGAACTCAGCGTTACCATTAACATTGTTTTTAAGATTTGACAATCAGAAAAATACTAAATATAACATTTGGGGCACGGGGGACAGAAAGTTTAGTCATCTAATCGAGTTAAAATTGGAGTTCAGTTACAAATTAATCCCAATATGACATGTTTCTAACAATAAAATGCTAGATTAAAAAGATTCAAACCTCTTAAGATGGTGATAAAAGAAAACTAGGTCAAGTGGAAACCAAAATTATAATCACATCTTCTCTTAATACCCTTCTAAGGTATGTTGGAAATTTTATGAAAAATATGAATTTTATTACCAAACAAACAATATAAATTAAAAGCCCATGCTTTAAAAGCTAAATTTCGAGCCTTAATAAGTGACAGAATTTGGGTGCCGAAAATTTCAACAAAATTAACAGGTTTATACGTACAAGTCCATGACAAATAAGTGATTAAATTTGATCCCTTTAAAATCGAGCTATTATTCCACGTGGGGGTGCCCCCAATGTCTGAGAACTTCTGAGACATCTCCGTTATCCAAAAATTCGAATAAGGGAGGGTGTTACTTGAATTTTCAGTTTTATTTATGTGTATGTAAGTATGTGCCAAAAATAAAATTAATAATTTTCATTGGGTTTAGAGAAAAAAAAAAAGATGTTGGGCAAATAATAATAAGGGGAAGGAGAAGAGGTTGTAAAGAAAGCAAAGTTAGCGAGAGACGCATGGGCCATGTACAAACAATTCCAGCGGCAGCGGTAGCGGCAGAAAACTGCATACCCCAACAACAACTACAACAACAATACATCACCCATTTACCAACGCCTCGTTCATTCACACACACACACAACCCCACGCATACTCTCTCTCTCTCTCTCTCTCTCTCTCTCTTAATCTTAAGTCTTGTCTATTAGTATTATTGTTAATTTACTATGATTACTACCGTTTATCAAATTACTAATTAGTATGAGCAACTGGGAGGGAGAATATAATATTAATTATTATTATTATTTTTATATATATATATATATATTTTTCTGGGGAAAGTATTTAAATAATATTGGGTGTAAGCAACAAAAACAAACACAAGACTACTTCTAAGGCAAAGCAAACACCACGCGAAGAAGAAAGAAGCAAAGGAAGCGGTGAAAAAAACAGAAAGGAAAGAGCGAGCAGAATAAGGTGTCCCTCTCTTGGACTGATTCGCTTCAATCGCATCTATCTATCTTTCTCTTCCCCACCTCTACTACTACAACAACCACCATCTATCCTTGCATCCATCTATCTATTCTCTCTTCCACAACAACAAAGGCAATCAGAGAGGACAAAGAAACAAAGAGAGAAAAGGAGGTGCTGGCTAGCTGCAAGGGAGAGAGAGAATATTATTATTGAGTGAGCACAAATAAGTTTTGATTGATGGCTGTTCAAGCTCAGTACCCGTCCAATGTCCTCCTTCTAAACAGGTTCCTCTTTTCTTGTTTCCTCAGCTATTAGTCCTTGTTTATGTCTTGTATATATATATATGCAGCACGCATGTTCATGTATATGTATACCCTTCAATTCTGAATGACTAATCCTTCAAGTCTCTTCTTCCGTTCTTTTCCCAATAGCAGAAACGTGCAAGAAGGACATGATTACTCGTTACAACAACAACCAGGAGGATTAGTCCTTGATCAACCCCATAATACTTTATACAACAATGGAAGTAAGTTTCATAGAAAAAAAAAAAAAGAAAGAAGGAAAAGGCTCTCTTTGAATTAACTCACTTTGGTCCACAATTTTACACACAACATTCTATATATGCGCACACACACAAAGAACACACCACCAATCTGAATTAAGATTGTCCTCATGACATTTTTTTCAGGTGTCAATTTCCGCAAGAGAGCAAGAGAAGCCACAGTGACGACAACAACAACAACAGGGTTCCCAAACAACAATGTCATGAATCCATTAATGTTCAACTTTGAATCTCAACCTCCACAGCTCGTAGAACTCTCTCAGCTCCACAGTCACCAACAACAAAATGTTGTCTCCACAGGCCTGCGCTTATCCACCTTCGGTGACCAACAACAACAAAGAACACACCTTCAACAAAACCAACAACCTCAACAACAACAACAACAACATGGGTGTCACAACTCTTCATTCTTGTCTCTGTTGTCTCAAGGCTTTGCTTCCCAAATCAAACAACAACGAGACGAAATTGACCAATTCCTTCAAGCCCAGGTACCAAATTTTCATCCTTTTTATTCATTTCCTGTTTTTTCCAATGCAAAGTTTGGTTTTTTGAAGTTATGAGTTCAAAACCGATGATGGGTCGCCGGAAAATATTTTCAGGGTGAGCAATTGCGGCGGGCATTGGCGGAGAAGAGGCAGAGGCATTACCGTGAGCTGCTGAGCGCGGCGGAGGAGGCGGTGGCGCGTCGGCTGAGGGAGAAGGAGGCGGAGGTTGAGAAGGCTACGCGCCGAAACGCCGAATTGGAGGCACGCGCCGCCCAGCTCGCCGCCGAGGCGCAGGTGTGGCAGGCGAAGGCGAGGGCGCAGGAGGCGGCGGCGGCTTCACTTCAGGCACAGCTGCAGCAGACCATGATGGCCTCCGCCGGAGCCGCCGGGTGCCACGGCGGCGAAGACGGCGGTGCCGGAGTGTCGTGCGCCGTGGAGGGACAGGCTGAGGACGCGGAGTCGGCGTACGTGGACCCGGACAGGGTGGTGGTGGTTTCAGCGGCGGCGGGTGCGGCGGCGCGTCCGAAATGCAGGGGGTGCGGGAGGCGCGTGGCTTCGGTGGTGGTGCTGCCGTGTCGGCACTTGTGCATCTGTACGGAATGCGACGCGCATTTCCGCGCGTGCCCCGTTTGCCTCACTCTCAAGAATTCAACCGTTGAGGTCTTTCTCTCTTGAGAATGGGTGTTATTACCCATCCAAATTGATGAGTTTGCCAGCATGATGATGCCTCTTCTGTCCATAGCACTGGCCTCCAAACAGGCCCTTACCCATAAAAAAAAAAAGAGAAAAGAAATTTGCTGATAAGAAAAAAACCAAAGTATAAATAAAATTACATTTTTGTTTCTCTCTTTTTTTTTTTTTATAATTTACTACATGACCAAGGAGAAGTTTGATTTGAGTAGATGTTCGTTCAGGTGATGTACATGGCCACATGGGTAATGGTGGCATTTTCTTTCTTTCTTTTTTGAAAAAAAAAAAACTTTCCTCTTTTGGTTATTTTTCCCTTTCTTTTGGAAATTCTATTGCATTGGTATAATATATATAAAATTCTTTGATTTGATAATTGCTTAGAATTTTAAAATGTGAAAAATCTAGCATACAATTTTGAGGTTTCTTTTGTTGATTTAGTATATGCTTGTTAGTAGGATGCTTGTTTTCACGTCAAAAAAGGATGCTTGTTTTGGTAGAATTGTTTGTTAGGGAGCGCCAAAGTTGTGGGTAGATTTGAGGTTAGTTTTTTAATTTTCTTTTTCATCAGTTGAATGAAAGAGTGCAGCTTGGGGTGAGAATGGTTTTTCAGTTGTCAATTTTGGGTTGATAACGTGTATGCGTGTACATGCAGGTAACTTTTTTTTAACTTGCAAGGCATTACATTACAGTTCTAGTTTTGCTTTTGCAGACCTAGGTTTTTAATTTATTGCTTTTAAATGTTCCGATGGAAGCACCAAATTACGTTGAGGGGTGTGGAGCTGATAAGTTAAATAGAAAATCGTTTTATTCTGTGGCAATGACATGGTTTTGGAACTGACTAAAAGTGGCTGCCTAATATTCCAAAGGTCCCCCACTATCGGGATGGTGTAGCGCAGTGCACATAATTTCATAAAATCCTTATATTTTGTTTTATGGTTTGTTCCATTGAGGATACCATGCGGAGTTGACAAAGGATGGTCTTATAGTAATTCTTTCATATTATATGAAAGAGAAATATCCCAAAGATTTCAAAATAAGATATGGGGATTTCTTAGGATCTTATAAAATTCATGAGTATTGGTGGTATCTTTTAAATAATTTGTGGTTGAAAATTTATCACACGTTTTCTAACTATATTTATTAATATTTTAAATATTTATAATTAAATTACAACCATTGAATTAAAAGGGTATTGGTATCCTTTGGGTATCATAATAAAAATCATAAGTAAGTTTTTTTTTTTATTGGTCCAAAACCATAAGATATTGATATTATAACATTTTCCTTACACAGGCGCAGTGTTTCATTGGAACTAAGTTGTAATGTTTAGATACTTTTAAGTATAAAAGAAAATGTTTAGACACTATAAAGATGATTTTTGTGAAGCCTTCTTTTCCTTTACCGTTTTCATTTTCCTTAGGACAAGGATTTTCATAAGTTGTTTTTTCTCAGAGCAATCTTTTAACTTACGCTGGCAAAAATCTTTTAACTTATCTATATTGATTTCAAATTTTCAATGATGGTTTGCCCGATGTAAATTGTCTGTGTGACCTTTTGCTAGGCTAGATCAAATATGAATTCAATGGGAAATTTTTTTTAAAACTTCAAAATTCAAAATTCTTTTTGATGACAAATAATGAACAATTATTGAATACTGCTAGGACTGGAGCAATAATTGTGCCATATCATGGCCTTTTTCATTATACATAAATACATGATCCAAAATAAATGAGGAAAAAGATAACCGACAATGGAAAAGAAGAAAAGGCTAATGATAGCTTCAATATATTTTCCTTTTGGTAAAGAAGCTTGTTTGTGTGGAGTTTTGTTAATTTGGTCGTGCAGCTTTTATTGTCAGAGGGCATGGAGCCTTTTTCCCCTATTTTTGGTCAATGGAGCTTTAACACGGCATTAGATGCACAAGCAGCCAAGCCCAAAAGATATAATACAGCAAACCAATAAAGACAAACTTAATAGGCCCATAGGGGTTTGGAAAACACATCGATCGCATTCTTATTACATCATACAGTATTTATTTCCAATTCTCTCGTTAAAAAAAATAAAAAAAATACAAAACTAATAAACTAATACTTAAAAAAAAAAGCTCTGAAAATTTCATTATGAGTATGTATATGATTTGTGTTGTTTGAAAACTTACTGCATATCACAAGAGTGTTATTTAATTTCGTGCAAAGTTACACAAATTTAAGGATTAGCCAACAAATACCCTAAAAACACTTATTATGGGTTTCAAAAAGAATAGTCATCCAATCAATTAATCACCAGAAGTGTTTAACTCTTTCAAAAAAATTTTACTCAATTATCTAATAATATTGTCATATTTAATTCGTTATTAATTTATAGATATACCAAAACGCTCAAATTTTCATGCGATACTTCTCTTCTTTTTGAACTCCTATAGTTAGCCAAACCCCAAATCTAATTATGTATAACCAACATGCAATTTGCTCATATATTGTGACTTGCTACATGCCTCTTTGCCTTTTCATGCTTCTTCCCAAAACCAACTCTCAATTAAAGCAAATTGAAATCGTGCACACGAACATAGCCATAAGGACTCAGATGGTGCTGACCCTTGAAAGTGAAGCAGCCTAATACTTCTTTTTATGCTTGCGGAGACTGGTAGGACACTGCTAACAAAGGCAGTTTCAATTGATATCCGAGAAAATTGTCCTACATCTTTATGTCACCACTCTCTTTAGTTTAGATTATTAGTAGTTCCTATCCTTTCTAGGTTAGTTTTGTGGTGAATCTCTTATGATTGGATTCATCATGGACTCATTTATTGATTGTTGGATTAACGATCAGTAAAACAACAATCATCTAATGACTAATAATAAATGGTCAATAGTGGATCAAGCATATGAAATCTAACTTATAATTTGCCGTCCGTATATTAAGTGAATTCATGTTATAGTCCGAAGTCTTTAGAAATAAAAACAAAATAGTCCCTTTACTCCAACTTCCAAGAAAAAACCTTTGTTTTGAAAATTCGAAGGAAAAAAAAAATTATACAGGACTACTCATTGCCCTGTATCAAGGAAAACGATAGAATCGAGAAGGAAACAGAGACCAAACAAACAAGGGAAACTGGACAAGACTTGACATCATAATCTGATTTGAAGTCTTCTCCTTGGAGTTCAATTATCTCTTACCAAAATGGTGCAACTCAATTCAAATCCAAAATGGTTCTAATAATTTATCCAAAATACGTGCTATCAAACAAGTGTGAGACTCTTGAGGGATCTCTATTATTTGAAGCCTTGGAGTACCAATAAGTGGACAAAATCAGATAGAATGATAAACATATAAAATTTCTTTTGTTTCTATTAGCTAGTAATGGCCTTGTGGTTGTGGCACTGACTCATATTTATATTTACACAAAAACTACAATCAATCAGATTGTCCCCTCATGTGAGCTTAGTCCACTTTGTCTACGCTGCTTCTATCTTATATTCTATGTACTCTTGACTTTTCAATTCCATGAGAAGAAGAAAACCATTTTATTTAGAGCAGGAAATAGAAAATAGTAACGCAATTTGGTTTGAAAAAGAAAAATTTTAAATTAACTCATTTCCGTGGGAGCAGCATGTGAATTGTGGGTCGTGTATGTGCGTAAGGTTTACAGATCAAACAAGTTTGAGCTGTCATGGATGGATGAAAGACATGTCAGGATTCCTATAAATTTCATTCAAGGACGATCATGACTCACTTTTGCAAAGATGTGTGTTGTATTCTTGAGATTGATGATCGCTTTCATATTTGAGCCGTATTAAACCTTTGTTAAGGAAATTAAAAAGGGTTTATTAATTTCCATGCTAATTTATTAGTCTGCTAGATTCTTCCTCTGGGTTGGTGAGTGAATGGCACACTTGAGCTTATCCAGAAGGTGGTATGGAAAGAACCAATACATGAATGGAATTGCATTATAATAAAGCAATCACAGGCTTTCAATGTAGCCGACTAATTAATTAAAGCAAATGAAACTTTATTGAATATTCACATATCTACAAGATTTCAAACCAAGTCACAAGCATGATCACAACACCTTCCTTTGCACAAGCAAGTCCCTCTTTAACTGAACTGAACAGGAGAGGTTTAATTATTTATCTTGTATTCAGAAATGCTAAATCAAGCGTAGTTTAATTTGTCTAAAAAATTTTCTTATTCAAAATTCTACTTACATCCGTTAAATAGTTTTCAGATAATGTAAAAATTACAACTCATTATTTTGAGTGAGATTTTATGTAAGAGGATTTTTAGGTTGAGTATGAACAAAACATAGCAACATAGCTAGATAGTGTATATATGGAAACCAAAATACATAGTTTATTTAATAATATAATATCTATCCTTTAATAATAAGTGATGAATTACAGTTTTTCTCTAACAATTGTTTTATTTCAGTCCAAATATTTTCATAACTATTTGATCCCTAATGGAAGGTCACATAATCTAATTCTATATATTAGAGTAGGTAATCCTACATGACGTATATCATAAATCAATATAATGTGTTAAAACTCTCGTCCAATAATTGATTGAATTCAACCCACCAATAACCCATCTTATCGGACTAAATGACTTATTTTATATTAAGGTTGACATAAAAGATTATGAATTATGATGTGTCATGTGAGATTACTAGCTGATGTGTTTAACATAGATATGCTAGCATAGGAAATAAAATCAAACATTTTTTGAAATACTTCGATCAAAACCATTTTTTTTTTCAAGAATAAGAATCAAAATCGCTTGTTTTTTGAGAATCCAAAAATGTATTTAAGCCAAATATTTATTATAAGATCAATTTTATGTCCCTCGTAATAAATTCCTTAATAATTATTTTAATTATTAAACAAGCGGAAAAAATTAATATTCTACAATGTTTTTAATATTTTAAAAATATTAAAAGTATTCAATATTTTCTTTATTCATGAAAATGAAATGATTAAAAATATTTTAAGAGGCATATAACAAAACTCTTATTATAATCACTCATCCCAATTCATCCTAATTGTATAGTTCCGACATTTTATCACATATAAACTTATTAATGAGGTCGATAGTTATGTGGATGTGAATAGCTAGGCCGGCAATTATCGTGCGTTTTAGTAAGGACATGTGCAACTTGGTATTTGGTAGCAGATAGAATTCTTTTACAATATGCATAGATAAGCCCAAACCGACGTGGTAAAAATAAGAGTCAAGGCAGGCTGAAAATGAAAGTAAGGCAGAATGATAAGGACAAAGAAAGAAAAAAAATGGTAATGATATGGGGTGGTTCATTGCTTTCTTTGACGAAGAATTGTCACATGTGTGATGAGCTTTATATTAAATTGTTGATAGATCTGCTAGGTAACCATTATATATTAGGGTAAGTTTGCTTGAAGTAAATAATTAAAATTCATGTACGAAAATTTATATCTCATTTTTATTATTAATCATTCTTTTTAAAAGTTTTAGTTTACAGGTAAAATCACATAGGGATGGAGCCTCGTATATCTTAGGAGTGGTGATGGCCACCCCTGAAATTTTCAATTTTCTTATAATTATATATGTATATAATTGGTCCTCCTCTTAGATGTATTTTTTTTATAGATATGTTATGATAAGAATCAAAAGAAGAAAACAAATTTAATATTTTAATAGTCCAATTTTGTTACTCACTCTTTTATTTTTCTATCTCACTCTTATTTTATTCATTAATTGTTTGTTTCTATTTAAATAAAAAAATACAATTCAAATATTTGAGATTAGTTCTCATAAATATTTTACTTAATTCGATGCTTAAATTTCATAAGAGATAATATGTTGCGCATATATGTATTTGTTGAGTTTCAATTATAGGTGGGGAGTGTATTTTATTTTATAACCCCTAATTTTGTTATTGACAAAATCAATGCTAGACAAATACGTCTCTTAAGAAAAGAAAATTGTGATCACTTCTCATAAAAAATATAGGACAAATTAATATTTTCTTAATATTTTTAAAAATTTTATAGGATAAATTGATTCATAATAATTTATAAAATAATTTAAATTTATTGGTAAAAATTGCAAACAGGATAAATATAATACTAAAGAGGGACTAACATATTAAGGATCATATGGAATCACATGAATGGTTTGAGCATGAACAATTTTTTTTCCTTATAATGAAGGTAATAAGGATCAAATCCCTAATTACTTGGTTATAAAATCTCTCATATCATATCATACACTATCTTTCTTAGAAATTTAAGCTGAAAATAGAAACACATAAACAATTTTATACCTAATAATTTTTATTCCAACCAAATATACCCTTAAAAAAGGTAAAAGAGAGAAAGTCCCTCCGTTGGATGTTCTTTCCAACACTCGCAACTTTACCATCAGTGGAGGTTGAGGACAGATGCATTGAACCGTCTCCTAGTGATGATTACACATGTCACAGTGTTTGATCCCATTTTTATGATAAGAACACGGCACCATTTGTAGTTTTTGTAACCTTCTTTGGGGAACAGACACTGATTTTATTAGCTTTGGCATCTTATATTGTCTATATATATCTTATGTGATAGGTGGGCACTTCAAATTCAATTGGATTTATTGTTAATATGGAGATGACTTTATTAGGATTCGGGTTAAAGCCTCATGATCACTTTTAACTAGAAACATGCATGTTGGGATCTCCAGATTAGCTGGTGCTTCTCATCATCTCATGTGCTTGTCAAATAGTTTAATTCACCTGAGAAAAGAGCTAAAAGTAGGTCCTAGTTCTAGAATTCTTTTTCTAACAAATAAACTACACCCATTTATAGTTTTCTTCTGAGGTTAAATGGATTTTACTCTTTTGAATTTTAAGTTATATATAATTTATAATTTTTCAAAACATGTATTATAACACTTTGAACTTTTCAAATTGTGAAAAAGCCCTTATTTTTCAAACAATACAAAATTTTAAGTCATAAGGGTATCGAGTTACACACAATAAAAGGTTAATTGCACATAATATTTATAGCAAAGTGTGGGTTTACAAATTAAAAAATTTCAAGAAGGTTAAGTGCACATAAATCTTATCTTCATTAGTTGACAAAATTATATTGTGGTGTTTTACATTATGGGGTAAAATGCCTTTATCTCTTTCTTTTAATTTCTTCTTATGATACTTATAAATACATTAGAATTACATTAATAGTTCAATATAAATTTATATGCAAGTTTAATAATAAAATACTCAAAGAGGATTTGTGTTATGTTTGTCGTAAGAACAATTGGTGCTCCTTGAATTGCATATCACAGATCCACACATACTGCAAACTATAGGGAGAAAAAAGGATAGTATGACAGAAACTGAAACTGGAAGAATCAAAAGTGACCTTGAAATATCTTTATATAAAATACTATTTAAAAGACAATTCTACCAATTTTATGGAGAACATGGTCATAATCAAAGTGAATGTTAAAAAAAAAAACAGAGAGAGAAATTTAGAATGCGCTAACACTTGCAAATTGGTATGGGGTGGGGTGGGGGGATCATGTTCCATGAAATTGGTATGTTGCAGTAACAAAACTGCATCAAAACAAGTCAGTAAACTTGCAAATCGCATCACGATTAATGCTATATATTATTCGGTCAGCATAATATTATCCGAATCTTCTATAAAAATTATAGAAGTGATTGCATAAAATGAAATAGTGTAATTCACTTTTTCATCCTAGAGTCAACCCTGATGTCACATTACAATTCAATCATAGCAAAATTTATTGATTTCCACCATTTTTCTTGCACCACTTGCTCTTAGTAGTTATGCACAACTCATCCCAGCCTTGGAGCACACCAATGAGTTATGGCGGGGGCTAAATGCCTTCTTCTCTGACGACTCACAACAAACTTTCTTGGATTCACCACCGACAAATTAAAGCCCATTTCACCCTCTGGATAATAAAATGTTATTCCCACATTTATAATTAAGTATCAAATTGGAACATGCATTCTTTTTTTTATCATTGGATGTGATGGTAACCTCTATTTTTTTCATCCATCCATCATATTCAATGATGATAAAGCATATGTCTCAATTAAACACTTACTTTTTTTGTATTAGAATAACAATGTCTAATCACACTATTCACCAGGGCCATGGTTACTGTGTGTGCGACCCAAGAGAGGTAAACAACACTCGTACTTGTCACTATGCACACTTCTGCAATGGTGCCATATGGTGGGGGTGACTGATATCAATTGTACACAACCACTAAATTAAAATTGACAGAAACCTCGCACCAGTCACCACCACCTCACTCACCACGCCCAAGACAAATAATTTGATTAGAAATGCAGTAAATTGACATGCACATTATTAATTCCACGTCAGTATAAGATTGATTACCTAATGCTATACATGCAATTGCATAAATTTTCATCTTGTTACTCTCTTTATTTGCTTAAAATGATTAAAATTTGATTGAGCATTTGTTATCGTCAGATCAAAATCTTATTACTGGATTAAAAGTTATAACCATTAATAAGAGTGTAAATTTATTTCGTTGTAGTTTTTTCAGAACTACATCAAATATAAAGAGTTGCACCCATTACTTAAGTTATAGAGCAAGATAAGAGATGAAGTTGGCCAAATAAAACCAACAGTTCTGTTATTCTAATAATAAATTGACGTTAGATCAAAGGAAAAAGGATCCATGTCGGTATGAGTTGTTGACCAAGCACTGTGCTTCCTAACAAAAGAACCCTCTCCCATCATTATTTGCTATAGCAACCGGCAATTAGCCTGCTTTGCTCCCTCATCAATAAGACTTTTTCAGAAAAATGATATTTGAACTTATGGAATATGAAATCCTATGTTGATTTACAGGCCATCCATTTAATAGATGAGACCTTTAAATGGGTTGCATCTTATCCAATAATAAATGATATATGAGTTGGATCAATTTCATACCCCATTAATACACATAACACAAACTCCTTTTTTATTGTAAGGTGATGCATTTATGGCTGAAATGGGAGTGAAGCTAACAAAGCAGGTCAAATATCAGGGGTCAGTGGTGCGGTTGCGCCCTCATTTCAACGGCAAGCATGAGGGATATAGGCGTACGAAAAAGTCATGGCCTTGTATGAAAAAGTTGAAGTTGCAAATTTTAGGTCCAACAGATTCTGGTTCTCTTTCGTCAGGGTCAATTACTCGGAATAGTACACATGAAATGTAGAGAAAGTGTTTCTCATGTATCATCATGTTAATGGGCCATATCCAGGTTTTAATGACATTGATATAGCATGGCAACAAAGATTGGAAGTCTGCCCATGCGGTTTTATTGGATGTCATTTTGTGAATGTACCAACTTCAGCAACAATATCATTAATTACAAAAAAAAAAAAACTTTGGGATATGTGCAGTTGAGAACCTGAATGGAAAGAAGGGGCCATTGATATTTGCACATATACATATGTTAAACCGTTTTGTTTATGATTATAAGGTCACGGGACTTTGGGAAGAACGTTGCTCATACTTCTTTTCAGTGACCATTAAACATGGTGCAAAATTTGAACTGGCTAAAAGCTAGGAGAGTTGGGCAAACAAGATTGCTAAATCAACTTTAATGGAATGTATACCCACCTAATATTCCTACTAATCTTGATCACATAAGTAAGTTTTGAATTAAGTTTGAATGCATTGTCAATGTAAAAATTTTATATAACTATTCAATTATATATTGTCACTTCAGTAAAAATATTTGATTTAATCATTCATTATCTTAAAGATCTTATAAATGAAAAATTATGACCAAATGACAATATAAAACTTTTTCATATTGATAGTGTATCAAAATTAAGAAGCATTTAATATTTTGTAACAATAATCATCGGAATCATTTGAAAGTTGCATTAATTAAAATGATCATGTGTTTATGTATGCTTCATTTATAAGGCACTAGGCACTAGCTGACCAATTAGTGTGTATTTATTTTGGAGCTGAGAGAGTTCAAACCATAATTATAATTATCCTATTGAATTTCAACTCATTTTAGTAACATGTTTCGTAAATCACGTTGATAACATAATTTTTAAACTCAAACCATGGTTTAAACCGATTTTTTTTCAAAAAAATACTTATTGAATCAAATCATGATTAGCCAGCTATAAACCAATTACAGGTCCTTAATCTAGGAGTTATGGACCTCCCTGCTTTATTTTCTGCAAACTAAAGGTGGATAGTACTACTGGCCGGTAGCTATAGCTGTGTTCCATTTTGGTATCTTCTTTTATGAGCATTTGCCAACCAGTTGGTAGAGACGTACGTGGAAATTTATGATTCAGAAACTCAGAGGTCGTGGATTCGGTATGCACAGCATTGAGCCAGACACTCACTAAAGACTCACCCACTACAGAAAAGGAAAGCTCGAACGGTGGCATCTCCTCACTACTTTATTATAGTATTTGACACTTTGTTTTACCATGGTTGTGCCTAAGAAATTAAAAGTTGCTCCTAATGTGAAATGCAGTAAAATTAACATCAACTCCAAGCAACGTAACCCACGCGAATATCTTTTTTGGACTTAAAACGTTAACAGTGCATAGTCTATCTTTATCTTATCCTAAAATTTCATTATTTTAATTTAGAAGAATTGGGGATTAGGATCAAAATCTAGATCACTTAGTCATAGAGATTCTGATATCATATTATAAAATTATCTTTTTCCAAAAGGTTAAATTGTTGAGTTGAGTCACATTGATGGTTTTTATATCTACTATTTATATTCTCAAATTCCAATAATAAACTTGTTTATCAAGTTTCCTCTTTCTTTGGAATTTTCAAGCAGGTGATAGGTGCGTTTATTTTTTATTTTTCTCTTTTGTACAAAAATGTTTTGTTTTAGTAAAAAAATAATATTTTATAAAAATTATTCATATAAACTTCTACTCAAAAGCTAAAATAATTATTTCAAGTCATTTTTAGCTTTCAATATAGGCTAATATGAATAGCTTAAGTGAAAAATGATTTTATTAGTTGAAAAAATCACTTCTCTGTTAAAAGAAAAAACCCACCATATATCTACACAGTATGATTTAATATTTATGCGGAAAAAGAATGTAAGGTATTTATTTGTGGGCCAAACAAAGTAGTTTTTTGGTCTTACAGAAACCATATCTTTAAACGGGTGATGTGGATTGACCAAAAAGACCTGGATCGTTCACTCATTCAAACAGCCTAAAAGAAAATAGACTAGGCTTGTCCTCACATACTAGCCCACTAAATTCCTCATTATGGGCGTAGCAGAAGACTGACATGACAACAAAAACTTATAGTCCTGGACATCAGGAGACCATTGATGCAAATTGTCGTTACTTCCAACAAATTAAAAATATTATAATTCCTAAATTACTCTAAAATTGTAGCTAGGGTGTAACTCATATTGTCTCACATAGAAGTGTTCTAATCAATTCAAGAAATTGGGGGTGGGGAGTTTTGAATTTGTTGAGAATAAAAATTAATTGGGAAAATAATATGAGAAAAACTACTTGCACAATGACTTTTTAAATTAAAAGTTGTTCAATTATCAGTTCAAAGATTATTTATAGTGGTGGTTACTTTTATTAATTATGTATATTTTCACACAACAATAATACAATTCTACTTAAAGTTTACACAAATGCACTCCCACTAAAAATTTGACTAGCACATGAACCAATGATCTAAAATTATGATTCTATGAACCTATGTCAATTTAATTATCAATTACAATAACCTAATCTCCAAACAAGTTAATCCGATCCCTTACCAAATGGATATAAATTAATCAATTATACCAATTAGATCCTAATTATGCATGCAACTCACAACGTGAATAAAACATGTAGAACTGAAAATATGGGCCAGAATGCCTTGACCTATACCATTGGAGCTGGTCAAGGACCCAGCCCAGAGATTCGGCACGTGGCACCTGGCTCCTAACGGATTTTCCCAGATTTAGATGAAGATATCTCTTAATCCCTTAGAATCTCCCTATATCTCCCTATATCTCATCATTATCATATATATATTATGACATATCTGTCATTAATATAGAATATATCTAGTACTAACTAAATTGAAGAAGTATCTCCTTTATTCAAGGAAGATCACCTCCAGATTTAGGACGGGAACCTCACACTATGAAAGGGGGTTAATGCCCCCAAGAATGAACACATTTTTTATCCTCATATTAACCAATTCTCAATTCCCAACCTTGGTCACTTGCTTACTTGATCGTGTTAACACCTTAATATTTAACCTCAATACGCCTAGGACGTATTCAAGATTAATTATTAGTTATTACTTCTCTTTAAATTCATTTACAAAATACTTACGGAAAATAGGTAAATTTTTTTTTTTAAATGATTCATATAAAACAAAGTGCGAGCCTTTGCCGTAACATATATGCAACGTGAAGCGAAGAATACATAAAACATACAGAACATAAACATTAAAGAACACATCCATCATGAAAACATTCCTCATCACATTAGTTAACATAGTTTAGTACATCATTACAGAAATATAAAAGAAACATAAAGTCTTACCCATACTAGTGGAGAGCTTGCAGGATAACAACATAAAATAAGAAACATGAAAACAAATACATGAAAACAACCCCAAAAGATACTCCCAAGCTACAACACTCCCTCCCTCGAGCTATGGATGATACTCCTCCTCGTCCCTCGTGGCACATACCCAATGAACTGGGCAAGCTCCTCTGATGCGTGAAGGAGGGCGAGCATGCCCCACGGTGGGCGCATCTCCGGACGACGTGCTAATCTCCACTGTCACCGTCCTGGCTACCCATCCGATATCCATGGGTAAGGAGGGGCGGAACCCTCCGAGAAAGGATGAGAAGGAGGATCCTCTGATGGGTCGGTCTCCGAACGTCTCCGCGAGGCACGCACTGGGGTAACCCCGCACCGCTGAAGATGCGAACGGCGTGACGTTCCGCTCGTCTCTGGGTCGCGTCCTCTCAAAAATCATGTCGTCGCCAAAGGGGGAAGTCGGAGTGAATCGGAAGCTTGGAGACTGGAAAGGCAACGGGCGTCCCATGTATGCAAATGCGTATAGCACAACGACCCTCGAAGTGGTAGGGCTATGGTCAAAATCGTAGTGCAGCTCCCACAAGGTGCATCAACAAATCACGAACGACGCCATCGATGTCTGAAGACGTAATGAAAGAAACAAAGAGAGGGGTGAGAATCTTGCTAAAGAATCTCAGTAGGAAATCCTCTATCCTAGTGTCATCGTTTACGTCCAGGAACCTTGGGTTTATTATGAAAAGGTTAAGCATGCATAGGTTCATTATGAGTTTTCACAAAGGATATTTATCCAAGGTCCATGTCTTTTATAATGAGTCTTAATGCATGTATGCAACATAATAGTTCATGGATGCATGGCAGGACTTTAGGTAAATCAAACAAATATCAAACAACATATAAGTGACATGTAACTTTTCTCTTGAACATCTTTCCTTTTCTCATGCTTGTGACACCAATCATAATAGTAACCGCACCCCTTTAACTAGGCTATGAGCTCATACCTTAACTAGTCGTCACTAGTTCTTACTTATCCTCTTGATAAGCGAATCATAAACATAATCATATTCATCATAATCATCATAATCCCGACTCCGAGTACGGGTAGGGGCCTAAGGATCACCCATCATGGGACCTTCTTCGAAACGCATCAACTGGTTAAAACCAGCGACTTTGTCCGCTTTGGAGGCTAATGCCTATGCCCTCACGTTTTACCTTCTCCTCACCGAGGAGAAGTACGTCTCGGCATGTCACTTTAAACATCATATTTCTCAAAAACTTTCTTATGTCCCTCAAATTTGACGGAAATCGCGCATAACAGCTACTTCTCAGAATTTCCTCAAATTTGAGTCATGCCACATAATCTCAGTCACATGCATCATTTTCATGGAACTTTCTCAATTCAATAACTTTCTAGTTCACATGAGCATATTCCTCAATTTCATTCATATTTCGAAACCTTATGCATCATAAATACAATATTTCATCATATCACCATATCAATCATACACATAAAGTTTCATGCTCAAGGAACTAACATAATCACATCATCATAAGTGTGCTCGAGGTTCATCATCATAATTATACTCTCTCGGCCACCTATCTCATAGTATCTTATGCTTTGACCCTTCCGGGCCTTAAACTTGTATTTGCATCTTTGTTACCCTTAAGAGGTTAACACTTAGACTGTTCTTTAAGATTTGAACTCACTAAAATTCCATACAGCACTGCACATGAAAGGGCAGAATATCATTTGCTTAAGGGCTCTAGAATCTCCATTCGTGACCTTTTTAAGATCCGTCTTCGCCTAAGGCTCCATAATCAATTCCTAGACCAATTATGAGGGATTCTAGGCATGTTCTCTAAGTTATAAACCATTTTAATCTCTTATCATCACCTTAAACTTAGAAATCAACACCTAATCATTTATGATGGGATTTGTACATGTCTTACAATTGTGAACCATTTATCCTTGAATCAATCATGCTAAAACAGATTGACATTAAGGTGTTCTAAAATTCTCATCTCTAATCCCTTTCAAGTTACTTATTCTTTTCTAACTTCTCTAAATCGATCCTTGCTTCACTCAAACATAACTTTACACATTTTAACACCTTAACAGCATTATACAGTAGCCAAACATAGAGGCGAATAAAATCATAAGCCCATAAAATCACATAATCTCTTGAGTTGAAATGCATATAAGTTGCTAGTTTTCTCTTGGGACATTTAAGGAACAAAAAAGGTGTTCTGGTAATCAATTACATGTTCCTAGTAATCGATTACCAGGAGCTAAATTTCTGGGTTCAAAGGCAGGTAATGATTACATAGGATGGTAATCGATTACTTAGTCATCTCTTTCAGAAAATAAGAATATAGTAACCGATCACTATCAGTAATCACCAGGTTTCAGCAGGTTCTGGGCATGAAGAGCAATTGTAATCATTACATTGCCTTTGGTAATCGATTTACAAAACCAAAAGTCCTTTGAAAACCCTTCTGGTAATGGATTATATGGCTGGTAATCGTACCAAAACCTCGGAATTTGAGAAAACATGATTTTTAACACATTCCAAGCTATTTGAACACTTTGAGACCTCATAAAACAGTTTCCAACATTTTCTTGAAATCATTCATGCTTTTCACAAAATCAAACCATTATTGAATCATACTAAAACTCATCCATTTCTTTTGACTAGAGTTCCCTTTTTAGGATACTTAGGGCAAGTCTTTGAACTCTAGAATATTTAGGTGATAACATAATCTTAAACATGCTATGCACTTTATTTTACTCTTCATTAGAAAGTAAAGTGAGAGCATAAAATAAATATGAGAAGCAACTTCATTATTATCTTTAAGGATTAAGTGATGACTTGAAATATAAACATGAAATGCAAGCTTGGGAATTTAAATATGGTAATGCAAGTTCCATTTATTCTTGTGAAATTAGTGATGGCATCAAAATAAACATGAGGTGCAAGACATAAATTTAAACATGAATGCAACTTATTTTTATCTTAACTAAAGCTCTTACAAGACTTTTAGGGAACATAAACCTCAACCCATTATGTATCATAAGGCAAGCTTTAGAGTTCTTAGCATCTAGACTTCAAAAGAAGTCTTAAGGTTTGAACTTCATCATCAAGCTTAAGGAAATGGACACAAAGTTCAACACTTTGTCTAAACAAAACTACAAGGACTAAGTCATATTCTTTATTTTATTGCTCATGGGCTTCAATCTAGAGTAAAACTCTAGAACGGCCAACCAACTTTAAGGTTGACAAGGGTAAGCTTAGAGCTCTTTGAAATCATGTGATTAATTTTCTTTAACAAACTTTTGTGATCTACTTTACATTTTTAGACTTTTTCAAACCAAGGCAAAGGAAACCAAATCTTTTAAGAAGGAAAAGAAAGAAAACCACAAACTTTATCAAGGGAAAAGAAAGAAATCAAGGCATGTATGGTCCAAGACCAAGTTGTTTCAAGCTTTAGAGGTTTCTCACATGACAACAACAAGTCATTATCTTGAAACCTCATCATCAAGCTCATGTTTTCTTTATAAAAGGGCCTTTGGCCGAAAATGAAAAAGGGAAGGAAAAAGGATTTGAAACCAAGAGAAACTAGAATTTCTTTAAGGAAGACAAGTAAAACTTGAACACAAACCCCTACCTAGAGAAGTCTTGAAGAGAGGAAGGAAAGCTTTGTTTCTTGAGAGGAAAGAAGGAAATCCTTCTTGAAATCTTGCTGAAAACTTGGCCAAGGAGGAGGGAAAGAAGCTTTGTGTTTGGGAGAAAGCTTGAAGTTTGCTCAAGTGTGTAAAGGATTCTAAGGGCTTTCAAGCTAGTGCATTTATAGAAGATGGAGAGCTCATGGATGGCCTTTGAGGGGGATGAAGTGGCCCAAGTGAGGAGGAGAGAAGAAATATCTCTTTGATTGGTATGGTGGAGAGCATGGGCAAGGCATGGTGAGGTATGGGTTTGGGTATGGCCTAAGGCATAGGCTTGGAGTGCAACAAAAATCAACATGTGGCACCATTTTAGGGGGAGATTTTGGCCAACACATCAGCCAAGGAGGGAAGGAATTTTTTCATGTAATTGTGGTTTAATGATGTGTTTAAGTGTTCCTTTGATTAAGATTTTGATTAGGAGTTTGTAAGAAGGTGTTTAGGTGAGGTAATTGGGTAATTAGGAAGGTCAAGACTTGATTAGGAAGTGGTCATACTAGATTAACAATTTAAATTCATTTTCTTAGTCAAATGGGGTATGGCACAATTCCTTAATTTAAGGAATTGGAAGAGAAAATACTATTCAAGATTCCATGACTAGGAATCTTGAATTAAAGAATGCAATTAGAGTTTATCTAAGCAATCTTAGGTTCTAATTAATCTTAATAAATCATTTTGACTCTAGATTAATTATTGAAATAAATTAATCTTCCATTAGAGCCTAATATTGCTTAGGTTTGCTTAATTGCGCGTTAGGCTCACTGACACTGTTCTAGGGCAAAATGGTAATTTTGCTAAACTGCCTGACCTTTGGGCCTAACTAAACATCAAACATTACTTAAAAACATTATTCTAAACCTGGAAATTCGGCTCAAACGGCACCTTTTACCCTTGGAGAACACAGGAAGGGTATTTTGGTCATTTTGAGCCGAAAGTTTAGAAAACAAGGTTCTCCCTATATCATCCATAACAGCATAATCCCCTTTAAACATCAGTTGACCCATTGAGGGTTGCCAGGGCAACTGTTTAATTCCGGTAAAATGACCTCAGGGACATTCTGTTATTTGTACTAACAGGTAAATTCTGGGCTTACAATTGGAGAGTCTTTGTAGGTACCCCTACCCACTTGCATGGACGTTGGAGCTACTTGCACTCTTGTCGCATTTCTAGATAAGAACAAAACACAATTGGTAGTTCAAAACATGATTGTAGGAATTTATACATGAAGAGATAACAAAAGGAAAAGAAAAAACAACCATAAATTGCAATTAAAATAGGAACATCAAGAACAAATCTCAATCTTCAGTATCCTTGCACAAAATAAAAGGAACTATCACTCTATAGGTGGAGGATCACAATCAAAGATGTAGAAATATGATAGCAATCCCAAATAGAAGACAAAACAATGATTAAAAGCTCCCAAAACCTAGAGCGGTAGAGAGATGAAGAGAGAAAGAGTAGAGAGCTTTACGATAATCCTAAAATTTGTAAGACAAAAAGCGTTTACAAAGCTTAACCTATTGCTATTTATAGTGTGGTAGAAAATACATTAAAATGAGGTCCACTGAGTAAAGATTAAAAAGCTTGCTTGACGCAATGGACACGTGACACTCATGACCACTATAAGGTTCTTAGACCTAAAATAGTCCTAGCTTGTCTACTCTAAAATGCTTGCCTTCTGTCAATCGCTATTATGCCACTCCATTTGCTGCTCTTCTATTGATCGCTGAGCACCCCAGAATGCCTTGAATCCAGCGCACCTATGGCGTCATGCTTACCTTTAATCCACGCTTTGCTCTCTATTGACCTCATAGCGTTCTAACTATCAAAAATCCAAGTGTGAAGGTTAAGTCTTTTTTGTCCTAACACATCAACCTAGGAAATCTCTATTACTGAACAATTCTCACACAAAAAAATTAAAGACATTAATCCCAAAGGTGATTTCTTCATTAAAAATGGTGTTATTAGTCATGAAGAATATCTAATGATGCATGAAGAAGACTAAATGCAAATCCACAATTTTTAATTAACTAAGCAAACCTATGATGCAAAATGTTCATAATTAGAAAGAAAATGGGTGCCTAAATACAACCCATCAACCATAAACAAAAAAAAATTAACCCAGATATCCTAATGAAACTATAACATGCGGAATTAGTGATAATTTTTCTCTATAGATAGCTGAGCTTTTCAATTAATTTCTTATTTGGGTATGCAGTTTTGAAATTAATTTTAAGCTGAAAGAAAAAAGGAGTTTAATTTTTTTTAACTGAACTTATTAACTGTGTCTTTTTAAGTTAAAGCTTATATATTTTGAATGACATGGCCTCAGAATTTGTCTTAATTAACCATATTTTAGCACAAGATATATTAAGTTTCGACAAACTTAGAAATTTATTATGAGAAAGTCAAACCAAATAGATGTAGCAGAAAGACTATTAAATATAAGAATTCAATTTGCTTCACTGGGATTATTAGCTACACAAATGAATAGGTATATGCATAAAATTACAAACTTAATTAGGATATATGCCATCCCATATCCTCTTTCCCTTCATCCTTGGGCGAGTCTTATTTATAACATCAAAGTTTAAATTTTAATTATAAATCGTCATGTTGAGAAGTTTATTAATCACTATACGTAGCCCATTCGAAACTGCATGAAATATCGCTTGAATCAAAGATAAAGTTAGACAGGTTAGTGAGATTAAGGGTTTAAGTAAGGTTTGGTTTGGTATTATTTTCAAGGGGTTGCTTTTGTTTATAAAAATATGAGCACTTTTTTTCTGTTTGGCGGGATGTATGCTTTTGCTCTTGGCTTTTCAATGTTAATGTTTTTTTTTTAGTACTTCATTTGTGTTTTTTAGAGTTAGTTTATGCTCTTTAAAACTTAAAAGACTAGTATAATTTTACTTTAATTAATAATAATAAAAGTGGACTATTACCATATTTAATACATATATCCATTATAGTCCTTTTTTATTCTAAATGTAATTTTATATATATATATATATATATATATATATATATATATATATATATATATATAACACCACGGTGCTTCTCTTTGTTAAGAACAATTACTTTTATGTTATTTTATTAAATAATACTACTATAGGTTTTTAAAAGCAGTCTAAATCGCTCATCAATAACTCTCAAAAAGCTACAACAATATTAAACCAAACCCAAAGAATGAGCAAAGTAGATTATATAGATGAAATACAATATGAAGATATATTAATACAATGTGGTCTTTTATATTGTTTTGTGATTCCAAGTATAATGCATATTGCATCAATCTCTATTTTTTAATTACATTAAAAGTACTAATTAATTCTACTTAAATAAAACAAAATTATATTAAAAACAATGTAGAAACTAATCCTAAGAAAACTTATCAAATACTCTTAGAAATTCGAGAAATAATCTAAGATACTTTATGATATTTGAAGATATGATAAAAATACTATAAGATATTTTTCACATACACGCATATATATATATATATAGTTATTGTTGACTTCTTTTTATCTATCTCAATTAATCACCATGAGTTCGAGGGGATAATGGAGTGGACTCAAAGGATACAGCGACCCTATAGAGCGTTTAAGAGTTTATTTGTAATTAAAATCAGTAATCTTTAATTTGAAGGGATGGTAAGAATATATGAAAACATCTCATAGCATTTTTTTCGGGTACGTCTCATAGTATATCTATTATATCTTTAAGTACCGTAAAATATGCTAAATTATACCTTAGATTATAGGATTCATTTATATTTTTTTTATACCTTTATCTAAGTAGGATACGAATTTTAGTACCTATCATTATGAGTAAGGATTAATGCATTGTATTTCGAGTTATAACACTATGTGATAAATCACGACATATCAACAAATTGTCTTATTATATTTCATCTTGCTATATCTTATTCTTTTTCCATCCTTACCTAAGCCCATAATCTTATTACGGGACGTTGGTCGATCTATTCTTCCCAGGAAATTGATTTGTTTTCCACTCTACTTTTCTTCTTGAATCCCTTGCTTTCTTCTTTGTTTAAGGACACCTGAAATGGGCAAGTTGTGATCCATAGGTTTTGAAGATATTGGCAAGTGGGATTATTAGAAACAGATTTGGTAATCCAACTAGATAGATATAATTGTAAAACTCAAGTTGTGATTTGTTTGTTGTCAGGCTATCTTCCATGAGCCATGTGCCCCAAGATCATAGTGTTTAAGGTTCTCCTCTAAGCATGTTACCCGATAAATTAATACCACAAAGTGTACATGAACAGCAAAAGGGAGACAAGAACAGATTAATTAACCTTTATATTGCCTTGCCTTTCCTCGTAAGTGGACCTCTACAAGTTTAACTGTAATTGCTTCCCATGTTTTTTAATGTGATAAATCATTTTTCACACTAATTGAGATTTTGCTTTTTGGTACAATCTTTATGATACATATCTCCGCTACTAATTAATTAATAAAAGTCTCACATATAGGAACAAAGTATGACATAAAGTACAAATTCGAATACTTAAAGTAACGAGCATATCAACTTTAATTATATTAACCACAAATATGACATATTAAAATTGAAATGAATGTCGCTCTTTAATCATTAAGCTTGCTAGCCAATAAAATCTTCTAATGTGCCTTGTCGCCGTGGATTTGCAATTCAGAGTGTTCAAGGTGGTCACTTGTTTTATACATCACGTACATATGATGCGTCCATGTAGGCAGATTCTTAGCTAGCTATATAATTCCTCAATTCAAATAGTGGATTTTCTCTTCCTTATTTTCTTTATTATTTTCTGCGCTATGCTTAGGTGAATGTGGAAACACGTCAATTTTCAATATTCGCGAGAAATATGAAAAAGCATCATATAGGTCACAGAGTTAATTAGTTGCACATGTTGCGTCAATAATTGAACTGAGAAGATACTATGAGCATATATATATATATATATATATATATTCGTAAAGTAGCTCGTTTTATCTTTTTGGTGAGTGAGCACAGAAGAAGAGAGAACCCTTAAAAAAGGAGGCTATGCTCTCAAAAATGAAATCAGCCACAGGAAAATGAAACACCTAAACTGTATGCAAGGAGAACACACGTCATATGCAGAAGAGGGAGAAATTAATTTGCAATTAAAATAAGCATGGTAGTGTTTGGAATGATTAAAACTAGGAAATAAATTGATTTGATTTTTATGTTAAATCTTATATTTAGAATCATTAAATAAAATAGGAAATGATCATTGATTTAGAAATCTATTTTCAGAATTTGGTATGAAATTTCTTGGAGACACCTCTTTAATTTGTATTGGGATTCAAACTAATACATCAAGATCGCTCCTGAGGTATTCTTTGATCATCAAAATAGCTATATTGAAAATATAGTTAAGAAATTTGACGTGTAGAATTGCAAATATGAATACACCCATATTGTTAAGGAAGACATGTTGAGTCTTAATCAATGCTGTAAGAATGATTTTGAAATTAAAGAAATGCAAAAGACTTCTTATGTTTTAGTTGAAAAGTCTAATGTATGCCCAATTTTATATTCTTTCGGATATTGTGTCCATTGGTGGAATGTTAAGTGGATACTTGTGATGCGGCTTCAGCAAACATGTTAGATCGTACAAGTAATAAAGGGTGAATAGAGTATCATTCCACGATGATATAACTTACCCTTTGGAGTTATCTTAATCCCTAGCTTAGAACTTGCTTGTCCATAAGCAAGAATCAAAATAGAGCAAAATACCAATAAAAAGACTCAAAAG
Source organism: Dalbergia oliveri (assembly GCA_030441495.1). Lineage (NCBI taxonomy): Eukaryota > Viridiplantae > Streptophyta > Magnoliopsida > Fabales > Fabaceae > Dalbergia > Dalbergia oliveri. Next base: position 37,782,419 of record JAMLFY010000001.1, on the reverse strand, counting down.
ACTAAAGAAATCAAAACAAACATTTGTACAGTAGTTGTTGCCTATGGAAACCCTCACATTGCTTCATAACTCAACTCAAAGGCTGCCAAGAATCTAAATATGAACAACAATGACCACTGCCAGGAAACGATTGTTATCGGTGGATTTTTTTGTTATTGGCGAAAAATTAATTATTGCGAATTTTGATGCACTATAATAACATTATTGAAAACTATTACTTGGTGGATTTTTCCGTCAACAACTATTACTATAGGACTTATTGCGGATTTTACAAAAAAGAAATCATAAATAGGCTAAAAATAGTCAAAATATTTGTCAGGGAAATGGATAATTTAACTTAACAAATTCATTTAAAGTTTCAGAAATTAAAATTTTATTCAATTATAAATATTTTTCAATCAACCCTCTTCTAAAAGTAAAAAGTCTTTTAAGTAAATCGATTGTCTTCTTTAACTTAACAAAATTTTGACAATAACCCCCTTAAAATAAGATTCCACTCTTTAAATTAAAAAAAAAAATTGGTAGAACCTCCTCTTAAACTAAAACATTCCAAAAAATTGATTTCAATACATACATATATTAATCTAGTCAAATAAACATTTAAAGATCCTAAAACCGTTCTAAGACATACACCCTTATAACATCACAATATGTATATGCTGTAATATCCGCATACATAATCAATCTTCAGCAATGCAAACAAGTTAGGGAAAGATCTTTATGCCCTTCCCTCGTAGTCATGCAATCCTAATTTCCTACAACTCTATCTTATAGAATAAGCCTCTATCCTAACAAAAAATTTAATTAAATAAGGACAAACAATTACTAACCTTAAAAGAGACTAAAGAATTAGATGCTTAAAAGAAATACTTCAAGCGTTTCAAGTCTCAAATTGACTAGGGCACATGAAGGACTAGATTTCCATGTAACCTCCTTATTGTGACTTATTGAATGCATTAATTAACATGATTTTCATGCTTAAAATGTAATTTAATCCAATTATCATCAAATTCTCTATTTAAGGCATAGTATTCGAATTTGTAAACTGAAATGTTTCAACATGCAAGAACATGAATTTACCTTAACTAATCTTAACATGCACTACCTGATTCTTAAAACGAAAACGTTTCATTTTATAACCATAGTCATAATCTAGAAATTGTTTCAAATTAAAGTTTGAAATCCAAAATGAGTACATAACCAGTTTGTCACATAAATTTAATCATATTCTGCTATACTCTAAATTTGAAAAAATAAAGGGATACTCATAAATTCTGAAAATTAATACATAATTTTAAAATAGAATCCATGCTTTCCATTCCTCTATAGAGAAAGGAGTACTTTTTGCCAGCTCAGCTTCTTGAGGTCCTCATCTCTCTTCAAAGGAAGAATACTACCTGCTAGCTTAGCTTTATGCGCTCCTCAAATCAAGATACAGCTCATTAATCTAAGCTTGGAGCTGGACTAAAGATAGTTCAGGTGTTGGAGCCTCTAGGTCTTATGGCTACTCTGCTAATGTTGGTGTTGGTGCCTCCCTTCTATGTCTCCTCGGAATGGATTCCTGGTTCGGCTTTAGTAGGGGACCAACAATAGTTCACCTAAAAAATCCTAAAATGACTAAATTAACCTCATTTCTTTTTAAAATTTTCATTATATGCCATTCATTTTCTTCTTTCCACCTTCTACACTTAGCTTCTTCTGCACCTCACCTATCTTCAATGCCACCCTTTCTACCTCCACCCGCACCTCCAGCCCCACACAAGTGTGCAAAGAGAAAGTTATGACTGCATATATTGAACATGATAATAACAATGTTTGAAGAACCCACTAGAATCCACAACATTGCCCCTGATCTTACTTTACTTCTTATGTTGTACTTCTCAGCTTTGACTCTTTATGTCTCCTAGCTCTTGATAAAATTCCTATGATGGTGTTGTTGGAAGAAACCCTCCTTCTCATAATGGAAAATCTCAGTTTAACATCCACCGATAGAAGAAGGATTGGGTCGAAAGGAGCATCACTATCTTATTACAAATCTTGAAACTTTTTCTTTTTTTTTGAACTGTAAAAGCTTGAAACTTTGCTATACACTTAACCTCAAAATCACATTTTTTTTGTACCGACAAAATCACATTTTTAATAAATGGCTATGAAGTGGAATAGTACATTTTCTGTTTGGATAGAATTTCTTTTGTTTTTATAACTCTTTTGTTGTGTTTTTTCTTTTAGAAGTGCACCAGTAGTAAAGAATGGTGGTGTTGATGGTGGCAAGTTGATGTTTTGATTGTTTTCTACTAGATTTCGCGACGGAAGAGAGCATAGAGCAATGAAGAAAATATAACAAAGACACATGTATAAACAAGTAGGAGGTAGGTAGTTTTGACAAAAAACAAAATAGTAGAGAAGTGTTGGTGGAGGTTATCGACAAAGAGAGAGGGGAGGTGGTGGTTGGGAGTAGTGTGGGGCAGAGATTAATTAAAGAGAGAAGGGGATAGATAAATTGGAAATTCACATATTTGTTTATTTTTTAAAAATTAGAATTATTTATTTCATTATTTAAATATTCACAATTCATACATTTTAATGTTAAGTCCAACGATATTAGAAGGGTGGATTGACATTGGTCCCCAATTAGGGCGGACCAACTTATCCATTTCTCCTGAAACAAAAAGTCACGTTGTTGACTGTAGTGATTAGGGTGACTGCATATCTATCGATACTCGTCTAGTAGTCATCTCCTTCGAACCAATGATGTCCCCGCCTGTCTAGCTAATGCAATGATGTGAGACAAATAAGGCAATGAGTATGCACTATATATTGGGGATAGTCATCACACAGTACTCCTTAATCAGGTGCCCTAGGCTTACCTCTCTGGGTCACAATGCAATAGAGAAGCAAGCAACGCTCCCAAGAGACTTTACTGGTATATTTGTTTGACTTTAGGGTTTAATTAGGGTTTGCTCCAACGGACTTTGAGGAAGAGTGCAAACATGATGGGAGACTAGATGCGGAGGACTTGTGGTTTCAAGCATATGTGTGTGTGTGAACTTTTAGAACAATATGCTCATAATTTAATTTTAATATATTATTAATAGAAGTAATTAATTTTATACTAATAATATATTGTCACATTATTTAATAAGTTTAGTATTTTATATAATTGCTAAATTATCAATTAAAATGTCATTATAAAATTGAATGATGATATAAAAAATATTATACGGACATTATTAGAGTAAAATTGAAATCATATGCTTATTTGGTCTATTTTCGTCAATGCCATCAACTGAGGACAAAACGCCTTTTAAAGTACATTTTCTCATAGCAAATATTTTGCTTAAAGCAAATGTTTTCGTTTTTGTTGGTTTAAAATGTAAAGTCAATGAGCTAACAAATCTTTGAATATGATTTTTATGTAAGGTGGAAATAGTAAAAATATCTCTACGAGTTAATTACGTTTTATATACTATGTTATTAAAAATGTATGATTCTTACAATAATCATATCAAAATTAGAGTCACATATTTTTTGTCAAGAGACTACTAGTATTCTAATTAATCTGAGAGAAGACCAAGGTTCCAAGTTCTAATGCTTCACTTTAAATAATATATAATTAATTTATGGTATAAAGAAATTGCAATTCTATTAAAACTAAACGCGTAGTCTTTCACTTTGAAGGTTTAAAATCATTACCAAGAATTGAATATTTTAAAAATTAAAAAAAATAATAGATGTAATAAAAGTTGAAGAAACCCTTACACACAAAATTAAATCAACCAATTATATATATAAGGTTAATTTTGATGTATTTGACAATGTAAAAAATATTTACATTATTATTCAATCATTTATTTACTAGATTAATAAAAATAGTTAAGTCTTATATCCTATTTTTTTAGAATTATTTAAATAAGATGATTTGATTAGACAAAATCCTTACTCATGCATCAAATTTATATAATTTCAAAATAACTTCAGAAATTTACAAAAAGAAAAAATGACTTTGGAAAGTTTTTCAAAGTAGACGGACCTCACATGTCTTGCAACACGCGTATTGCAGTTCCCAGCACACGTGTCATTTTGTAAATCGTTGACGCACGTGTCTACTTCAACGAAGCTGCGCAGAATCTTCATTGTCTTATTTAAAAATGTAAACGAGATGCATCATTAGTTAACTACTTGATTTCAATCGAATGAAACAAACATTAGATGCTACCTAGCTACTCCTAGAGCTACATAAGCCTCCAGGAAACGCAAGGAATTTTCTTTTCGTATTTTATTGTAATGCGAAGAATAAAAAACTATCAGGTTTAAAACAAAGAACAGTCATGAACACCAAGATAAAAATAAAAAGAATGTTGATCATAATTATAAATTATGTGAGATCAATGTTGATTAATATTTATTTATCATTAAATTGGTTTAACTCTTTTAAATGAAATTTATTAGATAGAGTGTGAGTTAATACAATATCCTATACCTTATGAATATAAATAACACAACTTAAATAAAAAATAAAAGAGAAAGCGGGATGGAATGGAACAAAAATGAGAAACCACCATGCGAAGTCTTCATAAACCTGTGGGTTGGTTTCACGCTGGGCGACATGCCAGTAAGTGGGGAACAAATGTGACTGAAACACTTCACTCCACGTTGCAATTCGAAGCATTTCATTTGATCCACCAATTAATGTTTTCGCCACCTTTTAAGTTAAACAAAATATAAAATCAAACATTCAAGAACATGGGTGAATACAGAGTTGATGCGTAATATAAAATTTTTAACGTTATTAAACTTATGGAGCTAGTGTTTGTTTAATTAAAAAAGAAAAGTGAAAGGGAAAACGATACCATTCTTTTTCTTTCAAATCTGGATTAGAATAATGTCTTATCGACAAAATCAAAAGTTTGTAATTTTTATTTTGGTATGCAGTTTAGAAAATTACAAAGCCCTTTAAAGATCATAGATTTTATGATTATCACATAATACAATATAAGTATGAACAAAAAAATGAGATCTGGATCCATACTCTTGATTTCTCTCCTTGTGTTCCTTGATTCTTCTTTGTTTTTCCTCTCTACCTTCTTCATTTTTTGTTTTTTTTTCATAGTGAAGAAGTCACAGGTATACTTTCCTTTGGTTGTCTTACCTTTTATTTGGAATAACTGCCAACCGTTTTTAAAAGGGAGAACTGGGAAACTTTTAAATAATTGTTTTGAACCTCTCCACTAACTCTATTTACTTTTAAGCGATTAATAACCATTATCTTAATCGCCTTTTATTAGAGTTTGTCTATTAGTTACATGGGTCACACTATAATATTGTAAAATAATCTTTGAATCTCCTACTTGGTCTGTGTGACGACTTGAAGATTCAACAACTATAATTGCACAATTCACATATATTCACTACTAGAAAAACTATTGTTCCTGCGGATTTTACCGACGAAAATTTTTTATCACCGATGAATTTTTATATTGATTGTGTATGTGTGTTCCGCAAAACGTCTGGGTCGTACCAATCACAACTAAACAACACTACCAATTTTTTAGGTTCATCACCCACATATTCAATCTCCAGTATTTGTTTAATTACACCATACCAATCACCCTCCCCACTACCTGCATCCCTCTGACACATACCTCACTATTGTCTATCGCTTTCCCTTAGCCCCATTCAAATGCATGAAATTTATATCCGTTCACATAATACATTGGCCAACTATTTGTTTTGTTAGGACCCCAAGCCAAACTTTGTAAATAAGGACATATTATATTATTATTTTTATCAAACACCTGCATGAATAATTGAACTTCAAACATCAAACACAAAAGATGACAACTAGAACATATGTGTGAATTTTGGATATTAGATAATTAGGTCACATACAAAGGATCTGAACCATGCTGAAAATTGTGTAAGAGTGTGTCGCTCATCAACTTGTTCAAAATACCTGTAAATTAAACATTTCAGGTAAAATAAGATTTGATTTAGGACAGTGTAACAACAATTGAAGGTGATACATTGATATAACTTACGCCTTAAATGGTAGCATTTCATCACAATTGATTAAGATATGTAAATATAGCATGTTCTCTCTCTGGTAGCCAATGTGGTTTGGATTTTCAGGAGCACGTCCTGGGTGATTGAATATAGATAATGTATATTGACTGAATTTTCACCTCTATTATCATTCGACCAACCCTTGTTCGTCTAGCTGAACATGGGACTCAAAGTAATAGGAACAAAGAAAGATGTCTCCTTCAGATATATGCCTCACATATGGAACCTTCTACTTGAGCTCTATTTTTCACAGTTCTCTTGAAACTTCCAATATTTGTTTCAAACGGATACATCTATCTGCATTAATTGGTCTACACACCCGTGCTTCGTATGCTAAGTTTATGTGCAAGTGTTCCATAGAATCAAAGAAATTGGGAGGAAATATTCACTTTAATTTCCACAAAATTATAGGGATGTTTCTCTCTATAATTAGGAAATCTTCAACTCTCAGAGTGGATGAGCCTAGGTCTCTAAAATATTGACTCAACTCAGTTAATAGCTTCCAACGGGAGAGGTAATTCTCTAAATGCAATAGGAAGTAAACACTTCATAAATACATGACAATCATGACTCTTCATGTCAAAAAATTGTCCTTGTGCAACATTGGTGCATCTACCTAAGTTTGAGGCATAACTGTCAAACATCCTCAACTCTTACATCCACCTACACATAGCTTGTTTCTACAGAAGTTAGTGTGTAACTAGCCTTAAGCTTACACACACGACCATTTGGCAACTTTTTTAAACTTAACTCAGGTCTCTTACAATACTTAGCCAAATCTTTCCTTGCTTTCACATGGTCCTTAGTCTTATCGATGTCCATCACAGTATTTATGATATTATCACACACATTTTTTTCTACATGCATTACATCAATACAATGACGAACTAGATTACCTCGCCAATAAGGCAACTCCCAAGATATACGTTGTTTGGTCCAATTATGATTTACCCATATCCTGGCATTCGTATAGATTTACCCAGTTCAGTTATCTTTGGAAAGTCTCTAACTCTCTGCCAAACCTGGTTGCCACTTAGCCTCGTAGGAGGCTCATCATGTTCAACTATCTTCTTTTTAAACGCGTCCTTCTTACCCCCAAATTCGTGATCAAGGTCCAAAACCTCCAATGACAGTCAAACCATGAGTTTTCCGACCATGTTTCAATGTGAACGCCTTTGTATCCTCCATATATATTGGACATGTCAATTTTCCTTGCATCATCCAACCTGACAACGTTTCATAGGCCGGAAAATCATTGATAATCCACATCAATACTGCCCTCAATAAGAAATTTTGTTTCGTGCAATCATAAGTTTGTACACCCGAATACCACAACTCTTTAAGCTCATAAATCAATGGTTGGAGGTAAACATCAATCTTGGTTTTGAGAATTCGAGGCCATGGATTATACAAGTTAGAAACATGTAAGGATCTTTCATACACATTTTAAAAGGGAGATTGTAAAGTGTAACAACCACAAGCCAGAGGAATAGAGTTTGTTAAAGTGATTATTCGAGAGTAAATCCGTCTGCACAAAGCCCCAACCTAACATTTCTAGGATCCGCAACAAAATAAGGATAAGTTTGGTCAAAGTGTTTCCAGGCTTCACCATGGGAAAAGTAGGTCATGACACCATCGTTTCTCTTATTCTCAAAGTGTCATCTCATGTAAGGTGTTGAACTCATTGAAGCATACAACCTCTTTAACCTTAGAATTAGGGGCAAATAGTGCATTCTTTTATTGGGAACATCTTTATATCTTCCATTTCCATATCTTTTTTATTTAAACCTAGGGTTTTCACAAAATTTACATCGGTTAAGTACATCATCTTTGTAGTACAACATACATCCCTTCAAACAACGGTCTATTTTTCTGATTTTATCTCGAGTTTTGAAACTAATTTCTTGACCTGATAGAGATCCTTTGGAATAAAACTACGTTGTGGACTAATCTCGCTCATCAATGTTGCCTCCTGGTCAAATAAATTTTGACTTTGGTTAGCTTTTGACTTTATAGCTATCATCCTAACCGCTAGAGACAACTCCAAGTGTACACACCCTTCCCATAGAGGGGCCTTTATAGCCTCTAATATAGAGAAAAATTTCTCAGCTTTAGCATTAGGAGCCTCAACAGAAGGTTCATAATCAGCATGAATTTGGGAACCAACTGCATCATAAATCATTTCCTCATATCGTCTAAAGTTATCCTTCTAATCAACATTTCTCGTGACATGCTCACCAATATTAACTCTACTTGAACTACCTCTAACATAGGCATTTTCAACACTAGCATGTTCAAAATTTTGTGTGGCAACCTCCCCATGCATAATCCAAATAATAATCCGTCATAAAACCATCCTTATACAAATAATACCTAATGATGTCCATATGAAAATATGTCTGACATTTGCACCTAGCACAGGGACATCTAACTTTCTACTCATTCATAAATTGAACTGTCTAACAAGCCACCCTTATAAATTGTTCAACTCTCGCATAAAATTCAAGTTTGATTCTCCCTCAACTTGGGTGCATCCTATGATACATCCATAGTCTTTTGTAGGAATCATGGTTCTTGGATGTGCAATTTAATCTAACAAATTCATTTAAAGTATCATAAATTAAAATTTTATTTAATTATAAATATCTTTTGACAGACTATCTTTTGAAAGTAAAAGTCTTTCAAGTAAACAATTGTGCTCTTTAACTTAACAAAATTTTGGCAGAACCTCCCCTTAAATTAAGATTCCACTCTTGAAATTAAAAAAAAAATCGCAGAAACTCCTCTTAAACTAAGACATCTCAAGAAATTGATTTCAATACATACATATATCAATATAGTTAAATAAAGTTCACAAACAATCGAACAACTATTTAAAGATCCTAAAATCGTTCTAGAGCACACACCCTTATAACATCACAACATGTATTTCTTGCAATATCCGCATACATAATCAATCTCCACAGCAAACAACACAAAAAAGTGGGAAAGACCTTTATGCCCTTTCCCCAATCATGCAATCCCAATTTCCTACAACTCTATCTTAGAAATTATAAGTCTCTATCCTAATAAAAATGTAATTAAATAAGAGAGACAATTACTTACCTTAATGTCGGCAAAAGAAATATATGCTCTGCTAAAGAAATGCTCCAACCAAATTTGACGTTCTCTAATAAAATCAATTATGTAAATTAATAAATCAATTAATCAAAAATCCGTCAAATATAACCTACATTTCTCATACATTATACACATGAGTAGATTATACAATTTTTAAAGGAATCAATTTGTAAAGTTTGCTTTTCCTTGAAAGTTAAGTGTGCTTCCTAGGTTGTGTTTCACATACAATTAAACATAAAGGTGACAACTTTGTAGGATTGATTAAACATAAGGAAAATTTGTAAAACTCCTTATCTCATTTACAAGAAAGAGAGCAAAACCTTGAGAAATTTCTAACTCCATAACTGAAACCAAACAAAGAAAGAGGAGAAGGATGTGGTGGAGCTTCCAATCACAAAAAAAAGTGGTGTAACATTGCATTTCAACTAATGAGATGCAAATCAAATAGCTAACCCATAAGAAAATTTCCAACCATGCCATATGCACACTAATGCTCCAACCACTTAACAACAAAAAAGAAAAACAGGAAAAGATGCTCACTAATGCAAAGGGAGGAGAAAGCGGTGGGCGCTAGCTGGGCACTCCTGCTAGGAGGTGGCCTCGAGTGTGGGCTGCCGCCTGGGAGGGTGCGGGCATGGAATGCAGGCGCGAGCTTTAGTGGGGGAGACGAGGCGATTGGCGGTGGCGCGCTCGCCTCGCTGAGCGGGGCGCGGGTCCTGGGTGTAGGTGCTGGGTGTGGGCGCGGGGTGGCGCGAGGCGAGCTAGGTGCTGGTCCTACCGGTCGCAAGGGATGCGAGTGGCAGGCCGTGGCGGCGGCAGGAGCGGTCTGTGGTGGTCCGGCTAGAGAGGGCAAAAAGAGAGAGAGATAGTTGAGAGGAAAGAGTGTGTTTATCACAAATAAAAAAGAAACAACCTTATCAAAATAAATTACCGACGGATTTTCAAATTACCGACGGAAAATCCATTAGTAAAAATAATTTTTGAAAATTTATTTTTCGGATTGGTTACCGACGGATTTTCAGAAATTAAATCCTAAATTGAATTTTTCACTTAATTCCTGATGGAAAATCCATCGGTAAAAATTAATTTAAAAAAATTCCAAAAATAATTACCTATGGATTTTCCATCGGTAAAAACAATTTTTAAAATTTTATTTTTTGAATTGGTTACCGAGGATTTTCAAGTCAGTAAAATTAAATCCTAAATTAAATTTTTCACTTAATTACCGATGGAAAATTCGTCGGTAAGTTTTAAAGATAATTACCGATTGATTTTTCGTCATTAACTCTTGCGCCATATTTTGCACAATTTTGGAAGCTTACTGAATCACAGAAACCCAAAAAAAAAGTTTTTGACTCGGATTTCTCATTTTCGTCAAATCGTCAGTATTCCTGACGGATTTTTTCCATTGGTAAAATCGATAACCTGCATTTTCTTGTAGTGATTGAAGTAATCAAGTCATCATCCTTAATTGAGTTGAACTTTAGATCATGGCGGTCAATGTCAATTAGGGACATGGTTCCTTCCATGAATCACAAAATCAACTCAACTCAAAGAACTTTAATAAAAGTGTATTGTAATCTTTGACTATAATGTCTTTTAAAGAACATAACATGTTATCACACTAAAACATCATATGTACATAACATAATGTAGACAACAAGTAAAAAAGCAAAAAAATATAACTTTAATTGAATTCATAAGTATCACAACAATACAAGCAAGATAGCCATATATAAAATATATATATATATATATATATATATATATATATATATATATATATATATATATGTATACATATCATACAAATCATGCTAACAAGGACTTATCAATGATACCCACCCGTTTCACATGACCAAATGTTTTGGGTAGCAATCCCTTAGTTAGCGGATTTGCTATCATAAAATGTACTAATATGCTCAATTGACACTTTCTGTTTTTGCACTTCTTCCTTGACCGACAAATACTTAAGTTTCTTGTGTTTTGCACCCTTTGAGTACTTGTCATTTTTAAAGAAGATAGTTGGAGAATTATCACGATAAATTCTCAATGGCCTAGCTATACTGTCGACAACATTAAGCCCTAAGATAAAGTTTTGCAACCATAATGAATGAACTGGCCTCAAAGCATGCCACAAATTCAGTCTCCATAGTAGAAGTAGCAATGATAGACTATTTTCCACTTTTTCATGGAACTGCACCTTCAACTAGTAGAAAAATATAAACAAATGTGGATTTTTTTAGTTTACTCATCCAACATAGTCTGAATCTAAGTAGCCAACCACCTCAAGGCCATCTGATCTTCTATAAGTGAACATGTGATGCTTAGTTCCTTGCAAATAACTAAGGACTTTCTTTGCAGCTTTCTAGTGGTCTATTCCAGGATTACTTTGGTCCTGGTCCAACTTTCCAATAGTAAAAATTATATCTGTTAAATGCACGTCTAGGCATATATCAGGCTCCCAACCACTAAAGCATAGACAATAGATTCCATTGTCTTTCATTCCAAATCATTCTTAGGACATTGCATTTGACTAAACTTGTCTCCCTTTTGAATTGAAACTATTCCTGAAGAGCAACTTTCCATTCTAATCTCTTTAAAACTTTATTGATATAGTCTTTCTGAAACAATCCTAACACTCCTTGTGATCTATATGGAATATTTCTATTCTTATCACTTAGGATGCCTCACCCGTATCTTTTGTTTCAAATTATTAAAGACAAACTTCTTTACATCACATAACAAGCTAAGATAATTAGCAACAAGAAGAATGTTGTCAACATATAGAACCAATATGACAAACTTGTTCCCATCAACCTTCATGCAGATACACTGATCAATAGTGTTTTCTACAAAACCATATGATAAAATAGTATTGTTGAACTAGATACCATTGTCAAGAAGCTTGTTTTAGTTCATATATTGACTTTTTTAACTTACACACCAAGTCTTCTTTCTTGTGGTCATGAACCCTTCAGGTTAGTTCATATAAACCTCATTTTCCAAGTCACCATTAAGAAAGGCGGTTTTTACATTCATTTGATGAACCTCTAGATCATAATAAGTCACCAAAGCCATAATAATTCTTAAAGAGTCCTTATTTGAAATTGGAGAAAATGTCTCTTTATAGTCAATGCAATCCTTTTGAGTATAACCTTTGACGACAAGTTTAGCCTTATACTTTTCAATGTTGCTTTTTGAGTCTCGTTTGGCCTTAAAGACCTATTTACAACTGACCCATTTTGAAACTTTAGGCAACTCAACTAGATCCCAAGTCTTATTGTCATTCATTGATTTCATTTCTTCTTTCATAGCATTGGGCCACTTTTCAGAATTACTACATTCTATGGATTGCATGAATGAGACTGGATCATCATCAATGCTCAAGTCACACTCTTGCTCAAGTGAATGAACCATATAGTCATATGAAATTGTTGGTCTTCTCTATATTTTAGACCTTCTTAGTCATTTCTTGTGGTTCATTTACCATTTGCTCATTTGTGACTTACACTTTGTTAACTGGTTCATCATCCACATGTTCATCTCGTGGGTTTGGGATATTAATTTGTTGTCTTGGTATGTTGTGTGAATGTGATACAACAAAAAGAACAACACCTTGAGGAGAAACACTAGGTATAGGAGTTTCTACACAATTCTTTTGAATATCCACCTTTCGTGATTCCTCATTCCCATTGAACTAACCATTCGCATGAAACCTTGCATTACCATACTCAAATATTCTTGTGCTATGGTCAAGACAATAAAATATGTACCACTTTTACCTTTTAGGATAGCCAATGAAATAACCACTAATGGTTCTTGCATCTAGTTTCTTTTCATGTGGATTATATACCTTTATTTCTCGGACAACCCTAACATGAAGATGCCTCAAATTGGGTTTCCTTCATGTCCATAGTTCATAAGAAGTCTTAAAGCTTTACTAGGAACTTTGTTAAGTAGATATACAGCAAATTTTAACACGTACATCCACAATGATAGAGGTACATTGCTATGATTTATCAAACTCCTAACCATTTCTATAAGAGTACAATTTTGCCTTTCAGCTACGCCATTTTGTTGTGGCGTACCGAGCATTGTATATTATACACATATGCCTTTACTTTCAAAAACTTTGCAAATGGACCTAGACATTGTCCTTTTTATTAAATTTGCTATAATATTGCCCATCTCTATCTGACTTTATAACTTTTACCTTTCTATCTAACGCTTTCCACTTGATTAATAAACACCTTAAGGGCATATACTGATTGAGACTTTTCATGTAGTAGATACAAATAACAATACCATGAGAGGTTATCAATAAAAGTGATAAAATACTTTTCACCACCCAAAGATGGAATGTCCAAAGGACCACAGATGTCAATGTATCAACTCAAGAAGTTGACCATTTCTTGTGGCTGGATTATTTGATATGTGTTTGGTTTGCCTGCCTTTAATGCAATCCACATATATATCCAAGTTAACAAAATCCATTTGAGGTAAATAAGATTTCATTTTTTACTAACCTCAACAATCTTTCTTTGGATATATTACCTAACCTTTGATACCATGAGAAATAGAATTCTCATTACGTACATCACATACTACCAATACCATGCTTAGGATGAAATAGAGATTCAGCAATTTAACATTAAGATTGAAACAATATAAATTGTCAGACAAAGTACCATAACCATAATAGTAACTATGTTTAAACAAAACACACCATTTCCAATCCTAAATTTAAATCCTACATTATCCAACTTTGTAATAGAAACAAAATTCCTAGCACATATAGGAATATGGAGACACTTTTCTATATATAAACAATAGCCACTATACAAGATCAATCTATAAAGTCCCAATGCCTTCTATCCGTGCCTTCATTCTATTCCCCATATACAAGAACTTATTAATTCCTCTTATAGGTTGGATTGAAAAAAATCCCTACATAACACCTGACACATGAGTTGTTGCACCAAAATCTAACCAACAGTAATTATTAGGCACTTTAATAAGATTTGATTCAAAACATACAGAAGCATAGAAAATACTTTCTTTTCAAACCATTGCTTTCTTTTTGGATAATTTTTCTTCATATATCTAGCCTTTCTCCAGAAAAAGAATCTATGCTCCTTATGGATTTGGTCTTCATGAACTTTCAGTGAGGCTTTGTCTTTTCTACCCTTCTTACCCTATTTAGCCTTGCTCTAACTAGAACCATCATGAAATGTGAGATGAAGAGAGTAATCTTTCATCTTCTTCAACCTCCTTTCTTCTTGAACCAACATGGCCTTAATTTCCTGAAGTTCCATTTTTCTTTAAGGGTGTTGTAGTTTACCTAGAATTGGCCAAACTTAAAAGGAAGAGAGTTCATGATCAATTATACCAAAAAAAATTTACTCACATCATACCCATTGATTTCGGCATTGTTGCTAGATTTGGCTTTCTAGTCACATGATCATGAATGGGTTATGACCATTCAAACTTTTTAGTTGTCAACTCAGTCATTAAGTTGCTCAAATGGACTTGTCAATAATGTTTGATTTAGAATATTTTCTAATTTTCACAATAAATTCCTTTGCACTATTTGTCTTAGGCATAGATGACTTAACATTTTTAGCCATTAGCATCCTTGTCAAGTTCAAACTTAGCCTGTTAGACCATTCCCAAGTCTCATAAAGAGACTTGTTCTTTCTTGTACTAGTCTCAGTAATTTCAAAGGCGTTTCATCCATAAGTAATGCTAGGTCCAAGTCTATAACGCCCAACTAAAAGTGGATTTGCTCAAATCAATTAGCATAGTTCAGTCCTTTGAACTTGATGATTCCACTACCCAAAGCGAACATATTCATGAAAGTTGCAAACATTATACAAGCTCATACATTAATACTTTGAATAAACTTAATAGATTTAAACAACAATCATCTAAACATTCATTTCTTATCAATGCTCTCTTTTAGGCGATACATTAATATACAACAACATAATGATGCTAACAAATTTAACATTATTTGGTAATGATATATGCACTAACTAGAAATATTTACTATCTTTTGATATATAAATAAAACTAATAGTGCATTTACACTACCAACTATCATGCCCAATAATTATAAGAATAATTAATTAACCTTTGGGTGGTGCTTAAATGTCTTATAACAATGAACTTCAACTTACTCATACACAGATAATCATAATTTAGCATCCATCATAGGAGTAATTAAAACAAAATATCTAAAGTTGGAATTATTAAACAGCCTTCAAATTTGACCACTTTGATAATTAACAAATATAAAATACAATAATTCTAAGATGCAAACTATATTCTTTAATCTCATGAAATTTAGAATTACTAAATGACTTTCAGATTTGACCACTTTAATGATTAACAAATCTCACATATAATAATTCCAGGCTTTAAATATTCTTTAATTCCTTGCCAATGCTTCACTTAAATATTCTAAACAGTTAACACATATTTCATATAAGATAAAGCAAAGATATAACCTATAAGCATGATCGTTAAGCATGTTAAATTATGAGAAAACTAAGCATGTTAAATTATGAGAAAACTAAGCATGGAAGTTTAGTCATGTAAAAATAAAACAGATACGACCTACAAGACCAAAGGTGCCATACATGTGCATGACCTATAGTGAATAAAATTTTGTAATTAAGTTTCTAAACCTAACATTAGTTGCAAAAAAGTGAGATTAGCTAGAATATTCTATGATTTATCTATTTCTAGCTCCATATAGGTTGGCTTAAACCTCTTGGAGATTAAAAATCCAATAATGTTGTCAGACAATATAATCTTTGAAACTCTTCATGGTATACCTTTATCCCTTTGTTATTGGACCAAAAATGAGTTCAATTAAGTCTAAAAAATGTATCTATATGAAACTCTTGGCAACTCATTTATTACGTGTGCACTTACTTCAAAAGAAATATAGGAATATTATATTCAATCTCATATTTTTGTAATGGCACTTATCTAGGAACCTGATTATAAATTTTTATTCAATATAAGGACCCAATTACATATATTTATTCACTACAAGGACTTGATTACAAATTTTTTAATTATATAGGGACCTAACTGAAAGTTTGGTAAAACTACACAAACCTTGCAAACTAATTAAACCTTAAATATAATACAAAGAGTTATATCCTTATTCATTAGAGTAAAAGAGGGGAGGGAAAGGGAAGAAAATTGAGATGGCCTTCTTATCTATTTTTCTAGCTAGGGAAAATTATCACTTTAACCACCGAAAAATTATATCTAAAAATTCTTTCGAAAAAATTAAATTAGTCTATGACCTTCTGAAGGTTAATTTCATTTGGCAAATTCACCCAATTATCAACGAGTGACCTCCATTTTAGTTAATAGAAGTGAATTTGTCCTAGTTTATGGCAAGTTGACACCATAGAATCACCAATTTAATTAGCTCCTTATGCTAAGTTAATATTATAAAACTACCACTTTAATTAAAGATGACAATTACTATCCTAATTGCGGCTATATATATAGACCCAACCTTGTTGGGCCAAATTTTAAAAAACATCCAACACAGGGGCAAGAAAGTGTGAGGCAGGATGGGTTCTGGTTTAGGGAAAACTTTCCTCTATCGGTCACCCGCACCTCGTACTATAACACCCGATTTTCCCATGTACAAATGACCGAAATGCCTTGAGGTCATTTTACTTCAAAATGAGATCGTCGTCCAGCCATCCTCAAGGGGTGTTTTGATGTTGATAAGGGATTATATGTGTTATGTGTGGTAATAGAGCAGAAGAATCTCATTTTTGAGTTTTGACGTGTGAAATTACCAAAACGCCCATGTGGCGTTTGTCATCGTTTTACATGCCGGAGCCCCGACTTTACCAAAAGGTTTTAAACGATGTTTTTAAGTGAAGTTTAGCAACAGGTTAAGCCCGGTAGTCCCGAAGTTTTAGTATAAAATTACCATTTTGCCCCTAGAACAGTGTACAATGAGCCTAATGACGTAATTAAGCAAACCTAAACAATATTAAGCTCTAATCGAAGATTAATTTATTTCAATAATTAATCTAGAGTCAAAATAATTTATTAAGGTTAATTAAGGCCTAAGAATGCTTGGTTAAACTCTAATTACATCTTTGATTCAAGATTCCTAGTCATGGAATCTTGAATAGTGTTTTTCTCTCCAATTCCTTAAATTAAAAAATTGTGCCCATACATCATTTGACCAAAAGAATGATTTTAAATTGTTAATCTAGTAAAATCACTCTCCTAATCAAGTCTTGACAACCTTAATTAGCCATTACCTCACCTAAGCACTTTCTTACAAACTCCTAATCAAAACCTTAATCAAAGAAACACCTAAACACATCACTAAACCACAATTACATGAACAAATTATTCTCCCCCTTGGCTGCACAAATCTGGCCGAACACTCCTCCTCCATAATTCATCACATGTTGATTTTTTCACTCAAAGAACCATGCCTAGGTCATGCCTTAAGCTATACCTTGACCATACCTAGTCATGCTTTCAACCATGCCTTTGAATGACAAGCTTTGAAGATATTTTCCTCCCTTCAAAGGCCAAGAAACCTTCGGCCATCCTCCTCCCAAATCAGCCTCAATGTTGAAAATTTTCTATAAATACCAAGCCTTGAAGAACTTGGTTGCACTTTAGATCATTTGCCAAGTTAAGCTTTCTTGCCATTTTCTCTCTTTTCCTCTCAATTCTTCTTCATCTTGTTCTTCTTCCTCCACTATCAAAGAAACCTTTCCACCACCATAAACCACCACAAACAACCTTGAACCACCACTCCCTCACCTCAAACCACCTCTTAAACACTTAACCTTTCCATTTCCAAGCTTACTCTTTCAAGGAAAATCCATCTTCCTTGTGTTCTTCCCTTGGCCGAATCCTTATTGCCATCCAAGAGAAGATTTTGTCTTCTCATTTCATCAAGGATCTAAGCTTTCTTTCATTTCTTTCAAGACTTCCTTAGGTAGGGGTTTTGTTTTTAAGTTTTTACTTATTTTCTTCAAGAAAAGTTTTAGTTTTCTCTTGATTCAAAACTCTTTTCCTCTTTCTTTTTCATTTCGGCCATGAGGCCTTTCATGGGAAAAACTTTAGCTTGATGATGAGGTTTCAAGATAATGGCTTGTTGTTGTCATGTGAGAAACCTCTAAAGCTTGAAACAACTTGGTCTTGGACCATACATGCTTGTGTTTTCCTTCCTTGTTCTTATATTTTCGGTTTTTCCTTCCTTTTTCCTTCACAAGTTTTCGGTTTCCTCTTCCTTTCCCCTTCATGATTTCGGTTTCCTTTTTCCTTTGATTGAACAAAGTTTGCTAAAAATATTAAGTAGATCACAAAATTTTTGTTAAAGAAAATTAATCCTATGATTTCAAAAAGCTCTAAGCTTACCCTTGCCAACCTTAAAGTTGGTCGGCCGTTCTAAGAGTTTTACTCTAGATTGAAGCCCATGAGCAATAAAATAAAGAATATGACTTAGTTCTTGTATTTTGTTTAGACAAAGTGTTGAGCTTTGTGTCTATTTTCTTGAGCTTGATGATGAAGTTCAAAACTAAGGACTTCTTTGAAGTCTTGGTGCTAAGAACTCTAAAGCTCACTTTATGTTGTTAAGATACATATTGGGTTAAGGTTGTGATGTTCCTTTAAAGTCTTGTAAGAGCTCTAGCTAAAATAAAATGAGTTGCACACATGTTTATGTTTATGCCTTGCATAACATGTTTATTTTGATGCTATCACTAAACTCTCAAGAATAATTAAATGGACTTGCATTATCATGTTTAAATTCCAAGCTTGCATTTCATGTTTATATTTCAAGTCATCACTTAATCTTTAAAGATAATAATGAGGTTGCATCTCATATTTATTTTATGCTCTCACTTTACTTTCTAATGAAGAATAAAAAGTGCATATCATGTTTAAGTTTATGTCATCACTTAAATATCCTAGAGCTCAAAGACTTGCCCAAGTATCTTGCATAAAGTTTTAGAAAATGAAGGCATTTCAAGGATGCCATTTCGGCCTTGTGGTGATGATGATGGACTTGGATGAGTTCATCTAATCATAAGTGCCCATAGTCTAAGTCTTGGAATTTTTCTAAGCTTAGGTGTACTCAAGGAACTTTATGAACAAGGTTTTATGTTTTAAATCTATCTCTTGAGCTAAATTATTTAGCTACTGACCTAGCACATATTTAAGTGATTTCATTGAGATTAATTGGTTTCAAAAAGTTTTGAGTTCTAAAATGATTCCAAGAGAAACTAGCAACTTATATGTATTTAAATCATGAGATTATGTGATTATATGATGACTATGATTTTGGTTCTGCCCTTGGTGTTTGGCTACTGTATGAATTCTGTTCTAAGGTGTTAAAATGTGTAAAATTATGTTTGAGTGAAGCAAGGAACGATTTAGGGAAGTTTAGAAAGAATAAGTAACTAGAAAGGACTTAAAATGTGAATTCTAGAACACTTAGATGCACAAATTTGTAATTCTGTTTCAGCATAATTGGACTTAAGAAAAATGGTTTATAATTAGTGGATATGTGTAGGAATCTCTCATAATTGGTTTAGGAGTTAATTATAGAACCTTTGCGAAGACGAAACTTAGAAAGGGTCAAAGAGGAGATTTAGGACCCGTAAGCATATGATAATTTTCTGCCTAGTGGTGCAATGCCGTTTGAATATGTTAGTAGGCATGAATATTAGAGAGAATTATAGGTGATGATCCCTTAGATGTGATGATGGTCTATAATAGGCGTTAGGATAACTAGATCACAAGTTTAAGACCCGTAAGGGGCAATGCATAAGATGTTACGAGATGGGAGATGTGATGTGAGGAAGAGGCTGAGTGAGCATATATTTGTGATGTATGTGAATGTATTAAACGCCATGAGTATAAGAATGTGTGGATGTGTGACATGTTGCTATGATGATGTGGTATGTTATATGATGTTCAATGGTGGTATGCTCATGTTGCATCTATACAAGATATAATAAAGTGGAAATGATCCCATTATGACTTCCCGAGTGAAGGGTTGTATGGGGTGATCCAAGAAAGAGATATGATTCCCCTCTTTTTTTCCTTGTGTAAATCTAGCGACGGCTAGTTAGGATGAGCTCATTCCTAAGCGATGGGTGTATTTGGAGTTTTGGTGGCTATGTGAAAATCGTCGGGGGGCATATTAGATGGATTTCGGTGGCTACGATGAGGGTGGAAAAGTGGAAAAAGTTAAGAAAGGAACTCGAGGAGTTCAATTATGATAAAGTAAAAGACACACATGCATATGATTCGTGAATGTTTCGTTGGTGCTAGTGATTAAGTGATATATATTGAGTGTGTGAACTGTCATGCCATGCATATATAATATCGCTGCATTCATATCATCAAGACTCATGCTAAAAGAAACCCATTTCGGATAATAAGATTTGACAAAATAAAACTGAATCCATGCATGTACACCTATTTCATAATGAAACCCGAAGTGGCTGAGGCGACGACGATGACACTTGTGTTAAAGTCGGAGCCCTAGAATTTTGTATAAGTATTCTCACCCTTTTGTTTTCCCTCCGTGTCGTCTCCAGACGGGAATAATGCGAATGTTCGTGATCTTCCTTGAGGCGGGCGTAGGAATCACGTCATCTAGTCAGTAGAGGGCGTAGCGGAAGCATGAAGACTAGTCTAGCCTTGTTATCACTCTGTTTTGCGTTAGTTAAAGTTGTTTGGTGTAATTGATACCCCTAGGTGTCCTTATATTTATAAGGACATCATGGTTATGTTATAATTATGTTATACTATTATGATTTATGTTGTGATTATTCTATGGTTTATTCATGGTTGTTATGGTGACGTATATGGTTGTTATGTTTTACGTTTAATAGTCGGTATTTATGAGCACGTGCAGCTCGCATTTTAAGTTTTAAGTTCAAAAAGAAAAATTTAGTCGTATTTTTAATACTCGTATTTTAAAGAAAAGGTAAGTCAAGATTGAAACAAAGGCGTAACAACTAATAACTAACCGGAAATACGACTTGAGCGTATGAGGTTAAGAGTTAGGGTGTTACACGTACCTCTATATTTAAAAATATAATTACTTAGCTTTTCATATAAATAAGAAGTATATGTAATTTTTATATAAATATATAAGTATATACCTTTACTTTTATATTTATGAATTAATATATTTATATGTAAATATATTTTTTGAAAAATAGCAGGTAGTGGTGGGTAGG
Organism: Dalbergia oliveri; assembly: GCA_030441495.1. Lineage (NCBI taxonomy): Eukaryota > Viridiplantae > Streptophyta > Magnoliopsida > Fabales > Fabaceae > Dalbergia > Dalbergia oliveri. The sequence goes on along the minus strand of JAMLFY010000001.1, from coordinate 37,760,970 downwards.
GCGCGGGTTTTAATTTTTATAACTTACAAGTAAGGTAGAGATGGGTTGGGACTAATTTGATAAATGTGTAAGCCGATCGGGTTGAATTAAAATCCGTCCCAACCTGCTCTGTCACCCTAATTTTAGTCCTAAAAGATCATATCTTCAACAAAATACCACAAAAAAATACCACTTCTATAAATTAATAAAAATAATAATTAATTGATTTTTGGATGAATTTATCATACATAATGAATTTTTAGAGTATTACAAGTAAATACTATTTCTTTTAAAAATTATTTTATCGATTACCTAGCTTTTTTTATTATTATTGAGATTAAAATATTAGTTCTCCCATTTTATTAAGTAATCCAGCGGAACTGTTTTTTAATGGATGAAAACAAAAATTAAACGGTGCTAAACATTCATCAAAAGTATTCACGGGTGTGAAATCCCATGAAAGGGAAATAATGATAGCAAATATCAAATTATCAACTAGTTGTCCTAAAAATACGAGAACTTTTGCTCTTTCTTTCACTTTTTGAGCATGCCAGAGAGTAAGAGTAATTAAGAAAAGTCCACTTACAAAAGCACACAGTAACACAAGCAGATTGTCACTTCATTACTTGGTTGTTCGTTTTTTCTTTTTAATGAATTCATTACTTTGGTTGTTGTTTATAAATTAGTATCAAATGGTACCGGAGCCATCATAAGCCTATTCGAAAAATGCCATTTCTATTTCGGCATGTGTACATCATGTCATTTGTACGTAAAACACTAGAATTTCTAATGAATATTTTGCAATGAAGCGTGTTTATACGTGTGAATTGTTGGAGAAAAAAAAATCATATATTCTCTGTATTTCGTAATAATGATCAGTTTTTTACTTTTTAATATTTTAAAATATATATTCATTTATAATATATAAATAGTATTAATTTTTTTCTATTTATACCCTTAATACAAAAATATTAGTTAAGTATTAAATGTATTTATTAAGATAAGTAATAATACTAGACAATAATAATTTTATTAGTTCAAATAATTTTCTACATTTACAAGAATTTTTTTTATTTTTTCTTGATATGTGTATTGTTTGGTTTTTTATAATTATTGGGAAATAGATGGAGTATTAATTTACATTTAATTATTACTTATTCTGCAATATGAAAACTAAACACGAATACATGTTTAAAAAATAATTATAATATGCCATTTAAAGAACTTTTTGATAGGGTGATATTGACTTCTTCAGTCTAATATGCGATAAAGAAAATGACAATGTAATAATTTTATAAACTCAAAAAGGATAATATGATAATAATTTTACAAATTTAAAAGAGAATAATATAATGGTTTTATAAATTCAATTTTTTTTGTAAATTTTATAAATAAAGAGGAGTAATGGTGAATTTTGGTAAATCTTAAGAAAAATTAGTGTAATTTGTCCTAAAAATAATTATTGAAAGTATTTGAGCAGAAGAATAATTACATTAAGAAAAATAAAGAGATAAAATGAGAAACTCATTTAATGAAATTTTCCTGCACAATTTTTAATTTTATTTTTTTCACACAAACTAAGTTTAGTTGCAAATTTAGAGGTGGAACTAGGTAGATCGTTCGTCAACGAACTCTAGCCTAACCTATATTATGCCTAGTTAGGTTTGATCTGTTTAGTAAATAAGTTAAATTAAGACTTTCAAAGGCTATAAAAATAGCCTATTAGACCTAAAAAGCTAGCCTTATTATTATTATTATTATATAATGATAATAGAAATATTTTAATCTGTTTAAAAATATATTTTTTAACTTACTTAAGTTTTTTAGTTTATTTAATTTTTTTTTACATATATAGTAATAATTTGGCTTATTTAAGAATATGTGTATTGGTTTTCTCAAAATATTTTATAGCTAAATAGGGCCTTTATAGACTTTCAGGTAAGATCAGATTAGGTAAAAAGCTGATGTTAAGACTATAAAAAAATCTATATCAGATATTAAATCTAGCCTCATGCTTTATTTTGACAATACAGGCACTACCAATTTAAACTAAAACCTACCCTACCTCACCTATGTTCCCCCTCGCTGCAATGTCTCTGTCTCTGAGAACCTCTTCTTCACGATCTTACTTCTACTGCTGTATATACGGGCATATTAGTGAAAGCAATCAAAGTGTTAAGTCCTAAATCATTCTAAATCAATTATTTATGATTCATGAGTACTGTTTCTCTCCACTGATTGTCACTTAAAATCCTTTCATATATCAAGGATGAAAATAATCAAATTAATTAATTTATTTCCCGAAGAAATAGTTCAGATATCACCATCAAAGCCAATTGTTATCCAGCGAATTCTACTAAATTATAATAATATATAAACTAGGTCTTGTTTATATGAATAACTTTTCCCTCTTCCAATTGTTGTGTGCTCATCTGGTTTTCTTTCCCTAGTGTTCATAGGTTATCCTATTCGTCTAAGAATTTTATCGTTCTAATTTTCTTTGTTGGCTTCTCTATGTCTTTATGCGACTTTTTCTGAGTTGCCTACAATTAATGAATGGAATATATTCATTTGTTAATAAAAAGATTAGCACTCTATGATTAATTTATAAAAACAATAGTAACTCAAACAATCTATTACTGTCCATGTACAACTAATACGGGACCTTAGTCACAAAACCCACATGCTACAGACAAATAGTCTTATTCCCTATAATTATATAATTAAACAATATATTGAGTGACAAGTTCCTAGCATACTTTAAACGAAAAGTTAGCTCACTTGGAGCCGGAGGGTGTACTGGTTATTTATGACAGCATGATTGTTTTACATTTTAGCCAAACATGGACTGTGTGTAGATGCATGATTAATGTCGTTGACTATGTATAAAACCAAGAGTCTCTTAGTTTGTCTTGCTCTGCTTATTGTTTTAAAATTTTTGAAATGATTGATCTTCCAAGTTAGTAATTGCTAATAAATTTAATTTTATTTATTGATAATCAATAGAAATATATAATAATATTAAATTATATTTATTTATTATTATTTGATAATTTAAAAAACTTACTAATTGATACAGTCAGTGAACAAAGTTAAATTCTTTTATAAACACGTGTATGAGAGAAAATAATAAAAAAGTAATGATAAATAATATTAATTAGTTTTTTTTTGTGAACAATTAAAACTAGTTTACGTATGAGAAACAAATATAAAATACTATAACCCATAAAAATGAATAATTTTTTAAATGCGAGCCAACTTTGATTTGATGAATAATAGAGTATTAACATATTCATCAACGGTCGCTTCATTAATCTTTTGTAACAAAGAAAGGAGAAAAAAAAAAAAGAAAAGTAAAAGAGTACAAGGTTATGAAACTTTTAAATACTCTCAAACACACATCAGATTTCTCCACAGGGTTTGTGATCTCCTGTTCATTAGAAGCACGTGGAAGCAAGTTAGCAGATACATGTGTTAGTGTCAAGCGAGGTGCCACAAGCACACGTGTAGAGCGCTGAAACATCAGCAACAGCTAGCTCACGTACAGTGGGCTGTGCATAGGGGAACACTACACTACTCTTCGGGAACAGAGCTCTGTTCTAATTTGTCCTTTTGCGCCTGAAGAACAAAAATAAATGAATAAATAAATAATAAAAAAATTAATTTTAAAAATTTAATTTTGATGCAATATAAAAATTTTTATATTCTTATTTAATTAAATAATCTAATTTGAATAATTTATATTATCAATGCATAGAAACTAAACTCTTAATTTTAATATATCTTGTATTGAAAAAATTTATATTTTTATCTAATCATATAATATTATATTTTAAATATTTAATTTTTCACCTTTTTATTTAAAATAAGAATTTTATTGGATAATAATATTTCCTTTGTCTAATTGTAAGTATTCTTTAAGATTTTGAAATATAAATTCTGAAATTATTAAATAAATAAAATAAGAAGTTATTGTTGAAGGAAAAGATATACAAAACAAAAATGAACTTTTTTTATAATGATTTCAATCATATATTGTAATATCAATAAAATATAGTTGATTGACATCTCACAACTTCAAAAATTATATATAGAATTGAATGATAATATAAAAAAATTTATATTATCAATATATTTAAAGAGTTTAATTTTTATATAATGACAGTATAAAATATTTTTATACTATCATCTAATTATATTATCTCTTCTGTATGTTTTTAAGTAGTATGTGTCAAATTTAATTATCTTTACTGATGTAATAATACATGATTAACTGATATTATAAATTTTTTTTGTATCATTAGTATATACAAATAAAACTCATACTTAAATTAATGTAAAAAATAATTAATATTTTTTTAAAACTCTCACAATAATAAAAAATATTTGAGGAATTTTTTCCCTAAAAATATATTTATTATACCTAGATGGGGCGAATATGAAATCAAATACATTAATTTTTTAATGTATCAAAATAATACGATATCTTATCATAATTATTATTGAAAAATGGAGATATTATTTTCAATTGATCACAGCTAAACTCATTAAAAAAAAAAAGGGAATCTCGAGAAGTCCACAAAACCATGGAAGAAGGAAGCCCACAGCATGCATCATCATCACCATGATGGAGAGTGGGGCCAAAAGCTTCAATGGTATTGGGAGGAGGGGCCCACGTGGAGCGAAAAACGACAAGAGAATCGAGAGGGAAGAAGTGATGACATGACGTAAGGGGTGGGCCTGCAGTGAGAAGAAGCAAGGTATGGGAAAAGCGAAACCGTGGGTGCTGGACCAGTTCGGCGGTTTAACACTTCCTCACTCGCATTCATGGCGCGTTCTGCTCACCCTTCTCAACCGTAATCAATCATGCTTGTTTGGAAATGTCCATTACAGCTTTTTTTTTAATTTATTTTTTGAGAAATCTTAAGAAACTTTTCTAAAAGAATTTAATTTCTCAAAATATATATTATCATCTAACTCAATCATCTTTTTTAAATGACCCTTTAAATATTAATTGTGGGATGCAATTACTTTTACTAATACATTAATATTTTTATATTGTTATTATATAGAAATTAAACTCATTTAAAAAGATGAAGAGGTAAAATATTTGAAGAAAAAAGTAATTTAAGTGTAATACATTGTCAGTTAAATTTTTTTTATACTATCATTTAATTAAATTATACCACATGAATTAATAAGGTTAATTTTCTCTCACATTACCTCAAAAATCATGTAAGTAGAAGATCTATTGGACAATAATATAAAAAATTTTACATTATAAGTACATACAAATTAAATTATAAAAAAATTTAAATGAAAATTTTTTTGGAAAGATTATATATATAAAGATACTAGTTTAGTACAAGTGAATTGCCGAAGTACAATAGATTTCTAAAAAACCTTATTATAATTATTGTAATTATTAGTGAAAGTAATTGATGATAACTATGGAGATATCTAGCGTTTTTCATTATTGTTAATTGAGGGTATAGTGACTATTAAGGTATTGATGAGTGTCAAAATATTAATCTTAATGGAGAGAATGATATGTTAATAGATAAGTGGGATTTAATTTCTACTTATATTCTCTATTAGAAACAGATATTCTACTTATATCTAATATCAATAATTGATTGCGGGAAGCTACTAATCCTGATATTCCCAACAATGTAAAAAGAAGACAATTGGTCATCTTATGCATATAAACTGCAGCAAAATGTAATGAGAGTTATTGGTGTAGAAATAATATGATAAAATGGTACATGATAAATGATTGGGTTCTATAATAAAATCAAGAATTACATTTTATCATTAAATTAAATGAAATAGACTTGTAAGTTTAAATTAATTTTATCATTAAGAAGCTAGAAAGACTAATAACTAGACAAAATGGTCAGGTAGCCGAATGTTATTATGGCAAATGGTGAAATTTTTTGGATGGAAAAATATTTTTTGCCAAAGTGTTGCAAGAAGAAAATTGTTATTAATCATATTTTACAATAATAAAGAGATTTGAAAAAAGATTTTTCCTTCGGTATCAAGTACCCTATGAGTACTGATATCTTTCTTATTTTTAATAGTTGTGATTGAATTTTTATTTTTTCTATATTTTAATAAATTTTATTAGTAGAACACATAACACAATCTTAATCACAAAGAACTATTAGGTACTAGCATTCTTAAATTTTATAAATGTACTAGAGAAACCCTTTTAAAAAAATTAGGAGGAGAAAATATTTTTAGAAGAAAAATATTTTTAAATGAGTTTTATCTTTATATATTGATAGTCAATAGAATTTTATCAAAATAACAAATTACAGTGAGATGATTGTTATAGTGATTAAAATTTTTTCAAATGTATCATTTTGATAAAATTTTATTGATTGACTGTGTAAAATTATTTTTTATTGTTAGTTTATGGAAATTAAAATTTTTTTTGTATCTATAAAATATATTATAATTTTTTAAGTGTTTTAGATTAGGAAAATGTTAGCTAGGCAACTAGAAATTTCACTGTAATTTTATATATAGAACCACGTGTCATAATTTTTAACTTCCAGATGAATTAATTAGTGATATTATTTTATTTTATTTAATAATTACTATAATTTTGTAAAAAAATCATATATATTTTTCTTGATATGCAATATTAATCTTAAATTACTATATTAATAAAAATATATTGCGAACCTTTCATCGCATCTCTCTTATCTATTTTTCATACAGTTCAAATAAAATATATTACCTTAAAGTAATTTTTCATTTAATATATTTAAATATGAAATTGAGTTTATTATGAATTAATTTTTATATACTAATAATGTAAAATAATTTACATTGTCAATCAATATAAATTTATTAGAGTGAAAAATTATAGAAAATAACTACTCATTATTATAACCATCCATCATAATTTATAATTTTGTTGAAATTTTATTGACCGATAATTAGTATATAAAAATTAAAAATTTTATTAAAATTAATTATATTTATAAGTGATTATTAAAATCATCTTATTTTGAAATTAAAATAAATACACTAACTTGTACAAAAAAAAATTTGAAAGACTAGAGAAAAAATTGTACTGAAATATAATCTTGGTAAATTAATGTTAAATTAAGTTATTTAAAAATATTAAATTTTTTAAAATAATTTTGAAATACTACATTAAGAAGGATTATTTTTAAGACATCATAAATATTTTTTTTACTGTTATTGAAATATGAAAAAGTATTTGATTTTTACATAGATTGCCGAAATATTTTTTTTTTTTTTGAAGATTGCAGAATCCATTGATTCCTTTCCCTTGCCGCAGACAACGGAGCCGGGCAAGGGAAGCAATACTGTGAGAATCTATTTCTGCACTCATACGGCTCGTTAAGACAGAGCTATAAATATAAATTCTGAACAAAATAGTATGTCTATGTCTTCTACCATCAAAATAGAGTTACCATTTTTTCTTCTGAAAATCATTAAATATATTATTATGAAGAATGGAACTACACATTTTAAGTATTTTATTTTATTATGCATGTGACTTGGTTAAAAAAAATGTTCAATAATTTGATTTGTAGTTTAGTATTTAAAGTTTTTCTATTATGGAAAGTTTATGATTTCACGTTAGTCACTTTAATCAATTAAACTTATAGGGTTATGTATGATACTTTTTAAGGGGGTAAAACTCCAATTACGCCATGAAGCTTTTAACTATGATTGAAAATTTGATATTTTATGTCTTAAGGTGATACCAGCTTAATAATTAAGAAAATATTTTATATCTTGTTATAGTTTTATAACATCTTAATTTAATCTTTACTTTAACATATTCTATTTATAATTTGGGTGCATTCTATAAAAAAATTAAAACGCCTTAAAATATTAGGGACATAAATAAAAGATAAAAACTTTTTGTAAAATATATGGAACATAAATGAAGCCTTATCCTTTCTTTTACTTTTTTTTTTTTTTGTGTTAGCATCCGAAAATATGTTTTGTTATTTCTCGTTGAAGTTGAATAATGATAATTGTTTTGTGAAAGTTATTGATTTATTTTTTTAACAAGTTCATCGATTGCAATTCATGGTTTGTTATTGATCATGGTTTGATATACGGAATTTTGACTAAAGCTTGATTTGACAATAATTTTAGAGTTTAAATATGAAAGACCAAGATAAAATATGGCGCTGATACGATTTGATATTGGAATCATCGGTGTGTGGTGAGCAAGCTCGTCTCTTAACTATATGGTCCTTTAATCTCATTCATAGAAATAAGAGCGTTTTGTACCAGCCATTTCTTCTTTGGGAGGCTTTACCAAGGAATTAATCACTTGCGACTTATGGTGAATAATATGATTTCGATTAGAAAATTCACTAGATTCTTACTATAACTATCTTAAGAAAACATAAAAATTATATATCAATGAATTTTATGGACAAATAAAATTGTAAAATGTCCAAAAATTAATTTAGACACATATTGAAGTATCAAAGACCAGGTATCAATATCAAACATAATATGTATTAGGTATTATGTACACCTAGATGGTGAAGTATTAGAAACGAAAAAATTGTACATAGATGTTCAATCAATTAATGTTACATAAATAAAAATACTTAATTTAATCATTCATTAATTTGAAAATCTTATAAATAAAATTATGTAATTGGATAATAATATAATTTATTTTTACCTAACGATATATAAAAATTAATCTCCTAATTTTATCTCATTTTGGTTCACCGCCATTTCATTTTTCAATAAATTTTATGGGCTTAATTACTTAACCTAAGTTAATTAATATATCATATAATCAACATAAAAAATTTTTATGCCAACATGATCTTCTCTTGTATTCTAATATTATTTAGTCAATTTAACAAAATATGCATCATTAAACTTATATTAAGTAACACAATTACATATTATTAAGTATTAAAATAAATATTTATATAATGTTTTAATAAATTTGTATATTATCAATCAAACATTTATATATAAATAATAAGTGTTAATTATATCTTAATTATTTTATACATGTTTTAAATAAATTAAATTAGTGACAGTACAACCTAACTATAATTAAAAAATACTATATTTTTTATTATTATTTTTCGGTCATAACAGAGTGGTTAAATTCTTAGACTAAAGTGGTGGAACCCAAAAGAGTTTAATGAGAGGGGGTGGCCCCATGAAGTTGCAGGGAGAAAGCTACGGTAGGACCCTGGCGGTGTCACAGTTACGTTTACGCGCTTTGCACGAGTCTGGGCCCGCACTTTCTTACCCTTCAGCACATTTTTGATGAAGGAGAAATACTTATTTGCACTAAGAATAAGAATAAGAGATAATATTAATATTATTTTATTTATTAATTAATATATAATTTTATAAACTATTATTATTATTATTTTTTTATATTTTTAATATAATAATTAATTTATTAATTATTAAATAAAATAAAATAAATATTTTATCTTTTCTTAATAATATCTAAGAAATTCTTTGACGCAGTAGTACATAGGCCCTCAACACATATGACTAAGAGAGAGAGAAAGAAGATATGTGTTGCTTTGGTCCAAAGTGGGACCTACCACTTCGGACTGCTAAAGATCTTTCCTTTCTCCACAAACAACCTTCTCATCCTCCAAAACCACAAATCTGCCACTGTCTCGCCCATTTTACACAAAATAAATCTTAGGATGTGGATATTTTGATTAACAAGAAGAAAATTTTATATGGTTACCTAATTATAAAATATGGCATTAACAAAAATTATTAAGTTTAAAATCAATTTCGAAATACAAAATTATTTGTCTTTGTCTAACTATTTAATGTATATATGTTATCTAGTCCTTTCTTTTTTTTTTTGGATTCATAACACATGATTTCATTTCCATTTCTTATCTATTCCAAACACACTCAAGTTTACATTATTAAAAAGTCTAAAATTTGATGATATTTATTATCTCCTTGCTTTTTAATCTCTCACACTTTAAATTAAAAAGAGTTTAATTCTAATATACTAACAATATATAATAGAGTTTTATACTATTATTAAATTAAATTTCTCTTTTTATATGTCTTTTAAAATAATAAAAATAAAAATTAATCATATTTATTTATATGTTACTATATGATTAGATGAATATATAAAGAAATTTTACACTATCTATACATTTCAATTAAATCCTTGAAAAAATCCTACATAAAGAAACATGTAATATGTAAAATCAAACGTGACAATTAAATTTAAATTATGTGAGAATTTTATGAGAGATAATTTATCTTTTTTATAATCTAATCAAATTCCACCACTATTTTCCCCTGAATGCCATTCCCGTAATTCCCACAGAAAACATTGGGCATTTGCTGGGGTGTCTCTCTCCAATCATTCAGCACCTTATTAAAAAATAAATTAATCACACTACCATTTTTGAACGGTCTTGATGCAGGCAGTTTGAGCCAATGGATTCACTCTCACGGATTCTTGTTTCTAACCTGCCGATGTTTCTTTCTTTATATCTGCCCCCTCACCTCTTTTCCTGTTCAGTTCGGTGTTCTGCATCACCACCCCAAACCGCTCAACCAAAACCCCTTCACTTCATAAAATATCAATTATTCAATTCATAGTTTCACCAACTCTCTTTATAAAACCATCACCTCCCCCTCTTTCTTCCATCACTACCTCACTCTCTAAAACGAAACTAAAACGCCAAAAAAAAAGAAAAGAAAAGAAAAAGGAAACCCTTAATTCATTCATGTATGCCTCAAGTGTGAGACCTTGTTACTTGGAACAGGATCACGGTTTGGCTTCCTTAAAAGACATGGAGGGTGGTCATTGTGCCAACGGTTTTATGTCCCGGTTATGACCATGGGTTACGCTGTAACCACCTCTTACAACAGGATCAACAGCAGTCCCAGGAACCTTTCTTCCTCTGTTTCGTCGCCAAGATCTGGGAGATTCTATGACGCAAGATTTGAGGATCACCAACCCCACTTCCTTGAAGCTTGTTTTCTTTGCAAGAAGCCACTTGGTGACAACAGAGACATCTTCATGTATAGGTAATTATCCTATGCACCCCACATACAGATCACAAACCCTTTCATTTATTTACAAGCAAGCCAGAAAATTATCATTAGAATCTTGCATAGAATAATTTTCTGAAAGTGTTAAATATAAAAAAAGATATATATAACTACTAGTTCATCCAACAGCTAATAAGCACAGTCATATCACTTGTCAATTAAACTTGAACAAGATTTCTGGGTATCTGTATTTTTTTAATATTTTTATTGGCTATCATTATTGCAAAAATCTAATCTTTAATTGGTTACTGAAAGACCCTTTTGATGATCTTCAGTATCGTTTTATTTTCTGGCTGAAAAACGAAAATTTTGGTCATGAATTTGATTTCTGATGGGTTGTTTGGGATTTTATTATTGCAGAGGGGACACACCTTTTTGTAGCGAGGAGTGCAGGCAAGAGCAAATAGAGATAGACGAAGCCAAGGAGAAGAATAAGAACATTTCCTCATCTATGAAGGCTTTGAGGAACAAGGAGCAAAGAAAATCTGCGTCCCCAAACAAGGCACAAGATTACTCCTTTCGTACAGGGGCAGTTGCTGCCGCTTAGTAACTAGTTGGATGGAATAATTATTAGGCTTTTTTTTTTTTTTTATAATCCTTCCAGAGAACACAAGAGGAACTGATGCAGTATTCCCCGGAAAAAGGAAAGGAAAAAAAAATAACAAAAAACAAGGGACCAAAAAAGAGAAAAGTAACAAAGGGAAGGTGCGAGTTTCACTTTTTTTTTCTTTTTATTTCCTTTTTCTTTCTTTCTTTCTTTCCACGAACAAAAAAGTCAAGAAGAGAGAAGGGACATCGGTACAGAGAATTTTGTGAATGTAGCTGTAAATGGTATACGTATTGAAAAAGTGTGTTTGCTTCTTGTGGTTGATCCTCTCTACACTGACTCATTTTTGGGTTTTTTTTCTTTTTTATTTGTGAATCAAGTTTTTGGATTTTTTTCCTTTTTAAGATCCCATCTGCCTTGTTATCGTGGTTGTGACTTGTGCCCGATAGTTTCAGTTTTTTAAAAGAAGGAACTGAATACAATGTAAAATTTCCTGCTATTTTCCCCCTTATATTTATTCATTTATTTGGCTTCTGAGCTTTTCCATCCGAGATTCCTCTATGTTCTTTGTCCTGCTCTGGGATTGAATATTTGTGCTCAAGAGTGCAAGTAGTGTGAATTTTTTTTTCCTATTCTTTTATCTAATTATATATTATATCAATAAAAAATTTATATTTATTATTTAAAAAATAATATAAATAGAATGATTTAATTAGATAATATATTAAAATTAACTGTTTTTATGTTATCATTATTTACCCCTTGTCAGATACTGATGTGCTTGTTAAGCCATATTTTTTAATTAAATTTATGTACATTGCTAATATAAAATTTTTTATATAGATATTTAATTATGTATTATTGCTTCTTAAAAGGAATTGTTTAAAAGGAAAATAAGAGTTAAAAGAGAAAAAAATAAAACGAAAGGAGTTGAAAGGGAGAGTTGCGGGTAAAATGAAAAAGAAAAATTGAGTATTTTAGAGTTTAGAATTTAGGATTTTTGTTAGTTCTAAATCCTAAATTCTAAAATTGAGTACCAGAAGTTAATTATTGTACTTATTATTTTATAATTTTTTTGTTCGTGAAAGGGGATCTTGTATGCCGTGGCCAGTGGCCTGCAGCAGGACAATGAAATTCGTGTCGGACACAAACTGCTGAAGAATTAAAGAGGCCAAAAAAAAAAAAAAAATATTGGGATCGATCGCTATTATAGAGGAGAAATTAGCTATATCATGTATTAAACCTCTATTATTGTGATACAGCAAAGTGGGAGAAGAGTGTTCTGGAGTGAGATTTTCAAAGGGAAAAGGTGCAGTAAAAAAGAGCAATAATCAAATATTACATTTACATGGTTTAAATCTGAAAAGGTTATTTGACCGTGCTTCGAGTTTTAACTGTCTGAATAAATTTTAGGAAGGTAGTACCTACACGCTTCATTTAAGGTTTTTTTTTTCCTTTATTTTTTAATTAAGATATTAGGGATAGGATGTGGATGAGAGTCAAATTCACAATCTCTCTAACTCATTAGACACATAGGAGTTCTCTCACAACTGTAGACCACTTGTCACGATTCATCTAAGGTTAAACCTTTCAAATTATGTTAAGTAATAAGTACATAAAGTTGAATTTTGATATATAGAGAGGTCTATACTTTTATTCAATTAAATTATTTTATTTACTTGATTTTTTTAAATAATAAAGATGAAACTTAACTATATTTATTAACATAATAATACATAAATGGATAACTATGTAATTTTTTTTTCTTTGTGAGCGTATCAAAATTAAATTCTAAGCAAATTTTGAAACCATCTAACATAACTTTATGTACATTAAACATTAAAATAAGAATTTCTTTTTATTATGCTTCGCAGACATAATAGAACCATGGGTTGAGAGTCTTGGCTAGGGATGGTAATGGCGGAGTTTTAACTCAGCTTGACCGCTCTGATCTTAGTAACACTTGTCTTAACCCACTCCACCCCTATCTATGGGTTTTAAAAATTTAAACCTACACCCGTCTTGTGGATACTCACTATGCCCTGCTATTTTTTATATTGTAAAACCCAATAAACATAAAAAATGACTAGTTTTAAGAAAATAACAAATGAAAAATCAAATAAATCAAACACAATCATATAAAGTACAACCAATGTCAATATTTAAATTTCATAGTAGTAATCATCAATACCAAGAAAACAAGAAAATCCTCAATAGAAAGAAATATGCTTAACATAAGGTTGAAGATTTGAGGAAAGGTTGGAATAGAAGAAGGTGGTTGTGGTGTGTGGTCTTGCAGCGTGAAATCATGAATATGAAGATGAAGTTTGATAGTGATAGGATATTACTATTAGGGTTAGGTTAAAAATTTAAATAGTATGTGAAGTAGGTAGGGTTAGGCTCACCTAAACCTCAGCCGCCCGCCCCATAGACAAAACCCATCCTACGCCTACCCATGCGCCCTGATGTGGGATGGATTTAAAACCCAACCAATGCAAGGTGGGTAAGGCGGGTGCTTTGTGGGTAGGGTAGCAATTACCAGCTCTAGTCTCGACCATGTTCCCTAAAACCCCTTTTTCCTAGATAGCCTGTAGGGCTTTGGTGATCCGTTATAAAGCCAAAGCAACTCTTATTTTCATTTTAGCACTAAATGAAATCATTATATGCCTTTCTTTTGGTGTTTCCTTTTTCCTTTTGAGTACTTCAATCATTCTCATTTTTGCTATTTGATTGATTGTAGGATGTGGCAAAAAAGATATTCTCGTGTAAGTGCAAATTTATATTGTCATTTTTATATATATTTATAATAAAAGTGAGTCTTATTAGTTTTATGCAAGATACATTCACTTGTTTGTGAGTCTCATCAACTATATTGTTAGTGTGTGTAAAGATGACTTGGTAAACTTATGCTCACATAAAAATATTTCATGGCAAAAAGAAAAGGTGGTTATATTTTTATTCTTTTTTTTTAGAAAAAGACACTCAGTAAGCACTTTCTTTTCAAAATAGAAAGTAAGTGTTTAAAATAAATAAATATTTTTTGAGTAAACAATCTTTTTCATCTTAACATTTTTAGTTTGATTCAATTTGGTCCTGACAAAATTTTTTAGATCAATTTGATCTTATCAATTTTTTTTACATTAATTTAGTCCTAATATTTTTAGTTTTATTATAAATTTAGTCATAACATCTTTTGTTTCAACATCAATTTAATCATTACATCAAAGTGAGAATTTAACAAAATGCTTAAATTGATGTCAAAATTAAAATATTAAGACTAAATTGATATAAAATATTTGTTAGGACCACGTTGATATCAAATTGAAAATATTAGAATCATAAAGGATATTTACCAATGTTTTTCCTTATGCATAGTGGATCTAGTTTTGGTAACTAAGAATTCATTTCCCTAGGTCTTCTTGGTTCTATTATTTTGCATTTCATAAAATTTAATGCTAATTCTCTTCTCTTTCTTTGGTTTTATCTTGTGTGAGTATTGTTGAAAGATGTTGTTATCTTTATTCTTTGGTGGTAGCCCCCGTCTTATTTTCTTTTTTTTTTAGGTTGTGTTTTGTTTTGATATTCCCTTTGTGATGTTTTTATTATCCCATTTTTGGGTGTTTTGTTTTCCTTTTTGTTGGTGTCTTTTCCCCTTTATGGGTGTTTTGATTTTCTCTTGTGGGCATTTTTCTTTTTATAGCCTTACAAATATGGAGGTATTCAAGATCTATGTTGAAAAGAGGTGTAATACATTCTTCAAATTGCAACACTTGTTGTGCCGGTCTCTGATGTGAAAGATACTTGGCTATTGATAGTTTTCAGACAATGAGTGAAACCACAGATTATTGGTTATTAGTTCAAAGTGTTACTTCCTATTCATGTGTTAATATTCAATCGTTAAATCGCTATCATTAAAACAATTGGTTGAATCTAACAAATAAAATGCTGAATTAAAAATGTACCAAAAAAATTACGAAAAAATTACATACAATACACACTCTAGAAAAATAAATTATATTGAATTGAATCAAATTAATTACCCACTTAATCAAATGATAAACCTTATGAGAAGATACAGCAATAGAGGCAACATGGTTGATCGTAGTAATTGAGGCAGTACATTTTGCATTCATTTCTCAGCCCATTGGTATGGACCTCGCAAAATGAGAAGAATGTGGTGAACAATTGGTATTCTAGCCATGATGGCACTTCCAAGCATCCCTGTTGTGATGAGTGTACATTCCCATTGTCAGGGTTGGTTTCATTGCAATCACCATTGCTATTGGTAAAGAGAATGTCCATAGCACTTGATGAAAGAGACTTGATGAAAGAGACTAGCATAAGACAAAGAATATTACATTATATATCTATTGAACAATGATGACTAATTGACAAAGTAAAGTTTTTATATATAATGAATAAGATAAGGATTGTGGTCCTTTTAAAGAGAACAATAGAACACTTAGACAAGTTCATCGTGGCTATTCGGGTGTGAAGAAGATAGGTTAGGTATATTTTAGACTATCGGATTAGAGGAATTACTAGAGGTACAGAAATAAATTCAAAATGTATTTGATTATGAAAAGAAATGATATTAAAATTCAAAATTTCTATCTCTTTGATATAGTATCTAAAATTATGATTTTTTTTGTACAATATATATACATAACTATAAGCCCATATCATTTTAGACAATAAATCTCAAAATATAATTTGAATGTTGATTTTATCTATTGGTACATTTTTCTTTGATATAGACCCATTGTTACTTATATATATCCATTGAATTACTTTTATTTCATAAATAATAAAAAAATTAGAAAATGAAATATATAATTTCAAAATAGTGAAAGACAACAAATAAAAAATCTTGAAATTGAGATAACATATTTAATTTGGGAGATTAAATAAAAAACAATAAAGATATTAGAAGAAAAAATTAAAATGAAAAGATTAAGGAAGATATTAATTAAAACTACTTTCTAATTGTTATGCTTGAAGTAAGCGTAAAGCGGTTTCTTTTAGCACTTTAAGTACTTCGCTTGAAGTGAATGTCAATTGTCTCTTATAATTAATAAAAGCAAAGCCCGCGCATGTGTACCCTCTAGTATGAACAACAAAAACCCACCAATTATTGTTTGGATTCTTTAAAGTTAAGATGCCGTAAAGTGAGAAAATTGGACCCAACCTTTAGATTATTTTGTGGAATTCACACACTATATTGAATTTATTCATCTAATAGGGGTGGTTAACCACCTCTAAATCTCATTGGTATATATGAATATGGTTTCACAGCTTCACTTAAATAGGCAAATGAGGATATATGATTGAAATCTGTGCGGCATATATAGTAATGATGACATTGGTTTATCAAAAGCAATAACATCAATTGTAATGAACGAAACAAAAAGACTTTTAATTTTGAGGTATCCATTTTCCCCTAATCTTATATTTTGAAAAGATGAAAATAATAAATAATTGAAAAATAAAAATGGAATATAAACTTAAGAATGCAATATGCAAATGGGAGATAAATGAGAGGCTAATGTTGCATTCCAAAGAACGAAATTGACAAGGTTCCATGAGATTCCCCGTGCATATCAGGAATATTAAGGTCAACGTGTCCTTAGACAAGTTTAGTACGCCTTAGGGTTCCAACCCACTCGTGTTGCCAAAAAGGCATTGGATGCATGAAGGACCCTTAAGATGCTAAACTGGTGTTGACCCCCATAGCGGTAGGTTAGGGTGTGGGGTTAGCAGATTTGAATCTCCGCCACTGCTATAGCGGTCTTGGATCGCTATATCGCCTGGTAATGTGTTTCAGGCATAGGTGTTTCAAATTCTAGACCACTATACTGATCATAGATTGCTATAGTGGTATCCCTCGATGCTAGAACAATACAAAACGACGTAGTTTCATTTAATGACACCCTCTACCATATAGATACCCCATATATGCATTTTCATCCCTAAAAATCAAAATCCCTAAGTTTTCCACTCTTTTTCTACCTCTCCACTCCCAACCACACTCAATCTTACCTTCCCTAAGCTTGAAGTTAAGAGATTGATGTTAGATTATGCTCTTTTTTCCTTTTCTTCTATGTTCTTGGGTTGGGTGTTGTAGTTTCTCATTATTGTCAACTAGAGGTACTCTCCAATTTTCTTAGAGTGGATTTAGAGTTGTTTAGAGATTATTCTAGATTATTGATGGGTTTTGAAATGGTTATGGCAGATGTTGGTGCCCTCTCTCCACGAAACTTCATTGGTGTTGACACCATTTGTTTTCCCTCCAGATGAGTAGGTTCAGACTGTGACCTATATTTTTTTGTCACTATAGATATTTTATTAGCTTGTTTATATAAATGCATGATTCTAAAGACTATTTCAAATTGAGTATGAACTATTTATGATTTTATCAAGTTTATGAAATTTTATGTTTTCAATGGAGTATGAAATTGTATTATGAAAACTCATGGGACCATTTGTTGCTAAAATGAATTTTAGAAATTGCTTGATTATGAAGATGAATAATTAGGGATGACATGACTTTCCTAATGATTTCAAGAATAGTATATTTATGAGATGTTGCTTACAAACTAAAAGTAGAGCCCAATTATGAAATTTTAAAGAAAATATTTAGTTTTCATGATTTTAATATTAGACGGTAGCTATAGGAAACATACAATAAGTTAAGAGCTGTGAGATATCATTAAATTTGGTACCAAGTTGTCCATTAAAGGACAATCTTTCCTTGTCAGAGAAATCAGAGATGGAATGTAATTAGGTGTCCAAATTTGGGACCTTTAAAAGCACCTATAGAAATCAAAGAAAATCCCAAAGATCGTTATTGTTATGCTATATATATATATATATATATATATATATGCACAACCAGAGATTATCATTTCTCTATTAGATTACTGTATATGTAAATATGAAAATGGTTTTACAATTGATGCATTTTACTATATGATTATGTATTTTGTTGGTTATCTCATGAAGGGGATACGAGTGAGAATCTACTGACTCAGTTTTAGATGAAACTCATTCCTCTCCTTTTTTTCCCCTTATAGATATAAAATTGCTTTGGGTTCTTCTCAATCTCCTCCCCAACGTAGTAGAGATCCCAATTGGTGAGTTTCACTTTGGAGAGAAATATCTTTTGCTTTTTATATAGAGTGAGGCGGGTCCTAGACCATAGATGATTATGCATTCTGTTATCAGGATTCATATTTATTATATATTCAAAAGTATATAGTTTTCATGGTTTTTGCACAGACCAACTCAATATATTTTGAGATATGATTAGGTTTCAGATTTAAATTATGAAATGGAGTATTTATGTTTGCCATGATTTGAAAATGCAAGTTGATTTATAATTAGAGATGGATTTCATGTTTAAATTATGCAGATCAGTACGATCAATAACCATGAGGCTTACGTAGGGATGAGATTCCTCACATGTAGGTTACATTCCCAAATCTGTTTGTGACAATATCACACACTTATAGTTGTTTTTAGCACTTGTTTTACTAGCATTTTTGGGATTTTACTAAGAATTAGTAGGAGCCCTTGTATTTAGGAAAATGAAAAGCACTGGTAATCACATATATTTGAACCCTAGTGATGTCCAATACCTACTGAATATCTAAACTACCTCCACAACTTCATGACACGATGACCTCATTATTGCATTTCCAATTCACGTATAAGGATTCAATATTTACATTGCCAACATTAAAAAAGTTTACCAAATCTAACAAATAAAATGCTGAATAAAAAATGTACCAAAAAATTGCATAAAAATCATATATAATACACAATCTTGGACAAATTAATTATATTAAATTGAATCAATAAAATACCCATCTGAATCACACGACAACCTTTATGAGAAGATGTTATGCAATGGATGCAAGATGCTTGATTATTGCAATAGAGGTAATACATTTTTGCATTTGTTTATTGGCCCATTGGTATGTAAATCACACAATGAGAAGAATATGGTGGACAGTAGGTATTGCAGCCATGGTGGCACTTACATGCATTCCTATTATATAAATGAACATAAAAATTGTACTGAATTAAAAAGGGAAAATAATTAAATATGACTGTGTGTTTTATGGAGATTTTAACTCTTCCTCCGATAACAAACAATCAATAATTCCCACTTTGCTTCATAGATTTCAATTTAGAGAGTGAAAGCAACTCCTTTATGGATTCTCAAACTTGATAATTATGTCAAATTGACATCGACATTTTGCATCTATTTTGTCAATTGACAAATGTTCTCATTTATGACAAAAAGTATAAAAAGTGAAAGAAACAATAAAGAACGAAGTAGACAAGTAAATGAGAGATTAAATAAATAAAGAAAAAAAGAAAAATAGAATAAAAAGTTAGGTAAGAAAGAAATAGAATTAATAATCAAATAAATTTTCGATTGATTTCTATATAGTAATTGATTTCCGTACTTATAGTGATCTCCAATCCAACAATTTAAAATTTACTTAACCTACCTTCCTTTCATATGTACCCATGATGACCCTTGTCTCATTTTTCCTATTTTGCTCTTTAAAATACACCACAATCCTTGTCACATTCAATATATATAAAAACTTTATTTTCTTAATTAGTCATCACTATTTGATATATATATATATATATATATTATAATACTTTTTAATCTTATGCTAATTTCTTTCTTCAAGTTCTATTGATATTCTCTTACCAATAGCAATAACAATTGCAAAGAAATCAACCCTGATAATGGTCATGTACACTCGTCTCAATAACAATGTTATATTTAATTATTCGCCCCTTTTAATTTATGTTACAATTTTTAAGTTTATCTAACAGGAATGAATTGGAAGTGCCCCCATGGCTGGAACACCTATTGTTGCCACATTCCCTCATTGTGCAAAGTTCATACCAATAGATCAACAAACAAATGCAAAATGTACTACCTCTATTGCAACTATCAAGCAACTTGCATCCATTGCATAACATCTTATAAGGGTCATCGTGTGATTCAGGTGGGTGATTAATTTGATTCGATTCAATATAATTGATTTGTCTAGATTGTATTATTATGTGTGATTTTGTCACAATTTGTTATGCACATTTTTTATTCGGCATTTTATTTGTTAAATTCATTCAATTTTTTTAATGCTAACGATGTAAAGATTAATCTTGATATGTGTATTTGAAACACAGATAAGGAGGTCATCGTATTATAATGTTGTGCAAGTAGTTCGAATATTCAACAGGCTATGGACATCATCGAAGTTCAGACATGTGTAATCAACAGTGCTTTTTTTTTAATACAAGAATTCTTACTAATTCTCAGCAAAATCTCAAAAATGTTGGTAAAATTAATGCTAAAAGTAACTATATGTGTAAGACAAGCATAAGGAATCTTGTCCAACCTAGTCATTTCGTTCTTTGGAATGCAAGGTTAGCCTATTGTTTATCCCTAATTTAGTATCTCATTCTTATGTTTATATTCCATAATTTTATTTCTAGGTGCTATGTTTTAACGTAAGTAGTAAGTCTTCTGTTAGCACTTATTACTTTGCTCGATGTGAATATTAAATTTCTCTTATACTAAACGCATGGGCAACGCATAGGTAGCATCTAGTATGAATAATAAAAACCCACCAATTGTTGTTTGGATCCTTTAAAGTTAACATGCTAGTAAAGTGAGAAAATGACACCAAATCTTTAGATTATTTTGTGATGAAGTTATTCATCAATAAGGGTGGTTAACCACCCCTCATTTTTTGCTCTTTACAAGCCTCCAAATCTCATTGGTATATATGTTAGTCTTTTCATGGCTTTAGCTAAATGTGGAAATAAGGATATAGGATTCAAGTATGTGTGGCAAGTATAGTAATTATGACATTGGTTTGTCAAAAGCCATAGCATCATTTGTAATGAATGCAACAAAATGAATATTAATTTTAAGGTATCCATGAATTTTTCCTAATGTAATATTTTAAAAAATAAAAATAATAAATAATTGAGAAATAAAATTATCAATATAAACTTAAGAATGAGATATTAAAATAAGGATAAATAAAAGGCTAACCTTGCATTCCAAAGAACATAAATGACAAGATTCCTTGTGCATGTCACACAGTTATAATTGTTTTTAGCACTAATTTTACCTACATTTTTTAGATTTTGCTGAAAATTAGTAGAAATCCTTGTATTCAGGAAACGCAAAGCACGTTAATCACATATGTCTGAACCCTAGTGATGTCCATGACCTTTTGAATATTTGAACTACGTCCATAACATCATGATACGATGACCTCTTTATCTTTGTTTCAAATTCACGTATCAAGATTCAATCTTTACATCGCCAACATTAAAAAAATTGACCAAATCTAAAACATAAAATGTTGAACAAAAAATGTACCAAAAAAATAGCTAAAAAAATCACATATAATACACAGTTTAGACAAATTAGTTATATTGAATCTAATGAAATTAATTACCCACCTAAATCACACGATGACCTTTATAAGATGTCATGCAATGGATGCAAGATGCTTGATTCGCAACAATAGAGGTACTACATTTTGCATTCATTTGTTGGCCCATTAGTATGGACTTCGCACAATGAGTGAATATGATGGACAATAGGTGTTTCGGCCATGGTGGAACTTCCATTCATTCTTATTAGATAAATTAACCCAAAAATTTTAATTGTACATGACATTGTTATTAGGACAAGTGTACATGACTATTGTCGAGGTTGATTTCTTTGTAATTGCCATTGCTATTAGCAGAGATAATGTCAATGGAACTTGAAAAAAGAGACTAGCATAAGATAAAGAATGTTATATTATATATCATCAAACAATGATGGCTAATTGACAAAGTAAACTTTGTATATATAATGAATGTGACAAGAGTTGTTGTGTGTTTAAAGAGCAAAATAGGAAAAGTGAGACAAGGGTCATCATGGTGGTTTTGATGAGAGGAAGGTAGGTTAAGTAGATTTTAGATTGTTGGATTTGAGGAGCTAACTACAAGTATAGAAATCAATCATTATATAGAAATCAATTGATAATTTAGTTGATTATAAAAAAAATGATATTAAAATTTAACATTAATATCTCTTTGGTCTAGTTTCTAAAATTATGACTTTTTCTATACAACATATATATATACACACACACATACATAACCAAAAGCCCATATCATTTTAGAAACTAAATATCAAAATGTAATTAAAATATTGGTTTTATCTATTATTACATTTTTCTTTGGTAGAGATCCAATATTACTTATATATATTCTTTGAATTACTTTCATTTCACAGATAATAAAAAATTTACAAAATGGAATATATATACTTCAAAAATAATGAAAGAAAACTCATAAAAAATCAAAATTGAGATAACATATTCAATTTGTGAGATTAAATAAAAAGAATGATGAGATTAGAGGAAAAAATTTAAAAAAAATTAAGAAAGCAATTAAGTAAAACTATTTTCTAAGTGTTATGTTTGATGTAAGTAGTACAACTACTTCTTTTTGCACTTTAAGTACTTTTCTCGAAGTGAATGCCACATTTCTCTTATAATAAATTCATGGGCAATGCACAAGTACTGTCTAGTATGAACAATAGAAGCCCATCAATTGTTGTTTGGATCCTTTAAAGTTAAGATGCCCATAAAGTGACAAAATGAGACCCAACCCTAGATTATATTATGGAACTCACGCACTATATTGAAATTATTCATCTAATAAGGGTTATTAATTACCCCTCATTTTTTTTCTCACTTTACATGCCTCCAAATCTCATGGGTATATATAAAAATAGTTTCATGGCTTCAACAAAATGTGCAAATGAGGATTTATGATTGAAATATGTGCGGCATATATAATAATGATGACATTGGTTTATAAAAAGCCATAGCATCATTTATAATGAATGCAACAAAATGACTATTAATTTTGAGGTATCCATGATTGTTCCCTAATATTATATTTAAAAATGAAAATAGTAAATAATTGAGAAATAAATTATGGAATATAAACATAAGAATGAGATATTAAAATGGGGATAAATGAGAGGATAACTTTGTATTCCAAACAACAGAAATGATAAGGTTACACAAAATTCTTTGTGCACATCACGCACTTATACTTGTTTTTAGAACTAATTTTACCAACATTTTTGGTATTTTGCTAAGAATTAATGGGAGTCCTTATATTGAGGAAAATAAAAAGCAATGTTGATCATATATGTCTGAATCCCAATGATGTTTGTAGCCTTTTGAATATCTTAACTACATACTTTCATAACATCAAGATTTGATGACCTCTTTATTTAAATTTCTAATTCACATATCATGAGTCAATCTTTACATCGCTAACATTAAAAAAATTGGCTGAATCTAACAAATAAAATGTAGAATAAAAAATGTACCAAAAAAAGTGTGAAAAAAATCACATATAGTACACACTCTATACAAATCAATTATATTGAATCAAATCAAATTAAGTACCCTCCCAAATCACATGATGACCTTCATGAGAAGATGTTATGCAATGGATGCAAGATGCTTGATTGCCGCAATAAAGGTAGTACACTTTGCATTCGTTTATTGGCCATTGGTACAAGTGTACATTATCATTATCAAGGTTGATTTCTTTGCAATTGGCATTGCTATTGGTAGAGAGAATGTCTATAGAAATTGAAAAAAAAGGCAAGCATAAAATAAAGAATATTATATTATATATATTGATCTGTGATGACTAATTGACAAAGTAAAGTCTGGATATATAATAAATGAGAAAAGGGTTATAGTGTGTTTCATAGAGCAAAATAGGAAAAATAAGACAAGGGTCGTCATTGCAATTCAGATGAGAGGATGATAGGTCAAGTAGATTTTTGACTATTGGATTGGAAGAGATCACTACAAGTACTCAAATCAATTTTTTTCAAATGAACTTAGGATATCCACCAGGAGAAGTTATGGATTTGACCTCTAGTCACAAAACTCTCCATACACAACTAGGAATCAAACCCTTTTCTAGAAACTTAAGGAGCCCAGTTAGTTACCAATTTGCTATACCTTGTGGTTAGTACAAAATTCAATTAACATATAGAAATGAATTGAAAATGTATTTGATTACAAAAAAAATGATATTAAAATTTAACATTTCTATCTCTTTTTCATAGTTTCTAAACTTGTGACTATTTCTATACATATATATATATATATATATATAACCAAAAGCCTATATTATTTTAGAGAATAAATCTAAAAATATAATTTGAATGTTGATTTTATTGTTTGTTACATTTTTCTTTGGTAGAGATCCATTGTTACTTATATATATTCATTAAATTACTTTTATTTTATAAAAAAAATTATAAAATAAAATATATAATTTCAAAATAATGATAGACAACAAATAAAAAAATCCTTGAAAATGAGATAATATATATATATATATATATATATTCAATTTGAGAGATTAAACAAAAGAATAAAGAGATTAGAGGGAAAAATAAAATTGAACAAAAATTAAGCAAGCAATTAATTAAAACTATTTTCTAAGTGTTATACTTTGATGTATGCTGCAAAGTTGCTTCTTTTAGCACTTTAAGTACTTTGCAAAAAGTGAATGTCAAATGTTTCTTATAACAAACATGTGGGTAATGCACAGGTACCGTATAATATGAACAATAGAAGCCCAACAATTTATGTTTGGATATTTTAAAGTTTAGATGACTATAAAGTGAGAAAATGAGACCCAGCCTTAAGATTATTTTGTGGAGCTAACACACTTTCTTGAAGTTATTTATCCAATAAGGGTGGTTAACCACCCCTCTTTTTCCTCACTTTACAAGCCTCCAAATCTCATTGGTATATATGAATGTGATTTCATGGCTTTGATTAAATGTGCAAATAAGGATATATGAATGAAATCTGTGCGACATATATAATGACAATGACATTGGTTTATCAAGAGCCATTGCATAATTGGCATGAAGGAAACATGATGGCTTTTAATTTTGAAGGTTTAATAATTTTTAATGTTATATTTTCAAAAAATGAAAATAATAAATAATTGAGAAATAAAAATGGAATATAAACATAAGAATGAGATATGAAAATGAGGGATAAATGAGAGACTAACCATGTATTGCAAAGAACATAAATGACAACGGTTCACAGAATTACTTGTGCATATCACACACTTATAGTTTTTTTTAGCACTAATTTTACCAGCATTTTTGGGAATTTGTTGAGAATGTGTAGGAGTCCTTGTATTCAATAAAGCAAAAAGCATTATTGATCATATATGCCTGAACTCCAATGATGTCCACAGCCTTTTGAATATCTAAACCTCCAGAGATAATTAAACATGACTTTGTTATTTGGATGAGTTTACATTACCATTGTCAAGGTTGTTTTTTTACAATTGCCATTGCTATTGGCAAAGAGAATGTCAATTGAACTTGAAGAATGAGACTAGCATAGGATACAAAATATTATATTATATATCTATTAAACAGTGATGACTAATTGACAAAGTATATATGATGAATGAGACAAGTGTTGTGGCATGTTTCAAAGAGCAAAATAAGAAAAATGAGACAAGGGTTGTTCTGTGGTTCATACGAGAGGATGGTAGGTCAAGTAGATTTTATACTGTGGATTAGAGGAATCATCATTGCAAGTACACACCTTTCTGTATCTAATTGTGTCTTCTCAAACAACGGTTGATTTTAGGTGACGTGTAAGAAAGGGATGAAAAATAAAGGGAAAAAAAGGTAATAATTTGGTTAAAAGAAAAAAGAATTGTTATGTTTTTTATCCTCATTCCAATCAAATCATCTAATTTGTTTGACTTGTCAATTAGTAGGTGTGAGACTTTACCACCTTTGCTAATATGACAATATATAATTGGATGACGATGTAAAAAGTTTTTTTTTTATACTGTTAATGTAACAAAATTAAACTAAACAAGGGGTGAAAAACTGAAAATGGATTAATGCATGGATATATATATATATATATATATATATATATATATATATATATATATATGTGAGTGTGAAAATTTTTTTGCATAGATATTTAATCATCTTTTATCAGGTTAACAAATTTTGTTCGCTCAACCATCCACTATTTTAAAAATCTTACAAATAATATCATGTGACTGGATGACATTATAAAATTTTTTCCACTTTCTGTGCATTAAAATTAATCTCATGAAGTATTAATATTTAGGATTTAATTTTGATGCATTGACATTTTAGAACTTTTACGTTATCATTCAGTTATGCATTATCATACAAACAAACATAATTAACGCTTATACTAACTATTTGAAACTTTATGCAATTGAAAATTTTTAATTAGATAATAATATAAAAATATTTTACACTATCAATGCATTACAATTAAACTATATTATTTGTGTATGTGATAGTGAACATTAGGGATTTAAGTTAGGTTAGTGATAAATTTATTTATGCAAAAATATGAAAAAAATGTGTTATTAATTATAGGTTTTAGTATGTAAGTGGTGAATGAGATGAAAGAACATTTTATATATTTTCCATTATTTTACTATATTCACTAAAAATTTAATTAAAATTCCTGATTATTTATATATTGATCTCTAAGGACAATTTAAGTGATAGATGTGGTTTGTTATGAGAATAAAAAGAATAAATTTGGATCATATAACCATATATATGGATTGTCAAGATTAAAAATTATTTAAAGATCATATAATTATTTTAAGAAGTCCCATAACCCTCTATTTTAATCTTAATTATCCATGTAAGATCTAATAATCAAGATTTACTTATATTATTCTCACAATAAACTACTCATCTTACTTGAGTTGCCCCTTGATCTCTATTTATTTAAGGTGATCTAAAATCTATATAAAGAAAATGTTTTTTCAATAGAATATATTATGTATTTTATTTTATTGTACTAATAGTGTAATACATCAATAAATATAATAAATTCTCATATTTACTATTTTAAAAAGTAATGCAAATAAAATTATTTGATTGAGTGTATGGGTGAAAGTAGGTTAGGTTAGGCTAAGCTTTGACTTGAATAGGCCTTTTTTATAGTTTTAACCTAGTCTTTTTAAAAGCCTAGCATGACTTGAACATCTTTTTAAAGACTTATTTAGTTTTTTTTTTCAAGAAAACCAAAATATTTACTTTTAAATACGTCAAAGGACTTCTAAATATATAAAAAAAATATTTTTTGAATTGATAAAAGGTTGTTAATTAAGTTTAAAAGTATATTTTTATATAGATTAAAATATTTCTATTATTATTATATTTTTAAATTATAATAATAATACAAATAATAATATTATTATAAATAAGTCAGCTTGTTAGATATAATAGGCTATTTTTTTTACTTAGAGCTTGACTTAATTAGCTAAAAAGACTTTTTGAAAAACCTAACTTTAACTTATTTATTAAATAAGATGTGATTTTTTATTGTTTAAATAAATCAAACTTAAACCGGTATACTAATACGTCGAAATTATGCATCCGACGTGAAACTAATGAGAGGCTCCACCAATGACCAAACTCAAGTGAACCTTATCACCAGTCTCTGTGCACAATATTTTTTAAATTAACTGTGATATTGTAAATGGTAAGAGTAAATTAATGTCTTGTTTAGTCTTATTTGGTTCCTTCCCACAACATTAAATTATACCAATTTGGCATCCTTTAGTGGGCGGAAAGTTGTACTCTATTCAGGTGACCCAAATTATTACGAATAATATTGTTGCAGATAGTGTATAAGATGGATTTGTTCCCAAATCCTGCCCAATCGCACAAGCCCAATTCGGTAGACCCAGAATTTTTGAGATTCAGGTCTGGGGCCTCGCTCCACTCGGTTTCCGAAGAACCTTCATATGGTAGCGGTCACCAAAGCTGCATTCCTTTCTCTCTTCACTTTGTCCATGAATGAAAGAACGTGGGATCATGGTACAGGGAACACGGTAAGCCTCCGAATCTCGATAACCACTTTCGAACCACCTCTATAAATACTTTCAAGAACTCTAGCTATATGTTTTACGTTCACTTGTTCACTCATATCCACTTTAAATTTTTATTTATTTTTTAATGGAGTCCTTGTATGTACACACTCCCCATTCACCCTGGGAAAAAGAAAAGGCTCGATCACCTTGTGTTCCCGTGCTTGATCACCCTTTGGATAATAAGGGGTAAAGATCATCTAAAATGAGGAGGGTAAAGTGAGGGGATCACCTTTGGACTAATAAAGTTAGAAATTGGCTCTCTTTATTTTATTGATCTAAGGGTAGAATTGTTCATTTTACTCTATAAAATAAGATTCTCACCTTAGAAAATCCAAATCCAATAACAGATATATTTTAACCCTTCCATATTTCCCTTCATTACAAATATAAATGTCAGTGCTCCCCTGAATACCAAATTTATGAAAAAAAAATTTAATTTCTTTTCTAGGATGGAAATTTATGAACTGGATAAAATCTATGGTAGGAAAACCTTTGCGCAATAAAGATAAGGCTGATGAGATTTTCTTTAAAATTTATGCATGCCAGTTTATTTCGCTAATTAAGTTCGTAAAATGTAAATGCGGAATTGAATATGCCATCAATAAATACAAAACTGTTTAAGAACAGGTTTGGTTTTTTTTTTTTTTTTGGGTAGAGGGAGAAAGGAACAAACAAATAATCATTTTCAATTTTTAATTAAGCAGAAAAAAAAGCTCCTCACATGACTTTACAGTTATCTAATGACTTGACAGATATCAAATTCACCTTCTATTAATTAAAGAGCATTAAATATATCACAAAAAGTATCTTATGATATAATAAATTGTTTTTGACCAATAACCTTCTTTATATTCACATCTGCGTGGTAATAATTTGAAAAATAACGGTTAAGAGAGATAAAGTTGACAGCCAGCTCATTCATACACATTCTTCAACATTATTTTTTCGCTGCTACTTCAACAAATAATCTAAGAATTCAACCTCATAGTTTTAGATAAAGCTTTGGATGTAGAAAAATAGAAGAGAATGAAGATTTTAGATAAATTCTTTTTCCATTGAAGAGCTTTATGAAAATTAGAAGAAAAACTGATGAAGATTTTCCCCTTTCAAAATGCGTTTTATTTGTTTTGACAAATGTTTCAAAAGTGCCGATAATTCCAAGATTTTAATGATCTAAATAAAAAATAAATAAACTACTTATTACTTAACTTTGCATCTCCTTTTCTTAATCTTTTGTTTATTTCCGAAAAAAAATTAACTATTCTCCCGTTCTTTCTTCCGAACACCGAACACATTCGGAAAGTCGGCAATTATGTGTCCACATAAGAAGGTCTAGTGTCTTCAGTCTTCAATTCTTCATTGACCAAGAATTGCCATCCGCATTGAATTTATTAAAAGTTCTGTGGTTTACTGTTGAAGGGCAATTATCTGTCCCTTTTCCGTTTTCTATTCTCTGTTCAATGTTCAATGAAAGCTTTTTCTTTGTTGTTTACCTTTTGGTAAAATGTTATATTGGAAGTCAACAAGTCACGAGTATTCCGCGATAAGGCGTATGGACTGGTCAAATCTGGCGGATCAATTCGTTTATTTGCTAAAATTAGGTGGTTTGAGTTTAAAAATTTGAGAGAACACCTTATTTAGTGTTTTAAGAGATTTTTCCATGGAACTATTTAATCTTCAAAAAAAAGAAAAAGAATTGGTGATCTTTTAAGATTGAAAATAATTAACACATTAGTTCTTTCACTAGTTTTTAGTAAG
This sequence comes from Dalbergia oliveri, assembly GCA_030441495.1. NCBI lineage: Eukaryota > Viridiplantae > Streptophyta > Magnoliopsida > Fabales > Fabaceae > Dalbergia > Dalbergia oliveri. Next base: position 37,730,540 of record JAMLFY010000001.1, on the reverse strand, counting down.
TGAACTTACATATGTCTCAGGATAATGATAATGTGCCATTAAAACGTTAAATGTAAATAAAATAATGTCATTTTGGAACATATGACACTCATTGCACAAAATGAGTCACTTTATGACTATAAATGAGATTTAAATGACTCATTTTGTATAATTTCAACCACTAAAATGAGTCATTTTAAACTTCATTCCACTTTAAATGACGCACATGTCACTTAATGTCATGTTAATGGGTCATGTGTGCAAATTCTGTTAGTGTTTAAAAGATCAAATACACACAATGACTAATATATTCTATTATTAAAATCTTAAGGAACTATGAATTTAGTTTCAATTTTTGCGAAACTAATTATCTTAGAGAACTACCTAAGGTATTTACTCTAAAAATTTTGATTCTTTTAAACTAACTTATCTTCAATTTGGCTTATTTAATCACCAGGTTAAACATACCAATTCATCTAATATTGGGTTGGTCCATGTAACTATTTATTTATTTATGAATAAAACCCCAATTCAATTTGTCAGGTATATAATGGTTATAAACTAATTCCTTAGATTTAGAAAATCTAATATTAGTCTCCCAAATTTCATAAATAGGGACAAATTAGTCCCTCTGTCAAATTATTATCTAAATTGTTAATAGAAATGTCTACGTATTCTATTAAGTTGCTTGACGTGTACTGTTAATTTTTATATTTGGTTATAACTCGTCTCATTTCTCCTTCTGAGGAATAAATAATAACTTAGAGTTAAAATCTTTCTTCTGAGTAGAGTGTTATGATAAGAGAGTAGATGAAGAAAAAAGTTTAAACGACTTTGTTTAGATGAGTGAGGAGTTATGATCCACTATGAAAATTAGAGGATATATAAACAAATTAACAGGATGCATAAGAAAGTTAAGAACATAGTTTAGATGACAATTTTATAGAGGGATTAAGTTGTCACCATTTGTGAAATTTGAGGGACTAGTATAAGATTTTTCAAATATGAGGGACTAATTTGTCTTTCACTATAAATCTAAAGGACTAATGTGAAATTTTAGTCTTTATTTATTTACTTATGTTATTGCTTTATGAATTATTATATTTAAGTTCAGTATCTACTTTTTCCCATTTAGTTTTGTTTTTTAATATTTTTTATTAAAAAATTAAATATCCATCATTTTATTTATTTATACTTTTAATTTTTTTATTAAGATAAACTTAAATGAGCTGATATGTTTAAACCCACTAGCCAATCTTAACAGGGTCAGGTTGACTTGTTTGACACTCATGTCTAGGCAGGACAAATAGAGATAGTAATAGATATTCGTGGGGTGAGGACATGCCCTTCTGTCCGTTTCCGTTAAAATTTCCCCTATCTCCATTTCCGTCTCTAGCACGGGTTCTCATTCTCTACTCCTTAAGGAATTTAAATCGTTATAGATATTCGCAGATTTATTAAGAAAATTTCAAAAATTCTAAAAGGAGGAAATCTAATTTAGATATTCTAAAACCTGAATAAAAATACATAAATATTCATAATTATGAATATTACTAACACATCAGAATCCAAGTTAAGAATAAAAAAAATACAAAGTTAATAAAAGACATTTTAAAAATGAAGGTGCATGCTAAGGTTTTCTTTTTGGTATGTGTTTATTTATACTTATAATTGATTATTTAAGTGATTTACATAAATAGAGATTTTGCAAATTTACATATGATGGGATGTGATCCCAAATCGGCTGTCATAAATGGGAATTCTACCCCATCTTTTTATATTATTTCTATTATCTAATAAGCATCTATTTATAAAATTTTATTTTTTACTATTATCTTTCTTTTTAGGAATTTTAGATAATATTAATTATTTTTTTTTGATATCCTTATAAGAGAGATAAAGAGTTAGTGTATAGATTAAATATGAGAAAAAATATTAAAATAGATGATAATAATAATGTTATAAAATATACTTAAACTTATCTAATTTTAAATTTATTTTATTATTTTCTTAATATGTGTATATAAGTAAAAATGAGTATTAGATAATGGAGATAGGAGATGAAATTTGTTTCTGTGATGTTCCTCATTCCCGTTGCAGGTAGGTCCCATAGGTACTCCCTTGACGTTCCACCAAGAGAGCAGGGTAAGTTTTGAAATGATAAAGAAATCAAAATCATATTATTGATGAAAAAATAAAGAAAAAAGCACCCACCGTCCGCGAAGAAAATATAGAAATGCCTACCGTACAACTCAGTAACTCCTTTTAATTTTTTTCATCTCAATTCCCACTATACCTGTAGAAATAGGTAAGGCCCGTTCTTGAGGAATAACACTAGGGTGTTATTAATCCGACCGAGCCCATCAACACGGCCTGTTCAAACCTTATTGGGACAGGTAAAGGTTATGAAATTTGATTTGATACATTTTTCAGGTCAAATTTGGATCATATGTTGAGTTGGTCCTACTTGGATTGAAGTTACATAATTCTTTAAGAAATATTTTTTTATGATAATTTGTGAAAAATTTATAAGATTTTAAAGTTTAATTGATATATTTTATATAACTTGATATTATTTTTATATTAATATGATTTATTTTGAAACCTATATTATAAAATATATTTTAAATTTTATTTCTTACCTGTAAAATTTTATAATTTTACTATATATAATGTCTAAATTCTCATATATTATTTGAAGGTAGAGTTTACCATGTGTTTCAAATATATAATCCATTATCTAATCAGATTCGATTTTAAAATTGACTTGCTGAAAAATTAGCTTATTTGAATTTTGTCCAATCCAGTCCAATCTATCTTTTATACCCTCTTAAATAACACAAAAAATACCAAGACAAAGAAAAGAAAAATCTCATATATAGTGAATTGAACGAGCTGTTTTCAATTGCACTATTCTAAGTAAGATATACGAACTGGCCCAATATGATCTTATGCAATAAATAACTAACTGAATAACACCAATAACAAAATGAATTGGCAGCTTCGGTTGTCAGCTTTCCTTTTTTTTTTTTTTGGTCGTGGTTATCAGCTTTCCTATGCACTTGGGTTCAGCTTGATGAGGCCCATGTCTTTGGGCTTCAGCATGTTGGGCCTTAGGATCCAAACCAAATGACACCTCTTGTTTAGATTTAACCAAAATCCTATATTGTGAAGTAGCAACCTGACAAGTGTGTTTTGACCTATAAATATGATTTTTGTTGTTTAGTTTGACATCCTTTAAGAGTGAGAGTAATACATTATATGAATAGTATTTAGGAGCTGTTTATATAATGTCATCTCTTTCCAGGATAGTTTTGCAACTTGAGTAATACAAAAATTGTAGGTAGCGAACAATTTAAAACTCCATTATGTATAAAAGTCATGGTTGTAGTTAAAGGGATCATGCCACATTAAATTTTGTATATATTATCTCTTTTATATTATTTTTTTTTCTTACATTGTTTCCTATAGTTGGAGAGGATCGCCCCTTGAACAAGTCTGAGTATAGATATTGAACGTGCCCTACGTGAAATAAAGATCAAGAAAGGGACTAGGAGCAAGTGTCTTTGTCAGTATGTCAACCACCTGATTTTTACTATAGATGGGAAAAAGTCGAACTACCCATGCTTCAAGTTTCCAACGTACAATATGACAATCAAAGTTAATAGGATGCAGGATTGGTGTCCGGATCCTTTTTTACTAATGGGTTGCAGCCCATATGCATGGTATTTTGAAACAGTTTACTAAATTGTGGGATGGAGAAAGCGTCAATAACTAAATAATAATTTGGAAAATGAAATTGTCAATGGCAATTTCAGTTGAATAATAATTTAAAATCAAAATTGTCAAGGGTTATTTTATTCTTTTATTGCATAATTTTCTATCGTATATAATCGTTCTTGGCAAATTATTCAAAACATCATATTTACACCCTTTTTTGTTTTTCATAATCTCATATGTCAATATATAATATACTCAAACATGATATATAAAACACATTACCATCGGTGGGCTCAAAAGAACAATAAGATGTAAGCGATATGTAATTATCACAATAAATGGATATTAGAGAAGAGAGCTGAATTCCAAAGTCTTGAAGTAGATACAACAACTATTGTGCTTCATATGTTGTAATAATTTAAAAAATGAAATTGTACTGTCAATGGCAATTTTAGTTAAATAATAATTTAAAATCAAAGTGTTAAGGATTATTTTATTCTTTTATTGAATAATTTTCTATAGAATAAAATCGTTTTTGACAAATTATTCAAAACATCATATTTACACTTTTTTTTTTCATAATCTCATATTTCAATATATAATAGACTCAAACACGATATATAAAACATATTACCATCAGTGGGCTCAAAAGAATACCAAGATGTAAGCGATGTGTAATTATCACAATAAATGGACATTAGAGAAGAGAGCTGAATTCCAAAGTCTTGAAATAGATACAACAACTATTGTGCTTCACATGTTGTATGAGCAAGGGCATGATACTAATTATTTAGCTTCTAAAGATGATTGTGCCACTGTTTGTTGAAACAAGATCAAAACCTAGAAAAATTGTGAAGCCAATAACAGATCTTCTCACATCTACACAAGAACCCCAATCTAAATTTAACGAACCTTGTAACTTCAAGTTAGACTTCGTAGTGAAAAATAAATCTGTGGCAAGACAATCTTTAAGGTATTTTAACACCCTAAAGGCAGCATAACGATGAGTGGAAGAGGGACATGCCAAAAATTGGCCAAGAGAGCTATTTACAAAAGAGATGTTAGGTCTCATTTGGGTTAGATACAATAAACGTACATCCGATGAGCCTGTTATATGTTGAAATGTCCTCAAGAGGAACCCTTGTGCCTTATGGACAATTTTAGGTTGTAGTCCAAGTCCATAGATGTTGTGATAGGTTTTGTAATAAGCAAACTTGCACCTTGTAAAAGATCCAATGTGTACTTGTGTTGATTAAGTGTAATGCCATGCTTGGACCAAGCTAGTGATCTACCTGGAAGAATTACTTCAATTGACCTAAGTAAGTTCTTGATCTTGATGTACTTATCATCAAGCAACCCTTTTCATATAGAGTTTCAATTTTTCAAATAACAAAAACCAAATCATCTACATATATAAGGATTGTAGTGAAAACTTGATGAGTTTTTCTTAGTAAACAAAGTGTTCCTGACAAAATTTAGGGTGTTCAATCAACCAGACAAAAACCTAACCAGCTAGAGAAATGATGTTGATTCCTTAAGACTAGGGTATTGAAGTCAAATTAGAGCATGCCCCCTTAACCAATCCCTTGGTATTTTTATAAGGCCTGATTTAGGGTTCTAAAGATGACAACTAGAAAAGCTATAAGGTCTTCTTAACGTGCTAGCCATAAAGTCAATTAAATGCATCACTCGGCTTTTTGCCGACTAGTATTATAGGAGAAAACAATTATGTTCTGAATAAAATAGTAATTTTAATTACATCAGTCTAGGTAAAAATATGTGTATAGTTCTAGATGAAAACCTCATCGACAGAAATGTTGATTTCTTAAGATTAGGGTATTGAAGTCAGATTAGGACATGTCCCCCTAACCAATCCCTTGGTATTTTTATAAAAGCTGGTTGAGGGTTTTAGAGATGAACGGGTAGAAAAGTTACAAGGTTTTCTAAACATACTGGCCATAAAGTCAATTAAATGCGTCATTCGGCTTTTACCCGCCAATTAGTATAGGAGAAAACAATTACGCTCAGAATAAAACGGTAATTTTAATTATGCTGGTCAGGTAAAAATATGTGTATGATTCATAAGTCTCCCGCTCATAAGTAAAAAAGTATTTGACTTAACGAGCAAAAAGATGTGGAAATTTAAAAAAAGGTTTTAAATCAATAGATCATTTTATTTTAAGGGTGTTTTTAGCACATGAACTTTTAATTATTGAATGTATGATATCCCATAAAATGTTAAACACTAGCAATGTATAATTGTCATTTGAGTTTATAAGAGTTTGGATGATGATAATAATAATAATAATAATAATAATAATAATAATAATAATAATAATAATAATAATAAATGTAATACTATAAATTAATAACTTATGTACATAAAAATATGTATATATTACATGCAATAATGTGGAGTGTAGATATTGCTTCCTCTAGAAAGAAGTGAATAAAAAATAACATTTAAATAGATTTCAATAAAATAATAACATGAAGTGTATTAAGAGTCATAGAAGAGAAAAGACTGGTAAGGCCCACTGGGTTACTTGGGAACCTGGAGCCTGGTTGGCCCAGTTGAGCACTTGAAACTAGATGGGCTCATAATCCATCAAAATCGGGAAATCGTGCTTGGTTCCTTTCTAAGGTTCCCAATTGGGTATTTGACCTGAAAAAAAAAAGAAAAAAGAAAAATAGGCCTCAACTTCCGCCGAACTCTCATCAAATCTCATCATATTTTCATCTTCTTCTTCCTGCACCGCGCGCGTTGCTCCTCTCTCTCGCTATGCTCCGCATGACTTGCGCTTTGCTCCACACGACACTCTGCGCGCATCGCCTCTACTCCACAAGCACAACATTACAGCAAAACAGAGAAGAAAAAGTTTACTGAGAGAGAAGATTGTGAACCTTGCAAAGGGGGTGTGTGTTGCGACTGCGCATCAGACTTCTTTTAGTGTTTAGGACTAGGTTTTATCTTTAGATGGATAATGGATTATGGGCCAGGAAACCATCTTAGCCCATATTTTCATGTTCATGGATCATGGTAAAACCAATACATTGAATGACAAGCCTAAAACAAAAACTAACATAGGAAAAATTACTTGAGTTATGTTTAAAAGTTAATTAATTGCTCACACTAAATAAAAAAATTAATTAATTATTGGAATAAAAAATAATAACTAATAGATATTTATTATTCATTTAAATTATTCAATAATTTATATTATATATAGTTAGTATTTTTTGTATTTGTTACTATTAAACCTTTGAACTAGTGGCTTCTTTATGTCCTTTATTTTCTCTTCCTTGTTAAGAGTAGATCTTTCTTTGAGTTTATTGAATCCTTAGTGGGCCTAAGAATAAAATGACTTCATAAAGATAGTGTGGGCTGATAGGGAAGAAACCACTTCATAAAGGAAGTGTAGGCCCAAAAGGTGCTTCTCACTTTTACTTCGCAGACTTTCAAACCAAAATTTGTTTCTTTGATTGTTGAATAATGTAGCTTCGATGGCTATAGTGAGTTGTTTTTCTCTGGTGTTGGCTCTATGGTCATCGTATTCATCTCTCCCCTACTTGTTTTTCTATAGATTCTTGAGATTTGGGTTCTGCATATTTGGCTTCTTACCACATGCCGTTTTTGTTTCTTGTTCTTGTTTTTTTGTAGGACTTCATGCTTCTTGCCATTTTTTAATTTCATTTTTAATATTTCTTGCTCCCTTTCGTTTCTTCTTCTCATTTTTTTTTTGTGAGCCAGCGTGAGTGCTCTATTCTTGTTCCCTTTTTTTCCCTTTGCTTTTTTTAAGTCAATGTGAGAATGCCATGTTTTTGTTTTGTTTTTTTTTAAATCATCATGAGTGCTCTGTTCTTATTATTTTGAACTTTTTCTTTAATATGTATATCTATATTTGTACCTATTGCCACATATATTGTTTTGACATAGTTACTTCCTTTGCTTAGATTGGTACTATTGGTCTTAATATTCACTAGAACATGTAGTCCTCGAGGGAATGTTTAGGTCGTACAAATTATTTAATTATAGATTTCTGCTCAAATTTCAAAAGAAAATTTCTAGTCTAAATTTCTGGTCAGCCTAAATTCTAAAATTTGATAGTAATATCCATCTAGAATTTTTCTTTTATTTCTTCATGCTCGGAGATAACAGAGATACATAAATTTTGATTTTTGGTCTACAATATTTACGTCAGAGATAATAGACATACAGAATTTCATTTTCTTTGTTTTTTTTTTGCTGTACCATATTTCGGTTAGAGATAATAGAGATACGAATTTGATTTTTGGTCTACCATATTTAAAATTGCAATCGTTTAGTCTGCTATATTTAAACAAATATATTTCCCCCAGTGTAGGATAATGTCTTGTGAAGAAATTTATGCTTCTGGTTCCTTTGATTGACTTGAGTGTAAAGAGGCAATCTTCTACTCATATATTTGTGGCTAATATTGCAAAAGTAAGAGAGCATTTTGAATTTATTAACGACAAGTCTGAAGAAGATTATGTATTCCAACCTTGTTCAATTGATGAACGTGTGTCTGATCGACCAACGTCTTTTGGTGAAAGGGTCTGATGTTACTTACCAGACACTATTCTTACAGTTGGGAGTAAGTTGCACTAGATGTACTTGACAAAGTTTAGGGTGTTTGATCAGCCGACAAAAACCTAACCGGCTAGATAAATGATGCTGATTACTTAGGAGTAGGATTGAAGTCAGATTGAACATGCCTCCTTAACCAACTCGTTGGTATTTATATAAGGGTTGGTTTAGGGATTTAGGGATGAATGGTCAAAAGCTATAAGATCTTCAAAACGTGCCGGCCATAAAGTCAATTAAATGCACCGCTCTACTTTTAGTGCGTCGACTAGTATTATAGGAGAAAACAATCATGTTCGGAATATAATAGTAATTTTAATTATGTCAGTTGGCTAAAAATATATGTATGGTTCACAAAGATTAAGCAATATTAGATTGCGTATAACGTGAGCTTTTCAAAACCTCTCTTCTGAGTTTAGGATTAATCTTTGTTTAGACATGTGGTAGCTCATTATCAGAAATAAAAGTTGCCCATATAAAGCTCCACTTGCGCTAACTGAGCCGCTTCTCATGTTTACACAACTTATAGAATTTAAGCACGCCTAATTATAGGTTCAAAATTCCCAACTGTGTAGAAATTAGGAAATGTATAGAGGTCTTCAACGGAGACACTGAGTCTAATAACTTATAATATCCGGATACAAAATTACAATACACACTCTCTTATATAAATATAAAGCAATATTCCTCGCTAAGTCTATGGAGTACTAGTTCAATTGGCCAATGAAGAAGACTAGCTGAATGATAGACTAATAGTCTTAGGTGTTAAAAGTTAGAAGGGCAAATTACACCTATTTCTTCTGAGATTTGTCGAAATTCAGGCCACCTCTCCTTTAGTTGTTTGATCTATATTCACCTCCCCTGATGTTATCAACAATTAAATTATTTTAGGTGAGTTACCAAAAATATTCATCATCTTCCTTATTTCACCCACGATGAGACTCAGCAACACTGCTTCCACTTCAAAGCCTCTCTTGTTCACATTACTCTCATCCTACTCTCATTATTCTTCCCCTTTTCCTCCAAGGCCAACCCACTGTGCCTTCTTCTGCTCGCTCCACCAACTTAAAATCATTCACCGCTCCATGGTCCACCCTTCAATCTCGCGGAATCAAAGTCTCAGCTTATGATGTATGCCATTTACAAATGATCTACTTCACCCATATTTTAATGTTTTATATTTCATCAATCATCTTTAATATAAATAAATCAATGTCTAGTTTTTCACCCCTTGCGGCTCAAGTTAGAGTCGGAAACATAATTGAGAAGCAAGGTTAGGTTGATTTGCTTTGCCTTTGAATCATACTTTATTCAACTCTAATTTAATTTAATGGTTCAATAATTTGAGTGCCAGTTCACTTGCTTTGCTTGCTTCCAGGGCGCTTTTGTGAGGTAATTACAAATTTCTACAGTTAAATATGAAGTGGTTGAGTAGGATGATGATGATGATAGTGGGAGTGGGTATCCTTGAGTGAAGGAAGAATCATGAAGAGTATTTTTTGTAATTCTCCTGAAATTATTTAATTGTTGATGCTGTCAGGGAAGATGAATGTAGATTGAACAATTAGAGAGAAGACAAGTTAAATTGTGATAAAGTTCAAAGAAGATGAACGCAATTTGCGCAAATTAAAATGGTTTTTTTTTTTTTTTTTGTGGGTCAACTATGCTCTTCTCAGTCGTCGAACTAGCAAGGGATTCTAGTAGCTAGTGGGTCGTAGAGGTGTCCAACCGTACTAGCCATGATTGGGCCGGGCCTACAAGATATATTAGTTTAAGGGTATGCCAAAAAACGAAACCCCCATGACAAAAAAATGTGACAGTTAAAATAAAGGGTGTTTGATAATTAAATTAAAGTGCCTTAAAATTTTAAAAACTAAAATAAGTTGTGTCTATAATTTTAGAGGCTAAAATAATATTTTACTCGAACTAAACTATTAGACAAAGGGATAAACGTATTCTTGCCAACGCCGGCTGTCCGTTTCATTTCTTTCGAGATGACAAGCCACGCTAGCTGGCATCCGCAGATCTTTGTTAGTGACATTCCCATTCAAGTGTTCCATTTTGCATAAAAACTTTGCACATGTCACTTGTGAATCGTGTCTAATTAAATGAAAGCGAAATATTCCTTTAATTATATTATATATATATATATAAGCTATAGCAATATGTTTTGGTTTGGAAGGTGTAAAGAATTGTTTATATATATATATATATAAAATAATAAACTAGCAATTTACTCTCTTGAACTTACATATAATATCAGTGTAGCTTCTGAAAGCTTTCTTATAGTTTAATTTTTCAAATATATATAATATCAATTTAGTCCTTAAAAAAAATTATATTATTTTAGTTCTTAAAAGATATATGTGATATCACTTTAATACTTCACAAGAAGCAAGTAACATCTATTTGGTCCCATTTTATATAAATTTATGAACTTATATGATGTCATGTATATATTTTAGAAATTAAAGTGATTTCACACATGTATTTTTTATGGATTACCAAAATAATAGTTTAACAATAATTTTTAAAGTAAAATACAATCCCCTCTCTTGAGAGATAACAATATTATACTCCACTCTCTTTTATTTCTAGAACATACACTCCTCCCTTACAAACTTAAAGTAAGTCACACTTTAATCTATTTTTATTTTTTTTAATTAAATCTGTATTTTCTCAAGCTTATAATTATTTTATTTTTGACATAACTACCCATTATTAATAGCGTTATATATATTAATATTTTTTATAAAATAAAATATTTGTGACCTATAATAATATAAGTTAGTGATATATATTATTTAATTTTTAACATTTTATTATACTAAGAGAAAATTAATTAATATTCATAATAATTTGAATATTTTAAAAATAAAAATTACATATTTTTTAGCTATTAATTTTAAAATATTTATATAAATAAAAATAAAATTATTTTTAATATTTTATATAAAGATGAATTACAAGGAAGGTAATGAGAAATTTTATAATTTTACTACCAAAAAAGTACATTAACATTACAAAATTAATATTTGAGAACATATAAAATATTAATTTTTAAAAATAATTATTAAAAGTTGTTTTTACTATTAATAATTTATTTTCTTAATGTAATAAAAATTTTAAAATGTAAATCACATTAAATATATATATTGTATTAAATATGTACATAAATATCAAGATTTTATATTATTATAAGCTACAAGTACATTATTTTATTAAAAAACTTAATATGTATAACTGTTAATAATGAGTACTTTGCTCAAAAATAAAATAATAAGCTTAAGAAAATAGATATTTAATGAAAAAATTGAAGGAATACGCGTTCAAATATAAGATATTTAAACAATGCACGTCCATTTGTATCTAGTCAAATAAAAATAAGACTTGTCCTTTTTTCTCCCACGTTGTGGTACATTAGCCGACATGATACTGCATCTCTCTCTCTCTCTATCTTTTTCGGATAAAATAAGGCTCAAACCACACAAGGCATGTCGGCTAATGAATGACGGCATAATGATGATGACATTGAGGTGAGGTCATCTCAGGAAAGAAGTAGATAACATAATTTTCATAATTGTCACATGACAATAATGTTATACTACAGTGGAAAAATCTATCATCTTTGACTCCAAAAGATTGCACTAATGACAAAATAATTCTTAAAAAAAATATAGGGGTTGTTTAGAAGTGTTTTTATTTTTAAATTTTTTAAACTGTTTTAAAAAATAAGTTTCAGTTCAATTTTAAAAACAAAAAAACAGAAAATTTATTTAGTAGTGTACCTTTAAAAATAGTTTTATAATGACAAAAAACATAAAACCTGTTTGAAATTTTTTTTTAAAAAATAACTTTTAAAACTAATAAAATAAAAAATTATTTGGCAAATTGCATTACTATAAATGACAAATTTAACCATTATATGTTATAGGTTATATTTTTTATACATACTTAATAAATAAAGTCTTAATACAACTTCTTACTCCAAAATTGTTTTAATACAACTTGATGCAATTTAATACAACTTTCTACTCTCTTTTCCAAATGTTTGTTCTCCCATTGTCCATAAGATCACAAACCTAGCAATTATCAGTCATAGCAATCAATCCCAACCACAAACCAAAATCATAGCTAGTAATACCTAATCTCCCTTTTCCCAACCAAAGTAAAAATCCAAAGTTACAATCCAAAGATCAAACACAGATACAGCATCAATTCTCATACCAGAATCAAAAATAGATCAAACATCAAAAACTCAAAATCATCATCAGATATTCAATCCATCCAGTTTCAAGTTCCTCAACAATCCATTTTAACAAAAATCTCAGATCATCAAAGTTTAAAAGAAAGAGGAAAATTGAAAAAAAAGAGAGATTGAGGGAGAAGCCTGTGATTCACGTTGTCACGCTAGCCTCCTCCCTTTCCCATTCAGCGCAACCACCACCGCAACCTCCCTTTCCCCTTCACCCGCACACTCCATCAGCGATCCCCCAAGGCCGCACCCATCAGGCCGCGCCCCCCATCCTTCGCTCCTCCACGTCGCACCTCCAGTCGCGGGATCCACCAAGTCGCGACCTCCTCCATGAGACCGTCACCCCAGCCATCAAATCCCCCATCTTCCCCTAGGGAAAGGCTCTCGCTGGGTTTCAGTGGAGGCCGGCCGGGTCGCAGTGAATCTGACTTCGCCCGAGGGAGCACGTTGCGGTGGTTCTTGGGCTTCGCAGGTCTCTGCTCGCGCTGAAGGCCTGAGGGAAGGAAAGGTCAGGAGAAGGTCGTAGAGAAGGCTCTCGCGGAGCTTCCTTGAAGGGATGAAGGTCTTGGGAGGGAGCTTCAGCTACACTTTTTGTTTCTTCAAATATGGGAAGGCAAGCCAATTTTTCACATTAGAGGAGTCGAATGCTGGGAGAAAACAATAAGTTCACATAATTACAAATATGACACCGCATTTTTCATTGTTTTCAAAACAATAACACAGAAAAACAATCCAAAAGTTCTGTGTTTTTTGTTTTAAAACGAGAGTTGTTGATTTTTGTTTTTAAAATATGATTTGGGAAACATTCAAACCAAACAAGGTTTTTGGTTTTTTCACTTTTAAAAATCAATAACAAATTTAAAAAACTCTTGCCAAACAGCTTAATAATTTTTTAAAAATTTATCTTATATCACAAATTCATTTAAAGATTATTGACCTCTATTAAATTATGTTTTATATTTTATGTTGAATTTGTATTGTAGAATTATTAGTTTAATTTCAAAAGATTATATCTTTTGAAAAATAATGCATTTATGTCAAGTTGACATTATGAGATAACCACTTTTGTCTTTAAAAAGATCATATTTTTTACAAAATAGCCCCTCAAAAATTACTTTTATTAATGAAAACATAAACTAATTGATGTTTAGGTGAATTTGTCAAATAAGATGCATCTTTAAAGGGTCATGGATGGATATAGAGTCTTTTAAAAATCATTTTATTAGTAATATGATCTTTCAAGGACTAAAATAGTGATTTTTCCTTCTATGTTACATAATACTTCATATGTATAATATATTTATTAATTATTTAGTTGCCGTTGATTTTATCTTATTTTTGTATCTTTATATTTGATCAATTATTAATGATGTAGTTTTGTGTGAAAAAGTTATATTTATATTTAATGTCACATGATGCAATTATTAGTATATATCATTAAGCTCAATAAATAAATGTTAATATATATTTGGATAATAATTAAAATTTTTATACCAATAATACACTAAAACTAAATCTATATGTGATTTTATCACTTCACATGAAGATAAAGGAAATTTTCTATATCACCGCGCGTGAACATAAAGTATTAACTGTCTGTTTGGTTATGATTCATGCGGCTAGGCAACCCATGCAACTTCCTAAGACAGTTTTTGTGAGAAGTTAAAAAATCAATTCTAAAGAATATTCAAACAGATCCTAAATAATCTCAACCTTTTAAGATTTAAATGTGAGTTTTAATTTTATAGAATTAAATTTTGTAAAAATGTTGTATAAATTTTATAATTTACAATCTAACAGAAGTTAAATTAAGAATCATGTCGATTTAAACGGGCTGAACATTGAATATATATATATAGCCGGTAATCTCAGAAAAATGTCAGTATCAGAATTTGCACTTTCATATGAAAAATTCGAAATTATTTTATCACGTGAAAAGAAATTAAAAGTATATACAAACATTTTCAACAGGGTTTTTATAAATTTTGACAATATTTCAATATCTAATATATTTAAATATTAATAAGAAATAAAATTTAGTGAAAATATTGCATAGCTCTTGTGATTAGCCTTATAGATGGTTCAAAATGAGTTGAATTTGTAAGAATAGCTGGTAGTTTAAAAACTATTCTTACATCTGTGTCCCTCTTGAGGATTGCTATTTTGCGAGACAACTTTCAGTGCGAAGTGGGGTACGAAGGTAAATACTGGAAATAACAAGATTAGAATAACCAAAAGTTCAATAAGAAACGGAAGAGAGAAAATAAAAGTACCAATAGATATGATTTATCATAAAGTTACGAAACAAACTTCGTGACATAAAGCATTTTCCTTCTCTTATTTTGTAATGAATTTCTATTTCTAATAGACCATGAAAATTCAATTTCCTCGTTAGTGTAGATCAAGCGTTAGAGCACCTGAGTCCCAAATTCGGGTGAGTCTCACTGAATGAGACAACACAAATTTTTGGATCATTAGAATGCTTCTTGAAATTGGGACACATCCTACTCAGTTCGGATCAAAATTATTTTCTCTTAAACAAATACATGATATTACCTGTACATTTGTGATAAAAACACTATATTAAAGTGATTAAGAGTTTGTTGGTATTGGATAAAGAATTTTATTCTCATTTGCTCATTTTCATTTCAATTTTTTTCTTTGCTCCATTAGGAGCCCTTTAAAAAAAAAAAGCACCACGTCAAAAAAAAAAGAAAAGAAAGCAATAAAAACATAAAGACATGGGGCCAAAGTTAGCGAGAAGAGTCTCTATGGGGGGAGGGGAAACACTAATCTTTATGTTGCATTATAACTAGGTAGCACTAATATGGTACAAAATGGGTCAAAATTGGAATACTACAAAATAAGCTTAACATTGAAAATTCTCTTATTTGTCAAGTGACTTATCCTCGAGAGCATCTCCAATGAAATGAGAAGAGCCTTAATTTTGGATCTAACTGAATAGAATTGCTCAATTTTTATTTTTATTTTTTAATATGCATTGGAGTGTTTCATCCATTGAATTGAGACCAATTCCATTGAGTTGGGACTAAAACTATTTCTCCCCTGTACACTCACAAAGTGCCACTTGTGCAAATACTGGTGGAACTAGTGGAATTTGAACCGAATTGAGGGGACATTTCGCTCTCTTATCCTTACAAATACTTTATAGTACTACATTAAAAATAATATTTGTGTGAAAGATTTATCCATAATTTTATGTTAAAAGTAATGCATTCATCAATCATTCAATGCATTTGTAATTGTGATCGTGAGTTCGAATGGTCTAACAAACAGGACAAATCCAATAGAAATTAATTTCCACTAAAAGCCTAACACCTACTGTCGGGTCTAATAAAATATTCGAATGTGATAGCTTTTCCCACATTCATGATTATATATGTTCCTGTTCATTGTTGCGAACTAGTTGCCTTTATGTTGTTTCTGTAAAGATTTTTATATGCAAAATTAAGGGTGGAAAGAGCTTAGGTTGAACCAGGCTCCACCTTAACAAGACAGGTTTGTATCATGACTTCTTGGTCGGTGTTTAATTTATGTCTATCATAGCTTAGTAATAGGCTTTATTTTAATCTTAAATCTTAACCCAGACGTTCAAATCTTTGATATAGGCTAAGTCTATTTACAAAAGCTAGAAATTAAATTATTTTTAACAGAACAGTTCTAGATTTTTAAACAGTTCATTTTGATATAGGCCCAGGTTCCTACTTAAAATTCGAAATTTGAAAAAAAAAATAAAAAAAGGTGTGAACTGGTTAGATGGTTTGGCAATATATTTTTCATTTTCCCAAATGAAAATAACATCGAGACTAAATATCAATATAGTTCTATAAAGATTTGTGACATTAATTTAGTCATCTAAAAATTTAAATTTAAATCAAGTTAGTGCAACAAATTTTTAAAAGTTCGGATTAACTTGAAATGAATTTTAACTTTTCAATAATTAAATTGATATCACAAACCTTTGGAGGATTAAAATGATCTCCCACTACATTTTCAAGGTCCAAAGTGATATCACAAAATCTTTCAATGACCAAATTATGTTGTACAACTTTTTAGAGGACCAATTCAAGATTTTACTCATTAGATCAAGTATAAGTCCTTTATAAGTTACCAAAACTATTTTCACCCTGAGGCAAAGGGAAGAGGCAGGAGTTGCCACGATCCCTCCTCCTCCCAAACTTTATACTTTTACTAGTGGGAATATTAATTAGATTAGATATAAATTAAATAATATGATTAAAGTAATAATTATCATGATAACATGTTATCTATAATAGATATTCAATTAAAATTAAATGAAGTAAATGTATGTAGCTGAATTATTATATCTACATGTCCTATGCGAGGCATAGAAATATAACAACTAATAACTCTATTTTGATAATAATAATTGTTATTAATACAAATAGAATTTTTAAAAAATAATAATACTCAGAGATTGTTCTGGAGCTATATTCATTTAAATAAATAATATTCTTATTATTCCTTTCGTCATAATCTATTATAGTAGTTTAAGATGATATCATCATCAAGCTACAAAATAGAATATAAATATATGAACATTACTTATATTATCCATTTTTTTATCAGATTTATGATATTTTTATCAATCAAAAAATAAGAAAAGATTGCTTATATTGATCCACAATATTGTAGAAAAACTAAAAATTTATTGGTGATTTCAAAAGGTCTACTCAATTAAAAGTCACATCAGAAATACATATAATATAATTTAATGCTATATTTTTAATTTATTTTATAAATCTAAAAATTAAAATTATAAAATCAGGATTAAATAGTATGTGATAAAATTATATAAACATTCAAAAATAAAATAAACTATATCAATTTGAATTAAAAGATTATAAAATTATAATTATATAAATAAAAAGAATAATTATAATTATTTTATTAAATAAATTAAAGTAATATTAATTCCTATAAATTCACTAATATAATAACTCATTCTTAAAAGTATGAGTTTTTATTAAGATATGGATTAATAAAATTTGAGAAAAGATGGATTTATTTCATGTAATTAATAAATTTACATTACTCTACAAAGTTTCTTGAAATGAAATTTTTTTTATTTTCATAGGAAAAAAGATTGCCAATTATTGACACCTATAAACATGAATCACCACTACACCTTAACATTATAATCAAACACAATCAAATGTGATTTGCTATCATATTCTATTTATGACTATAGCTAGCCAGAATGGAGTGTGACCTCAATCAAAACGACGCAACCACACTAGTATTAAAGATCATCCATATCAGCCACTGTTATTTATGCTAGAATACTGCCATTGTTTATTATAAAATCACATTTATTTTTAATCACATTTTCAATCACAATATGAATATAATCTCTTCAAATGTTGAAGGAATTTCACAGAACTTAAGAGAATAACTACTTCGAAATAAATGAAAAGTTCCAAAACCTTCTTTTTGGATAAATTATTCAAGCTCATCCATAGAAAGATCATGAGGAGAAACAATACATACACATTACATATCTAGACCATACCTTTAAAGTAAATGCCTCTCCCAAAAAGCTCCTTCCATGCTTATCCCAACTACCCCATTCCCAACTCAATACCTCGCTCTTCAACCTGAGAGAAATAGAAGGTGAAGAGTGGGTGGACTACTAGAATGGCGGATACCGATGCATTTTACCGATGCATTTTACCGACAGGTACGTAAAATCGATAATTACCGACGCCTTATGACGGGTGAGTGAATAATTCGTATTAAAA
Organism: Dalbergia oliveri; assembly: GCA_030441495.1. Taxonomy (NCBI): domain Eukaryota; kingdom Viridiplantae; phylum Streptophyta; class Magnoliopsida; order Fabales; family Fabaceae; genus Dalbergia; species Dalbergia oliveri. The sequence continues at coordinate 37,712,197 of JAMLFY010000001.1, read as the reverse complement.
CACTTTACATAAAATACCCATCGGTATAGATGTTGGTAAATGATGACATCAATTATCGCCAGTTGGCACGCATAGTATCCGATGGTATACCTAACTTAACCGACGGGTGAGTTTTAAATTTAATAGTGAATATTTATTAAATCATTTACCGAGGAAACCGATGGGTACTCAAGATATTTAATATTTAATAATTTATGAATTACATTACCGACGTCTTACCGACGGTATTTACCCTTTTAAATATATATTATTTATGAATAAAATTACCGAGGTAACCGAGAGAGACTCAACATGATTAATATTTAATAATTTATGAATGAATTACATTTTACCAACAGGTGGCTAAGATTTTAAATATTAAATTATCGACGGGTATTTGAAATTTCTTTTGCACCCACGCAAACTCTTGGCATGCTTGTCACCCGTCGGTAATGGTCGGAATTACCTATTAGTGATACGCACCGTTTCATTTAATCAATTACTTGTCGGTAATCTTGTTAATGCGCGGTTATTACCTACACCGAAGTCCTTCTTCCTCCTCACTCTGAAACCTCCCTCTCTCTCTCTCTCTTGTGCCGCCCCGAGTTTTCCTCGTCGCCACCAGAGCTCCGTTGAGAAACGGAGGCCACCATTATGATCCCGAGGCTTTGGTAAGTATTTTAATCGGTTTAGTTTTTTGATTTGATTTACTTTTTCCATTCGTTTATATAGGTGCCCATAGTGTTGTGTGTTTGTTGCATTGGGGAGTAATTATTATTATTTATTTGTTAATGTAGGAGTTTTACTTGAGGGTCACAATGATTATTGACTTTGGGATCGGTTTGCCATTCTTTTCTTTATGTTAGTCTATGTTTTGTGTGTACATAATCGTAATGATTGCAATTTATAATGTTAGATTTTCAGGATTGGACTTAGTTGTACGCTGGAGCTTTCCTATATTTTTGTTTTTTTACTATTATAGAGGTTAGTAACTTAATCTTTATTTATTATATCATTTAATGATATATATATATATATATATATATATATATATAATATATATATAGAGACTTATATTTTATAGAACAAAGTTGTAGGAAATGGGAATTGCATGACCAGGGGAAGAGCGTAGAGGTCCTTTCCTGACTTGTTTGATTTGTTTATGTAGGATTCTTTGTGTTTACGGATTGCAAGATGCATGTTGTGGAGTTATAAGGGGATGCGTAATAGAACGGTTTTTAGGATTATTTAAATTGTATGTAATTATTAACATGTAATTGTTTAACTATTCCTATTCTATTGTTGATTTTTATAATAATATCTATAATTGTTGAATTGACTGAAATATTTGATGACAGAAGCTCCTAGTTTAAGGGAGATACGTCAAAATTTTGTTAAAATCTTTTTAGGGATAAAAGATTAAAATTAACCATATTAAAAAAACTTAAAGACCAATTAAAAGAAATATCTAATGATGGAAGCTCCTAATTTAAGGAGAAATGCAGAAATTTTGTTAAATTTTGGTTTAGGAATAAAAGTTTAAAAAAAATTTGTGCACCAAGGAAATAAGATTTAAAAAAAGGACTAAAAATAACTGTATTAAAAAATACAAAGAAAACTAATTCAATATGTTTTAAAATAGTAATTTGAGCCCCCGTTAAAAAATTATATGGCAATGATTGTATTGACTGAATATATGATGGAAGAAATTTACAAAGCGTTCTTGTTTAGGACATGAATATTTGTTATTTTTTAAATATGAAGGAGGCTTCTATTTTAAAGTCATAGTGTATAACCATAGTACTTCAGAAATGACTTATTCAAGATATGATGAAGACACTATCTAAGATTGTGAAGTTGACAATGATGACACTGTAAGACCTGGAGCATTTAAGTATCATGTATGTTTCTTGAAAGTTGCGGTGCACTTTAAACAAATGTACATAGTCCTCAGGTGCTACATGCCTTTCAGTGTGATCATTGCCAACTTCACAATCTTGGATAGTGTCTTTGTCATATCTTGAATAATCCATTTCTGAAGCAATATGGTTATATACTCTGGCTTTAAAATAGAAGCCTCCTTCATATTTAAAAAATAACAAATATTCATGTCCCAAACAAGAACGCTTTGTAAATTTCTTCTAGCCATATATTTCAGGTACAACCATAGCTATATAATTTTTCAAGTAAGCTCAAATTACTATTTCACTATATTTATTTTGTTGCTGATCTTTATAATAATATTTATAATTATTGTATTGGCTGAAATATGTAACAATGGAAGCTCATACTTTAAGGGAGATGCTGAAATGTTGTTACATTTTTTTATATGAATAACAGATTAAATAAAAATAACCATGTTTAAAAAAATTTAAAATCCATTTAAAAGAAATATGTGATGACGAAAACTCGTAATCTAAACGGTATGCTGCGAAGAATTTTTCAGAATATTTGTTGAGAGAATAAGATTAAAGTAGTTGTGCCTAAAATTTAAATAGCAATTGAATTTGTTTTTGAAAGTAATAACTTTCTATCTTTAAATAATTGTAGGGTCTAGAGTTAATCACAAGTGCAATGTTACCTTCAAATCAATCATGGATGTATGATAGATTGCATCCTAATAGAGGGGGATTAAATCGGACTCTTATAATGGTGTTGAAGAATTTATGAGTGTGGTATGTAAAACACAACAGTTCATTAATGAAACAAAAGTTAGGTGTCCATGTAATAGGTGCAAATGTAGGAAGTATCTGGATGACGATACAATAAGGGTTCATTTGTACAAGTGGGGATTCATGCCTGACTATTGGGTTTGGACTGAGCATGGTGAGGTAGTTAACGCATGGAACCAAGTGGGTATGTGTGAAACTGGAAGTAGTTTTGATGGTATCCATATAACTCAGCACGACGTGGGTAATGTGCTGTGGGAGGATAACCTAGCTAGGCATTATGAGATGGTCTTTGATGCTCTGGTCCTGAATTCCTGCTCGTTATTCACAGCCTTTGAGGAGCCTAACCAAGATGCCGCTCGATTTTATAGTCTATTAAAAGCTGCCAATCAACCCTTATGGGAGGATTGTACATACTCTGAATTGTCGTTAGTAGTTCAAATGTTGAGCATTAAGCTCAAAGGGAATCAAAGTCAAAGTTCTTTTGATCAGTGGCTGCATTGATCAGTGAACTAGGTTAAACCCCAATGCAATTCCAAAAGATTTTTATTAAGCTAAAAAATTAGTTTCTAAACTTGGGTTGAAGGAAATAAAGATTGATTGCTGCTTGAAAGGTTGTATGCTTTATTATAAAGATGATAGTTCATTGACTAAGTGTAAATTCTACCAAGAGCCTAGGTTTAAATCCAAGAGACGTGAAAGTGAGAGGTATAAGGATGTCCCTCAGAAAAGAATGCACTACTCTTAATCCCTAGGCTCACAAGACTCTACGCGTCAATGAGTTCGGCTCCTCATATGAGGTGACATAGTGAAAATCAAAGGAATGATGGTGTGATGACGCATCCATCGCAAGGTGAAGCATGGAAAAAGTTCGACCAATAATATCCTGATTTTCTTGTGACCCACGAAATGTTAGATTGGACTCTGTTCAGATGGATTTACTCCGAATAACTAATTTAGCAAACCTTGTTCTTGTTGGCCCATAGTAGTTATGCCCTATAATCTCCCTCCTGACATGTGTATGAAAGATCCTTACCTATTCTTAACATATATAATCCCTGACCCTGATAATCCAAAAGCTAAGATTGATGTGTATCTTCAACCCCTAATTGATGAATTGAATGAGCGTGGTGCCAGGGTGTTCTTTCTTATGACATTTCAACTAAGCAAAACTTCGTGATGAGAGCTGCATTAATGTGGACCATCAATGATTTCTCAGCTTATGGAATGTTGTCTGGATAGATGACCTAAGGCAAATTAGCATGCCCAATTTGTATGGACGATACTAAAGCATTCACCCCGAAACATGGAGGAAAGAACTCTTGGTTTGATTGTCATAGAAGGTTCTTAGATTCTGATCATCCCTGGAGGCGAAGCAATATGGTTTTAAAAGAAATTGTGTTGAACATGATGCCTCCAGTTGGACTAAGTGTCCACGAAATGTGGGATCGAGTTAAGGATATCCCAAAAATAATAGAAATCGAAAAGGCAGTGCGCAGCCAGGGCTATGGAGTATAACATAATTGGACCAAACAAAATATTTTCTGGGAGTTACCATATTGGAAGGATAATTTGGTGCGTCATTGTTTAGATGTCATGTATATTGAGAAAAATGTGTTTGAAAACATTATGAATACTGTATTGGATACAGATCGAACCAAAGACAACGACAAGGCAATACATGATCTAGCTGAGTATTGCATGCGGCCTAATTTGCATTTACAAGAACTGAGAGATGGTCGTTTCTATAAACTAAAGGCTAAATATGCCCTGAGTTCCAATCAGTAACAAGCAGTTTGTCGTGGCTTAAGGAGTTAAGAATGCCTGATGGTTATGCTTCAAACTTAAGTAGGTGCGTAAATGTTGCACAGGGTGAGCTTGTTGGCATGAAAAGGCACGATTGTCACGTGTTCATGGAGTGTTTGCTTCCAATTGCATTTAGAGAGCTACCTGATATTGTCTGGAAACCGCTCACAAGCAAGTCAGTATTTCAAGGATTTTTGCTCTTATACTCTTCAGTGTGATGATCTGCTTGTCATGGAAAAAAATATTCCCAAAATTCTTTGCAAATTAGAGAGAATTTTTCCTCCTGGTTTTTTGACTCAATGGAACACTTGCCTATACATTTGGCATATGAAGCATGAGTGTGTGGACCGGTTCAATACAGGTGGATGTATCCATTTGAAAGAGAAATAGGAGGGTTTAAAAGAACCGTGATGAATATGTCTCAAGTGGAAAGATCAATATGCCAAGTTTATCTAGCGAAAGAGACTTCAAATTTCTGCTCATTTTACTTTCAGCCACATGTTCAATCTAGGAGAACTCAGGTTGGTCATAATGACAATGGAGGGGAGTGTTTTATTCCACCTACGTTGTCTATATTTAATCAACCTAGTAGAGCATGGAAAGAGCGTGCCTCGATGGCTGACTTCGAGGAGTGGAATTCCGCACACTTACATATTTTGTTAAATTGTGACGAGATGCAACCATTTAGATTGTAAGTCAAAAATCCTTTTTTTTTGTAGGTATGAGTGTGATGTTATGCATATATAATAAAATAACGTAAAATATATTTTCTACAACAGATACTTTGAGCAACTGCACGGTTATGATTCTCTTCAATAATTTTTGGATTAGTTTAGATTACATTGTAAGTCCGCTTGCTTTAGATTATGTAGTCCAAAATATTATCTGTTAATTTTATTTGATACAAGTAAGTTTGACATTTCAAACTTTATGTACGTAGGTTCATAATAAAAATAATGGTGTAACATATCCCCATTTGTTCAATTTAGCTTGGGGCCTAAAAAATAAAGTTGTAAGTTGACCCATGTACTATGTTAATGGGTACAAGTTTCACAACTGATTGGGGTGTGGGGAAAAAAATTGACAATACTGGTGTTGTGTTAAAGGCGATATTGGGGACGGAGAATGTGCTTGGTATGGTGTTGTTAAGGAAATCCTTCAGTTTGAGTACGTAGGTGAGCTCACAAATAAATGTGTCCTATTCAAATGTGAATGGTATGACCTACCCGACTAACTGGACACGTCAACATAACAATTACAAAATCATTGAAATCAATTACACCAGAAGATATAGAAGTTATGATCTATTTATTATAGCCCAAAATGCTAGACAAGTATATTATATGTCTTATCTTGGGAAAAGTAGGTTAGAGTGGAGGGTTGTGAATAAGATAAAATCAAGATGTATGATTGAAATAGAGGAAGACTATTGAAGATATGTATTAAGTGGATGATCCACATCCTTCAAGGGCAGTACTTGATGCAGACAACCCTGAAAACCCTCTTTCATTGACTCCTGAGGAAGTTGACTTAATTGAATGCACAAGTAACCACTCAATTAGAAATCACGAAGATGAAACAAGTGATAGTAGTGCTGATGAGTCACCTAGTAATCAACGGCGAGTGATGATGAAAACGGTCCTACACTTTCAGATTAACTAAGGTGTTCAATATTATATGCAATATTATTATGCAGTTATTTGAAATTTCCTGATTTAATTAATGTTTTGTTGTGTATTATTTTTTAATTGTTTCAGGATGGCTAGTAGAGGCAGAGGTCGACCTCGGAAGGTCGTGTACCCACCACCACTACCTCACCACCGTCCCTCTCACCACCTTAGCCACCGCCCCTTCCACCACCTCCATGACCTCAGCCATCGTCCCTCCCACCACCTCAGCCACCGTCCCTTCCACCACCTCAACCACCTCCCTTTCTACCATTTCTATCTCAGTCTCGACCATCAGCACCCAGGCTTTCGGATGATGCCCACTCATGGGTATGCCGGGCCCCACCCTTCCCATATTCACACTCACAGCCCATTCGCATTCCGACCCCTCCCCTAGCCCTACCACTACCCCTAGCCCTATCACTACCCCGACTCCAGCCCCGCATGATCACTCCTCCTTCCTCGATGGGATCACAGGCACATGATGCCGATGGGAGGCCTCTTCCCAGATGCAGGCCACTTGGGCCTAATGGTAGACCGCTCTGAAACATGTTTTTTATTACATTTTAATTTTACATTGCTTATGATATTTGAGTAATTTTGATTGGTTTTTGATTTTTTTTTCATTTATGTAATAGTTTTCTCCCATCTACTTGGCTCACACAGGATCACGGAGGTTATACAGAGTCAATATAACCATCTGTGGCCCACATGGACGACATCCCTGCTAATATCAAGGAGTCATGGTGGAAGGAGTGGAAGGTAATTATATGATTGCTTCGCTTTTAAAAATATATGTTTACATTATTTAATTATATGCTTGATATACAATCACTAATATGTTGTGGATTTGTTTATGCAGAAAACATTCTACATTGAGCTCTAGCATGAGCCCGCAATGAAGAGGGCTTGGAGGATTAGGTCTTCCTAGCGAATGCGGGATATATGTTTCATGATGTCCGTAAGGGACATATGAACGCTCGTGCTGAATGACGCCACCTTGGCTGAGTTGGCGCCACTGGCCAGCAACCTGACCTTCAAGGATAGGTCGGTAGGGGAAGACAAACCGAGCCTCACAAAAAGATGAGTCGCTACACACGGGTAGGTTGAGCATCTAGGAGGGGACCCAGAAGCACTTGGTAATTGTTTACCCTTTCTACATTTTATAATAGCATTTACTATATTTGAATTATGACAAATACTATATTTTGATGACTTTATTGTGCTTATTTGCGGGCAAGGGAGTTGAGCCGCTCTCAACACAGGCAAACTCTTCAGGAGACTCACACTCGAAAGGGTAAGCAGAGGGGCAGTCTGAGAGGTGGGTAGGTTCTCACTCCGAGGCAACCTATGTAAGTTTACATTTAGACATATTTTTACTTAGTTTGTATTATTATTTTCATTTATGTCATAATCATTACTTACAACTTGTTTTTTCTTTTTCCTTTACAGCGTGAGTTTACAGACCTTGGGAGTAGGCCCAGGCCCGATGCCAGACCCAGATGGCTGAGGCTGGGCTTGATGTTGACATTCCTCCTCCTCCGATGAGGAGGAGGAGGATGTGTGGGCGCAGGTGCTTGGCGGCCTTTACAAGGGTCGCATATGTGGGATGGGGTATTATCCTGAGAGCATATCCCTATCCTTCGCCACTGGGTCAGCTGGGATGATGCCCTGAGGGAGCATGTCCATGCCCTCAACCATGACTGGCGGCAGGCAGTGATCCGGACAGGCGGCAGGAGGCACAGCCTTCAACGCTCCAAGAGGCGGGTGGCAAGCATCTGGAGAAGGAGCGAGAGAGCTTAAGCTCTCCTGGGAGAGGCAGCAGGAGAACACAAAGAAGGAGCAAGAAAACAAAGAAGGCGAAAGTTAAGCTCGGAAGATGCAACAGAAGATCACTGCAGATGTCATGACATTCTTCGGGACATGCAGGCTTCAGGATCCTCCAGCTCCGCAGGACACTCCCCTATATCTCATTCCCCCACATCCCACTCCCCTCCATCTCTAAGGGCCAGTCAGAGTCGGACGCGAGATGACGATGATGGTCCCGATGATGTGATGATGATGATGCGCCAACGTCGTTGATGATGTTGACGCTTAGGACTTCAGCTAGTTTTTACCTAGCTTTTTCATTTTTACTTTCTAGATATTTTTTTACATTTACTGTAGTTTGTATATATTTTATTGTTATAATTTACTATTTTATTTATTCAATTTAATTTATTCATTTTATTATTCTTCTTATTTAATATTAGTTTGATTGACAATTAGGTTATTATATAAATAAATAATTAAATAATAAATCATTAAAGATAAATTATAATTTAACCCAAGGTTCCTAAAGGATTCATGGTTTAACAACAATATTAATTAAATAAAATTATATTTTAAAATATCTACCCGTCGATAAAAAGTGGTAAAAAATTATTTTAATACCCGTTAGTATAAATATGTCTCTGACGACTTCCTAACGCCTTTTTATATAATTGTACTGAACTTTTGTATTTTATTACCAGTCGGTATTTGTGTCGATAAATACCGATGGGTATTATTCTCCCGTAGGAATACTCATCAATGGCCAAAAGGGATGCCCCTTAACCATCGGTATACCCGTCGTATAAATACTAGCTGTCGAAAATCCCATCGGTAATAAGGTCAGTATCCCGTGCTTCTTGTAGTGTGTTGTCTATAGATTTGAGTTGAAATTAAGCTAGCTTTATAAACTATAAATTAATATGCATATAAATCGTCCTGGAAGAGAGTTGTCATTATTTTTTCTCATTACACTATTAGTTGAATTTGAAACTTGAATGCCCCGTTATTATAATGTTACACTAACACACCTCATGCATTCCTCTTTCAATGACACTCCTTTATTCATTATTTATTTTCCTGTGTCATTAGGCCCATCAAATTGCAACTTCAAGCTTCATTTTAAAGCCATTTAAGAATTTGGCCAAATTAAATATTGTTGGACTTGATGGAAATTGGAATGGTCTAAGTAAATGCTCCATCACCATTCAAATAAATGCTCCATCACATTCACTTTGACACTTGCTGTGACATTAGCTCCATCGTGGAGTGCTTTCAAAATGTTGCAGCAGGTTAGGAACCAAAATCCCAATTGAATTTAATGAGATCATACTAAACACAATTTGCCTACTATCTAAATGAAGTTCGACAGACAGGAAATTGGATCACCATGGTGAAGCCATGTTGGATTTTGTTAGGATGGATGTCTAGTTTTAAGGTATTGTATATGATTGTATTATTATTAAGGTCAATTACACTCATTTTCCTTGAAATTTGTGGAAATGCAACTCATCCTCGCTTATCAAATTTTAAGTATTTATATTATACTTTCACCCCTCACTAACAGAGCACCATTAGTAAACTTAATAGAATGACATTTTTGTGATATTAACTGTTCCTAATTAATAAAATTATAAAAATACCCTTACTTCCTCGACGACAACAAGAGAGTGGGTAAAGACTTTTTTATAATTTTATTAATTAGGAACATTTAATATCACAAAAATATCATTTTGTTAAGTTTACTAACAGTGCTGTTAGTGAAAAATGTGAGTGTAATATAAATACTTAAAATTTGACAAGTAAAGGGTGTGAGTGTAAGTTGGACAACTAGAAAGGGTGTGAGTTGCATTTCCATAAACCTTAAGGGAGATGAGTGTAATTTACCCTTATTATTATTATTATTATTATTATTATTATTATTATGGACTCCCTTGAAAAAGTCAATCACTTCTACACATAATATACAAAACAAATAACAAAAGTTTTTTAGTGTACGAGCAAGTACGGGATGGAAGTATAAAACATATTAATATCTCTAGAATGTGTTTTTTAGAATTTTTCTCTTATTACCTTTTGTTATTCACATAGTGGAGTTACTACTTATTAATTAATTGTTTATGATGCTCTGTTTTGATGTTAAATGATACATTGATACACATTGTTTTTTAGGTTGAACCTAGGAGATGTCCAAAAGAAAAACTATTGACTCATTTTTTAAAAGAAAATAGAGAATGGATAATGAAACAAACTCTAATTTATGAACAATTTGGATAAAGAAAATTATTGACCCATTTTATACTTTCTATATGACAATTAATTTTATTTTATTTTATTTTATAGTATATATGTTAACTAATTTATCCCCGCTCCTTTAAAATTCTTAGCTCTCCCTTGTTTTGTCACAACCCGATTTAGGACGTGACTAGTACGCTGGAATCGACCCCACAAAAGCCCTTACATGACATGTTATGCATAAAAAGCTCATAATTTTCGAATTAAACATAATTTAAATAAAAATTGGATAACTTTCCTCATGAATCATAAATCATAAATCATTCCATAAACAATATTTAAATAACAAAGCAGTTGTTTCAAAAAAATTCATAAATCTGTTAAACATAGTTACATAATTCCTCAAAATAAACATGAACTAGCATATGCATAGTCCATAAATCATGTCTGCAATGTATTGGAGCACTATTCAAGTAACAAAAATTACTTCAGTCCAAGTGAAGCTCACCAAGACTAAAGCTAATAGCAACTGTAGAGGAGGTGCCTAGAAAGACTCTAGAATAGCAACTTCTGTAAGGGAAAGAGAAAGGGTTGAGTTTCATCTAAAATTCAGTAGTGAATCCTCACCACAGCCATACATGAGATAACAAGAAAATGTATAAATAGTAATGTAGCACCCAAAATTTAATTCTTTCGTAATACATAGTAGTAATAATAGTAATAACAATTTCATATATATCATAAGAAAATATAATAAACTTTTCTGAGGAATTAAAGGAGAGACATAATACTAAATAAGTCATATAGGTGATTCTTAGTCCCTGCGAACAAGAGCATGTAATGGAAAATGTGAGGTCCCTACAAGCTATGTCCCTTATGGACAAAAGCATCTAATTCAGATTGTAAACCCTCGTGAACTGCATCCCTTATGGACTAATCTAAGTAAGAGTGATTGCCCCTCGTGCACAACATGGTATATCAAGGTTAACGAGTTAACTGCTATTAACTAATAGCTCTATTTCTCTATAATTCCTATCCATACATCACTCATAGTCATCATGATAAATTTTTAAAAGCTAAAATCTCAATCTAGTACTTTCCATCAATTTCGCTATTCATATTCTATTTTTAGAAATAAATATTTTCATCTCCCAATTTATTTTAAACAGTTAAAAAGAAATGATAGTGTAAAAGACATACAATTATAACAATGACCCTATGTATTTTCTAAAAGTTATGCTTTTTCATGGAAGGCTATATAATCATGATTTTTCTAACTTGGCATAATATATAAAATATGTTCATTGTATAACTAAATTTCCAAATTCATGGAAAATATATATCATGCATAGAAACTACTTGTAATAGCCAAACATAAAGCCATGAACATTTATATACTAAAGTATATATATGCATGGAGGGTCGAAAGGATGGTGCCGACACTAAGGAGCTTTGAGGAGTGGGAATGACACCAACATCTGCCATGGAAATAACAAAACTCATAAACAATCACATTTATATACTATGACAAATTCAAGGACTTTGAGAGAGCAACCAAACGTGACCAAACTTGTGTACATTGACATCCATAATTGTGAACGTGAAGAACTAAGGAGGAACTATGCAAAACACCATAAATTTCTTACCTTGGAGCTTGGAAGAGGAAGAAAATGGAGGTGGGGGAGAGAAAGGGGAGGGAGAAAAGTTGGGAAGTGTTAGGGTTCTAAGATAGGGGTGAGAAACCGATTATGATGTGTTCATATTGGGCTGAGGGCTCATTTAATGAAATTACGTTATTTTAGACGTGAACCCACATCGAGGGCATTGCTATAGAGGTCTTTTGAGGATGAAACTTGAATCCTGCACCACCTGACTATTACAATGGTCTCAAAATACCCTCATCGCTATAGGGGCCTATGACAGCTATAGAAATATAGATTTTCATATTTTAGAGTTTCTTCTATATTCTTGGGGTTCTCGAGGTACCCAACAACTACACTAGACTTAACAAAGGACAAGTGGACATAGGGCCTTACATACTCCCCCATGAAAGAGATTTGGTTGCCAAATCTTAACTTGGAAATTTTGAAGATTAAAAAGAAAAGATGCATGAATTGCATAATGCTTCCAGGATGGGCATGCATGCTCGAAACATTCTGATAGGATATGGCTATATAGCTGACAACTGAGAAATAGTGCCATCCTGAAGGCTACCACTCCATTGCTCTTGCTAAAGATGCCATTCGTCACATCTAGGCGACTCCACCTTTAAGAGCAACCATTTTCCATTGAGGCAATAAAAGGCACCTAGCATGGTGCCTCTCTTCTCTTGGGACTCATTGTTGGGATAGGCCTCAAATAATCTGGAGCTCATTCTTTTGGCTAATGCCTCGGGATTCTTCATATGAGATAATCTTCTTTGTTTGTTTTTTTTTCTTTATTTAGCTCTTTTACCAAAAAAGAAAAACATTGGTGGCTCTACCTCTAAAGGCAACCTTTCCAATTTGCAAGTCCTAGGTGAAGAGCCACGCTCTCCCTTCGCTTGCGTGAGCATTGATGTGTGTTGCGACTCATAAACAAATTAAAATTTATAAAGTGCTAAGTTGCATAGTAAAGGACACAATCTAGGTCATCTCTCAAGGATGCTTCAATACTTAGTTAGGAAGATTGGGGGTTTTGAGAATTAAAGCAAATAATTTAAATTGAAAGATAATAGCAACAAGATAATAGCAATAATGGAGAAGACACTAGTGCAAGGTATTCCTAGGATTGGAACTAGTTATCATTGACCAAATATTGAACCTATTGGTGGCTATTAGTAATAAATTACTAGCAATTATATTATTGATCGATCAACCTATAGAATTTGACCAATGTAAATAACTAATAAATCATATATCAATTTATTTAGAAACCACATTGATTTAATGAACCAACTGCTATAACCTAACCGCCAATTGGAAAGTTAATTTTAATGTTTTCCCTTAAACATAAATTAATAGATCTATCAATTTATGACCAAAGGGTTTCCCTAACGATGATCGCTAATTTAGTTATTCCAATAAAGATTATAACAATCACAACAATAATTATAAGAATAGAAACTCAGAACATTAAGAAAACCAATGCATTCAATATAAACAAAGGGTCTCAAATATCATCCCAATCCATCAAAAATCCCTACACTAGTAAAGAAATCTACTCCTCCATCTCTGAAGATACAATAAATGAATCTAGAAGAATACCTAGAAATAATAGCAACAATCCTTGCTACCATCCACAAGAATCAAGCAATTCACCTATGGAATCTCTAAGAGAGAAAGAATAGAGAAGAAGAGAGAGAAGATAGATAGAGATGTAGAGAGAATAATAGCAACTAAAGTGGCAGCCTAAAAGTGAGTCTAAAGCTAGGATAAAAGTCTGTAATATTCCTATATATCCTGCTCTCTAAAATAAACGGATCACTAAGCTAAATGTCCGTGATCGCACTACACTGCAGCGCTCAACAGAATGTTGAGTCCCAAAATTTGATGGTTCTTGCTCTATCGAGCGCAGTGTTTACCCAAGAGTGAACTTCCACAACTTTTCTTTCTTTTTGCTTCAGGGTTCTTCTAGAGAGTTTCCAACCTTGCATTTGACATTTTACAATTGATCCAAAGTTCTTGTGCTCAAAACCATACTCAAAGAGACAAGTTAAACACAACAGAGTGTAATTACAAATTATTCCGAAATTAGTACAAAAGCTAATAATTCTTCCAAAATTACACAATAAGGAATAAATTAAAATCCTAATTAATTACATTAATAACTGAGTAAAACTCATGTAAAAGGCTAAGGTTTGGCAATAAAATAAGTGATATAAATGCCTCTTATCAAGCACTCGATCTCTATGGAGGTTACGTATCAATATTCCTAACTTGTCGTCTCTCCTTTTCACATGTCCAAAATGGTGTAGTGGAGCCCATTGTCCACACTTCTCGTACTTCCTTACTCCTTCAAAGGTGTTACACATAGGAAGCAAGATCAAAACATTCGTGCACAAAATGGATGCCAATAGAAACAAAGTATTCACATGCATTAATCATAGCTAGTATGGTTCATAACACAACGTCATGTTAATCAACCACATGCCTATCCTGCTAGTATGCCTAAGTGCAACACCTCACACACATCACAAAGAATTTCCCCAATCATGTTGAATGTACCTTTTTAACAAAAACCATTTTAAACAACTCATTAAAATATGATCTAGGATTAGAAATTCATTTCATCCAATAAGCTAAAATTTCATATGCATTTCAAAAAGGAGTCTATTAAAACTTGGGGGTTTAGCGAAAAGCTAGCACATAGAGAAGGTAGTCATAACATGCTAAAGGATTTTGAGAGCATCCTATCATGAACAATTCTTTATAAATCTAGTCTTCTTGTTTAAAGCTTTCTGAGTCTAACTAAGCTCCTTCATGCAGAATTATGTGTTTCGTGACATTGAATTATCTCCACACATCATGCAAATACATATAATCAAGGCAATCAACATGCTTTCCAAGATAAGGCTGGCATGTAAGCTGACATTAGCATGAAAATTTCAACTCTATAATTAAGGGGAAATCATTAGTCAAGCATATATAATAGTCAAATAATAATTCAATATATCTCTTATTACCTTATTAAGTCAATTATTCACTTTATTATTGCACTATAAAGTTGCATCTTAAACATGATGGATCTCAATTCGAATCTCCTTTATCCAGCTTACCTACGTAATGAGAAAAAGAACATGCATCCTTCACATATGAGTTCCTCGACTTGGTCATGTAAAAGCATCTACATTCAAGAATTAAAACCATCCTTCTTTAGCCACTCTAATCATGTATATATAGTGCTACACTCGAGTAAAATCATCAGTAAGCATATAGTGTTTAGATTCATATCACATAACTTTAAATAACATATTCTTACACATTACCACTAGAGAAAGCATTCCAAAATGAAAGCACAGCCTATGACAACATTGAATCTTGAACTAAGACATTCACCGAGAGCACGGAACAAAACTATTTTGGATGCTGACATCTAAATATTTTAAGTACACACGAGCAAAACAGGTTTCTATTTTCCTTTTTCCTATTTTTAGAACATGGATCTTGGTAATATAGCACAAGAGAATTGCATCTTCATTTCAACCCTCACAAAGCATAGAGAATCAAACTTAAAACTGCGTTTAGCCCCCATTTAACATTAACATATATAAACGCTCATATCATGTTGTCTTACCAAACTTATCACATGTATATCGTAATGAACATGGGTGTGAAATTTTTGTGTAACACCCTAAAATTTAATTAAAAATTAATTTGAGCTTTATTGATCGTAATTTAAAAAATCTAATAGTTTAGCAATGATGAGGGCGGCCAACGGACCTAAAAAAAATAAAATAAAAAATTCGGCCTTGAATAGTAACTTTGTGGGCCTACAGTTTGTTGACGCTAAACCTTAGATTCGGCCCAAGGTGCCTGAAATTAGGAAAACATGAGAATAAGGTTAGAAATAGGTGGGAATGATAATTTTATACTTAAAATTAATTTTCGAGAAATATTGGTTCAATCGGTAGTGTTTACCGTTCGGTGAGATTTCATATGCGGTTTCTAACACGAAAGATATTTCCATCATAACCAATGGATAATATCCACTTCTTTAGAGTATGTGGAAGGCCAAGGTTTAATCTTGGAATCCAAGATTAAATCTTAGCCATCCATTGTTGCCTTGTCACCTAAATAATGATCACTTTGTTAAATATCTCCATTTCATTTATTAAAGCAATCCTAGTCACATTTCTTCTCCAAGGAGACACATCAAATTCGGCCCTTGCAAGGAGAGACAGCAGATGGTTCTTCCTCCATATCCAAGAGCTTCATCTTGCTTTTAATTCACATAAACATTAGCTTAGAGTCATCAAAACCTAAACCTTTCTTTACTAAAGTTGATCTACACTTCCATCTCTATACGTATAACCGATTAGAATTTCAAAACCTCATCCTTTTTACCTCATCCGTCACTGATTTAAGGAGGGTTTGAAGTTGGTTTGAGAGCTTTGGAGTGGAAATAATCAAGCTGGATCATCTTGGAGCCAAGGAGTCACTAAGTTGCTACAAGTAGGGTTTGTGCTGCCTTTTCTTGTCAAATTTTTCTGATCTATTTTGGCATGACCTAGGTCTGAAATTTCTAGTTGTATTGATGGATAATATGTTGATATTGATGTGTAAATTTTGGTGGTGTGTTTGGATGGGGTTAGAAAAGGGTTTTTCTCAAAGGAAATTGGGACTAGGCTGGATTCCTAGTTGTCCTACAAGCAGTAATTGTGTACGAATTTTCTGGTATATTTGTGGGTGTTTTCATGAGTTACAAAAATCATTTGTTGGAGTTAACATCTTAAACTAACTACATGAATTTTCTTGGGTGTTTATTTTAATGTGTACTACCTCAAAAAAATCAGAAACCGAAATGAGACTGATGCTGCCTAAAATGTTGAAACTGAAGCACTAAAGTTGCCCGATTTTATTACTATAGAAAATGATTGAATTAGCCCTTGAAAATTTTACACAAAGTTAATAACATGTTTAAGTATAACCGTAAATTTTATTATGCATTGATTCAATCATTTGTTAGGGTTAAAAATTATGAGAACTCTGGTTTGAGCTGTGAATTTGTGGTCCCTGACCACTGATTTTGTACAATTTATTGAAGGAGTTAGAGAGCTCCGTTTGTGTTGAAAATTTTATGGGACCTTTTGGACACATTAAAGTGTCTTAGTAATTTTTAGAGCCTTTTAATTGATTGTTTGATGGGCAACTTAATTTGTGGTACAATGGTGTAAATTCTGCCATTTTGCTGGAAATGCCACAATGTTTCGAATTGATGAAGTAATGGCACTTTAGGTTCTAACATGACATGAGTATTTGATATTAAGTGTTTGGCCATGTGACTTGTGACACATAAATGCATGCCATAGACTTTAAAGATTGAAGTGTGAGAAAAGAATGAGAATTTTACTATAAATGAATGCCTATATATAGCTTGTGCATGCAGTTGAGAAAAGAGAATGTATAAATTTCAATCGTGTATATTCTGACATAAGGACAAAATAGAAACAAGACTTAGATTGACTGAGGGAAAGGTGAAAGTAGTAACTTCCCAAAATTTATTTTGAGTCGTAGACGTATCGGCTAGGAATAGATCTGTGTGGGATTTGGAAATGGTAAAAAATGAAGTTCGATGACCACGTATAGGAATGAGCTCAGTCCTTATGAGGTTTATTTCCCTTGTATGGTGTGATCCACCATAAATACCCGTTGGGTATAAACGGATCTATTGTGGAGTTGTCCATTGAAAATACCCGTTGGGTATAAACTAAGTCTTTCCTATGTCAATGAAAAGAGAAAAATGCACTAATTGGCTTTCTATGGCCATGATGGAAACTAGGTCACTTTGAGATAACTTTACCTGTATTTGACACATGCATCATCCATATCATATGAAATCCTTTAAGTAGATTTACTTACTATGTGTTTGAGCTTCTAGATATATGTACACGTCCTGATTGATTGTTAAAAGCTACCCACTTTGGAAGGATGATTTTGGAACTTTAAAATGAACCTTTAGAATATATTGCATGATCACAGTTTTCCTGAATAAACCGAAGTGGTTGGGGCGATGACGATGACATTATGATTGTGATTGGGTGTTTCCCTCTGAGAATTTTAAAATTCTCACCCCTATGGTTTGTGCTTTCGTGTCGTCTCCAGGTTAAGCCAAGGACGATGATGCTGCTATGCAAAGGAATGTGGGACCGCAATAGTATAGTAGTTCCTGTTTTATTCTGTTGTACTTAGTGGGATGGAAAATGTATGTAAATGTATTTGAGGACAAACATGTACTAAAGCTCATAGAGGAGCTTCCTTTTGTATTTTAGCTGTGTATACAATGAATATGATGTTTACTTGTAATATGTTTTAATAGAATTACGCTTCGCTATTTCGCACGTGAATCGAGCTTACTAAAGATAATTAAGAAAGGTCCGCTAATTAACAAGTAACAACTTTCGAGTATGATAACATGGCTTAAGAATGAGGTTGTACTTGGAAGAATGTTACATTTTGCAAAAACTCTACTCAATGAAAACAACGTAAAACTTCTATCAAAATCTTCAAGCATTCATAAACTCCACCAAAGGGCAAGAACATGGCCATTAAATCAAATCTTATGCATATATGACATAGTAGCACTAACGATACTTTAAACTAGAAATCATGGGCTTTCATGGTCATGAATGCATCCAGGGAAACTATTCTATTAAGTGTTATAAAATACATGGTAACTAAACGTCCACATGCATGAAACCATAGGTATAACAACCATAGACATATTATTCACTTACTCAAATCATCAGGGTAATGAAGACATAATAGATTTTGCAAGAACACATGAAATCCATATACCACAGCTCTAAATATCACACGTAGTCATTCTTAAGTTTTATGCTTGGTCTATGAGGTTCAAAGCTAATTGTCACACGTTTATCCAAATTCAACAACCATTTAAGCACATAGCAAACATAGACATGTTATTCACACACTTCAGTTCATTCAAACTAACAAAGACATCATAGACCTATGTAAAGACATACAAAATTCGAATACTAGAGCTTAGATTCACATAGCACATACATGCTATTCAATTCAATTCTTAATCCATGAGATCCATTGTTGATTGTTTATATGCTTATTTAAATTCATTAGCAATCATTATAGCACATAACTTACATGAGGAATTATTATAATGCAAATAAAATATTTTCTCAACATCATGTTTCTTTAACTTATTTATATGTGCACACATAGTCATGCGTTCTATTGCCTCATCTTTCAAAGCTAGGGATCATCATGACAAATCAGTCGTCTACACTTTAATAGAAGATCACGACAACTTATTCGTGTTAATCATCAGCATAAATAGGCGAAACATTTATAACTTCTGGTACCTTCACATAATGCATATAATTTGGAGAGAAGAAGAAAGGTAGCTAAAAGCAATCTTGTTGCAATCCACATGCACAATGATTCACAAATGATATTCGAAACTTATCCAACAATCTATATCATGGTTTTAATCAATTCTATATGTACACCATACCCATATCATGCAAATCCCACTTTCAAACATAAGTCATAAAGCAACGTGTCCTTAGAAATATGACATACATGAGGTTCATGGCATCAATGGTTATGTGAATTTGTGAATTAGCTAGCATGTAAGAACCTAACCAACCTTTCTCTAAGACATTTACGTGCATGATTTGTGGTTATATCGTGATCCTACCTGCTATCTCTGAGTCTTTCCTACATGAACTCCCATTGGATGGAATATATAATTGCACCACCCTTAACTCGGGTGTAAGAGTTGTGGCTGGGCATTGAGTTGCTTTGAACTTTAACTTGCGATGCTTTGAAGTAGCCAGCAATCTTTCTTCTTATGCCCTTCCTATATGCAATTGTAGCATCTAGTCATCCATAACAAGCATAAACCCAAATGGTGTTTCCCTCTAGCAGCATGTTGGCCAAGTATATTGAAGCTCCTTAAGCTTTACTCCCTCGATTGGTTGTTTCCTCATATATAAAGTTGCAGGAGCAAGACACATTAGAAGGGGCACTAAGGGCTGGCCCCGACTGTACCCATTGCAAACCCCTAGCTAGCTGGTCATTCCTGCTGTCTCCTTGTGACTTACTCCGATCCTATTGTATTCATTGAGTATTTCCATTGAGCTTAGAATGGCCCGCTCAAAGCCTTAAATGCAATTAGTATTCATTGACATAGTACTGCTACGATGGCGATGGCGATGATGGGCAACAAGTGGCATAGGTCACCTGAGAGGAGTGAGAAAAACATAAGATCGGGTCAGGAGTTCCAAGCAATGATAAAGACTTTTCCTGAACCTAGACACGACTGACTCTTCTTGAAGGCCTCAAATAACATCACGTCAATGCGAATAAGTGCACTTCCATTCACATAAACATCATGCTAATTGTGGACACTTACTTCAGTACCATACAAGAAAACCTATGGCTCTGATACTACTTTGTCACGACCCATTTTGGAAATGTGACTAACACGTGGGAACCAACCCACAAATGCCCTTACATGACATGTTATGCACAAAAGCTTCATAAGTTTCTAATTAAAAATAATTTAAATAAAAATGGATAATTTTCCTCATGAATCATAAATCATTCCATAAATAATATTTAAATAACAA
Organism: Dalbergia oliveri; assembly: GCA_030441495.1. Taxonomy (NCBI): domain Eukaryota; kingdom Viridiplantae; phylum Streptophyta; class Magnoliopsida; order Fabales; family Fabaceae; genus Dalbergia; species Dalbergia oliveri. The sequence goes on along the minus strand of JAMLFY010000001.1, from coordinate 37,691,723 downwards.
ATTAGTTGCTCCAAAAACAAGTCATAAATATGTTAAACATAGTTACATAGTTCCTCAAAATAAATGTGAACTAGTATATGCATAGTCCATGAGCCCAGTGTAATGTATTGGAGCACTACCAAAATAACAAAAATCACTCCACTCCAAAGTGAAACTCATCAATGCTAAAGCTAATATCTACTGAGGAAGAGGTGTCTAGGAAAACTCTGAACAACAACCGTATCTAGAGGGAAGAAAGGGGTGAATTTAATCTAAAACTTAGTAAGGATCCTCACCAACAACCTTACATAAGACAATAAGGAAATACATAAACAATAATGCAGCAACCAAAAATTATTTCTTTCATAATGCGTAATAGTAATAATAATAAAAACAATTTTGTATATACAGACGAAAACATAATAAACTTTTCAGAGGAATTAAAAGAGAGACAAAATGCTAAATAACTCATATAGGCAACGCTCAGTCCCTCACAAACAAGAGCATCTAGACCATATTGTAATAGTTGTTCCTCGTGAATCGCATCCCTCGTGAACCAAAGCATCTAATTCAGAGTGTAATGGTCACTAGTGAACCGCGCCCCTTAGGGACTAAGTAAGGTGGCTGCCCTCGTGGGCATTGCATAATTCAATTCCTAAATTGGTGGAAAGATGCACAATGCATAGGAACTACTTGAAATGTCCAACATAAAGTCATGAACTTAAACCCACACTCCATTAGAGGGGTTGGAAAGGAGATACTAGGGCCAACAAAGCTTTGGGAGTGGAAATGACACCAATGTTTATCATGGGAACAACAAAACTCAAACAATCAAATTTATATAATAGAACAAATTTAGGGACTCTATGAGAGCAACCAAATATGACCAAACTCGTGTACATCGACATCCATAATCATGAACGTGAAGAACTAGAGGAACTACACAAAACACCATAAATTCCTTACCCTAGAGCTTAAAATATGGAGGAGGAAGAAAATGAAGGAAGAGGAGAGAAAAGGGAGGGACAAGAGCTGGGAAGTGTTAGGGTTAAAAATAAGGCGAGAAATCAATTATTACGTGTTTATATATGGGTGGGGGCCGAGCTCATTTAATAAAACTACGTCATTTTTTAGGCATGAACCCACGTTAGAGGCACCATTATGAGGGTCACCAAAGGGCGAAACATGGATTGCTACACCATATCAATTTTTTTTATTATATTAAGACAAAAGTAAAAGTATATAAAATAAATCTTAATTATATAATAAAAACTTTAATTCCAGAATAAAAATATTTAAAAAATTTATTTATATTTAAATATTGAGTTATTAAAATATCTTTTTTATTAAATATATATTTTTAAATATTCAAATACTTATGAAAATATATTTATTATGTTATCTTTTTATGAATATTTAAATAAATAATTAATAATGGAAATCATGGATTATAAGTTAGACGCCAAAATAAAATAAAATTCTTTATGATAGTAATAGATTATGACATTATATTTTACTTGATGTGTATATTAAAGAGACTGTTTGATATGCTATTATGAGAATAAATATTTTTTTTTTGGTATAACAATATCTTCTTTTTAACTATTTCCTTTATCTTTTTCAGTTCTTATCCAAAATAGTTGCCCGTATTCTAGATAGATAAATCGTGTATGGTGTTTTCTTTTCGTGGACTTAAAAGTATCAGTGATGATGGTCAAGCGAGTTGAGAAAGATAAATATATAACCGCAGAAGAAAAATGTGTGTGAATCATTTTTGATGACGAATGTGGATGCATCGTGAATGGGAAGCAGGACCACAAGGGGCCACTTTCAACTATGTTCAACTTATGTTTACCGGAGAATTGCAACTATTATTCTTTTTCCTTTTTGTTTTCCAAATTTCATATATTAAAATATAAATAAAAGTAACAACTATTTAAAATAATTTATAATTATACACTATAAAATTAATTAGTATTTAAATAAATATGATTTAAAACTAGAAATATTAAATAGTTATATTTATGTCAAATTTTTAGTTAAATTGTAAATAATAAGTTGATATCTACTTATATTTAATCTACTATTTTTGGTAGTTTTGGTATATCCCACTTTTCTTCTTGCTGTTGTCGATTTAATTTGGACCAACTATTGTGTTTATTTCAATTATGAAGTGAAGCCCAAATCTATCGTTGATATATATATATATATATATATATATATAATTTCATTTGTTTTATTTTTTATTCAAATGAATAACTAATAATGGTGATAAATGTATAATAATAGTTCAAAAATTAGTTTTTGATCTTCATTCATTCTTTAAATTTTATTTGTTCTAAATTACAGGTATCTTCCTAGCAGAGTTAGAATAGCCTCGTGACGGTGGATCAATGCATTTATGGATGATTCATTCATTCTCTAGATTATATTTATAATTAATTACTAATCATTGGTTAAAGATGTTAAGATAAATTACCAATTCGATGACATTATGGAGAATTTATCCTCTAGCCAGTAAAATTCTTAATCTTGTTTGACATAATGATTCTTCTCATGAATTCTTTAGGACTCTTAAATTTTATTTGTACAAGTAATCAATCAATACTAATAAATCAACTTATTCTCTTTCGGCATAATACTTGTCAATTTATTAATTATATTATGATAAATATAATTAACAAATTTTTTTTTAATAATGTTAAAATTTAACAAACGATTCTTATCCTTTTTAAATATTTTTATAGATACATTGTTAGTAGCTAGCTGTTGTCAACACCAAGTTTAAAAAGAAAAATATATTCCCAAACTGAGTTACACAAAGACACATAGATAGTGGTGTGCAAAACGAGTCGTTTCACAAGGAAGCGACACTAATTAATTGGAGTTCTTTGGGGGAGGTTTTGTTGCATGAGAAATTAAAATGACAATTAATTGAAATTAACAATGACAAAAGAGCTAGTCTAGGGAGTTCTCAAGCTAGGGAAAGTTTATCATCAACATAAACAAATGAACAAACATCTGGTGGGGAGCTATGTTTCTAACCATGCACTCACACAATTAACAATGCAATTCTCCTTGAAGTCAATCAACTAAAAGGGTAAGAACTAGCACATACACTTAGATATTGCTATCACAACACCTAATTGTATGAACTAAATTAAACACCAATTACCATAGCTCAATTCTAAATCAAGAATTAACTCTGTTCTCTTGGTGAATCAAATTCTTACCAATCAATCAACTATCATATATTTAATCAACAAGCTCAAATATGCATGCTCACAAATCATGCATCATATACATATGAAAGCACTTCACTCAACATGTATATTAATCAATAGACATGAAAAAAGAAGGAAAAACAAAAGAGAAAGAGAACACCACCAAGTATTGCATTAAAATCACAATGTCTCAAAATATGAACCCTAGCTCTTGAACCCCTTGAGCTAGCAAGAAAACTACTCCTTCATGAAGGAGGTTACAAAGAGAATGATAAATGCCTAAGATGTTCAATTGAAATTTGTAGAAAAATAAACAAAAGCAAGGTATGAGTATGTGCTCTTGAAGGAGAGGAAGAAGAAGAGAAGAAGAAGGCTCTTTATCCTAAACCTAATATCTATTCCCAAAATGGCAAATAATGCCTCAGATTCCGTGCCTCCAGATATTACATCATCCTCAAATTTGCTAAAAAAAGGGGCCCAAGTGGGTGAAAATACAAAAATAAACTTTCAGACTCGGGTCGCAAAGCTCGCTGAGTGAGTTTCGCTGTAGTGATGCTATCTACACTCCTGGCAATGTTCTCGGACTTCAGGCTCGCTGCAACGACCAAAGTTCGTTGGCGAAGTTGTCCAAGGTGATTCTTCATTCATGTGTTCCAGACTTCATCCAACTTTCCTTCTTCAATGCAAGCACCATAGCTCTAACTCCTCATTGCACTCTTAGCGGTGATCTTCCTAGACTTCGCAAATCACTTTGCAAAAGTAAGAAGGCTTGTCAGTGGTAACACAAAACATGCCCAAAGCTAACAATAAAGAGCCACAATTCAAAATTGAATGCGATGAGGTTCAATTGCAAAATCCTCATAAAAATATGGAAGTTAAGCTTGAAATGCATGCAAAAACACTAGGTATTAGGGGAAAAATATTTACATAAGGCTAGTTTGTCAATTGTTTTTCAAATTATATGTCAACATATTACCACTTGAAAAGATAGAAATCTTTACACCGCTCTAAATCTCATACATTTGGCAACCTTAGCAGCCACCTCAAAAGAGTAAATGCAAGAACGCTAAAAGTTATATTGTCCAAGACAAAAGAAGACGAAGATGTTAATTCAAGTCCAGACTATTGTTTTGAAGATACAAAAGACCAGTATGACTTTTAAAAGTATCAACATTAAAATAAAGTGTCGGCAGCATCCAGAATAGTAAAAGCAAAAATAATGAATAAAAGCGGCATTTGCAACATCAAAGAGCATGAAAAGTAAGTGTCGGCAAAATCCTCCAATAGTAAAAGTAGAAGACAGTACAATGCTTTAGGAAAAGCGGAATTATTCAAGCTTATCTTGTATATCGCAATAGTTGTAATAGCTTTAAATACTCTATATAAGTAATATTGTAAGAGTGAAGAGGCATTCAGAAAATACTCACCTTCACTCTATAAGAAAAATCTTGTATTCCTACTAATCCCCTTATTTGTACAAAATCTCCCACATTCAATAAAAATTATCAGCAAATTTCAAATTTTCAAATGTTTCAGTAATATTTGTAAGTTTTTATGGTTCCTTTATATTTGATTAGACTTGCAATAAGAAAACTTGACAAATTGCAACTACAAGTTTTAGAAAATATTTTTGACCTAGAACAAGATGATTATTTTAGTTTTCAAAATATTATAATTCTAAATCATCTATATTCTAGAATCGCTTCAATTAAATATAAGCTTAATAAACTCAAAGAAAAGCTTACAGTGTTGGCAGTTTGAATTATGAATTTTATTTACATCTTCTTTTTATGATAACATTCAACAACATTTATAAACACTTTTTTATAAACAATATTACTGGTTTTATTAATGTTATTTAAACCATCATAACATATAAAAATCCCAATCCTCTTCAACTGGTGACTCTAGAAATTGGAACACAATTATCCATGACTAACAATAGGGTTTTTTCAAAATCAAACCAACATTTTTTGTAGTGTAGAACCTGTGCAATGCATAAGAAATTTAATCATGTATTTGATATATATATATATATATATATGTATATATGTAAAATAAATTTTAATAAAAATTTATAGAAAATAATAAATTATTAAAGTGCATCCATGCATGACAAATGAAGAAAATGTATGATTACAACATATTTTATGAGTGAAAGATATTTATGATAAATTGATTAAAAATATCCATCATCTCATTCCTTTTCTAATTTCTCTTATTGAGTAAAGGAAAGGCTACAAATTCATATTAAATAAAATAGAACCAAAATCCATTTGAGTGAATATTCTTAAATGGTTTTCATGAATGAAACAAAAAGAATCCATCATCCTTATCCAAACTCTCCCCCTGTTTTCATAAATAAGAAAATGTGGCTAAAAATTCACTTTAAATAAAATATAAATGTAAAATATACAAAAATATGAATTTATGATAATTAACTTTAATTAGATATGCTTCAATGATTTTGATGAAAATATATTAAAAAGACTTTATCATGCTGGTCTACATAGTATGCTTTAGTGAAGGTCATATAGTTAACTCTTAAAAATATATAGTTACAAATTATTTCATAAGAACTCAACACTTCCTCCTTCTCCTTCAGATGGAAGAAAAATGTTACTCCTTCCTCATATACATTAGCCTTTAGTTTAATTACATTTAATGCAAGGTTTAAGGGTGTGTTTGTTTTATATTTAAAAAAATAATGAAATTCAAATTTTATATATAACCACAAAAGCTAAAATTTGATATTTTTTATAAGCTACATTTTTTAATTTCCAAAAAAAATGTTGAACCTGATTTTTTTTTAGATTTTGATTATTTTTAAAAATTATGCAATCGCATGAAAAGTGATTTTGAACCCAAAGAAGCTAATCCAAATGCACTCTAAATCCCCAAAAAATTTCAAAATAATTTTGTATAATATTTAAGATAATAACTTAAATTGTAACAATCATATCTAAATTAATGATTATGTTTTTTTCCCTAAATATTTAGCATCTTATATGGTAAAAATAATTAAATAATCTGTAATATAAATTTAATAAATCTCCATAATTTACTTGAGTGGGATATGCTTGAAAGGTTTTAATAAAATTATATGAACCAAATAATCAATTTTAGTAGGATGTTGGTTATTAAAATGTATTAGTGCAAACTTATCAACATGTCAATGTACAATATTTTGAATTGATTGACAATTTTATATAAAAAAGAAATGTAGAAGAGACAAAATTTGAGATATACATTTTTATGAGAGATAATATCATAAGAGAGATTACTTTGTTAAATTTACTCAAGAGTTCCTTGATTTTGTGAATTATTACATTGACCCCATTAAAAATTACACTAACCTCTCATCTATTGCACATGAACAGTGTCCTTATAGGAGGTTAGTGTTATTTGAACAAATAAATGAGAGTTAAGATAAGTTTTATTGAACTATAAGAGGACGTCAATGTAATTTAACCAATATCTTAGCATACATGCAAAAATATCATATCATATATACCTGTTGGGCCTTATTTGCCTTGGATTAGATTTATTATGTTAAACTCCATTTAAAAAAATTTGTGCGTTGTTGCAATTACCAGGGTTGATATATATATATATATATATATATATATATATATATATATATGATTGGCTCTTGGAGTGATGTCAAGATATATGCACGACATAACAACAAAATGGGAAAATTGTGTGACATTTTTTTGGTAAGAGAGTATGTTTTGTTTAAGTGAGTTTTTTATTAGGTGGAAAAATTATTTTATGAGACTAGATGTATTGAAGTTTTAGGTTTGTGAGAGATTATTAAATTGGTGATTGTATTTTTCACATAAAATTAATAAATTAATTTGTTGAGTTATTGATGTAGGTATTATTAGTCTAAATACGTTAAATTTTTATGCTTTTTTCTTCTCTATTTATTTATTTGGTTAGTGTGGATGTGAGAATTTTTCCAATAATATATATTGAGGAGAAAAAAAAACTGTACAAAAAAAGATATATTGCAAAAATAAAAAACTATAAATTCGTGTCAAACTAAAAACGTGTGGGTTGAGGCAGAGTTTGAGAAGAAAACCAAGGTCCAAGTTAGTTACTAGTTCCGTGTCATCCCCTTCATTTCTTCTCCGTTTCGCTTCTATATTCTGTTCTTTTTCAGTTTTTCACCCCCTTCGTCACTTTCTCTTATTGTTATTATTATTATTTTTCTCTCAGAAATCAGGGATTTCAGTTTTTGTGACGCACCGAGTTGAGCTGAGTTGAGGTGAGTCGCTAGCATGGCGGAATCGGTGGAGCTGCCGAGTCGGTTGGCGATCCTGCCTTTCAGGAACAAAGTCCTCTTACCCGGCGCCATCATCAGAATCCGCTGCACTTCCCCTACCAGGTACCTTTCTTTCTTTTCTTTTCTTTTTTTTTTTTTCGTTTTTTGTTTTGATTATTTGTTTTTGCTTCCGGAGAAAATTTTCTAGCAACTGATCCAAACATCAGTTTTAAGAGCTTGGATTATTCTGTTTCAAGTCCTTTTTTTTTTTTAATTCTTTCATTTAATTGTTTTCTGTTGACTTAGTTTATTTTGTATTCAAAATAGCTTTATGATCAATAAGTTGCTCATTGTGAGAGGTTTTTTTTTTTTTAAAAAAGACTGAATTTTTTTTTCTCCAAAATCAAGCAAACCAAACATGCCTTAGTAAAATGGAGATTTTAAACTAGCATTTTGTTCGTCACTTGTTGTCTTAAATAAGGCGTCTAAGTACAATACTAGTGAATGAACAAAATAAATAAAAAAAAGAAAGAAAAGTAATGCTAGGGTAGCTTTAACCTAGTGATTCAGCGCATTGACCTTTGACTAAATTACCAATTTGGTCGCTCAAAGATCCATGTAACATCAGTTTAGTCCCTGAAAATCTTTGACATTGAATTAGTGCCCCAAGATACATGTGATATCAGTTTAGTCCTTGAAAATTTTTTGACATTGATTTATTATTTGAAAGATACACATGACATCAATTTAGTCTTGGATAGAATATGTATGTCAGTTTAGTATCTGAAAGATACATGTGACATCAATTTGGTTTCCGAGATACATATAACATTAAATAAGTTCATGAATTTATAGAAGAGGGAATCAATTAGATGTCATGTGATCTTTACCAAAGTGATGTTATATGTATCATTTTCAGATTAAATTGATGTAAAATTTTCTTCAGGAACTAAACTGATGTTACTTGTATGTTTGAGGACGAAGTTGCTAGTTTTGTAATTACTAATTAATAATGAACTTTCAATGCCAGCAGTCTTGTCAAAAAGTTGAAATTTTGAAAAGTAGCAACTTTCTTCATTGAATTCATTTATCATGTGCTGGTTAGTTTTTAGCTTTTGATGTTTTGGTGGAGGACTCAAAAAGGTTGGACTTCTTAACTCATTGGCACGTATCTAAAAGTTGAGCTTTTTGTTTTTTTGTCTTTAAGCTTGTGCATACGTGTGACCGTTTCCTTTGGTTAATGAAGTGTGAAGCTGGTGGAGCAAGAACTTTGGCAGCGAGAAGAGAAGGGGTTGATTGGCATCCTGCCAGTGCGTGATGCTGCTGAAATTAAGCCACTGGGTCCCACTGTATCTCAAGGTTATAAAGTGATTAGTGTTTTTTTTTTCATAAAAAAAATTAGTTTTCTAATGTTCAATTTTTTTCACTTATTTTGGTAGGTGCTGGCACTGATTCTCTCGACCAAAGCGCAAAAGTTCAAGGTGGTTCATCGGATTCAATTAAGCTTGATACGAAAAGACAGAATGATGTTGTTCATTGGCATACCAGGTATAGCTAGCTCAAGTGAGCACCTTTTGTTCCATTTTAACAATCTGGGATCAAGTTGGTTTGATAATAACATTATACATTCTAAAAGTTGCACAAGCCCATCATCTGATGGATTTTGATTTACTTTGTTTGTCTTTTTGTTTTTGGCTGAATTGATGCCTTCTAAATTCTCATTTATATCTCCTCCACCTTGGATTTGCATAATTACATCTTTCCTCATAATAAATCATCTAATTGTACAAAGTGAATAACTTATCTTATGGATTATGGATTTTGCAAAATAAAATCTGCAAATTTAGGTGGATTTTAATAGACCTTTGATTCCAGGGGGGTAGCTGCTCGAGCATTACATTTGTCAAGGGAGTCGAGAAGCCAAGTGGGAGGGTCACCTACATAGTTGTTCTTGAAGGCTTGTGCAGATTTAGTGTCCAGGAACTAAGCACAAGAGGAACGTACCACACTGCAAGGATATCTTCCCTTGAGATGAGTAAGACTGGTAAGTCATTCGTCTTTTTCTCTTGGATAAACTTGTGTAGGAAATGTATATTTTCTATTCTATTGGTTTTCTTTGTTATGAATCAAAACAACAAAAGTTTATAATAATAACACGTAAAGATTTATATGTGATAGGGATATTTTCCATCAAAGGTTTGATATTCGTTTGTTCTGAAAATTTAGGTTATCATGTAGGGACCTATGCCTTCCAGTTCCACTTATGGATGTAAATATTACATATCAGTTTTGTGTTCTTGCTTTGAATGCATAGATCATTGAACCATAAGCACTGTTAGTAATTAGGAATTTAGGATACAATCATGAATATGTGATTATGTGTGAGAATGTAACAAGTTTGATATGATGATCTGAGATATATTTGAGAATGTAACAGAGTTTGAAATGATGATCTGAGATATATTTTAAGAATTATATGATGCAGTCATTCGCTTGCTGGGAAAGACATAAAAGATCAGATAATAACAGTAATACTTAATGTCTTATTTTTATACCTTCTAATGAGGAAAGGGTACGTGGGTTTACAATTTCTTGAACTAGTTTATCAAGCATGGCTGAACTTTAGCATTACAATAAAAAGGGAAAAGCAATGTCAAAACATTTTCCATGTGATTTTATTACTAATGTGATTTAATTCATTACCTTTGAAGATGCTGAGTTGCTTCCATTTTTCTAATCTAGAGATGGAACAAGTGGAGCAAGACCCAGATTTCATAATGCTCTCTCGCCAATTTAAAGCAACTGCCATGGAGCTTATTTCTGCCCTGGAACTGGTAAAGCCTGTAACTTAAACCCTTATTCTACTATGATTGGCTGAACAACATGGAAATGCCATTTGAGCATTGGACTTTAGAAACCCTAGTATTCTGGTCTGGTTAGTACTATCATCATAGTCCAAGCTTGTGTAAAATATTTAAAATATATGCTTTGGTGCCTCTGGACCTGTATCTTGATGGCTTATACATCGTCTAATTTGTGAGGTAATCAGAATGGACTTCTGTGTTATAATTAGACTATTTTTTTTGGGCATGTCAAGCTTTCTTTGTTGTATTCATATCAGGTTAACATCTTGTGCTTATTTACAGAAGCAAAAAACTGGTGGAAGGACAAAAGTTCTTTTGGATACCGTTCCAGTTCACAAGTTGGCTGATATATTTGTTGCTAGCTTTGAGATAAGTTTTGAAGAACAGCTATCTATGTTGGATTCAGTTGACCCCAAAGTGAGGCTTTCAAAAGCAACTGAGTTAGTTGATAGGCACTTACAGGTAAGAAATATTATTAATGATGCTTAATGCGGATCTGGTTTTGTATCATTTGTCTCTAATTGCACTTTTGTCTGTCTACTGCTAACAGTCAATCCGTGTTGCGGAGAAAATTTCGCAGAAGGTTGAAGGACAATTGTCAAAATCTCAAAAAGAATTTCTTTTGCGCCAGCAGGTTAACTTTCTGACATCTTTTTGATATATTCAATGTAAATGCAAGGATATAGGAGCTATATTGAAATAGACTTATATCTTGCTAAAGTCAATTTCATGCTTCAAGCCAGCAGTTTTCCATGACCATTATGTCAGCTGAAAATCACTCTGAGCAGTTTACGTTAGCCTTTGCTAGCAAACATTTCCTCTATTATTTTAGGATTTTATATTCATAATAAGGTTCTATCTCAATATTTAGGTCAATAGCAACTATTGCAACACTTTTTAGTTCCTTTCTTTATCTAACTGTAAGTTTAACATGGTTTGTGCGCCCTTGCCACTTAAATTCTCATTGCTGCACTTTCTGCATTGTGTGTTTACAAGCAAGGCATTCAAATATTATTGGTCTTTAAGCCGTCACTTGTTGTTACATTTAGATTGTTTATGAATGAATTGAGATACTATGTGATCATGAGCAGTTTAGTTCAATGAGGGAAAAAGATACTAGCAGAAAGTGTCTCTACTTTTCTTTATGACAGTAATATGTAGGTAAATAGCAATCTATTATGTCCAGGATTTTGAAATTCTTGGCCATCTCAGCTGCAGGGGGGCATTTTACTGCTTTGTTTGTGTGCGCTATATTTTTTGGGCTTTGATCTAATTCAAATGTTCTGTTTCCCTTTTTTTTATTGTAAAAATATATTTTAGATGAGGGCTATAAAAGAGGAGCTTGGTGATAACGATGATGATGAGGATGACCTGGCTGCCTTGGAAAGGAAGATGCAAAGTGCAGGAATGCCACAGAATATATGGAAGCATGCACACCGAGAGTTGAGGTACTTTTTAATGGAAACATAGTAAACATGGTGGTGATGATTGATCTTTGTGAGGGAATTACTTGCTATAGAGATAAACAGTTCATTTTACTATAATTTCTGTCTCAGGAGGCTAAAAAAAATGCAGCCTCAGCAACCTGGGTATAACAGTTCACGGGTTTACCTAGAGCTTCTTGCTGATCTGCCATGGCAAAAGGCAGCGAAGAGCTTGAACTGGACTTAAAAGCTGCACAGAAACGACTAGACAGTGACCACTATGGTTTAGTGAAGGTCAAGCAACGGATAATTGAATACCTAGCAGTTCGCAAGGTTGTCAAATATTCTGATATTATTCCTGTAAAATATGTAGTACTTTGTGAAATTTGATCTGTTTCTGACTCAAGTTTATGTGTGCATAACAGCTTAAACCAGATGCAAGGGGTCCTGTGTTGTGCTTTGTTGGACCACCAGGTGTTGGGAAAACATCGTTAGCATCTTCTATTGCTGCTGCTTTGGGCAGAAAATTTGTGCGCATCTCCCTTGGTGGAGTCAAGGATGAGGCTGATATTAGAGGACATAGGAGAACGTATGTTGGAAGCATGCCTGGGCGGCTTATAGATGGATTAAAGGTTAAATTGTACTTAAATTTTGAACATACCCCTAATAGTTTCTGATCTGTATTTCACTTGCAAATATATGCGAAAAGTTATTGATGGTTACAGATTTTATGATACATGGAATGCTGGCACTTTCTTGTTTACTTTTTGCCATTTGATTTTGTCCTAGTGAATGAGACTAGAGATTTTAGGTAGGAAGTGTGAAGACTAAATCTGGATTCCAAATGTTTGTACAGAAACCATGATTCAGTTATTATAGAAAGGGAGGGAGTGCCAATGTTACAAGAAGGTTCTGTTGCTTTTATGTTGGGAGGTGGGCCGTACCAAGTGAGAAATACATTTATGGGATTTAGTGTGTATGACTGAAGTGAGAGTTAGATGAGATGAATTCTCACTTCTTTCAATAAATTCTAATTTGAAATAGCAAAAAGTATTAGCATTCGGTAAATGTAGGAAAAAGCTTAAGAAACAAAAACTGTTATCAAATGTTATGTTGCCTTTGTTTCAGTAGAGGTTGATATGAGGGACATAACCAGTTCTATAAGTAGTTTCAGGAATCAGAATCAAATATGCAAAGGGTTGGAGAGTCCTCTTGAGATTTTTTTTCCTAATAATTTTTGGTTAATGGCTTCCTTTTGTTTCTATGTGGATCTTGGATCCTCCCTTTTTGTAATCATTGTTTCTTCTAACAATTTTTCGTCAATGAGGAGAAGACCACTGAAGTTGAAGGTGTAAAATGTCAACATGGAGGTCAACATGTAGTTTTGATTAATGAATTCACGTGGCTTTTATTTGTTCTTTCATGATCACATGATGTAAGGTTTCTAGAATGGAGATGGGGGTTATATGAATTAATGTGGCAGAGTTTGTTTATTCTTTTGTTATCATAAGATGTAAGGCTTCTTTTAGATTTGTAGTGTCAAATTCAATACTGATAGTTGCTATTTATGTGTGCTTTACAGAAATACTAGATAATTTTGCTTCTTGTATATTAGGAAAACGGACATAGATAGAGAAGACATTATTTAACATATTAACATATTAACATATTAACATAATGCTTCATATCTACTGAAAAGAAAACAGTGTGACATAACAAGCATGTTTAAGCTAGTACACTGATATTTTCTTTCTCTACATGTTGTAATACAAAAGTTTGTAAGGCATGCAATAAGATTGGACCAAACAATTTATAAATTTAGTTCTTCTTGTTTTCATTTCTTTTCTTTGCGGTCTTATACTAAGATGCTTTTCTGCATCTGACCTATAGAGAGTAGCTGTCTGCAATCCTGTTATGTTGCTGGATGAGGTTGACAAGACAGGTTCTGATGTTCGTGGAGATCCAGCTTCAGCGTTGCTAGAAGTTCTTGATCCTGAACAAAATAAAACATTCAATGATCAGTATCCTATACTATTCAGTGTTTTAGTTTTGCTTTTATACACATACAAGCGCCTTCAATTGAAGTAGTGAGTTATGCAGATTATGCAGTAGTTATTTCCTGATTAGGGACATCTATTCTGTTGCATTTTTACTATCAGTTTGTCAGCCCACAAGTGAGTTTTTCCTAATATAAACAAGTTCTTATTTTTTATCTGGACCTAGTTGGCAATACATTTTTTATTTCACTGTTATCCTTTGTCCATCATTATCAAGGATAAGTGATAAATCAATCCTAATTTAATTTTTTCTAATACGGTTGTTTTGTTAATGATCTGTATATCCTGATATATCTATTATTCACCAGAACTTGTTCACTTTTTATTAATTGTCATTGGCAAGGACAATATTTTATCCACTCATTCCTAATATCTACTACTCATTATTAACATCTATTCTTTCCTTTCTCATTTTTTTAAATTGTAAAAAAAGATAAAAGTCTGAAGTTGTTCCTTAAACTTGGCTAGCTATTTGAATGTTCCATTTGATCTATCCAAGGTAATTTTTGTGGCCACGGCAAATAGGATTCAGCCTATTCCTCCCCACTTCGTGATAGGATGGAAGTAATTGAGCTTCCTGGATACACACCTGAGGAAAAGCTCCAAATTGCCATGCATCATTTGATTCCAAGAGTTTTGGACCAGCATGGATTGAGTTCTGAGTTTCTTCAGATTCCAGAGGTTCTAAATGTTTTAAATATAGAAGATTGGGAAACATGCAACGTTTCTTCTCATTTAGTGGAACTGCAAATATTTTGGGTGCCATCCTGATCAAATTAAAGCAGACAAAATAATAATAATAATAATAATAATCGAGTGTCCATCTTTCATAAAAAAGAAAATAGATGTTTTGTATTATTAATTTTATGTATGAGTTGGCAAGTCAATTTTATAGTTGCAAGTGGATCTCTTTGCTCAGTCTGCACTATCTTTGGAAGATTAATGATTTGCATGTGTTCGACTTGGGTCATACATTTTGTTCATTTAACAGTAGAAGTCTCCCTTTAGTAGTCCTTGGGATTACATTTTTTCCATAGACATTGTCCATCAAATTACAGGATCCAATAAAACTAAAGAAAACATATGAAGCACAATGCAGAGTCACATAGAAAGTCTCTATAGCATTTCCAACTTAGAAAGCAATGTTGTGGCATATCAAATTCTAATTAACTGTTTTGATGCAGGGCATCATAAAACTTGTCATTCGGAGATATACTAGGGAAGCTGGTGTCCGAAATTTGGAGAGGAATCTAGCTGCCCTGGCTCGTGCTACTGCAGTAAAAGTTGCAGAGCAAGAACAGGTCGTTCCACTAAACAAAGGGATGCAGGGACTTGCTGCACCACTTATGGAAAACAGACTTGCTGACAGCACTGAAGTTGAAATGGAAGTGATACCGATGGGTGTCAATAGTCGGGACATCTCAAACACATTTAGGATTGCCTCTCCCTTGGTTGTTGATGAAGCTATGCTTGAAAAAGTGCTTGGGGTAATTAATATGCAATGCTATGTTATAATGCAATTTTATGAAAATGGCTTTGATATGAGTTTTGCCCTGGTTATGATGTTATCCTGAAAGGTTTTACATAGGCAAATCTTAAATGAAATTAGATTTGATGATATGCTCAACTCTGAGTAATGCCTAATTTGTTGATACCATTAAATGCAGCCTCCTAGATTTGATGATGGGGAAGCTGCAGAACGAGTTGCAACCCCTGGTGTTTCTGTTGGTCTGGTTTGGACAGCTTTTGGGGAGAAGTTCAGTTTGTGGAGGCTACAGCAATGGTAGGGAATGGTGAACTGCATCTCACTGGCCAACTTGGTGATGTCATCAAAGAATCAGCTCAGATTGCACTAACATGGGTAAGCAATAATATCTAAGCGAGTTTTAATTTTCCTTTGATCTTGATTGGTTTGTTCCTATCAGCATCTCTGCATTTATTGGATTGTTTAAGTAAATGCGTACAAGATCTGTTTTACAGAAATATATGGCATCTGTGCGTATATGATTGTCTAAGGGGTTCCTGTACTAACAAGCTTTGTGTCTCAAGGCTCCTTTGTTCCCTTTGAGAGCAGCAAGGTAGGATAGGCCTTAAGATGGAACCCATTAGTCTAAATGTGTGATATTAAAAAATACAATAACAACAATGAAATCTTTCTTAATTAGAACTGGTAGTGTGCAATATTAAATAATAAATAATTAGATAAATTCTATAAATTGTTTCTAATATTGAATAAAAGTAACATTACTTTGACTTTTAGACTGAATTGGATCATTTGCATTCAAGGCTGTACGATGTGTGTCATTGCAGATTGGCTCTCCTGTTTTGTTTGCATTGAACACTTGCTATCTCTCGGTTAATGTGTTCTCAGACATGGATTAAATCATAAATCATTGCTCTTTTTATTTTCACTTTTGTTTACTATAAAGGATCGATTTTACAGGTAAGGGCAAGGGCAACTGATTTTAGGCTGCCAGTGGCAGAGGGTGTTAATCTTTTGGAGGGCCGTGATGTGCATATACATTTTCCTGCTGGAGCTGTACCTAAAGATGGGCCTTCAGCAGGTGTCACTTTGGTCACAGCATTGGTATCACTATTCAGTCAGAAAAGAGTGAGATCAGATACAGCTATGACTGGAGAAATGACATTGAGGGGCCTTGTACTACCTGTTGGTGGTGTCAAAGATAAGGTAAAATTCTTGTCTTCATTCATGACCTGTGTCAACTTTCCGAGATGAGAGTATGGGCCTTAGTGCCTTGCAAGAATGAAATCAGACCTTAGCCGAAATTAACGACTGTACTAACGGTAAGGACCAAAAACATACTAAAGATGAAGTCTAACTAGAAATATAAGAAATAAAATTGAAGCACCTCTGATGAGTTGATTTGCTTGAAAAACTTATTATATTTGTTGTTCTTGATTAAACTATTTGGTCTTTTTGTTTACTTCTGTTTGTTGTTAAACTTTACAATTTTTTTCCTTTTCTAATATGCCTGTTATTCTGCTATTTGCTGTGGGCTGCCACACTCTCCACCATAAAACTCGGAGGTTTATTACTTTTTTACTTGCTACCATTGACAACACAAGTCCATTTAACCATCCTCTCCTAGTGTGATGAGCCTCGGTTATTGTTGGTATATGGAATAAACTAGGATAAATTGTAATTATCTAATGGATGTTAAGTATGTTCATACACTCCTCCATTAATCATATCTGAACCCAGTGACACTGACAGATTGAAAAGATTAAGGCTATAAAAGGTGGTATGATCTGATTTTTGTCAATCCTTCACAGGTATTAGCTGCACATTGTTGTGGTATTAAGAGAGTTATCCTGCCTGAAAGGAACTTGAAGGACTTGGTTGAAGTACCGTCATCAGTGCTGGCCAATTTGGAGGTAATTTTGCTTCCATGTTTTGCATCATGGTTGCCCAATTTTATACTTGTGAGCTGAGCATGATTCGTACTTATGTTGGCAAATATTTGGTATGAAAATTCTCTCTTTCTTTCCCACTCATAACAATGACATGCAAATATACCGTGGACCTTGTATCTAAGTGTTTGTGTGTTCTAATTTCTAAATTCTGTAAGTACTCAATCATGTCCTTATCATCACTTAAGTGAAACACAAAATCACTGCTTCCTTGTTGAACTTCATTAACAGATACTGCCTGCAAAGCGAATGGAAGATGTGTTGGAGCATGCTTTTGAAGGAGGGTGCCCTTGGAGACAACACTCAAAATTATAGCAGTGTCCTTGATTAGCAACACATGTTGGTACACTTCTATGTCCTTAATGGCTCTTATACATGGATTCAACGACATCTAGTCCCATCCTGGTCTGTGATTGTCGTTGTGACATTGGGGACTGGGCTATTTTTATCTATTCAACTGGTGATGATTGAGCAAAATTCAAGAAACCAACACCTCGGATGAGAGCTAAGAATTGTTGGAAATCCATTCTCCAACATAATAGTTGTAAATAATTTTCTTTTGGCTTGGGACCAGCTGTGCTTGTTGTGGAAGCTGAGCAGCTGCATCTTTTGCATACCCTCCATTTAACGTGTCCTTCCCCGGCATCCTTTGTGTTGTAAATTATATTCTTCCCTGTCACCATTTTTTTTTAAATAATTGTGCATAAATTTGTAATTGATCCTAGTAATGGTGCACTTGCTCTACCTTTAATGTGTTTCCGGCTTTCTGCCTGTTACATCTTTATTCCCTTGGGCAAGGCTGAGTTTCTAATTATGTTGTGAATTTAGTTTTGATTTAGTGTAAAACTAGTGCACACTAAATCCGATCATACATTGTTAGAGTTTTATTTTAATATATGGTTAATATACAGTTCTTTACATTTTGAACTAATTTATATAACACATTATTTTGCTTTTCATAAATTATTTTAAAAATTAGATGAAAGGGTATTGGCAAATGTCGAATCTGAATTTATTCATGTGAACACTAGGGAGACGCTGATAACAATACCAGCCCAATATAAACATGCTTCCTCATGAAGAAGATAGTTGCATTGTGTTCACGACTCCCAATAGCCTGTCTTTCATTCATGTCTTGCTGATTGATTCAGTAGTTTTGTTTGGGTGGCAACCTGAACTGTTGAGCAAAGGGACTTGCCATGTCAAACCACATTCCTATGTCTCTCCTTGCTTGTCCTATTGGTCTTCATATCCTTCCAGGAAAGCAGCTTATAGCTGCTTTTCACAGAAAATATGCCTCGGTTGTCATGACTCCAAAACAAGCTACCTTGAATTGTAGGAACATTCAAAAGTTTCTCCTACCTCGGCCTAGTGGTATTTGTGTGATCTCATCTGCATCTTGTGGTTCAAAAGTTTCTTGGAACAAAGTAGTGCTACTAGCTGGTGCACACACTGCATGAGACATTATCATTCTATTTGTTGCTTTTATTCTATGGTTTGCTGCCTTGGCGAGCAGGAATCAGTCCTTGTGTTAATATCAAAACCGTCACCCACTCTCCATTAAAGTCCTCAACACCCAGATTTCTCTTCCTTTCATAGAACTCCTCAAAGTACAAATGCATATTTATATGCTAAAGAAAATAATCCTGGGGAAGTACCTTGCTGTTACAATCTGAGCCACGAGAGGATCTGGGATATGCATCATCAACCTCCAACTTTAATTTTTCAAGGGTGGAGGGATATGTGGGGGAACGAGTTGGAGTCGAAACCCCTTACATGTGGCATCATGAGGCAGTTGTGTTGGCACTAACCTATGGCCTCATCTACACCCTCAAGCTTTGTTTTGTCAAAATTGCGAGGTTGAAAAATGTGGATCCTAAACCTCATTCCTCAATTTTCTTTAGGTCAACATGAACTTTTCCAACTAATCCAATAAAATTTAATATTGGTTTGGTCTCCGCACCAAGATAGTGGAATAGCCCCTTACATAAACAGAGCTAAGAAAGCTACGAATTAAGCAAAAGAGGCAGCTATTGGAGTGTGGAAATCACTGTGCCGTACGCTGAAAGCGAGAAGCCACTATCCATGGATCCACTAATTTGAAACTTCTATATGATCTGATTATATATAATATTTTATAATTAGTGCCGAAAACAAGATTAAAATGACCCAGAAAATTAATTATAAATGATCGGTTGCTTAGTAAGTCATAAAAATTTAACAGACACGGACACGGATTCTTAAGGTGCTCAGCATACGCCAATTATGTCTTTTAACTAATCATACGGCTCTGACCAAAAAATTAAAAAACCAATTGTACGGTAAAATTACTGAAGATCACGAGTAGGTTGAGATGACAAACGGGAGAACATAATGCGTCGAGAAGGTTGAGAAAAGAATCTGTAATTGCCTTAGAAGTACCACAGGCAAATAAGGAAGCTAATTTATATGTAAAAAATTTATCACCTTTATATAGGACCAAAAATTGATTAGCAACACTAGAACAGTAAACCATTTTCTGACATATCATCATCATCATCGTGTTATATAATATCGAGTGTAATTACATGTCAGGGAAGAGCTGAAAGGGTTCACCACATTCTCGCCTTCTGTACAAAGACTTTCCCTTTGTGGCAGCGAATGGTGCTGGCCGCTCCTGCTGATTTCAAGATTACCATATTCCCCGAGAACAATGTAACCGCTCCTGCTGATTTCAAGATCCAAACCTTTCGACCAGACCATGTCATGGAAAGCTCTTTCTCAAACAACTGTATCCCAACAACACAGAATTTCATTAGGATGAAACCGGGGTTTATCTTTCCTTTCTCAGCCCAGGATGTGCTGCCTGTATGTTACTTACGTCCCATAGATCCACCAACTCGGATTGTCCATATCGATCCTTCGGTATGGGTTTTGCAGACAGAGATCCGATTATGGCAGTCCTTTGGACGTCACATGTGAAACATTTCAGCACACAAGATAGGCACAAACCCAGTTGCAGATTGCAAAGGCCATAACCCAACAAAATCATATTAAGCTCCTATATAGTTCCTCAACTGCGGTAGTGAATCTTCTGATTTTGGGAGCTATGACCCTGAGGCTGCTGTTGCGAAGCCTGCAGATTTGGTGGCTGTGTGTTGTAATGCGCATAAGGCTGGGAGTAGAGAGAATTCATTAAACCCTGCAAATAAGCCCGGGTAGAATTTTGCCAGAAGAAAGACGTTAAATTGCAAAACATATGCTAGGATATTAGGATGCGCAAAAGATATAGCACACAGATCCAGGTTAGTCACTGAAGTTATGAAACAATCAAACCATTCATTTTTCCTGTAATTATTGAAAAGGGAAAACCCCTAGCTGGAACAAGAAGAAACCTGGGACTGAAGAGCATTGGCATTGGCCACACTAAAATGGCTCTGTGGTGCATTATCTAGCAAGGGATCAGTGAAATCAGCTTGAGTGAAAAGACCTTGTGATCCACGGGTCATGTAGTCCTGTGAAATAACAGAACAGAACAGAACAGATAATCAGAACAGGAAAGAAGCAATCCAAAACGACAAAAGATGGCCCATAACTAGCAACATCAGCAACCTGAGACATAAAATCATTTCCAGAACCAAAACGAGAAGATCCAGCTGGAGAATTTTGATTCAGAAAGTTCCCTGGGAATACACCTTGCGCAGCTCCTTGTGAAACAAGATCAACAGCATATCCACTCTGAGAGGCCTGGATTGTAATAAAAGAGTCAGCAACTAAGCAAAACCAAAAAAGGATGGAGAAGAGGTCAGGCATTTGGTTATCAATCTAAAAAAAATGTTCCACAACAATGGAAGAAAACTGGACACAATAAAAAGATATAAAAAATTTAAAGGCATGATAGATGCCTAGATGCTTTTGAAATAGAAGATTTTCTGACTAATAAATATATCACATCATATTGAATGTTATTGATGCAGTGTTTAAGTTCAATATGGTAGTGCTATGAGAATTGCTGTTGGCACAAAATAAATATCTATCAAGTATGATTAACTTGGCGACAAAATCATACACCTTTTTTTGCTGATGGATGAAGTTTACATAGATATCTTCAAAAAACACAACTGTCGTTTACAAAATTAACCACAATAGTTCACTTACCTGTGTAGAGAAATCTGTAACATTATATGGGATGAAAGAATCCTGGCTTTTGAAGTCATCACCCAAGAAGTCCTGGTGGTAATTTTATAATAAAGAGCACAAAATGAGGGCTAATTTTAAATTGAAACAATCTCAAAGTTGTATGGAAGTACTATGATTACCTGAGATATTCCAGGCACAGAAAATTGATCACGAAAAGATTGGCCTGCCCCATGTACTGGCATCTGATATGGTACCATAAAGAAATGGTCAGAATTTAGTTAGGAGAAGAAAAATGGCAAGGAAATGAAGTTGAGATGTTATGGTGGAGTAATGAAAGTGCATACATTGTTGGCGAACCCAGGCTGAGATAATGGCTCACCCACATTTGGCTGGCTGTTAGGATTCTCAAGGGCAGGAAAGTTAAACGTAGATCCAAGATTCCCGCTAGACTGTTGTGTGCCTTGGTTTGGGAGATGATTGCTGATAGGAGCGCCAGATTTACCTCGCCCAGACCCAAAGCCCCGACTACCTGGTGGGGGTACATGAGGAACTGCCCCAACAGGTCCATGTGCAGCTCCACGAGATGGAATGGCATATGGTTGAGATTGGGGACCACCATGAAAAGGTGACAAGGGAACCCTTGGCATAGGATAGCCAGAAGGATGTGCTCCAGGCTTATGGGCTCCATTTGGGGGGCCAGGAGGAATATAAGATCCTACAGTTGGCATCAGAAATTATTATACAACCCAAGTGATCAAATCAAAATATCAAAGCTCTGGAAGCTTCATGTCACAAAAATTTTGTACATGTTAGGTGACTTGATTTTGGGAAATGATGGTCATTTCCTTTTTTTTTAATCAAAATTTGTCTGAGAGAGTTGTGCGATCCCAAAATAAGCTTAAGCAAAATCACACCTTTAAAAGGACTGAACACCAGAATTTGAAATGTTCTAAATTATTATTGTATTTTGATGGGGCGTAAAGACATATGAAGGCAACAATAATAGCCCAAGTGTATCCTGGAGGGAAAACTATTCAAATCACCAGAAATTACATACCCCTTCCTCGGCTACCCCTCCAACCTGAAGTTGTGCCAATGCTGGAGCCAACAGGGCCAAAATTATCATTCACCACAACTCCAGGTCCACCACCATAAAAAATCCTTCTATCATTGTAAATCTGCATCAAGATATGACAACAATTCTTACATGGATATGAAATCTTGTATCTTGTATATTAAAACAAACGCCACAATGAGAAAGCACCTAACAGCTCCATCGCCACAACCAGGGGTAGCAGAAAATCGACATATTTAACACACTGCAATCATTAAGACCTACCTTCTTAGGTTTCTGGAATTGAACCATACTCTGCTTCAAGTTATTTAAAGGCCCTTCAACCAAGCATTCATTTTCCTGTTTAAAAGAAAAGTAGGGTAAAAAAAAGCAACTTGTTCTGACAAGAAAGCAGTACACAAAGGATAAGAGTGTTCAGGCCGGTGTGTAATCACACTTATTTTGTAGGAACATAAAAACCTTATAATAAAGGGATAGTTCAAAGAGAGCATTATAATTCTGAACTTTGTACAAACATTTCAAATACACTTCCAGCTCTTGCTAGGCAATGTCTATATCTTGTGGGAAATTGATACCAGTAGTAGCAAAATCTTATAACACAATGACTACCTTGTAGTGTGTCAACAAGCTATTCCATAGATGTTGCTTGCTCAGAACTTTAGGGTTTCCCAGAATAACAATACCATATCTTGATCGTGTCAAGGCAACATTTAGCCTCCGGGGATCGTTTAGGAATCCAATGCCCTAAGAAGGTAAATAAGTGATGGTTGTCAAGCAGTTAGACATCAAATTTTATAATAATAATAATAATAATAATAAAAGGCAATTCATGCAGTACACCAGGCAACAATGGCTCAAAGATGTTTAAATGCGTGACTTTGAAGTAGAAGACCAACCTGATGCTCATTACTTCTAACACAAGATAGAATGATGTAGTCTTTCTCCCTTCCTTGAAAAGAATCAACACTAGCAACCTAAAATGAATAAAATTCATCATGTTACTGTGGCCCAAAATCAGAAAGGGCATAAAAATCTAATTGCCAATTGGTATCTGCATCAAACCTCAATCTCCTTGTAAAGTTGCTGCCTGAGAGCACCATTTCTTGACATATAGTTCACAATATAAGCTCTTTGCCCTTCATATGGAGTTATCACACCAATCTGTGAAGCATCAAATAAAATTAACCATGATACCAATGATTCAGTATTAACAATATAACCCAAATGTTTGTTGACAGTTTAAAAGATACCTGACTTGGAACAACACCACTTCTTAAGAAAGTGGTTACAATCTTTTCCACGTTTGCTGCCTCAGTCCTATTTAAATAAGATGTTCCGCTTGCGCTTATCTCCTCTTGTCCCATCTGCAACACAGTTAGAAAAATCAACACTAAGATTGGGAGAGAAGCATATGCAATAAAATTTTGCGATGTGTTCAAAATAAAAGAAGAAAGGCAAAGATTGGATATAGAATCAATAGAAGATCATAAAACGATTATACCATTACACAAGAAAACAATATTTAAAAGTGTGAAATACATATTTACAGAACCTGAACATAAAAAAACATGGGATGGTTTGGCACAGGCCATGGAAAATCAATTCCTGATGACTGCCTTTCATTAACAGTGACTCCATTCTGCAAGGTGCCTTCATAAAAGCTGTTTGAAGGAAATTCTGAAAGAGAAGGATGCATTTGGTATTGAACCTGGCATTTGAGATCGTAAAAAAAATCATGAAGTTAATACAGCACACTAAATTTAGAAGAAGGTTGTGGAATGAACGTAGACAGCAATATAGAGATTATATATTAATTAATAAAAAACATATTTAAAAATTCCTGTCAAAAAGGTTTAACAGAAGGTGGTGCAACAGAGACCATGAGTTAAGGTAACTTCTAATGATAGTGGACTCATCTGCACAAGCTACAAAATAAAAATCACCAATGTTGCATCACATATGGAAACCATGTAAATAATGACAAGCAGCAGCCAAACAAAATCTAAAGCTCTACTATCATGTTCAAGACCTTAGCATAAGATACCCTTTCCCCTGACTATACTATGCAGCCTGTCCATGATAAAGGTAGTGAAGAGAGTGGTGTTTTTCATAACCGTTTTCATGAATTCTCACTTGAGAACTAAGGGTGCATTTGGTTTACGAAAACATTTCTTGTTTTCATTTCTTGATTTTGGTTTCTGAAAATGATTTCCATTTTTACTTTAGGGCATGTTTGGTTTGTGAAAATATTTTCTATTTTCATTTCTTATTTTTATTTTCTGAAAAGGATTTTCATTTTCAGATTTTCAAAATTAGAAAATGCGTTTGGTTTATAATAATAGATACTATTTTCAGAAAGTGAAAATGATGAAAATATGTTTGGCTTGTCTGATTTCAAAATATATTTTCAAAATCAAATTTAAGATAATAGTATTATATTTGTTATTATTCTCTAGAATAATTTTTAAATAATCTATTTGTACCATGTTGCAATCAAATATCTCATTTTGTATGACTTTTCAAGTAATGAAAGTGGAAAGTAATAATATTTGCTGAATGTCATTGCATAATTGGATAAATGTGTAAAAAAATTTTACACTGTTAGTATATTCCAATTAAATCCTTTATACATTTCTAATGGTAAAATCTATTTAAAATATATTTATTTTCTAAATAAATTGTAATAATTATAATAAATTAGATGTTTTTTTAATAAACTTCTAATTACCCCACATGTAATGACAAAGTCACGTTAGAAGCACCAGAAACAAACCTTAAAACATGAAATATGATTTTTTTTATGCATTTTTTATTAAAAAATAATAATGTAAGAAAAAACCAAAACAATCAAGCAATCAAGTTGAGAAAGGAATAGCCACGTTGCAGGCTTCTGCACCTCCAACTCCTTACTCTGGCTATCTTCCTCAACACAACTAGAAAGTACAGTTTCCAAACAGCAGAATAGCAGGGGGTTATTGTTAAAGTTAAGTCGCCCAACAACCACACACGCATTCTTCTCACTACTTGTCACAATGGTTCCATCCATGACTTTCTAGAAGTTCCAGATTTCTTTTTCTCTAGAGTTGTTTTGTGACTTTGTCTAGGCTTTGCATTAGTAAATGCATGTGTGATGACCAACGACTAGCACTTGTGCCCTTTTCCCAATCCAACATACCATTTTATTGAATGATTTTCGTCTTGTATAGCAAGTCTACAAGCTCAAGAGAGAGCAAAGTTAAAAGCAAGGCCAACAGATACTCCAAAATGGAAAGGATTTGGCAGAGCTCGCTCAGTGAGAGGCATCTGAAAAAAAAAAGAAGAAAAATAGTGTTGTTTTCTTTTAGCTGGATTCGAACATAGCACATGAGTGATAATTCCTCATATTAACAAAAATGCCACCGCCTTTCCATCCGGAAATGTTTTCAAACCCATAACAGAAAATAGTGAAAACATGGATTTGACGTTTTCAGTTTTGTGTACCTTTGAGAAATATTTTCATTGAACATGTTTTCTTAAAATGGTAACCATACGTATTTTCATCAATTATTTTCATTTTCACTGAAAATGAAAATGAAAATGGGTAAACCAAACAGCACCTTAGATTTTCAAAATTTTGGAAATGTGTTTAGTTTATAGAAGTAGTTTCTATTTTTAAAGAGAAAACAACAAAAATACATTTGGTTTGTGTGATATTTAATGATGTAATTTTCAAAATCAAATTTAAAATAATAAAATTATATTTATTATTGAACAATACAAATTATACACATACTTGATTTGCACTCTTAGTTTATTTACAAAAAAAATTATTAAAATAATAAATAATTCAATAAAACAAACTATTTCTGATAAACTTCTAATGACAAAATTTACTTATATATATATATATATATTAAATAAATTGTACTCAATAAAATAAAAGATTTCTAATAAACTAATTTCTCCCACATACTAAACAAAGTTGTCAATGGCGGATGGCGCTCATGGCGGTAGACCAAAAATCCACCATTTATGCCCGCCATGGCTGCCATAATGTACAAATCTTCTCATGGCGGGGGCCAAAATCTGCCACGCCATGGCCGCCATTTGACAACACTGATACTAAAACAAAACCATCTTTGGACTTTTAGAAACTAACATTAAAACTTGCTAAAATATGAAGACTGTTTTGTTTTTTGCATTTTTAATAAAAATAATGCAATTAAGATAAAAACAAAAAGGCAGGAGAATCATTGCACTTCCAAAAAGCTTGGGAATGGTATGAGGGTCAATGGTAATCACAGCGAGCTCGCTTCTAACCAAAGGGAATGAATGGTTGAGAGATGGCACAGTGGACAAGACAATGGGAAAGAAAAAGAAAAAAGAAATGAGCTTGGGGATCAAACACAGGAGATGTCACCCTATTTTCAATAGTTACTCAATTGCCACCGCATTTTCATTTGAGAACATTTTCAAGAGCTAAGAAAGAAAATATCGCAAACATAAAATCAGTTTTGCGGGTCTTCAAAAACATATTCTCAATGAGAACGTTTTCTGAAAAGGGTAACCAAACATATTTTTAAGTATGTTTTTCATTTTAACTGAAATGAAAATGAAAATAGGTAAACCAAACACACCCTAAGAGATCCATTACCTGCAACCTAATTGGTTTGACACCAAGAAGAACAAGGCGTTCAAATAGAGACTGCGCTAGCCCTGCACGAGCTGCTTTCTTGCACATAATGACTGGACCAAGCTGACAATGATCACCAACAAGAACAACCTGAACAGAAACACATTGTCAGAAACATCACTGATCAAAACAGACACAGTAGCACGTGCAGATTTGAACCCAACATACCTGCTTTACTCCAAGAACCAAAGGAATGAGGCACTCGGGTTCTGTTGCTTGAGTGGACTCATCAACAAGTACCTGAAACAAAATAAATAAATAAATAAATATATAGTGTAAGGATTGAACCACAATGGCAACCATGCCTTAAAAGTAACATAAATTTCAACCTGGCGGAACCTAAAATTTGCCAGCCGAGGATCTCCAGCACCAACACATGTACAGCATATAACGTCAGCACTCTGAGAAATCTCCCTCTCTGTAGCTCGCTTAAGCGCTTTGTATTTTTTCTCATCACTACTAGAAAGTTCTCCTAAATTATGATTAAAACAAAAAATTAGTACACCAAGGATAATTACATTTCCAACTCAATGATGCACCCTTGCATCTCCTGCTTCCAGATAGATTTGAAACACAGCAACAGCAAAAACTCACATCATAGCAGGGCAAGAAAGACAGAAAAGAAAAAGAAAATTGAGCAGCGACTAGCAAATAATTTTCATATATATATATATATATCCTCATCAATCAAAATCACTTAATCACGAGCATGAAGACTATTGCGGTTATATTCTCAACAAATAAAATCAAGTAACAATTGCACATAAATTGATGACAGCTGATGCATGAGAGAGAGATTTAGTGATGCAATAAAAGATCAGTGAATCCAATACCACAACTGAACCTAGTATGTCACCTAGTCCTAGACAACATTGATGTTCAATATCACTTCTAAAATAGCTCAGACCTTGTTCATCCTTCAGCTGTTGTAACTTATGAAGTTCACTCTTGTCAGATGTGTCAAGATGTCGAACCTACAAGAAATACCATTTACATCCTTCATTAATGATTATCTTGGTTCAGACAGGACGGAGTGCACATTAAAAAACACCAGAAAATTAAAAAATGGTTGAAAATAAAATGCAAACCAAGTTAACTAACCTGATAGTGAAGTGTTAAGTGCTCAACAGGAGAACTCACAGCTTCCCTTGATTTTGCGCAAAGCCTCACAACCTTACATGTAAGAAATACATATTATAGAGAGAGATACAAGACACCAGTGACAATTTGAGAAAAACATTCGGTTTTAGATCAAAATGGCTAGCTCCTCAAAATAGGAGCACAAAGAACTTTATTGACAAGACAGATTATTTCTTTCAAATATAACTAATCTCCAAACAAAATAAATACCAACTATACCTTTAATCCAGTAGCACTTATCTTCTCAGCCAGCTGATCCACAGCCACATTACTAGGTGCACAAACCAAAATCTGCAAATTAAGAGAAAAGATGATAGACTGAGAATCAAAAATACTAGAGAAAAGCAAACTACTAGGAAAAAGAATTTACAGAGCCTACCTGTCCCTGACCTTGTTTTGCCATGTGATATACAATTGCTGCAGAAGTTACAGTCTTACCAGTACCAGGAGGACCTTGAATCAAACTGATAGGCTTCTGAAGAACACTCTTGACTGCAAAAACCTATGAACAAGGGAGATCAAAGACCTCTAAGAATAAGCCAATATAAAAGAACTATAAATAGGTTGCATAACACGGCAGTAAATTAAAGTAAAGAAGAACACCAGCATCCTTAAAGAAAACTTTTAGATGTTGTCATCTCACAGAAAATAATAAAAAAAGGTATTTATCCAGTTTTATTCAGGTTTTTTAACCCATTGCACTATTACAAGTTATGCATAATAATATCATTCTGATAAAGATAATGGTCAGAAACAGATGATTTAAGACAAATCTTCATTTTGTTTGGGAGATTTAGAAGAAAGCAAAAGGGTTTAGCCAATGAGTGCCCAAAAGACACTCGTAAAATAGTCAAAAGTGGAAGGTTTTAAATAAAAAGTGAAGCATTTAATACATTGGCAACTTAAAAAATATTTACTTTTCATTTAACACTTCTATTATTAATTCCTCAACAAATGACTTTGGGGCATTGCTTGCAAAAGCCATAGTGAGATCTGAGATTTCCACTTTTCCACCAAAAATTCTTCAACATTGACTTTTACAGTTCCCCTTATGGATTTTGGATGAAAAACTAAGTTAATATTTTACCTAAAATATTTCTAAGTTTCATGAAAATATTTTTAAATATAATTTTAATGTAATATTACAGTTATTTCCTTTTACTTAGCTTTCTATTTCTTTATCCCTTATCTGTCTTACATATCAAAACAAGGGGAAGGAAATTCATCCACAATCTCCTCCCTTTCTTGTTCCTTTGATTCCATCCATCACTTTACCTCTCAATTCTCAAGCATAGCATAAGCATAGTTTGTCAAAATTGTGCAATCCACAATTTAAATCGTGCGGTGACTCGATCTGATTCATAAACTAAGTGATTCAGAGATGCACTTGGAGTTGTAAATGGCCCTGAATGCCGATTCTGAATCACCAACATATGTCTGTGGTTGATGTAGGTAACTGATCAGAAATTCAGAATGTGAAGAGGCAGAGGATTAAATTATATAAAAAATATGAATCAAAGGGGTCCTCTCATTCTTCACATCTGATAGGAACCACAAAAACAGATACAGAAATGAAGTATACCAATGTATTAATGGAAAATGTGCAGAAACAGTGGGTATCCTGAGCAATATAGCAGCATAGAGCTGTCCTAACCCAAACCAAGCAAATGCCTGAATATCCCCTTTCCCTCACACCCACAAATATACCCTTCTGCTGTAACAATCATTCCCACACCCTCCTCACTATCAACATGGTGCAAATACACTCTCACACAGTCACACCTCAGCAAGTTAGTTATGAAAGTGGTCCACATGATTCACCCACAATCCCAACTCTGCCATTTCCTAAACTGCCCCTATACCTCTTTCGTTTGTACATTTTAATCCCATTAGAAAATCGGTCTCTAACAACATCAAACTTCAGTATGTTACCAGGGGGTTAAATCACAAATGCTCTGTTTTTCCGTTTGCAAGGCCAGTGGTCATGCCTTTGTTATATAGCATCTGTTCTTTTATTCTTCAAATACATTACTACTGGGTCATCTACATCACTAGCACTCTGTTTTTCTGTTCGTCAAATCTGTTATCAGTGGATCATCCTCTGTCACTTGTGCTCTATTCTGATGTTATCTTCGTTGCTTGTGTTCATTTTTGCTGTTTATCCAACTCATTATTGAATGGGTTGCCTTCTTCACATATCAGGCTGATTTTATTCTTGTTAAAAAAAAAAAAACTCATTCTTACTCACTCTGAATGGCTATCAAGCCAAAGAACAAGGAAAAGAAGGGTTTTACTTGTGAACATTGTGCACTACTGGTTATGACGAAACTCATTCTAGTGACTATTAAACCGAAGAACTAGGGGAAGAAGGGTTTTATTTGCGAACATTGTACTGGTCATGACAACAATGGATGTGAAGTAGAGTAGAGGAGAATTGAAGATACATAACTTAGTAAATTATTATTTTGAATTTTTTTTTCCATCCTAGTGACTCATGAGTTTATTTATAATAGTATAAGGTACAATTGAAGTTTAATATTTCCTAAGTGATGTGTGAAATTTAAGTATATATTTGAGATCTTTACGTATTTTCTTCATGTTTTAGTTGTTGAATCAAGCATGTTTAAGTTTTCATCAGTATGTTTCTGAATTGTACCATCGTTAAATTCACAATTAACAAATTTGACAGCTATGGCATAAAGCTTCGGGTGAAAGGAAGCAAATCATCTGCCATAAACCATTGACAGGAAAAATATGGATGCAAACAGACTAATATCAAGCATTTTAGCAAGAGTCATTCAACAGGAGTGAGGTATAGAAATAACAGCATACTTGAGAAGCATTGAGCTCTGGAAGCCCAGGTGCACCAAAGCGCCGAGGCAATGTATTACGCACCATCTGAACCTCAACTTCATGACCCAACAAGTGATGATAAATATACCTGTATATTACATGAAAAATTATAAAATTTACAATTCCATCAGGCAATCAATTTTTTTCTTAAAACAAGATCCCATAATTAGTTGAAACATGAACCTGCACAATGTTATACACATTACAGATAAGTCCCTTTACACTACTGTCAATATATGTGCTCCAGTAATTATTTCAACTTCACAATGATAGTCTAATAGGCAGTGAACACTCAATTGCATGCTGCAAAGGTTAATATACATAGTTTCACATGAACTGCAATTCCTAATCACACTCTTATTAACAGAAACTTATAGAACAACAGCTATGTTCTGCTGACATGAGTAGGTATGTTCAAAACAAATTACAACCTAGAGCACCACCATCTTCCATTCAGGTGGAATGACAAATGACATAAATGAGAGAGAATGATACAAGGATTACCCACTAAACCAACGTAACACAAGGAATACAAACTAACTCAAGCACACCTGACAGAGGATTATGGGTGCATTTGTTTGGACTCTGAGCTCCAAAATCACATTTTTCACCAAAAAAAAATTATTTTTCATATATTTAGATAATTTTTTATAAATGATCAGAATTTTAAAAAAATCAGTTTTCAGCTTCTTTATTTTTTTTGGTAGAAGTTAAAGATAGTAGCTTATAAAAAAAATCAATTTTCAATTTTTTCAGTTATGTATAAAATTTAAGTTTCATAATAACTTTTTTTAAAATCTGAACAAACACACCCTGACTTACCCACTGACACTTGTCTCATCAACAGCGAAGTTCTTCATAGCTCCCTGCATCCTATCAAAGCTTGTACTCTTCCAGACAAAATCAACACTGAAACCATGATTTACATCAACTGGAACCCCTACATGAAACAAGGGCAACAATCACTAGGCACAGCAAAAGAACTCATATGCACGTTGCAAGAATAGCAAATTAATGCTGAATATACCTGACTAGCACGAAGCTCAAGTGCAACCTCCTCTTGTGCAGTTAGCTTGATCTGCAAACAGGACATAAATGAAGCATCTTACACAGTACTGAATTGAATAATTGAAGGTAAGAAAACTAAGCAAAATTACCGAACAGCAAATATTTACAAAGCGTATCCATTATTCCGATACAACTAGAAGGAGTATGGCACACACTTAACAAGCGAACAATAACAAGGAGGGAAAAAGTAGAATATGTAGACCGTGGGTTTTTTTTTTCTCATACAAAAGAAAAGAGTCATAATGTATGGTAGCAGAGAAAACATGAGTATATTTCATTATTTGATAAAAGTTGTTTTTATTACATGTATCAACCACTTCTAGTATTTTTTTTTATTTTGTTGCTAAAATTAAACAGCTAAGGGTGTTGTTAGAAGTGGACAGAAGAAAAGTTTAGGCTTGCAAAATGTGGCGGGAGCCCTCTTTATCAGTACTTGAGATTAAATAACACCCATGCATACCACATGACCAACTGACTGCCATGCCGGATGTGCAGCATCACCAGAATAACGCAATCTTAATTCGTCACCAGGTACGAGCCGCAATTCATTATCTTCCTGTGACATGAAATGAAACACAGTAGTTTATCTTCCAATTGAAAGAGAATAAAAATAATAAACAATATAAATCCCAATACAAAATATGAAGCACATAAGAAGCCAAGATAATGAATGTAATGCAAAATCATAACAGAAAACCTTGCCCAGCAAGAAAATGATAAAGCACCTTTGGAAATACAAAGTATGCAATGCGCTTCTTATTAAGACCAATATCCCATCTTATTGTGATATTGTCCTTGCTTTGTGATTCTTTCATCATCTGTATCAACATAGCACATAAGATTGCTTAACACATTTCAGACCATGGTCAAAAAGAAAACAGCAATCAAATGTTTTCTACAGTTGGAGAACAGCCAACGGTACATATACCACAATGAATAAGCTGAATACTAAAACATATTTCATAGAGAAAGCCATTACCTTATCATAATCAGCTTCAAGCGTAATAAGTGGTCCAAATACATTTTGATACTGAGATGACAAGGGAAACAGAAAAAACCATATATTAAGACCCATGAAGGAAACATGAAAACAGAGGAGACCCTCCTCATATACAGACTCAAACTAGTAACAACAAACAAGTCATCCTGAACACACACCTGATATGCATCTTCGTATTTCAAAGCCACAGGCTGAGGTTCATCATCCACACCAGGCTTCTCAAGGTCTTCGAAAGAAGCATCGGGATTCGTTTTCCACAACTCTTCCACTTTATTTATTTGCTGTGCACTTATCTGGCGTGCCCTCAACTGCTCCTGTTCAGATGGGACCTGCAAAAGATAACATTGTAGCAAATATGGAAAAAGCACAAAATCAGAAATGAACCAAAAGAAAGGGAGGATATTAACCTTGACAAGCCACTGCAAGAAACATCTATCATCAATCAATGGGCACCATTGACTAAGGTCCCAATTCATGTCCTTCAATGCATTGACATTCAAGCAAGGCTCACGACAAAGAAGAACTACTACACTATCTGTGTTGGCAGAAATAAATCCAAGAAGGAAAACATTACGGCACCCGCAATTGTAGCATTCAAGTATTGTTTCCCCCAGAGGGCTATCTTTGTGTAGACAGACTTCCTTGTGTTTTGCTCGAACCTGCAGGAGAACAATATAAGTGGCAAGGTAGAGCAACATTTGCTTAACAAAGAACAATATAACTTCATCCTGCCAAAAATGGGCCAATTTATTTTCTTTCAACCACGAAGCTAAAATCACCAAAAACCAGTTACAAGAGAAAAAGGAGAGCATGATTTTATTATTTATCCAAAACAAAACAAAAATTGCAGGAGCAAAGGTATATGGCATACACAAATATTCATAGATAGATTATTCCTTTCTTCCTTCACTTTTGCCTTTTTTTTTTTTCCATTTTGCAAGTTCAAAAATACAGTATTCAACAGAACGTAACTACCATATAGATATATGCAAAATTGAAAAAAGAAAAAAGTACCAATCCAGAAACTCAGGAGCATAGGTGTCAGAATGGTACCATGCTCATACTAGTGCATCAGATATCAATGCCTGGCAATAAACAGAAAGCCTCAGAATCACAGCTTGAATTGTTAAATAGGAATTTTTTTTTTTTTGGGTACAGAAATAGGAGCTACTCAATTTTCCTGGGTAATTCACGTAATTCAGGAAA
This sequence comes from Dalbergia oliveri, assembly GCA_030441495.1. Taxonomy (NCBI): domain Eukaryota; kingdom Viridiplantae; phylum Streptophyta; class Magnoliopsida; order Fabales; family Fabaceae; genus Dalbergia; species Dalbergia oliveri. Next base: position 37,657,340 of record JAMLFY010000001.1, on the reverse strand, counting down.
TTCAGAAAATGCCTGTTCCTGCAGTCAATTGGCTCTAGACCACACCAGACTCAATTCGGATCTGTATGGAGCCAACGGAAAATAGTACAAGAAATTATACTTTTTTTAACTGAATTCATTTCTCCCATTAAAATCCTAAGGGTTCTCAGAGCTAGAATAAAAAATGCTACTATTAAATACAGCCTCGTTTTGGTCAAAGGCTCAAAGCAAGAAAAATACTCAGTACGAATACCAACTGGCCAGCTGCATCTCCTATTAGATATAATCTATAGAAATTTATTTCATCGTCTTAGGACGTAATTACCTATGAATCTATGGTTTGCATAAGACTTTACAACAGGTCTCAAGTGATCAGTATTCAGTGTAATATTAAATGCTGTATGCAACATTAAGCCAAGCCAAATCCTTACATCAGTTAGAAAGTAAACTGAAAGCGAATTCTAAAAGACTATCTTAAATGGCCTCAGACACTAGCACCAAAGTTCATCAGTAAAACAAGCATTATATGTTTTCCTCTACTTTTCAGGGGCGGAAGGACTCAAGCAAAAAGCAGGCTTCTGTTGGATCAACTACAAAATGCAGTGATGTAAATAAACTGATATCGGGATTTTTCATCAAACTCATCCAGTGTTGCTAACATATCACTGTTGTAAATTGATCAACAACAAACAAGCACTTGTTTCTTTTCATATATGAGGGCTGGGTAAGGAATACATTTTGTCATGCTCAGGCTATGGACCCAGAGGTAGGATCTGTGAAAACCTCACATGTGGTACATGACCATCAGCCAACCCCGCAACAGTACTTACTTTATTCTTATTCATGGCTACAACCATATCAAAGTAAATTCGTATACAGAATAACATAATGAATCATAAGCTGCCTCCACAAACAAGCGTGCTGGCTATTATTTAACATTTCACCTAGGTTGGTCACTGGCATTAAAGATACAAATCATAAAACAACTGTCTTCAGGACAATCCACAAATATCTACAATTCTCGCTTTTCAGCCCTAGCTTCAACTTCAATGCAAGTATAAATGGAACTGCTAAAACGTCTATTCCAACGTAATATATAATTAAACTGACCCTCATGAAGGCAATAAATAAATAAGTAAACAAATAATACAAGCAGAAAAAACAATGATAACAATGCTTCAAGCCACATCATTGCTTACAGGAAGCAATCAAAACTAGAAAATTTCTTAACACCATCCCCACTCCACCTAATTTGACTGAGACAACCAGCAAATTTGGTAATAAGATTATTTTCGAAAATAATCATTGTTTTTATTCAAAAAATCTGTTTCAGGAAGCTATTAACTACACAAGTTACTTCCAAGTTCCAACACAAAATAAGCTAATCCAAGTCCTAACACTCACAACAACTAGCATTATAGCTAAATATCCAGTATCCAACATAAATCCTCATTTCCTAAACACCCATGACAAGCAAAATGCCGCAATTAATTATTATTATTTTTAAATAAAAAGTAAAACTACACTTTAATCGCCAGAGATTTGTGTTTTAACACTGTTTAGTCCTCCAAAAAGATCAATTGCATGCACATTAGTCCCCCAAATATTTGAATTATAACACTTTGGCCCACAAAAAGATCAATTATAACACCAAATCTTTAGAGGACTAAAGTGAATGCAATTGATCGTTTGAGAAAGGAATTGTAATAATGAAAATCTTTGGAGGAGTGTGTACTCACAAGGTGATTGACGATATGCGAGCCCGACGTGTTCCCTCTGGAATTGCAGAACCATTTGCGACAAGAAGGCACATTGCACCTCACAACGCACGCAGGGTTCGAAACCCTACAGTACCTACAACCATGCTCCGTCCTGAAATCCCCTTTCCCATACTCCAAATTCTCATCGTCACCTGTCTCCTCGAAATTCAAACCGCCCATCCCGCCCGCCAGCGCCTCCACCGCCGCCAGGCCGTCGGACGCGCGGTGTTTTGCGGCGGAGCCTGAAAAGGGCGAGGCATTGTCGGACAGGCGATCGGAGCCGCTGGCAGCGGCACCGCCGGAGTGCTCGGCGCGGTAATCGGAGGGCGTGGGCCACGACGACGGCGAGCGAAGGGGCTCACGGAAGGCGTCGGGGTAATCGAAATCGTCGCCCTGAGTGTTGAATTCGAGGAAGTTGTAGGCGTCGTCGTTGGTGGCGGTGTCGCGCTGTGAGGCGGCGTCGAAGAGGTTGTTGTTGTTGGTGGTGTGCTGAGAGTTCATGGCTATTGAAGGGTTAGGGTTTTGAGGTGGTGGAATGGGGAGGGTGGAAGTGGAAGATGAAGACTGGGGTTAGGGTTTGGGTTGCGGGGGAGGGAGAGGGAGGAGAGAGAGTGTGAGACTGAGACATGAGCGCGCGAATGTGCATGGACGTTGTGTCGACTTTGGAACCAGCCAGCGTCGTCATTTTACGCACGCAATGCTGACGTAAAATAGTCACGCGCTTGTCACGTTCCTCGCTAGTAACATGGGTATTGTCGAGAGAAAGGTGTGTTTGGTCTGCCATATTATCTATGATAAGATAATAATTTACACTATATTCTTTAATAACCAGCTCATAACTAATTTCTATAAATTGACCGGTCATATCATATTAACTAATAACTAATAATTAAATTTTAGTTGTTACTTAGGTCATTTTTATTATTTTAGTTGTTATTCCTACAATATCTCAAAGTATGTACTAATCTATTTGTATAACTTAGTTGCTAACTACTCTTCATCAACTAGCTATACCTTATCATGCTAAACATTAGTATTTCCTATTTCAATTGGACACTGGACTAGTTGTCTTACTAAGTTCTAATATTAGGCTAATTTCTATATATATAATTAAAATTTTACACAATATTATCTCTGTTCTTACTATTTTGATTGCTATGTGTATAGTAATTATCAAATAGTTATAATTGTTTTATTTTCTTAACTGTTTCCAGTAACTAGTTGGGTCATATTATGCTAACTAGATAATGATAATAATTTCTAATATTCATATAAGTTATTCTATGATGTCTTGTATGTTATTCATTTATGATGATTAACTAATACTTCTAGTCGTGAAATCATAATAACTGTCAATCTATTTCCTGATAAGGAAAATCATAACATGCTAAACAAATCACATATTGCTAAAATATGGTGTAACTTGAATTGGTGGCACCTTCCAACATACATGCAATAAACAATGGTCCTATAAATTTTCCAAAATATAATTTTCATGGTAAAGGTGGTAATAATCATTTTGTAAAATTTTTTTAATAGCCAAAATATAGCCATGAGCAACTACCACTCATTTGGAAGGATGAAACGTCAAGGAACAACTCCAATTAGGCTCGCTAAGGGATGGCACCAATATCCGTCATAACAACCATAAACTCATCAATAATCTATGGGTGCCTCTAGATTATCGTAAACCAAACTCTAACAACATTGGAGGCACTCCTATTTGATAATAATGAGAGAACAATAACAACTCATATCCTAGAACATAATTTATTAACCATTCCTGAAAATAAATAATAATTTATTAAATATATCTTATAGAGCATTATGTGTATAAATTTCTTTTGAAAATAAGTTAATAGATAAATAATTAAATAAATAAACAAAATATAAATGTAGTTTAAAATATGGGTTATAGTTTTAGTCCATTATCAACTTAAAAAATATATTATAATAGCTTTTTATATAATTATTAATAGTTACATGTGGTCAATGAAATTTTTGTTAATTATAATATTTTTATGGTAACGGAATTATAATAGTTTGTTATCATTAATTAATACTATAATAATTATACATATAAAATTTTAATGATATAATAATACATTCAATTATCATTTTGTTTATATTATTTGTTATTATTTTCATGTTAAATAATTTTGATTGAGATATTTTGTAAAGTATTTTTATTAGGCTAATGGAAGAGGAATATGAAGGATTGATTGGAAAAAATTAATTAATAATTATAAGATAAAAGTAAAGGGCTAATTATCCTAAGATTATTAATTTCTATCATGCATGCATCATATGTGGATCCTACTAAATAATCTAAGAATGGTTAAATCCTCACATTTACACTTTACCAACCTTCTCATTCTAGAGGAGTTATATCCTGATTTCTATAATATTAAAGCATTTTACACCCTTATTATTTGGCCCAATATAAAAAAGCGATTATGTAGCTCTTATTCTTGTTCATTTAAAGCAAATATATTATGTTAATTTTAATGTACATAAAAACTATGTCAAATGATTTTAGATTAATTTGAAATGTGATATACATGATTTATAAGATGGGAGTTTCTAATCGAAGTGTGTTTGTAAAAGATTATACCAATAAAAAATTACTTAATTGGTAAAATTTGCTTAAAATTACATCGACATACCTTGATCCTAACATGTATTATGTATTTGTTTTGCACAAAATAATTTGGTTAGTTGACGAACAAATGCAAGACGTGTGATAGAATGTTCCCAAATTTGCAAAAGACTTAAACTAGTGCAAACCACCACCAATTCCCAACGATCAAATGATTTCGTAGAGAAAGAGACTTTGTTTCTCTACTATGGGCACTCAAACTACTTTGGAAAGCGTTTTCATATGATACAAAGAGATTTCCTAATGAAATTGTGAAAGGCTACAAAGTAAACATGTAGAAAAGATAAAGTGCAGGAAAATAAAGATAACATAAATGGAAATGTCATTTATTTATTGTGTGTTTGATGTCTTGTTTTTAATTAAGTACATGACTATTTATGGACACAACGAAATAGTTATTCAACTAACTACACTAACAACATTCCTAAACATGGACCTAAAATTTAGCACTAAACATGACTATCTTGGTTAATTTGGCAACGCAAGCCAATCTCGTAAACACCTTGGCTAATATAGCCTCCAACTACTTTTTCGCTATATGCCCTATTTTGTAAGGAGCATTCTCTACTCTTGTAACATTCTAGAACCATTATCCAAACATTTCCTTCATTATTTGAATCAAAATTGTTTTCCTCAATCGCCCTTATTTTCTAGGAAAAGGTTGGATACTTGATCAAAACTCTTTTACTCACATTCTGATGCATGTTCTCTTTCAACCAAAGTCTAACCCTGGTCATGAATAGCCAGTTGTCATTGGGCCAAAGCCTAGTGTGGAACCCATTCCATAACCGATGGTTAACATCTCTACATAACTAATTGTTCTTAATTGACTATATTTAGGCAACATTAACTATTGCAACTATCAAGCTTTAAAGACACCATATATGACTAGATAAACATCCTCAAGGTCTTAGAAATGAACTTAATTAGTATTTGGCTAACTATTAAATAGTAAAGATAGAAAAATGGTAAGAATAGTATCAAAACGACCTTTTTTCAAAGTTGAAACAACCACAACTAGGTAAACCCGTTGTCTAGTCAAAGCTCTTGTCTTGAATTTTTCGTTGATATGCATTAATAGTCATTTTGACATACACAACTCAGCTCTACAAGTGGTGGAGCTTCACCAAAATTTTTGGAGGGGCCAACAAGAGTTGAAGATGATAGCAATTACAAAAGCATTTTTAAGTTTTTATACCACATATTAAATGATTAAATCTTAGCTTTGTACATAAATAATTAAGTTAAAAGTTACTAAAAAGTCTTATAGTCATTTCAAAAAGTCACATAAATTTATATTTTTTTTATCAAAGTTTTTTGGAATGATTGTCGATAAATGTTATAAAATAAAATCCACCACCAAAGGTCTTAGTCCTCAGGGTCACAAAGAACTGAATGCACCAACTCGAGCAACTATGATTTCTGGAAGGAGGATGACTCTTAAGGAGACTCGATTCTATTTCAAGCCAAGTAGTGAGCACATTTTTCTAATTTAGTACATGTCAAACCTGTAAATAAATTCTTGTTGGCCAAAGAGTTCAGTCCCTTTTCACCTATGTGACAAAGTCTCTTATGCCATAAATCTTACGAGTTGTCACAATCAATAACATTTATAGCATCAATAAAAATAGAAACTTTTATCCAATATAAATGAGAAACCTTCTTACCACGTGCCACAATCAAAGAACCTTTAGTGAGCTTCCATTGACTGCCACCAAAGGTACTAGCATAACCTTCCTCATCAAGAACTCCAGAAGAAATCATATTCAAACGAATGTTGGTGCATGCCTACATTATTCAAAATTACTTTTGTGCCAATGCTGGCTTCCAAACAAACTATACCAATACTAACCACCCTTGATTTATCTTGATTACCAATCTGAGTACACAAAATCACCTGGAGTGTAAGATGAAAATAATTCTTTTCTTGATGTCACATGATAACTGGCACTACTATCAACCCAACTAGAATTATCACAGGCAACATTGATCAAATTCTGATCACAAACAATCACAAGATCATCCGCAGTAGTGGTGGCAACATGATCATCATTCTCATCATTCTTTTCCTTTTTATTGCCTTTATTATCATTCTTCAACTTAAAACAATAATACTTCCAAAGATGGCATTTTTTACCAGTAAGTGCACTCATAATTTATATTCTTGGACTTTGATCTACTTCTACGCTTGCTTTTACTTCTCTAACCATTTCCCTAATCCTTGTGTTTACTCCTCCCCGTTTTTAATAACCAAAACCCCTGATCAAGAGGATGCCTGGAGTTTGCCTTCTAACTTCTTCATTTAAAACAACAGTTTTAACAACATCCATGGTCACAACACCCAGGAGCAGAACTAGCCAAAGTGACACGAAGATTTTTCCAAGAATCAGGTAGAGTATTGAGCAACCAAAATCCCAAAATTTCATCTTTAAATTTAGCACCCATGCCAGTTGATCAAACAAACCTTGGAATTCACTCAAGTGATTAGAAATAGAAGTACCTTCTTTATACTCAAACTCATCACTTGCTTTAGCAAAATTAATTTGTTGTTAGATTTGAGACATATAAAGTTTCAAGATTCTCCCATAAAGTCCTGGCATGTGAATCATTAACAATATGATTCAAAACATTATCATCTACCCATTATGGATATAGCCACAAACTATCTCATGCTCAAAAGCTCATTCTTCTTCAGATTTATTCTCCAATTTCTTAGTAGTAAATACCGGAAAATGTAGCTTTTTCACAAAGAGCATATCTTTCATCTTGCCTTTTCATCTATGGTAATTAGTGCCATTAAGACAAATAACTCTACTGTAACTAGGCTTCATCGTTCAATAAAGCAAAATTCTTAGGCCAAAATAAGCAAGTTCTGATGCTAGTGTTATGAAATGTAACTGATATGTAGTGGAATAAAATCTTTTCTAAAAGAACTTGCAAGAAGCTTAATATATGACAAGCCAAAAATATATGGCAAACAAATAATATTTCCAGAGTATGAAAAATAAATAGGCAAATATAAAGAGAGCACACAAGAAATTTTAATGTGGAAAACCCCTAATAAGAGGAGAAAAAAAACCATAGTACCAAGTCCAAAAAAATTCCACTATAAAAAATATCAAAGAGTATAGTCAAAGAGTTATGTAAAAAAGAACTCAAAAATAGATGTCCCACTCACAACGAAAATGGTGGAAATAATATGCAAATAGGTACAAACTATCATGCCAAAATGGAGAGAAATGCTAACTCTTTTTATAGAGATTTTGAGACAAAATTTTTCAACATGTTATTTAATGCTATTCGTGCTTCATGCTTCTTCCTACATGATTTGAAAATTTTTTCCTTCTCCAATTAATGAAGCCTCCTACAGAAAAACATTTAGACTTTCTTGTCCATAGGCTTTGAAAAAACACCTTTTTATATGTGAATGAAATTGTATATAATGAAATTCATATAATTTCTTTCTACTGTAAAGCTATTTTGGTAGCTCTACATAAATGAAATTAATTAAGGGTGGGGGTTTGTTATAAATTTTTATGAAAAGATAAAAGGTTATTCATTTCAACTTTTGTTCGAAAGTTAAAAATATAAGAGAAATTAATTTGATATATCAATGGCTTGGGATGATCAACCCTAATTTTTGACTCTTTAGTCTATTTGTTCACACTCGAGCTAGAGACTTGGATGATTGTGGATCAATTGGTATGGGTCGACCTCCTAAACCTTAGGCTCTCGTCAACTCAATTCCTCAATCCTCCTTGACCATCTTAAGCTCAAGTCACATAGCTCAATATCAATATGTGGATTGATTTCCCTATTGATCACGTTTATCATGACCCATGCCCCCATCAGCCCCACCTGACCCATCAATTCCACAATATGTGCCTAATCACAATCTTCCCTCATTAAAACTCTTTTGCATATATTACCCCTTGACAAAGGGAATGGGTAACTTCATTTCTAGTTTAAACACTAGGAGCCCCTATCTATAGCAAGACAACAGCACACTCTAAGTTGTAGTTTCATGGACGTGCATTTTGTACATTTAATTTCTTCTTTGGTTTGATAGATAAAGTTAAACCACCAAATTTTTTTGTTCAATAAGATTCTGGATTCAATTATTTGAAGGGAAAGAAATCAAAGAATTAGTGTTGAATTTTTTTTTTAAATTTTAAGTTGACCTAACATAAATTAGACTAGTTAGAATTGAATAAATTTTAAATGAATTATTAATTTGTACTCAAAGTGTCAAGGTTCTATTATCATTTTAGGAATGAAGTAGTTTTAAAATCCATTATTAGCATCTACCCTTTAAATAAGTCTAAGTCATTAAAGGATTAGTCATTGCTCCTAATGATGGATATCTTAAGAAACCAAATTTTTTATGCTCAAATTAAAGTTTATTGAAATTAAATGAGTAGTTACAAAATGTTAATTCTATACGGTCTGAACGTAGATATCTAAATTGACTTTTGGTGATTATAACTTAAATAAATGTAGATTTTAATTCTTTAAGTGTAAATGTAGTTAATATATCAATTTAGTAATTATATAACTAAAATTTTATAAAATTTACATTTATTTTCATTGTTTAAATTTTTATGTATATTAATAATGAAACTAGAGTAATTATGACATGAAACATATCTCATAATTAAGAGTACTACTTTTTTTTTGTTACTTCAAAAGTTAGATTCATCTAATAAGGTTTGAATCTTAGACTTTATGCATACTACTTAAACTTTTCATCACTTCTATGTCAATTCTTGTTTATATATTAAAAATGAATATTAATAGTAAAAATTATATAAAAAAAAACACAAAATATTTTGTAGTACTAAAGCTTTATTTCTTTTTCTTTATAGGCATCCATAAAAATTATTTTTAATGTAGGAAGACATTGCTTCAGAATAAATACATTAGATTTAAATTCTCTAAAGTAATAAAATATATAATTGTAAGATAAAAAATTTGAGAAATTATTTATTTTTAGTCACTAAAATATAGTATTTGTAGAGTGTTGAACAGTTAAAAGAGTCATGCTAAAACTTCTGTCAAATACAATTAGCATAGAGGTGATAAATTATTGGATTAAGTGCTTACTGTTAGACAAAAAATTATATCAATTAGCAAGTGTCAAACTTTATTTTCTTAAAATTTTCTAAACCACATATAGCTTGAAGGCTTGCATCCATTACACATGGTTGGTTGTTAAGCACATTTGATCCTAAGGGCTGTTGGACAAATTAAGCCAACACAAACATTTAGGTAGTGTTTAATTTGTTTACTGCCTGAACAGAAATATACCAATTGGAGACGAAGGATGTTTGGTGGTGGAGAGATCCAGTGACAGAAATTTTTTTTCTCAGATAAAAATTTTTTCTGCCTCTCCAAAAAAACTTAACAAGATATAGAGACAGTAAATTTAATATTTTCCAATAATACTCCTTGTATAGCAACCTCTAGCGACGGTAGCTGCCTGCCGTAGGCCAATGCCCGTCAACAAAGTCAACGCCCGTAGCAACTATCAACGCCTATCAATGGCGGCGTGGTCAATGATCGGTCAATAGCCTTAGGGGGTACATATGTTTTTTTATCATGTATTTGTTATATGTTCCGTGTTGCCAAATAAATACGAGACAGCCATGCCTTGTACTTCACAACCAAGCATTACAGAGATAGGATTTTTTATATTCCTGCTCACCCTCATCTTTGGATTTTTTCTATAGTAAACAAATGTTACCTTAATGGTTGGACAAAAATTATGAGTAGCTAAAAAATTAAAAGATTTTTAAATAATATTTTCACGCATAATTTGGGTAACAAAATTTTGATATACTTTTTTCTTGTGAGAAAATTTTTGATAAGGATGGCGAGCAGCTGATGCTCACAAGGTAAAAAAGAAAGAAAGAAAGAAAGAAAGAAAGAGAGACAAAAGGGGATTAAGCAGTGGGCCAACAAAACAGGGTTTGAGTACCCTTGCAATTTCATGGGTACAGAAGCAATCACAAAAAAAAAAAAAATTACTGCTCAAATTTAAATAATAATTTTACCACTCAAATATAAGAGAGATAATATATAATATTTATGTTATGTAGTTCAAAGCTTAAAAAAATAAAATAAAATCTATGTTGCAAATGATATTCTAGAAGAGTGAAGACAAAAACCACAAGTCTTAGCATAGTAGGCAAGTAGTCTTCTTGAAAATTTAGTTAGGGATTTAATTCTTTCGGTATATATGGTATATATGAAGAAGCCTTGTAGAAGACATACTCATGTTTGTCAACTATGTTTCAAGAATTACTAACCATTATGAATAATATTGGTTTATTAAAAAAAGGAACAGTGAAGACACAAAATAGGATTATAATAAATTCGTTAGAGATAAATAAAGTATATCCATATAAAGTGGATAAAAAACTTATCCTTAAAAAGGTCCTAGCCTTTTGGCCGCGCATGTCAAGTGCATGTGATGCGTTATGGGTAACTTATACAATTCGTAGGTCCAAAACATCCTTCTGCTTGAACCATCAACATCTGAGTAAGACAGAACAAAGAGCAAATAAGACGTTAAAAGGATCGCTGCCTTCCGACTTTCGAGTATCACAAACGTCAGCTCCGAAAATGGACAAAGTTTCTGTCCCATTTTTAAAAGTTTAATTTAATTTTTATATGTTGCCAGTGTCAAATAATTTACATAAACATCTATTCATCATTGTCACGTACATAACTATGTTAAAAGTTTTATAGATAAGTGTATATCAAGTTTTTTCTTCTTCTTCCATTTTCAAGCTATAATTTCAATTTCCATAGCGAGTTTGTCACGCGAATTTTATAAGCAAAAAGATTAACCCCACCACCCAAAAAAAAATCCTTACATTTTAAAAAACGATATTGTTGTTTTTCCTGACCAAATATTCCTTCGCACACATTTTCATCATATACTCTTTTGAGGTGACAACATGAGCGTGATATTGACTTTAATTAGTTAGATGCTTTAGTTTGTGTTGGAATGAATACTTTATGTGCATGACATGTTTGAGAAAGAACCAACAGTAGTGATGATCAGTAACAACCTGCATATGGCTGCATCGATTTAGAAAGCAAAGCCATATATGTAAGCTATTTATTTTCTTGCTCCTTCTATTTGATTTTTCTTTCTTTCTACCTTACTGTGATGTCAGAAACTGTGAAAGCCACATCCCAATTCTGTTCGTGGTTGTTACTATATGCCATCCACTCGTTTGCTTAAAGAGCTCACATGTATGCATGCGTTACGTGACAAAACTTCGAGTGGTTTCTAGCTAGCATTATGACGTACATAGATAAGATTACCAAAAACAACCAAATCACTACAGAAACGCTAGCACAATGCAACAGAATTTTGCTTTCTTTAAGGTTCTGCCAGATAGCAAGTTTTCCAATTCATTTATTTTATTTCCAATTCATTAATTAATAACACGTATAGCATCAGATTCCTCCACCAAAAATCCAAATCAGTACTCCTCATATATATAAATACATAATGTATCAACAAAATCACATTACAAGTTCTAAATATTTATATCATTTCTCTCACAAATAAAATAAGTCCCCAGAATAATAAGGAAGAAAAGGCAAGAATATGAAGTTCATGTTCTTCACCTCGTCATGCCTAGTGATGATCATTTCCCTTCTTTCTTTCTCAATGCTCAAATGGCTCCAAAAACCTTATCTCTCAATCTTGCAAGAAGGCCTCGGACCATGATCCAAATTTGAGCTATGATTTCTGTGTTGAGTCCCTTGAGGCCAACTCCTCCAAGAACCGACCACCCAAAAGCCTTGAAGATCTTGTGGGCATGTCAATTCTTCTAACAAAGTCCAATGGGACCAACATCATTTCCAACATCACCAAGCTCTTGAAAGACCGAGAATTTGATCAGTATGTTAAGGCTTGCCTTCAAGATTGCTTTGATCTACAAGGATTCCCTCTCAGATTTGGAAGATGCTGTGGCTGCTTTCAAGTCCAAGGATTTGGACACAGCTTGCATAAACTTGAGTGCTGCCATGGATGCCTCGGTTACATGTGAAGATCAATTCAAGGATAAGAAAGGTGTGACTTCTCCTTTAACAAAGGAGAACCAAGTTTACTTCCAACTCAATGTTATATCCTTGGCTTTCACCCAAATGTGTCATCAACATTTCTGAGGAACAGAGCACATATAGTGTCAATAATTGTGAGTCATATGATTAATTTTATGGCAAATTACATTGATTTTTTATTTGATGAAATTCAATCAATCTTCTCTCTATTTGGAAAATTTGCTTATTAGGAGATGTCAGTTTGTAAATTATACACTAATGTCCCATGAGTTTATTAAATTATTACACCAACCTCATCTCTATTGCACAATAAATTTATTGTGAAATTAAATAATACATTCAAGTAAGACGTGTTACCTAGAAGGAAGTCATGGTGAATTTAATTAAATCTCAAAAGAAGTTAGTGTAATTTACTTTTAATTTTATTAGCTTAATTTCTAATGGCCTATATTGTTATACATATATGAACACACATACTATGTGTGGGTAAATTAATTTCCTATTTATATTGTATTGACATTGAAATTGTAAATTGTTATTAAGGCCGTTTATATCGCATGATACTTGAATGTTGTGAATTTTAATTTCCTCCCATCATCCACACCCAGAGGTTTATTTATTCTTTTTAGCTTTTCTAAGCTTTTTTTGGTTGATGGTCTACCGTGTTGATCACAACCTAGGGTTGTCGATTCCTTTCATTAATAGGTGCTTTCCAGGATACCTTGAATGGTGCAGCAATGAGATGATCAAATGAGTGAATGACATGTAGCACTTTTTATTAAAGCATAAAAACTGACTTGGAGGTCAGATACTCGTTAAATGAGTCAAAGTCTAGTAATGAATTTTGCAGTTGAAATGAAAAAGTAAATATAAACAAAAAGAAAAATTAGAGAAGCCGTTGCAACATTATCACCGTCGCTCTGCATCTAGCCGTCAAGACTCCACGGCCAGCGTCAACGTTCCACCATGAAGCATGGGGCCACCCTTGCACCGTTGACCACCCAAGCTGCACCTTTGTCACTTCGCTGAGCTTTTATTTGCCTTCAAGGACCCTTCCCCCGTTTGTCAAATTCGCTTGCAATCTAGAGATTTTTGGGAAAAAATGGTTGCTGTTATTTGGTTGTTGTCATTTTGTTTTATTTTGATTTTTTATATTCGGGGAAATTTTGATTATTGTCCACGGTTTTGTTTACTTTCAATGACATTTAATAAATGTGGTTCAAAAAAGGCTAATTAATTGCCATCAAGCTGCATCCACGTGTTTAACCTTTAGTCATCACCTCATTGCTGCACCATTCTTATGAAAAGCACAAGGCATCTAGAAGGCATCTTATTAATGTTATCTTTTTTGTTTTTTCGGATGATGGCACATAGAATACTGAGAGGCCAGTAGACAATCCAGCTTGAATTGACAAAGTGGACGTTGAGTGCACTATAGAATCAGTTCCATCTCCAGCTCCACCATGCATGCATCCACTTGACACCATTCTCCGCTGGCATGTGGCATCTCATTTCTCGTTTTGCGCCATACCAAAATGTATATATCATGGCATTAACATCGTATCAGTGATCTGTTGTTAGGTGTTCTAAGCAACTAAAAGTTGCTGCTTTTTTCAACACTCAATTAATATCTCATTTTTACGAATTATTATTACCGTATGACATCAATTTTGATACATTATCAACATAAACGAGATTTATATTATCATCCTTTCACATATTAATTTGCAATGGTAAAACTTTTAAGATAGTAGATGATAGAATCAAATATTTCTATTAAGATGATAATAATATATGATTGAATATTTATATAAAACTTTTTACATTTATGATAGTCACTACTAGAAACTGTTGTTACCTGGATTTTATCAATGGATTTTTTGGGTTATCAAAGGAAAATTTTATTATTGATGGAATTACCAATGGATTTTGTCAATTGAAAATAACGTGGTTGAAAAGTATTACCAACGGATTTATGAACGGATTTTAGAAAAATGCTCCATCGGTAATTAGCTAATAAATTTGTTAGCAAATTCACCAAGTGATTTATTATTTTCAGATTTTTTCAATTTAGAAACTGATTTTTTCATTAGTGATTTTTTAATTTAATTTTTTAATTTTATCTATAGAAAAATTCATTGATAATTTTAAATTTTTTATTTTTATTTTTAATTTTATCGATAAAAAATCCCTCGATAATTAATTTTTTTAATAAATATACAACAATTTTTATATTACCTGATTATTTAAGAGTTAATTTTTTATTTAACACTAATTATAAATATATTTAATAATAAAAAGTTATAAAAATACTCTTAATAATTGTATTGAAGTGGCCAAAACAAATCATTGTACTGCAATTTATAATATAAAATTACTTTTATTCAAAGAGGACAGGATAATCAGCCCTTTTAAAAGTAACTCCAAACTCTCAGTATATTTTAATCGTTCTTTCTAGTGGCCTCACAACTTTCCCATAGTTTCAAATATACCACCAGGAGCAATCCAAGCACGTATGAACATAATAATAATCCAGCACAAAAGAGGAGGGGAGCAGAGAAAGAACCGCACATATATATTACTCAACATCAGTCTTCACTTCAGCAACATAATTATTTAGTGGGTATTTCTCAGGTGCCCCCATCAGGCCATGCCTATGGTGTCTATGTCATTGTAGTAATTAATTAGTGATACAATAATAGAAACACAGAAACACTAAAAACATAAATTTATTTAGTAGTAGAGACACGAAATGAGAAATTTTTTTGTCTCTGTACATGAAAACACAAAATTTTTGCAACTCCAAAAAGTGAAAATAGGAATATAGAGAAAATAAATTTAATATTATTTTTCAATAATATCCATATACATATTTGTTATTTTACATGCCCTCACAAAAGGTGTAGATGGTCCGACAATTGCCGGTGGTCAACGCTAGTCATTCCCTGGTCAATGCCGCCCTGGTCAACCCTCAATGCCTTGCGCCATAGACTATAGCCATTGACTACCATAGGCACCATAGTGTTACCCTTATTTAGCCATCACTCTATGAACCTCGTTCATAAATCAAGTACAATACATATAATTATTTACAGATCCTATATATCTTAAGTAGCCATAATATCCATACAAGTGACTTAACTCAGCTAGAATTGAGGGGCACCAATTTGAGTGAAATGCTATTGATTTTTGGAGGGACCCGGGTGCAGCCATGGCCACAATCCCGCAACCAAGGGTAAAGAAGAGGGAGGTGGGATGAGAATGAAATGGGTTTGGTTTGGGAGAAACAGAAAGGTGTGAAAAACTTCGGCGGCAGTGGGTGTTCTTCCTCCAGCAACTCACTTTCAATGTGAACGACGAGGAGAGAGAGAGAGAGAGAGAGAGAGAACAGAGAGGATTTTTATCTTATGCGGAAAATGAGGGATACAAGTGCGCCCTCTTTTTTTTATGAAGTTTCCGACGGAATTTTAAATCATCGGTGGAAAAATTCTGCCAATAACACATGCAAAACGCATGTTTCATTTAACCAATGTACCAAAGGGATTTTTCCAATTTTTCGATGGAAAATCCACGGGCAACACATGTAACATCCACAAATTCATAATTAGAAAGATTAATTAATCATAATTAATGATTAAATATAAATTTAGACAAGTGTCATGAAATATAACGAATAATATTAGAATAATTAAGTGTGTCTAGAGAAATATGCAAATAATTACAAAAATGCCATTACTTAGTAGAAATTATAAAAATACCCTTACTATGTGAAGGAAATTACAAAACTACCATTGTCTTATAGTAAATAACAAAGATATTCTTATTTTATAAAAAGAATTATAAGAATGCCATTAATATTGTCAAATTACTATAATGCCCCTGTCTTGAATTAAGAAATTTTCAGAATGCCACTAATTTAATAATTATAAATTTAGACCAACATGTTTGCATAAAATATGAAACATTTTCTTTTCCTTAAATTTAGGCTAATATTTTTTCATAAAACATGGAACATGGAACCTTTTCTTTTCCCTAAATTAGGCAAATATTCTTGCATAAAACATAGACCCTTTCCTTTTCCCCAAATTTAGGCATAAAACATTCTAATCATGAAATCTTTTCCTATTCCTAAAATTAGGGAAACATGCTTGCATAAATCATGTTGTAAGCATTAGGTGTTTTCCTTCTTATTCTTTTCTTGATCTTTCCACTATAAATAGTCTTCAAACTCTCTTCCATTCATTCCATTTTCCAAACCACAAAGAGACCTCACCATGTTTTGTAAGAGCTACATCTTTTAACTCTTGTAAAATATTAGCACAAACACTAAGCCTTCTAAGCCTTTGTCAAGGAAGCCTTCTTGTTTTGTCCTTCTTGAGTTCATGGGATCTCTTGGAATATAAGGACTCATTTTTAATCCTCTACACAAGAGGTAAGAGTTTCTTCTTTATTTGTTCAAGCATTTTTAGTTTCTAACATTGTCCATGGTTAAAATGCCTCATGTTTGTTTATTGACAAAAGATTTGAATGATTATTTGTGAAATATATTTTTGAGAATACAACATACTCTTTTATTTTTCTGAGTGCTGTTATAATGTCTTCATACTTAAATATGGCTTAAGAATATGGTATGTAAAACTTGATTTGATAAGGTGACTCAATGCATGAAAATAGTATATGCTGGATTTTCTAGCTTTTTTCTAGCAAAATGTATTATGTAAAGTAGAGTTCAAAATATATGAAGTATCTCAGGATCAAACTATTTTTACCATAAACTAGACACATTCTAAAATACTCTCTGAAAAAAATCACCTAAAAAGGAGTTTTCTAGCCCAAGATATGAATTTTCAAAGTTGAGCCTAAGACTAAAAATTTGAATCCGACCTTTCAATAGTAAAATAGCTATAACTTATTCTAGAAAAATGTAAACATCTTGATTTCAACTCTGTTGGAAAGCTAATACACAGAGGAACACATCTATGTATGCCATGCATAAAGCTTTGCACCATGGAAATACAGAATAAGAAATAAATTTGTGGGACATGTGCTGAGAGGGTTGGAAATGAGTAACTTTGCAAGGGTATTATGGCATAACTATAAACGTTTTTTTAATGAAATTAACCTTAATGAAAAGTTTAATGAGTTAGGAATTTGGAACTACCTTTAAGAGACTGATATAACAAATATACAGAAAGTTACAAATTTTCTTGTAAAAGATATTAGAACTGTAAATAGAAGATTCAAGTCTTATAAAGAGAGAGTTTTAAGGATTTAACTTGCAATAAACCTTCAAGAGGAAAAATATGTATGTATATAACACTCATGAGGAAGTTTGAAAATATATATTAAGAACCTCTAAATACCCAAGGATAATATTTTAAAGTGCATTAATGTATTAATGGAATGCTAAGAATACAAAGATGACCAAGAGAAAAAGATTTGGTTAGAATTTGTAAGAATAGAAGGAAAGATTCCATAATGTGTAAACACTAAGACTTCCATAACTTTTAAAGAACTTTAGGGTACTTGATTTATTGGCTTCAAATGATAAAATATGACATGCGATTTAGCATGAAAAGCCTATTATTTGATATAAGGATGTGTATGAGATATTATCTATGTGAATGTATGGTGATGAGTTATGAAATGATGGGGATGAATGATTGATTGTCAATTATTTATTTATGATTAAATGATAATATGTATACAATCATTTTCAAATGAAATAATAAAAGTAAAGCCTGGGAAAGTAGCAATAAAAGTTTGGAAAAGTGGACTTGAACCAAGCTCATGGCATATCCGTTGAGATTATGGCAATGGAAAGAAAATAAAAGTAAAGCTTGGGAAAGTAGCAATGAAAGTCTGAAAAAGTGGACTTGAGCTAAACTCATGGCATAACCATTGATGAGATTATGGCAACGGAAAGAAAACCAAAAGGTTATGGTAAGACACAGATGAGCTCATTACCCTTTAGAGTGGTCTAAATAAAAGTAAATAAAAGTCTAGAAAATTAGACTTGAGCTATAGAAAATAAAAGTAAAGCCTACAAAATTAGCAATAAAAGTCTAGAAAAGTAGACTTGAGCTAAGCTCACGGCTTAACCCTAAACCGTTGAGATTATGGCAACGGAAAGAAAACCAAAAGGTTATGGCGACGGCCACGGTATGAGCTCATTACCCTTTAGAGTGGTCTAAGGTATTGATGCATTCATCCCGTGAGTGATTGAGAAATATACTAATGAAAGAAAGTAAAGTGTCATGCATGAATATCATGAATGAAGATGTTTATGTGATTGTGAAGTTTGCAAAGAGATTATTAATTGAAGTGTTAAATAGTAATTGATGAATTATGTTATATATGCCTTTGCTAATGTTCAAGAATAGTTTAAAAGCAACTTAACTTCGTCTAATCACGTTTATGAAAAGTTTGATAATTGAATCATTACCTGTTCATTTTTTATAATAAACCCGAAGTGACTATGACACAACGATGACACCTTCAGTACAAGTAGGAACTCCTACTTAGAAATCTTGTATTTCTCACTCCTATGTTTCTTTGCTGTTGTCTTTACCAAAGACAGATGAGTCCACTTAAAGCAATGAAGCTGTAGCTAAGGAAGGAGGCAACACATAAAGAATTTAGACCTTTCAAAAATTACCACTCCAATTTTTAGTTATGTTATAGTTGTGAAAAGAGGAGTAGTAGAATTTATATTATTATTTGTAATAACTTATCGCTATGGTATATGCCCTGTTATGACTCATGTATTAAGTAGTATATTTCAGTTTATGTGATGATATTTCTACATTTAGTCCCTTATTCGCTTATTTAACTTAAGTGAACAAAGTAACTTTGATTACCATCTATGTAAGCGCTATGTATTTCATTTCTTGTTAGGCTTAAGCTTTCAAAAAGTAATTTATCAGAAGAAAAAAAAATTATCCACTATTTTTCTAAGTTAATTTTAAAATAAAATGAACACAAGACATAAGTGACAACTAATAGAATCCAAATGCGAACTTAAGTGTAATTGGATTCTACTAGGGTGTTACAATGCATACAACCACCACACTCAAATTTCTGAAGTTTAATTTGCTAGTAAAATTAATTTTTTGAAAATTTTCTTTTTAAAAAATTACTGGATTTTTCCATCGGTAAAATTAATTTTAAATTTTTTTGTCAATTTTCGATGGAAAAATCCATTGGCAAAATTAATGTTTAAAAACATTTTAAAAATTAGTTATCAAAGGAAAAATTCGTTGGTAATTAGCGCAATATTTGGCTCCAATGACTGTGAAGTTTACCTGGATTACCAAAGGAAAATATGTCGGTAACAATTAAAAATAAAAAAAAAATTGGCTCTGATCACACGTTTTTCATTCGTAATTCCGCGGTAATATTGGTGGAAAAAATCCATCAATAAAATTCGTTGGTAACTCGCATAGTGAGTGATGGATTCAAAAAATAATAGCCTTGATGTCAAATCCCAATTGTCTAGTCTACCTCTACCAAGCTCAAACCCTTAGAAGTTATTTGCCTCAGAAGGAAATGGGTTATAATTACACTTACACGAATAGGCCCAGTAGAAATACCCTAAGAGACAGCCAAGTGGTAGTCGCAGCAATTATGCAAGTGTAATAATGTAAGATTCTCAAGACCTAGATAAAGATAATGAAGGGATAGATGTGGACTAGATGTTGGAGATGTAGAGATAAGACTCTATGAGAAAAAAGTAAAAAAAAGAATATGGCTAGTGCATGAACCTATCACTTAGTCATAAGCCCACTTTAAAAGAAATTGAAGACAACATAAAATAGTTTTTTTAGTAGTAAAACAAATAATGACTTAGCATGTTGTACTATGGTGTAGTCAAATCATATAAAATAAAGATTGTGATGTTTGCTGAGTGATGTCTTTTTAGTTGTCACTTTGTAATCAATATGTTTTAGTAACGTGTCATGTAACAGGGTGTTATCTTTAGTCTCCATCGTCTATATTCATCATCCCTCGTCTATAAAAGGGAAGTTTTATGGTATTGTAAGATTATCAGTAGTTTGCAATAATAAAATCTTTGTGTAATGTAAACTTACCATATTCTTCTAAACACTCTTCTTCTTCCTGAAAATTCAATCTTACATATATATCATGCTACTCTGATATAAAGAAAAAAGAGAATAACAAGCCATATGAGATATAGAGTATGCTCTACACTTACCTCTATAAGAGGATCTTGTGTATTAGAAATATATCTGACTAATGATCCATTGTTACCCTATTATTTTAGGTATATGATTCTTATGAGCAATTGGGGCTTGAAAGTAGGCTTAAATAATGATGTCAAAAGACTCACATTGTCAAAATATTATATGTCTAAGGTAATAGGGCAAAGATATGGACAAAACAACTAAGCAATAACAAACAAAGAACATGGGAAGAACACCCCATTAGCATCATTCGCAGACACTCCAAAATACAAAGAGGTTCGCTCCATATAAGTGTCATGATTCCCATGGAAATTGTAGTTCACTAGCCAAGTCCGCACATTGGTTCCCTTCTCTATAGATTGCATTGAATCTGATGTCCAATTTCTATTGAGCAGGTCTCTATCCTTCTAATCGGGTTAGTTCCCAGGTTGTAAGAAGGTTTATACTTGGCACTTGGATGATAACATTAAGTTTAACGGTTTTTATATTAATGTGGGGTCAAATTTATTAAATAAGGGGGGCAAAACATATATATACTTGTATGCTTCTACGAAAATCATAAAATTTTTGAGGGGGCATGATGAGTCCCAATAATTCCTAAGTAGATTTGCCCCCAATTTACATCCTCTTTGGCATTTGAAATTGAGCATGAAACTTGATTTTGAAATTGAAAGTATAATTCCATGAACCAATTCTATGGAATTAAAAATAGCTAATTAAAATGATCCATTCTTAATTCCCAACTTATACCTTATGAATTGTCAATTTCAAAACTTATCAAATGTCTTTCTCTTCATTACAATCTATACAATTCTCACTACAAGATTTACGCGAATATCAACGAGTTTACCAAAGAAATCAAATTGAACTGACGGGTTTATCCATGGATATGGTTATCAATTTTTGGTTTGTCAGGAGAATATTACGACCTAAAGAAAACCTATTGGTAAGTTTCGATGGGTATACTGATAGAAAAAAATAAAAAGCAAGGTACATGTGTATTAAAGGCATCACTGAGATCGTCAAGAAAATAGTAATACCACCAAGTTTTTGTAATTGTACCATGTTTTGGGAATAAAAAAATATTTTATTTATTTCTTACCAACAGGTATTTTATTTGTACTAAGGGGTTTCGGAAATAATTTTTTTATTTATTATTTATCAATAAGTTTATCTACGGGTATCTAATATTTATTTTTTTAAAAAAATACATTTATTTCTAAGGTATACCCATTGGTAACCTTTTTTTTTTTGTTTGATTACATTGCATATGTGAAGAATTTATATAAAGTATCTAATTGTTTGACATTTATTTATTTATGTTTATTTATATAATAATTTAATTATCAATTGAAATGATATGAAATAAGGAAATAATGAAATGATAATTGGTTTCTTTCAAATGGCTCTCCCCCACTCGTGAGAATTCCTTTCTCCTCATGGACATCGTTTTGTAACTGATAATGGTTTGTCCGGTTGTAAAGATGGTGAAGTTAGAGTAGTTGGAGAGAATCCTTTTTTTTTGGATTCATGGTTGCTGGTGTTGTTGTTCGGTGGCTTTGTGTCGTGTCGTTTTTGAGGTTGTGTTCTATTTTGGTTGAGCTTCATATGGTTGATGGGACAAAATGTGATTGACTGGGTGATGCAAGAAGAAAGGCATCAGAAGTATTTGTTTTGATTTTGCTTCTTTGGTATTGTTTCCTTCCTTCTTTTTACCTTTTTTATTCTATTCATTTGTTCTTTGCTCTTGTTGTCTTTTGTCTTCCATATGAGCCTTTTATCATTATCTTTGTGTTGATGTAATCCTATGCTCCACTCTTTTTGGGTGTTCTGAGCCATTATCCGATTATCAAAATGAAAAAAAAAGGTTGAAAGTTACATATTATATTATACTACTTTTTTCTTCTTCTTACCTGATATATTGTATAAGACCAAAAATATATAATATAATAATATAACATCTGATTGTATAATGTTTGTTAAAATTTTAATATATATATATATATATATATATATATATATAATATTTTATATGACAATTTATCAGACAATATATAATATATATTCACGTTAGTTATCAAGTTCACTTAAACTAATATTAATTTCTCTCAAGATTGCAGTATAGGAACAATCCAAATTGTTTTTCAAAGACCTTGGATGTTATTTTACTCAATTATAAACAGTTAAAAAACGGGGTTTGTTAATTAAGAATAACAAAATGCAATAATAAAAAGAATTTTCAACCCAAAATCCCCGTGTCGAGAAATAATAGAAGTTTCATAGGAGGTTAGATTGACCTATAAATAAGACATTTTGTTATTTGATTTATGCATTCTTCAAGAGTGAGACAAATCAAGTTGTATAGGTAGTTTTTTTTTTTAGCTATACATATGCTATAATATTTTGTAATAATGGTTTCAACTATACGTGACACATGTAAAAGTTATGGACGGTGAAAGATTTAGAAACCCTTATAGGGGTCATGGATATAAGTTGGATGACCGAGTAAATTTGTGAGTATTGTCTCTTTTATATGTATTTTTTCTTCTTGCATGATTATCTTTAGTGTGAGAGGGCTCCTTATTGTATTTCTTATACTTTTGTTGACCAACAATGGTATAAGAGACAATAGTTCAGGTTAGGTGACATGTTCCATGAACAACAATAATACAAGTAAAAATAACTTGTATCGAAAATTTATCAATGACTTACTTCCCTCACATTTATTTCAAAGAGATTCAAGTTAAAAGGAAGTGTCTCAACTTATATAACACATTAAAGCATTATAATCGTCAATCCTAAGTTGCTAACTTAAACTACTCTATTTGGAGGTTCTCATTAGTCCCATTTTAGCCAATAAAGTCACAAAATATAAGTCACATTAGTCCCTAATCATATTATCATTACTGTGTTGTCACATTTTTGTTGACCTATCATGTTCATTTGACATGTCAGTGATAGATTCATATTCTAGCTGAGAGAACTAATTAAACTACATGAAAAAGGTATACTTAAAAACTATAATATAAATTTTACATATAATAAACATTTTTAATAATAATGTGTTACTCCACTCGGTCCTCAATATAACTCTTTTTTGAATTTTTTATCTGGTCCAAAAGAAGGTCTTTTTAACATTTCAATGAGTCATTAATTATTTTATTCCTATTTTACCCATCTAATTAATTGAGAGAGAATAAATGGAGATGAGTTTATTAGAGTATTTAATTGGGAAGAGAATAAATGAAGGTTGAGTTATAGACAGATATTTGTGTCTTTTACTTTTTTTTCTTAGAAAATTAATAAGATTTAACCATTATCTTATTATCTTAATACATGTGTATAATCCAAAACGCATATGTTGATGAACAGACGAAGTATTATCGATTGAACCAAATGCCCTCATCTGCTATAAATATTCAATCATACAATGAAAAGCTCAAACATAAAAGCACTCACACTTCCCATAGGTTCAGATGCTTGAAAAATAAAAGTTCAAGTTTCAATGCTTGTTAAAAGTCATGGAAAAACACACAAAAACACACGAGCGTACAACTCAAATGAACAAGAATATAGGACAACGCTTGTAGGTTGATTTCCTTTGACTTCGAGTCTGTATGTGCTTGTTTTTTGTCATATATTTTGGTGCTTTAGATACAAATGCCACAAATATAGTTTTATATCAAAATCACACTGTCCTCTTCAGTAAGTAGAATGCTGACACGGTCCATTTAACCATGACCAGTGTGATATTGAAGAATTAGCCAGACATAATCATGGCCAATATTTATATTTCAATTAAACTAAAATGACGAATAACAAACTGAGCGACCAACTGTATTTAATTTAGTTCTTCCACCGACACATCGCTACTTTTTCAATCTAATTTTTCTCACATGATTGCTATTAGAGTCTAAAAAACTAATGAACCTTTACAGATTTGAGGCAAACGCAATCCAAAACAAATAGCATGAGGCAGACAGATACAAAACTTCAAGGCAAGGCACGGTCAACAAGAACATCCACCCGACTGAGGTTGAGATTCATGGCCACCAGAAGATCTCAGGTTCACGTCGACCATATCTTCTTGTTTTGTGGAAGATAGTGTTTCCATTCCAGGTAGCGCAGCAGCAATTTTTCGAAAGAGGGCCTAAATATATAGGTTTTACATAAAGCAGTACAAATAAGTCAGAACCTGGAATATGTAAAATCCAAAGAATCTATGATCAGGGATATGATGTTAATCCGGTAACTGAAACTGGTGCCCTTCTGAAGGTCAACACAATTGCAACAAGTTATCTCCAACAATACAGGAAACTAATTTGAAAAATTGTAATGAGTAGCATAAAAAGGCAATCGACTATCCCACCTTTGAAGTTTAAACCATTTGAAACTGTCTCCCCAAGACAATGCAAGATGTATATAGTTAACAAGAAAGTTTTATTCACATATTCTTCCAATGTTGGGCGGTAAAAGGTCAACAAGAAAAGAAGCTCATTGTTATGGAGATGAGGATGTTGCATTGAATGTGTGGCCATACAAGGTGAGATAGGATTGGAAATGAGTGCATTAAAGATAAAGTTAGGGTTGCATCTATTGTAGAGAAACTATTAGAATCTCGTCTTAGGTGGTATGTGCATGTGTAAAGAAGATCTGTAGAGGCTTTAGTAAAGAGAGTGGATTAAATGGAAGGTAGCCCAATAGCTAGGGGTAGAGAAAGAGGAAGACCTAGAAAAATTATAGGTGAAATTATCAAAAAAGACTTAGAAATAAATGATTTAAATATTCATATGATACACGATAGAACACTATGGTGATGTCTGATCCATGTAGAGGACCCCACCTAGTAAGATAAGGCTTGGCTTCTTGTTGTTGTTGTTGTTTATTCTTCCATGGTTAATTATAAAGAAAAATACATGCACCAAGGCCACTGTGAACATAGCTTTGTGCTCAAAAAATTCAAGCTGATGGTACGCAAGCAATTTCTTAAATATCCATGGCAAAAGAAGGGGGAGGCTTACCTTTATATTAAAGCCTGCTTTGGCACTAGCTTCAATAAACATAGTATTTAGCTCACGGGCCTTTGCTTCCCCTTCCTCTGTAGAGACTTGCCTGTAGATTTATGCAAAGGATATTGCTCATAAAGAAAGGGCAATGCTAGAAATGAGCAACTGAAGGGAAATGTAGAAGAAAGTTTGTAAAAGGCATTGAAACAAAGATGAAGACCGCAACACAACTCCTCTCAAGGACCAAACTGCTGAAGCTACAAAAGCATAGGAGCAATTTTTAGGTTTCACTTTGATTGGACTACATCAGGATACAGGGCTTGGCTAATTCCTAAGACATCACCTTCCAAAGTATCAGTAACCTTCCAACACGTCTAAGTAATAAGTAACATTCTTAGTACAATAGTTAAGAGAATGAAGCTTTTTCCAGGTTAACCTAGTCAGGAAACAATGCTACTCCTTTTATAAGTAGTCTTCAGCTAGTAAATAACAAATAAAATAAAATAAAGTCATATTTATAAGTTTTGTGGGAAATTATAGGAATCACAGTGAAAGCACAGAAAGCCATACTGAAAAACATTTTTTGCTAGCCCGCCTCCCTCTTCCTCCAGCCATCTCCCTCATATGCATATGTGTGTGTGCGTGTTTGTGTGTGTGATAATATAGTGAAGAAAAGAAGAGATTGAATAAAGCCCTAAAGTTGCCATGTTGGACACGTAAGAACTCTTCAACAAATCAGATTTCATAGTTTTTTCTAGGTATTCAATGCAATGTGAATAAAAGGGATGATGTATATCAGTATATGTCTAAGATATAGCTCGAGACATATTTTATTTTACCTTATTCAACACAATACTTGGCAAGCTAGCATGAGCCATTCACTTCTCAAGGAATGCTAAAGACAATTCCATGCTTAAAACATTGGCAGACTAACTATTGCAGCTATCTAGTTCAGATCTTAACAAATTGAAAACCCATGTCATTATGAAACTTCATCTACATGACAATTTACAAGTACCATATAATCTACTGCAGAAGGTATTCCAGTTCCTACATCCCACTGTCTTGAATTTGAAGAATGAAATGATAATTTGTGCATATACCAATTTCCATCGAGTGTGGAATTTCTTCTTTGCAACACATATAACTTTCCCAGAGTTGTATGAGTAATTTAACCAAAAATAAAAAACAAATAGGTCTTAGATAATAGAGAACAGAAGAGCCATGTAATGAACAGGCCAAAATAAGCTATCCTGATTCAGTCAGTCTTTCATTCATTAGCCATTACCTCTTATCCACAAGGTCAGTTTTGTTGCCAACAAGAGCAACAATTACATCCTTGCCTCTCTCACTGCGCACCTCATCTATACATTTTGATGTGTTTAGGAAAGTCTGACGGCCTATATCACAAGAATACAGAATAATCAGAAAGCAATCATCAAAATAATCATGAAAAATGAACAAAAAAATATGCACATATGCTTTCAACTAAAGGAACCCAAGTAGGTGACTAAGAAAAATAGGCAGCAGCTGTCTGAGAAGGTTATATCTTGAAAAATACCCGTTCATGGCAATAATCCAACTAATTGGCACAGGTACCTCCGCTCTCCAGGAAAGGTCAGCTGTTCATTCCCTAGGATTTAAGAATTCTAGTATTCACTTGCTTTAAATGAACTATGCCAAGGAAAAGGGAAAAATGAGGGCATGGGCTCTGCTTCCTGGATTTGAAAAATGAACATCTAACTAATATACAAAAATTAATAAGACAAGGGAGTCACCAATATAAGTTGAAAAGAAATGACCTTTCTATATATGCTACATAGGCACATAAATATTTATTTGAAGGTTTTTTAAGAAATTAATATGGATTTTATTTTTTGTACGTTAACAATGTAAAAGAGTTTTACATTACCATCTAATCATATTTTGTCACATCAGCAAATATGATTGATTCTTACACCCATTGTTTGAAAGGTCATGTAAATAAAAATGTTTGATTGGATAGTAGTATAAAAGTCTTTTATATTGTTAATGCATCAAAATTAAACACAATAAATATCGATGCAAACTTAAATATGTTCAAAGCTTTTACCTAACCATTGTCCCAAACAAGAAATGAGCAACTCTAGTTAACTAATAACTGTTAACCTGATGCAAAAGAATTATAAGTAGCCCAGAAAGGAATAGATGAAAGGAAATTTATTTTTAACAGCCTACTTGCAACATCATAACAGATGACAGCAACAGAAGAATCTCTAATGTAGCTTGGAATAAGACTTCTAAACCGTTCTTGGCCAGCTGTATCCCTGTCACCATACATATTTAATATAAGCACCAAATGCTGCAGATTCTAAGATACCTGGCCTTATAACTAGCAGGATCAAAGTTCAGCATTAAATCAATCAACTTCAAAACATGTTTTTAAGCTTTCTAGGTTCTAGCAAAATATAGATGAACACATAAGAGAAGAATAGTTACTAGTAATTAAGAGCCACATCGAACACACATCATAGTGAGGATTAAATGTATGTAATAAACAAAAGAACTTTAATACTAGAAGGATAGAATGACAAGAATGAAGAACTCTGGTGGTAGCAGTCATAAAATATCACATCTTCACTGAGTGAAGCATAGCCAATAATAAATCCTTGAAGTCACTCAAGTATAAAAATTGGCATACAATATCATCCTATACACTCCCAATACACAATTTAAGGACCTGCTTGCTTTCAATTTTCAGTTCTTATGTTTACTCTTTTTGGGATGTTGTGAAGAAAATAGTAGGAAAAAGTGAAAATAATAATGGTATGTTTAGTTTCAAAAAATAATTTTTTTGTTTTGATTTTCTATTTTTCAGAATTTTGTATAGGAAACAGTAAAAAAGAAAATCCATTTTTTAGTTTTTATTTTTAGTTTTTACTATTTTCTTCATAAAATTTTGAAAAAATAGTAATCAGACTGAAGAAGAAAAATAAAAAACAAAAAACGAAAATAGATAGTTACTATTTCCATTTCATATTTTCATTTTTAGTATTTCCTATGTTCAGCATTTTGAAAACAATAAAATTCCATTTTTAGTTTTCATTTCATGTATTCATTGTTTCCTTTACAAAATTTTAAGAAAATGAAAATTAAAACCAATTAGACCCTAGGTTTTATTATTTTTCTTTAAAATTCTGAATACAAAAAGTAGAAAATGAAAACAAAAAGGAGAACTAAACGAATTATTCACTATTTTAGTGTCTACCTCCCCTTCCCTCTTCAATTAAGACCAGAAAATAGGAGGGAAACCACCTCCATCATTGCTTTTTCTTCCATTTCTTCCCTAGTAGTACCATTTCTGCACCTCCTAATAAAATTCACAGAAATGATCACACCACATCTTACCACAACTGCAGCCGAATAGTTCGGTCTTCCAGATACATAGTTTTCGATAGAAAATCAATACCAATCGTAGCCTGTTTGGTAAAAAAAAAATACAATAATAAAAAGAGTTTGAGTAGTACCCAGACATTAAAAAAATAATTAAAGAAAGAGCGAGCAGTGGTATTTGAAATAATTTATGGAATAATATGCCAACACACTCTCATCATTCATTGATCATTGTATGAGATGTGAACCCATTTAATTTGGGTCTTTGTATACAGAGATTCAGTGACGCATCCTAATATAACGCTGCTTTTTTCTCCTAATAAAACGAAGGAGAATGGGAAGAGAGAGAAGAGGGACCTGGTAGGTGTTATCGAATTTGTCGTACATGAAGCGGGTGATGATGCTGGTTTTGCCGACGGACTGATCACCCAAGAACACTAGCTTGTATTTTGCAAGAGCTGACACAGGTGGTGGCGCCATTCTCTTCTCTTCTCTTCTCTGCTCTTTTCTGTTGTGTTGTTATTATTCCCTTTCCTTCCGATTCCCGTCAACTCCACAATCAAGCCACCATTACCATTTGCATTTACCTTCCTTCCTGGTTCCTACGAAGTCGATCAATGCATCAATGAATAATAATGTGATTTGGAACCGATTGAATCTCTCTGAAATTTCTTCCTTCTTTTTTTTTTTTTCCCTGTTTCTGCCCAGGCAAAAGCATTACCTTAATAATAATAAGGTTTAATTATACCATGCCCATAGCTTCACTCAATTTTTAATTAAACCTTATAATTTAAAAGTTTTTATAGATCTTAGTGTATGAGATTTTAATCAGATCTCGTCATTATAAAAAAACAAAATATTCCATTTGGAATATGAAATATTCCATTTCCATCTCTCTCTTATAAATCCTGACTACTAATTGAAAATTCTTATACACTATATGATTTAATTGAAAATTAATGAAAGATATAGACTTGAAGAATAATTATACCTTCAAATATGCATTTATCTTTTAATTCATGCCTTAGCTTCAAGAGAACTGCAATTTTACTTCTTGGAGTATAAATTTTTTATCATATATTTAACATTACTTTTGATATTGGATTTGTTTGTCGTTTCATGTATTGAGTTTTAAAAATCATTATTCCACCATTCTCTAAGTTTGTAATATTATTGCACTACCTTTTCCTTTATTAACCATAGAACGGATAAAGTTCATAAGGAGTTACTCAAGGAAAAGATGGTACCTTCAAAATTTAAATTTCAAAAGGGATTAATAATAGAAAAGACAATAACTTCAAATAACATAGTCTTTATCATGCATCAAGCTGAGGAAATCCTACACAATATACACAATAAATAAACGACACAATTTATCACTACAAAAAAGGACTACGTTATAATAAAATAATGAAGATGACTGAAAATAATAATATAAACCTTAACTAATTTTAATTTAATAGTAAGGGAAGACGAGATACACACAAGGAAAGATTGGGTGATATGACAGGAAATTAACATAATGTAAGCTCAAAATTTCAAAGGTAATAATTAGAATGAGATTGGACATTTACTAAAATCAAACAAATATAATAAACCAAAAAACATAATTCTAAGGGATAAATAGATCGAATATCAAAAGTAATATAAAATATATAATAAAAAATTTATACTTAACCAAGAAATTAAAATTGAACCTCTCTTGAAACTAAGACATCACTTGAAAGACAAATACATATTTTGAAGGTTGAATTATTCTTCCTTATAGTGTCACTCAATTTACAATTAAATCCCTATATGTATAAGATTTTCAATCAATCTATCATTATGAAGGTTAGATGGAAATGGAATATTCATATTCTATAGAATATTCTATTTTTTTTATAAATGCTGGATTTATTGAAAATCTATATATTATCTTACCTACTTAAAAACTTTTAAATTATAGAGGTAATTAAAAATTGAGTGAAATTATAGGGATATGATATAATTAAACCTAATAATAATAATAATAATAATAATTTTTAAGTGATCATAAATCTTTCATCGATAGCAATTAGGTCCGGTAGCGTTTTAAACATTTTTTTTTTATCATTTTAGTGCATGTCTACGTGGATTTTTATAATTATGAATTGAAATTACGATGTAGAATTAAAGTTCTTTTTTATTATTAAAAGCAGATTTCTATTAATAAAGTATTTGTTAATTGCAGTTTCCATTAATGTTTTTTCCCGAAATGTTATTGCACCTTGAAACAAATATATCTATTAACGTTACATGGCTCAGAAAATATGACTGAAATCTTTGATAAAAATTATAATGATGGTTAGATAAAATATTGAAAAATAGAACTTATTCATCTAAACGTGAACAATTATGACACGTAATTTTAGCAACAAAATTTTAACAAAATTTCTAATTATCTAGAGATGGCAAAATAATCTTGAACTTGAGCTTTTAGGTATGGAGTAATGAGTGTTGGCAGAGTTATACTCCTATAAATCTCATATGCTCAAAATATTTGCCTCTATTATGAAAATACCTGTGAAAAAGAGAGAAATATAGCAAAACACGCGCGACCCATAGAACTGACATGCTTATCCTACCATTTTCGCAGCTTCGATTAAACTTAAAATATTTTACTTGCGGATTGGGGCGAGTCACCCTCAGGTTGGAGTCCTCTTAACGATTATATATATATATATATATGTGTGTGTGTGTGTGTGTGTGTGTGTGAAAGTGTGTGTTGTTGGTTGTGCTTTATAATTTTGGACATTGTAAAATTAAGACAAAACCCTATTTTAGTACCTTTAAAATTATAAGTTAGACAAATTGATCTATGTAGAAAACAAAACTCTTAAATTAGTTCTTGTGAAAAAAAAATTCTAAATTTATCCTATAAAATTGAATAATCAGAAAAATTAATTTTTATAAAATTAAATAATCAATAGTCTCTTTATTAACTTGGGCTAGAGGAACTAATTTGTCAAATAATTTATTTTTGAATGGACTAATTTGAAATTTTTTCTGAAACTAATTTGTCAAACTTTTCGTCCGAAAATTTTAGAGGAACTGAAGTAGAGATTTTTTTCTAATATTAATTTGTGCACTTTTATAAGCTTATTATGGATTTATAATTAACTTTTGTAAGGGTTTCTCATTTCTTATAGTTTATTATGAATATGATTTGTTGAATGTAATTTCATGTGCATAAAGGAAATAAATTATACAATTTAAATTTTTTTTTCAACTTTATATGATTACTATATCATAAATTTTTATTAAAATATTAAAATAAAGATGTTTTTATGATTTTTTCAACCTGCTAACCCCTTGAAAATGGGGAGAGTTGACTATTCCAACTTTCATTTTGTTTTAATTTGGCGGCCTAATCCACTATGTCCCTATTTAGATAGAGTGGGTTGGCCAATTTTACTATTTCTATGATTGTCTAACATTTTTCAATGATATTATTAAAATTTGATTGCACTGCTATTTTCACACTTATTTCTTTGGTAGATAATAAAGTATTTAATTTGAGTATTATTAATATTTAATAGATAAATTACCATTAATAAGATCACATAGTTTGTTTAGGTAGTTCAACATTTATTTTTCTAACAATATCTTTAGTTTAAATATCATAAAAAATATTAAAAGAGTTTTATTCTACATTAAATTAATTTAATTCGAAGTAAATTAGTTAAAATTTGAATTACTACCTAAATTTAAGAATTAGGTAAGCGAATCTTGCCATAAGACAATAAACTTCACTCTTCTCAGGTGACCACACTTTTTGTCACTTGTCAAAAATGCGAAGTAATGTAATTCTCAATATAGCAACTGTTTTATTTTTTAACAAATATTTGATTTAAGGTGAAAGCATTGACACAGAAAAGAAAATGATTGGTGTGATTCTTATTAATAAACAAGAAATACAAGTTATTTGCAAAGACTTTATTATTTTATTTTTGTGCATATAATTTTGTGCTCATTGATCATTATGATTGTTATTAGCCAGTCAATAAGCACCATTGTATGAATTTTGATTTCATACGATTAATTTATTTAAATTCAAATAAAGTTAAAAGTTTAATAAATTGTTAATATTTTAATTTTTGATGAAAGAAATTTATATTGGTTCTGCATTGGTCATCCTATCAGGTTCAAACCATTCAAGACTTTTTAGCCTACAAAGTTCTTATGTGATGACCCTGACATAACATACTATTCAATTTTGTGTATCAACCCCATACACATGACTCTTCTAGGCCCAAACTTAATATTTTAAGGTGTCAATTGACAATTCCTGTAGTGTTGTTAACATTATTATAAATGGTCATATAAGGGGTCATTAAAGACCTTAAAAGAGATAAGAAATTGAGTGTCATTTTCACTAATATTTTCAACGGTAATCAATTTTCATCAAGCAGACGATTAGATGATCAAATCTTGTTTGATTGAGCTAAAACCTTAAGTAAAGAGTCCTCACTCATGGTTGTTCGACCTAGATAGTGCAATTAATAATCTAAACTCTACAAGAATCCAGAAAAATTTGGAAACAGAGGCTGTTTTCCAGTGATATTTTGAACTCTTCTTTATTGTTTTTCATCTTATTGGTATTTAGGGCTCTTGTGAGCTGTCATTTGTTATTATGGAAGAGTTATACATGTGTGCTCAGTGTTTGTAAATTGTGAGACTCGTTTGTATCTTTGATTTGGGTGAAAGTGGAGTTTTTACCATCCCTGGGTTTTTTATCTCTCATATTGATAAGTTTTTCTCACATTAAATTTAGTGTTCTATTTTTTGTCTTATTTTTGCATATTTGCTGCTCTTTGTTATTGATATATTGTGTTTGTAATGCTTCCATATTATTCTTTTGTTACTGAATTTATTGCTTTTGTTGTCGGGCTCTCTATCATAAATTAAAAAAATTTGAGAAAAATTAATAAGGCATGTTATCTTTTATACAAGCTAAAGGCAATTTTACTAGCACCAAGCAATTTTACAAAAATACAAAGATAAAAAGGAAGAAAACAACAGAAGCAGAGATAGCTCTGTCTATTGTCACTGGACTCTCTTCCTCTCTTAATTTATCTCTCTCTCTCTCTCTCTCTCTCTCTCTCCTCTCTCTTGGGTTGATCAATGTCTCTCTTTCTTATTGATGAGGAATACAGCAAACCAAGTTGATACGAGGAAGGTGTCATTGCTGGTTTAGACATGTGGATGATGCAAACTGCAATACCACACAACTGGATGAGGTTGTAATTCTCCTCTGTCAAGGGAGAAGCCTTATCCTTCTCCCAAAACCTTGCTGGCATGTTGAGGCAGATTCCATTACTGAACTCATCCAATTCCTAGGCACTTCATAGTTCCCAGACAGGAAAGCCCCAATGGAGTTCACTATCGTCCATGCTGCATCACTGTACAGTTCCAAGCAGTCAGTTATGCACCCCAAAGCAAAGCTATAAATCTTGATTTGCTGTCCCATAGCTTGTCTATGGTTGCAAGAGTGCTTGTCACATTCTCTAGAGCCAGCTCCATTACAATTAATGCCAGCCCTTGAAGGTTTACTGTATGGCTCACTGGAATTACTGGGAGAGATGTTGAGCATAAGGGGTAACTCAAGATTTTGGATTAGCTGGCACATTTTTGCAAGTTTGGTCAACTATGTCTCTAGAATTACTCAAGGGTATTAGAGCATGTTCCAAGAGGGATTGTGAAAGAAAAGAACAAGGTAGAACGAAACGCACAAGAAAGAAGACTGCAGCATTATTTAATTATTTGGTATGAATTAATGAAAGTGGTATGAATGTTTTGTGTGGAGTTATAGAGAATGTAATGGTTCATATATTCATGAAGGATGATTTTCGTTGGGTCGGAAGTACTTTGATGGAGGAAGTACTTCGTTAATAGCTATATATGCACCACCGAAATTTTGTTGTACAAATGCTATGTGCACCACTGAAATTTTGTGCTGAGTATAAAAGAGCGTGGGATCATATAATGTGTTAAATATAAAGTGTTAAATTTGTGTCTATGGGATGTCTTTATTATGTTTTAATGAGTGTGTCTAAGAAACAACTCTTACATTTGTGCCCATACAAAAAATTTTTAGGACTCTAACTTGGGGAGCTTCCTAGGCACACTGATTAACCACTAAGAACCAAATAAGATGAACAAAACAAATTTTACTCGAGGTGATTTATAGCATCTGATAGCAGTATGGAAATTGCCTAATGTTCCTATGTTCCTACTGTTAGGAATATTAAGTTGGTATACCCCAAGTGTAGTAAACACTTCGTGAATGTGAGTGAAAGCGAAATTTATGAGAGTAACAAATAAATGAAGCAAGGTGAATAGTAATTCACAATGAAACCACGTTAATATTGCTCTAGTGGGACCTGTGTCACTATTTGTGAATAATACTATACAATGGGACCCACATCATTATTTATAAATAGTACTTCATTACTATTTACACTAACAAAATATATCAAGAGAACTACACACCAAATTTTAATGTGGAAAACCCTCCTATAATTTTGAGGAAAAAATCATGGGCCAAATTTTGAAAAATATTCCACTATATTTAAAGAGTAATTACAATATAGTGTGTCCCCAGTTAGGCTCTCTTTCCTGCAATTTGTAGTATTATAGAGACCTAAAATATACCCAAAACCCTCAATGTATATTCATACTACACTCTTGGAATATTCTTACACACACTCCCTATTTTCTCTCACTACAAGAAGCTTACTCTACTTCTTCTTAAAGTTGGAACTGCTTTAACTTCAGATGCATTTCTCCGTTTACGTCCCTTCTATTAGTAGAGGTTTAGGAGTTATTGTGCAATTAATACACAATAACTCCCGTTGATTTCGGCACTATCATGCATGCATTTTGGTGGAGGAAGAAATTTTCTTCCTACAATTATTGAAAATGCAAGCTACCCAACAAGTCTCCACCTTGACTTGCAGTTCGCAACATCCTCCAACTTCTGCAAATATTGACCAAGTCTAAGCAATGCTTAAACTTGTAAATCGGCAATGGTTTTGTTATCATATTGGTTGGGTTCTCAGTTGTGGTTATCTTCTAAACTAAAGTTCTATTGTTGATACTTTCTTGACAAATGAAGTCTAACATCAATGTACTTTGTCCTTTCATGATAGACTAGGTTTTTAGCCAAATGAATGACGCTTTGACTATCACAATATATAATTGGTACATGTTGATTCAACCCAAAACTATCCAAAAGACCATGCACCTAAATGCTCTATTTAACGCCTTAATCAACGCCATATACTCGCTTCAGGAGTTGACAATGCCACTGTAGATTGCAATGTCACCTTCTAGCTAATAGTACATCCAAATACTTAAAGATATAGCTTGTCAATGACCTTCTTTTATCCAGATCACTTGCATAATCAGAATCTACGTAACCCACAACTCCAGTTGTTTTAACCTTGAAATACCAACAGACATCAAGTGAACCTCTCAGGTAGCATGATCTATTTCACAGCTTCCCAATGTGTCTTTCCAGGTTTGCTTAAAAATTTGCTTACCACATTTACTACATGTAAAATATCTGATCTAGTACATACCATAGCATACATGAGACTGACAATGCACTAGAATAAGTTATCCGAGACATGTGCTCCACCTCCTCCTCAATTCTCGAACATTCCTTCATAGATAGCTTAAAATGTGTAACTAACAGAGTACCAACTGGTTTGGACTGATCCATATTGAAGTATTGTAGCACTTTCATAATGTGATTTTGCTGCGTCAAGTATAACCCAACTATGCCTCCCTAGAATCTCCATTTCTGAATTTTCCTTTGCACCTAAGTCCTTCATCTCAAACTCTTTTCCAATTAAGTTTTTAACATACTGATTTTAGCCTTGTTGTGAGCTTCAATTAGCATATTATCTACATACAAGATAAATTCATGAACCATCTGGAAGCTCTTTAGAGTATATGCAATTATCATATTGGTTTCTACTATATCCAGGACTAATCATAAATGCATCAAACCTCTTATATCACTGCCTCGGGGATTGTTTCAAGCCGTACAATGACTTCTTCAACAGGCAAACATGATCTTCCTTACCAGGAATTATGAACTTCTCTAGTTGACTCATGTAGGTTTGCTCCTCTAGCTCACCATGTAAGAACACCGTCTTCACATCAAGTTGTTCTAGCTTCAAGTCAAATATACTCACAATAGCTAATAGGATTCGAATAGAGCTATGCTTCACCACATGAGAGAATACTTCATAGAAGTCAACACTCCTTCTGAGTATAACCCTTTGCTACCAGTCTCGCCTTGAACTTTGGGGTTCAATGCTAGGGATTCCTTCTTTCTTTTGTAGACTCATTTGCAGCCAACAATTCTTTTCCCTTTTGAAAGTTATACCAGCTCTCATGTCTAATTTTTCTGAAGAGATTCAATCTCCTCATTCATTTCTATTAGCCACTACTTTGACTCCTTGCTTTCTATTGCATCATGGTAGGTAAACGGTTCATCTCCAATTGCACCATCCACCATAGCCAAAGCAAAGGCTATAGGATATGCATTTAAAGAGTCAAGTGCACAGGCAAAGAATTCAAATATCATTTTGGTTTCCAGATTTCTTGCCTTTCCCTGTCAATAGCAATACTGTATGGCTCTACTTCTCTTGGTTTATTCACCACCATCCTCATAGTC
The DNA here is from genome assembly GCA_030441495.1 of Dalbergia oliveri. Taxonomy (NCBI): domain Eukaryota; kingdom Viridiplantae; phylum Streptophyta; class Magnoliopsida; order Fabales; family Fabaceae; genus Dalbergia; species Dalbergia oliveri. Next base: position 37,619,568 of record JAMLFY010000001.1, on the reverse strand, counting down.
AGGTTCATCTTGTTGTTTTACTTTAGGTTGAACAATCCCTAAAGTACTTAATGTTATTTCATCCTTTTCTTGCTTCACTTTCCTCCAGTCAATCTCTAGCTCCACATGCTTCTTAGCACCATGATTTGTCTCTGCCTCATCTAAGTTAGATTTCTTTTTTGATTTAGCATTACCAACTTGTCAAAAGTGACATCTCTCCTGACAATAATTTTGGGTGAACTTCCCTTCTGTACACCATAGTCTGAAGCCTTTCACCCCTTATGCATACCCTAAAAATATACACCTTCTTGCCCTTACCTCAAGTTTGCCATCACTCACATGGGCATATGCAGGACAACCAAATATTTTCAAATTAGAATAGTTTACGGGTCGACGGACCATACCTCTTGTAGAATCTTCAGATCAATAGCAGTTGATGGAGATCTATTTACTAGGTATAAAACTGTATTGGCAGCCTGAGCCCAAAATGATTTGGGAAGTGTAGCATTGATTCACATGCATTTTGCATGCTCTAGAAGTGTTTCGTTCATCGTTCTGTGACTTCATTTTGTTGTGGTGTTCTTGGTACAATATGGTACCTTACTATACCAGCACTTTTGCAGAACTCCATAAATTCTTTCCTGTAAAATTCCTCCATTTTCATTTCTAGTCTCTTGACTAACTGCCTAGTTTGCTTCTCGACCATGGCCTTCCATTGCTTGAATTTGTCGAACACCTTTTCTTTTTTCTTCAGGAAATAAATCCATAATTTCCTGAAATAATTATTTATCAAAGTAAGAAAATAACGAGCTTCACCTAAGGAGTTAATAGGGGCTGGACCCCAAACATTCAAGTGGACATACTCCAATATCCCTTTGCTATTGTGTTTCCAGAACTAAACTTCACATATTTCTGCTTTCCAAATACACAATTTTATAGAAATCAAGTTTACAATTCTTTAGGCCTTTCAGGAAGCCTCTCCAAGCAAGTATGGCCATTCCTTTCTCACTCATATGACCAAGCCACATGTGCCATAAACATATAGCATCATCATTTCTTTTAGAGGATAGAACAAGCAGTTTCATCGACTATGCTTCCTAGGAATAGATAGATCCCGCCTTGCAACTTTCCTTTCAATACTACCATTAAGCCTTTGATCACCCTCAAGAAACCATATTCTCTAATGAACTTGTACCCTCCATTATCTAGGGCACTCAATGAGATCAGGTTCCTACCCAATTCTAGAACATTCCATGCTTGAAACATCATTTTAGTACCCTCATTCAAATTTACTTGCACACCTCATTCACTTACAATTGGAATTATTCTATTATCTCCCAATCTAACTTTTTCCTCTCGCTTTTTATAAGATGAGAAAAAACTTCGATTAGGTGTCATGTGAAAAGATGAGCCAGAATTCAAGATCCATTCATTTCTGTGTCACTTATGAATGCTGCCAAGGTCGAACTAGTATCAGCATCATTATCATCAAAACTTTTAATTGTTATGTTGGTGGAATCTCCTAATTTCTCTTTCTCTTAGGCAATTTCTTTTGACAAGTCCCGTTTAGTGATAATAAAAACACTTTACAGACTTTCTGCTTTTTGGACTTTGATCTTTTCTTGCTCTTGCTTCCTAATTCTTTTTCTTAACTACGTCTTCTCATCACAAACAATCCATCCGCAGGACTTTTGGCACTAGGTCTGGATACTAACTTTCGATATCCTTTATCATCAATGATTCTTTGACATTTTTGAATGAGATATCAGATCTACCATAAAGTTTTGTATTCCAGAAGTTATCATAAGATGTAGGTAGTGAAGTTAATAAGATCATGGCTTGATCAACATCTTCTACTTTAATTCCATCTGTCCAACATTAGAGATCATCTGATTGAAGTCATTTATATGCTCTTGTGTAATGCCCGGGGATGAGGGCGGGGAGTGATCATCGTGTAAGACACAGACAATGAGTGACTCTTGGCAGCTTCTAAGGAGGGGTGCATGAATGAACCGATTACACACCAAAATGAAAGGGATCCTAGGCTCTAAAGGTATGAGACTATATAGTTGAGGATGACTTATATGAATTGATTTGTACTACCTATATTAACAAGATGCATCTTCTTTTCAGCCCATCACCAAAGAACTCCATGGTTAAGTGTGCTTGACTTGGAGTAATTTTGGGATGGGTGACCTCTAGGAAGTTTTCTAAGAAGTGTGTAAATGAGGACAAAGCACATTCAAAAGATCCGTGTTGGTTTGTGGGGACAAGTCGATCCATAAAGCAAAGGGGATGTTACAAATGGTATCAGAGTGTGGTTCTGGAATGAACCAAGCGGAAGCTGGTGGGCAAGTAGTGCCCGGGACGAGGTGGGGAGTGATTGCCGTGCAAAGGCACTGACAATGAGCGGCTCCTAGAAGCTTCTAAGCAGAGGGTGCATGAATGAACTGATTACATACCATAATGAGAGGATCCTGAGGTTATATAGGTATGGGATTATCAGTTGATGATGACTTATATGAATTGATTCGCATTACCTATACCAACAAGATGCATATTCTCTTTGGTAGCCAATCACTAAAGAACTCCATGGTTAAGCGTGCTTGATTTGAAGTAATTTTAGGGTGGGTAACCTCCTGGGAAGTTTTTCAGGAAATGTGTGAGTGAGGACAAAGCATGCTCAAAAGACTTGGTATTGGTTTTTGGGGACAAGTCGTCAACCCATAAAGCAGAAGGGGATGTTACATCTTGCATTGATTTTCCTCCTAAAATTTGAACGTGTAAAGTCGTTTCCTCTAATAAAGCTTGTTGGTAAGGTCTTTGCAGAATATTTGTCTTTCAAAACTTTCCATAGTGAATCAGCGGTTTCTTCTTCCATGACCTCTTGAAGAACATTATCCGCAAGGCTCAACTGTATTACTCTCTGACTTTACCATTATCTCCTCATTCTTGTCATCAGCTAATAATCCTGTTTTTCTTTGCCCTCCAACACCTTTGAAGACCTTGTTGATCTAGCAATGCCTGCAATTTCAACTTCTGAAGTCGTTGGATCTGTCAAATTTCTCGACTTCAAATTTTGGCTCTAACATCTTGAATCTAAAACCAAGTAGCTTTGATACCACTTGTTAGGAATATCAAAGTTGGCTATACCCCCAGTGTAATAAACATTTTGTGGATGTGAGCGGAAACACACCTAAATTTATGGAGAGTAATAGAAATGAAGCATGGTGAATAGTAATTCATAGTGAAACTCATTAATATTGCTCCAGTAAGACCCATGTCACTATTTATGAATAGTACTTCATTACTATTCACACCAACAAAATAGTTCAAGAGAACTACACACCAAATTTAATGTGGAAAACCCTCTTGTAATTTTGAGGGAAAAACCCATGTTCAAACTTCGAAAAATATTTCACTATATTTAAAGAGTAATTATAATATAGTGTATCTTCAGTGAGACTCTCTTCTGTTACAATTTGCAGGATTATAGACCTATAAAATATACCAAAAACCCTCATGTATACTCACACTACACTTTTGAAATTTTCTTATATACTCTTTATTTTCTCTCATTACAAGAAGCTTTCTTTGCTTCTTCTTAAAGCTGGAACCTTCACTTGGATGCATTCCTCTCTTTACGTCCCCGCTATTTATAGAGGTTTAAGGGTTACTGTGAAATCAATGCACAGGAACTCATGTTGATTTTGGCACTGTCATGCATGCATTTCTGGAGGAAGAAATTTTCTTCCTACAATTCTTGAAAACTCAAGCCACCTAACACCTACTTGGTAATTTTTTCTTCTTTATTTTTTCATTAGTTTTATACTAATTAATTTTAGGTTTTAAATATATCTTAACTCTCTATAAATATAAGAAATTCTAGTTTTGATCAATGCAAAATTTTGATTTGGATTTGTTTTTTTTTAAATAAAATTGTTCATTTTTTGTCCTTGTTGTGTCACTCCAAATGTTCAATAGTCCAATTGTTATTTTACTTATTTATTCTTACTTGCGAAGAAAGTATGGAATTAGAACTCATATTATCTTGAAAGTCCAAGGTTTAAAGACAATCCCTTGAGCCCTTGGAGAATCCTTGAGCTAGATACAAAATTACTCCATTAATGGAGGTTTAAAAATCTAAAATAGAAATTAAAATTAATCCTATGAGAAGAGTAGAATAGAGGAAGAGAAGATAAGAAGAGAAGAGAGAAAAGGAGATGATGGAGGAGAAGAGGCGAGGAAGAATGAGGAGAAGAAGAAAAGAAGATTCCCAAAACTAAGTTTAACTTAACCTAAATTGGGCTAAAGGGTCGTGGATCTATTAGTTGTAGTATCTCTAGGAATACCTAATGAATATATCTATGTATTACTAACAAAGGATCCTTGGCAATATGCCAATATCCCAAAGAGCACAAAAAAGGGAGAGAGGAAGATAAGAGTCCTCAAACTCACAAGAATATCAAATGATAATAGACACTATAATAATCACTTTTTCCCATTTTATTCTCTTACAATTTCCTAACTACTTTGCCCTTCAATTTCAACCGCTCACTATCATTTCCTAACACTGATCTAATTCTCATTGGGCCCAATAGTTAGCCTACTTCCCTCACCTCTCCTTTTCCTAGAATAGAGTTGACCAAACATAGAGTCCCTAACACTACCCCTTGGAGAACCACCTTGTCCTCAAGGTGAGCATCTGGAACTGCTCTAGAAATGTGATAAAGGACTCACAAGAGTTATCTGTTAGCTCCAGGACTCTTTAGAAAGTGTTGATTGAAATATTTTAAATGACAACAAAGCAAATTTTGTGAGAATATTTTGAAGAAAGGACTAATAATGTGCTTGAGTTTCTAAGGTATTTGACATGACTATTCTCATACACATAAAAACTCAATACGTGACATTTTTTTTTTCACAATATCATGTTTTAGCATGATTAAAATCTCATTCAAAGAGATTCAATATCCTAAGAATGTGAAAAATTGTTCGTAAAGTGAATTAGAATGTGTAAGATACATGAAAAAGCAAGTAAGAGCATCAAAAACTAAGTGTGAGTCTTCATAAAGTGAATTGGAATGTGTAAGAGACATGAGAAAGCAAGTAAGAGCATCAGAAACTAAGTTTGAGTTTTCATAAAGTGATTCATGCATTTAGAAAGTACTATGTCTAGTTAAGAAAATGATTTCTCATGAATACCTCAAGCACATCATCATAAATCATAATGGTTATCATCTCTGAAGATCATCTATATTATCGAAGATCTTTATCAAACTGAGAGAAGTTTAGAAGACAAACAAAAGGCTTAGAAAGTGTAAACTTAATCAAAAAGCATATATACATTAGAAACTACACATGGTCAACAGAAACTAAATAAATATTTGAATTTCAAACAAAGCCAACTCTCAGAAAGTTTTGACAATGACACATCAACTTTATGCATGGACATTCCTCACCTTCTAGAAGAAGAAATTTAGAAACCTAGCTACACCTCTAGACAACAATTCCTAGGACATAAAAGGGAAGATCAAAACATGTTAAGAGGAGAAAAAATCAAAGGATAATGGTCCTTTTCAAAGTCTAAGTATAAAAGGATGAAACTTTCAAACTTGAAGGAGCTTTTATACTCATAATGCTGAAACTTTCTTATACTTTCTGAAGTTCATTTATTTCTTTGTATTCAGTCTTTGTAAGGAAAATCTTCTTTCTTGTTCATCTTGGCAAACATTTTTTCTTACGAAAATTAGAAAAAAGTCTTTCAAGTTACTTGCTTAAAAATTGTAATATCTTAGGAAGCTTGAGTGTTCTTTTGGAGTATTCCAAATCCAATACTTATTACTTATTGTACCCTAATCTAGTAGCCATCAAGTGAACTTAGCTTGGAGAAGCTAGGACAAAACTACTTGTGAGTGAAAATAAAGTGTATCTACTGCTCATTGGAGATAGCTCGAAAAAGTTATTCAAAGAACATCTTACTTTCTCAGGTTAAGAAAGTGATTGCTTAGTGGAACTTAATAAGTTTTTTGAGAACTTAATATAGGCAGTGTTAGTCGAATCAATATAAAATTCTTTAGTAATATCTCTCCTTCTCTATCTCTTTGCATTTCTACACGCGATTTGATTTTAGTTGTGTGATCTTCTATATCATTGCTAATCGTTTTTGAAGTTATATTAAGTTTCTAATCACTTCAGAAACTAACTTTCTGAAGCTTGCTAACCTTTGATTTTGGCCACCTTCAAGTTTAAATAGTTGTTAGATATTGTTTTAGTTTTAGAAAGTAAAAAGAATAACAAAGCACGAGTCAACCTTCTTTCTCGTGCTACATTTCACTTACATTATCATGAGCCAGTAAGACCTTCCACTTCACCAAAGCTTTAGCTACTCCTTCCATTATATAGCGTCCCTAAAGAAGGTCCTCTTGAATAGCTTGCAATACCTCTTCTTTAGTTAACCTTGATGACAATTCATCAGGCTTATTGTTGGGAGGAAGATCTTTCTTCAACCTACTAATTTGAAAGACTAGGATAGCTGACATGTAGAAGGAAGAGCCAACCTATAAGCCACTAGACCCACTTTTTCTAGCAGTTGGTAAGGCCCATAGAAGCATGTGCGGAGCTTATCATTTGGATTCTTTGGTAGAGATCTCATGCGATAGGGTTGAAACTTCAAATAAACCTAGTCTCCTTCAACATACTGCACCTTCCTTCAATGTTTGTTTGCCATATGCTTCATTCATTGCCGAACCAAATTTAAATGGTCCTTCAATTCATCTAGAACTTCATCACTACTGGCCGTAAGTTATTGCACCTTCTACACACCTTAGTAGGGTAGGCGTCCCCTGTAAATAAAATAGGTGGGGCTCCGCAATACAAAGCCTAAAAAGGGGAGGTCTTGGTGGTGCATTGAAAGTTGTTTTAACCAATATTCAGCCCAAGTTAACCAATCCATCCATTGTGCCTAGATATAACAAAGCTCCCTAAGTATGTTCCCAAACACCAGTTAGTCACCTCTATTTGACCATCGATTTGTGGGTGATACAAAGTGTTACATTTGAGCTTTGTCCCTGCTACTTGAAATAATCCAGGCAAAAATTAGCCGAGAAAAAGCAAGTCTCTATTAGAAATTATGACACGGAACACCGTGTAATCTCACCACGTCCCAAATAAATAACTGAGCAATATCTTTAGATGAATAAGGGTTAGGTAAGGGCAAAAAATGAACATATGTAGAGGCAATCCACCACCACCATGATAGAATCCTTTCCCTTGAAGCGAGGGAAACCTGAAATGAAATCCATTGAGATCCAGAGCATTTGTGAGGGAATTTCTAAGGATTGTAGTAACCCTATAAAGAGAGAGAGCCTCATGTTTACTAGTTTGACAAATCTAGTGGTTAGCTACAGAATCCTATACACACTACCTCATGCCTTTTTGGAAAAATTTATTGATATAGCCATGAATAAGCTTTTGTTTATTCCTGGATTAGGATTAGTTGTTTCTGCCATGAGTGGTTAAGTATGAGTTTTCTTCTACTCTTGATAGTTAAGCATTTGTTTATGATATTCCTATTTTGGGATTGTTGGTGATTTTCATTTCTGTAGCAACAAGCACCGTGGAGACTTTGACGATGGATACAAGGCTCCATCATCGTTTCCTTAATACATTTTGAGTTTGTTTTGCAATGAGTGCCATGAAAATGCCAAATTAAAACTAGGCACCGCCACCGTTGCTCACAAATTTCTTTTTTCTTCATGTTTCAGTTCATGTTTCATCTGAGTATAGTTGTACTGCATTTCATCCCAAGTTGGGGATACAAAAAGTATGTATCTTCTAGCTTGCCAGGGGTGGTGGTGTTAAAGGATGTAATTAAATTAGAAATTAGTTAGAGTTGGTTTAGTTTTACATATTAGTTAGTGGTTTGTTATGCTTCTTAGTCTATATAAGGAAGCATTACCCTTGTATTATCACACCTTTTCATCATTAGAACAATTTCCATTTGATATTCTCTCAATTATTATTCTCTCTTCTTGATCAACATGAAATTCAACACTTAATTTCTAATAATTACCATATTCACTATTAAATGATATCTAAAATGTTTGTCTTTCATTCTTTATATGTTATCATCAAAATTTTTTTATGGGTATTACCCAAATTTTATTGTTTATATATATATATATATATAGATTTATTGAATTTATTTCATTTATTAGAAAAATTTCTATACATATAGCCACTTACATTCTATCTAATATTTGAAATCTAAATTTTGATTTCTATATACAAAGATAAAATTTTATATGAAAAAGTAATATAAAATTTTTATTCTCTAGTTCTTAAATGATTATCTCTCTTGATTTCTAATAATTTTCATATTAACTGTTAATAATGACACTTTAAAATTTTGTTTCATTATTTCTATGCTATCATTTAGATTTTTTTTTTACCCGTGATCATTCAAATTTTATTCACATCAATATTGTACATATTTATTTATATGATAATATAATATATTATATGATATGTATATATATATATTATTCTACTAAAAGATACAAAATCTATAAATTATTAAATCCAATATATATATGAGTGATGATCAATTTACTCTATGAGTAAGTCTTGTACACTTACTCCATTCTATAACTCTTCATCCATATTTAATATAATCAATCCAACCGTTTATTTATGCTATATTATATTGATGATAACAAATGTTAAATTTCAGAAAATTGGACAACAATAGCCATGTAATATATTAATCAATATTTACTTGTATTTGTGAAAATATATTATCCGTCAAAATAAAATGAGACGATGAATTATCAAATTATTTTCAAATTGTACAAAATTTTATATACTTGATCTACTCAGGGAACTTTAAATTCAACAGTTGAATTGATGCAATTTCATGTTCAAAAAAGCTATTAGATGGAGTAAATAGGTCAAGACTTACTCCTGGAATAAATGGATTCCCACTATATATATATATACATTATTTGTATTGTGTTAATATGATATAATTAAATACTAAAATCAATTCCTCAATTTGAAATGGTTGAGTTTTAAATATAATAAATATGCATAAATGAAATTTATAAAATTTATACTACTAATAAATTAGAAGAAATAACATAAAATTTTACACATATAGCTATCAAATGAATTTTACACTAAATGCATTCATTTACAAAGAAAATATAGATACAAAAGTTTTTAAAAAAGACAAAACAATTAATGCATTAATTTATTTTTTCAACCAACCACAACAAAAATAATGAATTAAAGCAAAATTTTAAAATTCATTTCTCAATTTAAACTTTTGGGAAGTTTCTTCAATATGTTACTTTTAAAAATTATTCATTTTGCTTAATTCAAATTTATCATTCAAAATTCTCTTAAAATTTGGCATTAAAAATTAATTAGTTATGTTTTTTAAATTAATTTTAATAGCTTCTATGATAACGTTTAATGCATATTTTTTTTCCCAAGCACAACAAATAAGGAAAGTTATTTCAAAATTTTTCATTTCAATTTTGTCTTTTCATAGAAAATATCTAAATTAAACCTAGAGCTTTTAAAAATATTAAAAGAACTATCAATACCTATTAGAATGTAGAATTGTTTCTTGAAATTTTTTAGCAAAATATCCCTCAATCAAAAGAATCTTAAAAAAATTAAAAAAATACTATATTTAAAAAGACTAATTTCAAATTTTGTAATTTCAAGTAAAGAGTTTATTTAATGATTTTAATAGATAATTGATGATAGATGATATCTAATTAGTGGAACAGCTAATGCTTAAAATTTAAATTAATCCGTGAAAATTAATTACGACATTCTTCTACCTTTTTATGTATAATTAATACCACTATTTAAACTAACCAATGGAAAAAATTCCATCTCCTTGCTAATAAAATATATTATTTTTATTCTTATCGGTGCCATTTTTTCTTCCTCTCAACTTTTCTTGCTACTGAGATGAATCATTGTGATGTGTTTTTCTATTTTGTAATAATTTTTTTTATGTTTTATTTTTAAATTTGACTAAGTCAATTCTATGTTTGTAAGTGTATTTTACTAGAAGGTTAAATAATCTGGGTTAAGCTCATAAGGATAGGGAATAAGGAGTGAGAAGGTTATATAATTTGTATGGAGAGGGATTTAGGACTAGAAATGCTAAATTCAATCAGTTATTATTTATTTTATATTGAGTTTATTAATTTAACAAATAACATTTATATATTATTAAATTCAATAATTATTTTTTGATAAAAAACTCAATAATTATTATCAATTGAAATAATTTTTTAAACATATAGATAATAAAATCTAAACAATTTAAATTGTTATTAACTATTTCTTAATCATATATCACTCATAAGATACATAACACAGTTTTAGAAAGTAATCACCCTTACTTATGACAAGAAAAAAAATACTAATTTAATAACTCGATCAATTAATTGAGCATGGATACTGCACTAATGAGTGTCTATGTGTGTGTATATAAATATATAATTATTAGTATTCCGAGATTTGTCCCGCCAAACTTATACAATATTATTATTATCCTTCTTTTTCTAGATTTGATGATTAACAACAAATATATTTTTATTAAAGTTTAATTTTGAGACACTGATTGTGTATTTTTTTTTTACACGTCTTCCAATTAGATTTTTTCTACTTACGTAAATTTTCAAGTCTGAGGGTGGGAGTTAACCATATATGTTAACGTGACAATACAAAATTAGGTGACTGTATAAAACTTGTTTATACCTTTGTATCAAAATTAAATCTTTTTATTATATAAAACTTTTTCCTGATGTATTATGAAAGATAATAAATAAATGTAAATGGAGTTTAATTTTAATGCACTGATATTTCAAGAAAGTTTTACACTGCCAAATAACCATGTGTTTATAATTATAAGACTTTTGAATTTGCAGGTGGTTAAGTCAAAACTTTTGCTAGTATAATAACACAAGTTGAATGTCTATGTAAAATGATTTTACACCGACAATGTATTCAAATTAAACTCATATAAATATATATAACTTAATTCTCTTGCATCAAATATTATATTTCTTTTATACTATATGAAATATATCATCTATATTATATATTCTATAGTCTATCTATATTCTATATAATTATTAAAATCTGTAAACACTGTACGCAATGACTTTCTCGGCTAAAGTTATAAAATATTTTATTATTGAATTTTTATATTATATTTTCTGATTATAAATATGTTCATATTATACTAAAAATGTATCATTTTATTATATGTGAATAGACATATTTCATAGTTTTTTATATCAACTTCATATCAACCGTAAACATAGCATTCCATTTTTTTTTTATCTATATATACTCTATTAAAATTATAATAATTTCTTGCAAAAGATTTTTTAGCTTAATTTTTCACTAATTTTACTTTATATTACTCCTTCCATTTTCAAATAAGTACCTCTTTTACTTTTTAGGTTCATTTGTAAAGCAATGTATAAATTGTTAGCTCCAGAACCCTTCAAGAAAACTTAAGTGCCATATGTTTTGAGTGATAACACAACTAATTTCGAGAAAATATTTTGAAGGACTAATGTTTCCGTTGAGTTTCTTGAATCAACAACAGGTCTTATCACGTTAGCATACACGATTCTTTAAACAAAAATATTTTCATATGACATGTGGAAATATGTTTAATCTTATTTGAAGAGATTGAGACTTAATGTAAGTGAGAAATATATCGTGAAATGAATGTATATATGCTTGACGGATCAAAGAAAACTCTCAAGAACAAAAAACTAAGGCTCAGATCTTCAAAAATAGTACACGACTTCAGAAGGTACATTTTAAGTAAAGATTTCAATCCAACTTTGAAGCAAGTGTACACTACGGCCTTTAATCATCATTATCGCAATCATATCATCATCAACAAACTCTAATTGAAGACTAGAAGATCAAAGAAAAGACAATAAATTATTATCGCACTTCAGAAAGCACGTTTCACAGTGAAGCAGTGCACTTTCAGGAAAAAGAGAGAATTTTGAAATTCAAATTTAAAGTCAAACCTAGTTAAGGATTGACGTGACATCTTTTCTACTAACTTGGTCAATTGCTCCAGCTTCTAGAAGGAAAATTTCATAAACCTCGTTAGAAAGTAAAAAGTAGTTTCTAAAGATGACCTTAGAAACCTATATTTCACAACGGCTTCTGCAATTGCTCTAATAATGTTGAGCTACTCCTCTAGAAATGCAGATCAAGTATAAATATAGATGCTATGCTTACAACAAAGAGACTTTTGCTCATAAAAGTGCTGAAATACTGAAGAAATTCCCCTTAATTCTTTGTAAAGCTTATTACTCCTTGTAATAAGTTTTTTCATTGTAAAAATCTTCTTTCTACATTCTTAGTAGATCATACGTTCTTTCTAAAAAGAATCATAAAAAGAAATCATTTAAGTTTCCAAGCTCTGTTATTGTTTATTCTACAAAATCGTGAGTGTTAGTTAGTTTGAGTGTTCAAACCCAAACACAAACCTTTGTAACATTGATTCGGTAGTAATCATTGTGAGTTAGCTTGAATAGGCTAAGCAAAGACTACTTGTAACGTGATAGTAGAGTGAGCTACTGGTCACAATGTAGCTTGGAGAGGCTAGTCAAAGACTACTCGGTTGTGACAATTGAGTGAGCTACTGATCACGTTGTTAGTTTGAAGAGGGTGGTCAAAGACTACTCAAATGTGACAATAAAATGAGTTACTGGTCATGGTAAGAGCTTGAGAAGGCTATTGTAAAGAATATCCAACTTTCGGGTTGAAAATTGTTCTAATGGAACTTAATGGTGGTTGATAACGGATGTAGGGGTTGGTCGAACCAGATAAAAACTCTTGTGATGTTTCTTCTCCCTTAACTCTCCTTTATTTTACTGCTTTGTGCTTGTTATATCATGTTTTCTGAAAACTTGCTTATATGCATTTTATTATTTTTGTCATAGTTTAGAAAGTGACTTTTGATATCACTAACATTGTTTCCGCTGCACTTCAAGTTTAATATTTGATAGTTATTGTTTAGGCTTTTCAAAAAGATAAGAGAGAAAAGGCGAAGCACGATTTAACCACCCTTCTCGTGCACTTTTCTACCTGCATAGATACATTACTTTATGAATGAACCCAAAAAACAAAAAAGACACTATATTATCATTGTTAATTTTGTTTCAAACAAAGCTATTATAATTTTATCTATTATCCTGTTACTCAAGAAGTATAGGTACTTATTATTGTCCTTTTTCATTTTGCTTGTCCATCTTTCTTTTATCACTTCAATATATCCTTAACCATCCTTCCTTATTATTTCTTCTTTCATATTTTTACTATATTTTAATTGAAGCATTTAAAATTAGGGAAAAATGCATTTAATCTTTTGAATTTTAGGTCATGCGCAATTTAATCCCTAACCTTTCAAAATGAGTACTATAATTCCTAAGCTTTCCAAATGGTGCAAATCATCACACTTTATGTTAACTTTCCACCCAAATCTTCAATTAAGTTATCATGTGTCAGTCACATTGAAAGTGTTTGGCGGAATGAAGGGTTTGACGAGTGAAGAGTAAAGTTACGTATAATAAAGGTACTGAAAATGGTACTGAAGGTATTGAATATTCATCAAATTAATATTCATTAAAAAAAAAAATTCAAGTTGGTTACGGGAGTGTGGTATTGAAAATGAAGAGAGTAAGTTACCTTTTTACCATTTATCTATGTGGTGCTGTTATGAAAGTATAGGCTACGTTTTCCGTGTGGGTTAATATATTTTGAACGGCAACACTCATAAAATGAGAGTTTTATGTAAATAAATGTTACCTATCCATATATGATATGATTACATTTTATAAGTGTATTCTATTCCCTTTAAGAGTACATTTTTTAAGTGTAACAGGAAAAATGTTGCCAAAACTATATCAAATGCAACTCTTATAAAAGTGCTGTCTATATGTAATTAAGACAACATTTTTAGATGTTGCTGAAAAAAAGTGTTGTCTTAACCAAAAAATGTTGTAGTGTGACAAGACCAAATTACGCTTCGTTGATTCACAATTCTAAACTCTAACCCCAATTCATGAACTCTTCTCTGGCCATCTCATCCCCTTCCTTCTCCACTCACAACCACCACCAACAGTCATAATTCTTCCTCCATGTGTGGTATAATGAGATGAAATCTAGTGTTGGTAAAATCCACCCTCAATCCCCAACGCGAACGCTAATCAAGTTGGTCATGTTTGAAGACCCCCTCTCCTCAGGATCCCAATGACAAGGACAACTCTCCTCTCAAATGTTAACACCATTAACGTTTTCCATCCAGAGACCACTAATTAAGTGTTTGATTTGTGGCATTGTTAAAGACCAAGTTGGCACTTTCCAATTATTAGGGATCAACTTCTTATATTGAAATTGTTAGAGACTAATTTGGAGGTTTCTTCTAAAGAAAAAAATGTTCCTATAAAAATTTTAGATGTTTGGATTGACTTTTTTTAAAAAAAAATTAAAATTAAAAAGGTAGTTTTACCACTTTTTTAAGAAGCTAGTGATACTTCTAAAAGAAGTAAAATAACTGATTTTTAATAAAATTACATTTCAAAATTATCCCTTGTTAGTATTTATAATTACAATTCTATCTCTTATAAAAAAACCCTATCAAAATTTCCTTCTGACTTCCGCTCTCATTCGCAAATAGAGCACCCACATACACATCCAGGGGCTCCATCCGATGAAAGATCTCCTCAGCTTCTTCGATCCTTTTGTTGTTGCACAAACCATCAATCCAAGTATTATACATTACCACATTCCTAGCACAGACACTTGACTCCATTTCTTTGAGTAGCATCAAGACTTCTTTAAGTTTCCCCCAGAACAGAGGCTATCAATCAATATATTGTACGTAAACTCATCAGGCTGACACCCACCCTTCATGTCCTTGAGAAGCTCCATTGCAATTTCTCGGTGTTACTAGTCATATAGGACCTTGTACCAAAGTATTGAATGTGCAAACATCAAGAAAAAGATTATAAAAAAAAAGTCCCCTTGCTGTTAAGCATGTAGGTAGGTTTATTGACCACCTCAACTTGGTTCTCCTTGCACAACGTGCTAATCAGGGTGTTGTAAGTTAGTGTTCTAGGCAGTGTTTGCTTACTGTCCTGAGATAGAAAATATAGGGACATTGATAGAAATATACGAACAATAGAGAGTAAAACAAAGATATAAATAATAAATATATATAGGGGTATTATTGAAAGACAAAAATATTAAATTTTGTCTTATCATTGTCTCCACTGCCTCTATGTTTTTGAGGTATATAAATTTTGTGTTTTTCTGTCCCAAGAGACTATTTTCCTCTATCGCTAGAATTTGTATCTTCATGTCTCTGATTTTTATCTCCTAGACAATAAACAAATGCTACCTAAGAGTGCTAATCATAACTCATGGATAAGGAAAATAAGTTCAAGTGATGATTGATTTAGTGTGACATAATGCAAAATCTTCCGATAAACTTATTTTGTGCATAAGTTTATCATGACACATTTACTCTTTCACGTAACTTGACTATAAAATAAGTGCTTTTATTGGTTTTTATCCAAACACAATTATAAATGTTTTTAATAATTAAAAGTATTTATCAAATTGTCCATCCAAATATAAAATAATTTTTTGTTAAAAAATAAGCTCTATTAAAATAATTAATAAAATAAGTACCTTTTTAAAAAAATCAATCTAAAGACATTATTACTTAAAATTAATTTTAAAATAAAATAATTTATGTTTGTAAATCAAGAATTTAGACCAGTTTTATTTCTTCCATAATCAACACAAGAAACTACAACAAATTTTAAGATGTAGACCATAAAACACAAGAAGGGGACTCTCACATACAGTTAAAGGTCAATGGCTATGCCGTTGATATTTAATCACATTTCAAAAATATGGCTAAGCGAAAATTAATGTGGCTAAACCTTGACTCACGTTCCCTTCCTTCTCAAAAAGCTTCGATTTTGACTCACGTTCCCTTACCCCTTTATCCTCCTCACCACTCCTCACTCCCTTATGCGCCGGCACCCTTCAATTTCGCTCTCGCCACCACCACAATCGATACACCGTTCCGATACTGTTTCCAAAACCTTCCGCTATGTTTTTTCCTCCATTGTCCAACTCATGGTGGTTAACCAAACAACAACTTGGCTGGGATCTTGTGTGAGATTAGCGTAGCAAACAGGGCACGTGATGTGGAAAGAGAGTCATACGTCGATGCAGGGAGGGTGGAACATAGGGTTGCAATGTGGTGGCGCTGTTGGATTGGGGACTATTCCTGACATGGTGGTGGTGATGAAGGGCTAAAAGGAGGAGAGGATGATGATGATGGAGAATGGATGAAATTGAAAGGGTTTGGGTTTGACAATGTTTGTTTCTGGTGGGTTTTGACCAATTTGTGATGGAGTTGAAGTGCAGGAGAGGAATGGGTACTTGTGTGTTGAACAGGAAAAAGGAAGTGAAGTGGTGATAGCCACATTAAGTTTTTAATTAGCTATATTTTTAAAATGTGGTTAATTGTAACTTGCCACACTATTTATGTTTAATCACATTTATGAAATGTAGTTAAAAGCAACTGAATTTTTTTTTTTTAAATTCAATTAAAGCTGAGGTGCCTTTCTCCTGACTCCCGATACGGGGTGGGCACCACAGAAGAAACCTGCAAAATGAGGGAAAAAAAAAAAAACACAAATTCAGTCAAACAGTGCATTTCTCTGGTCTGACTCCCAATACGGGCTGGACACCACATAAGAAACCTGCAAAATGAAAAAAAAAAAACGCCCAATGATGTACACATGATGACCACGAAAATCAGCGCCGGAAAAACAGACGGCGACAACGGTCCAAGAGCCTGGTTAAAATTGACGGCCTTGATGCAGCCTCCTGAACACAGTTCACGCCCACTCCACCGTCTTCTTTTCTTCACCGCCTTCAATTCGGCTTCCTCCGCCTCCTTTTCGCGGCGGCGCTTCCTCTCCACGTCGGGACCGAAGGTGGCGCGGTCGTCGGCCTTGGCAGCTTCGATGCCGAGGTCGACGGGGCTAGGCCACACCTCCCTAACACAGTTCACGTCTGATTCCTCCGTCTTCTCTTTCTCCACCGCCTTCACTTCCACTTTCTCCGCCGCTGCCGCCTTCACTTCGAGGCGGTTCTATTCTTTCCGTCGCCGCCGCCGGCGGAGGTGGGAGATACCGCATCAACTTCCAGCGGAAAGTTGAGGATGGCCTTGGAGCCACGTAAATGGAGTGCGGCGCGGTCGTAGGCCTTGGCGGCTTCGATGGCCGTGTCGTAGGTGCCGAGCCACAACCTGGCCCCCTTGTTGCGGATCTCGGCGACGTACTTCCCCCACGCCCTCTTCCGCACCCCTCGGTAGAGATTCTTCTCTGCCGCCGCCTCTTCCAGCTGTTTTTTCCCCTGCACGAACGGTGGTTCCGAACCCGCAACCTCCTGTTCCAGAGAAAAAGGCAATCCCCCGGGCTTCTTCTCCAAGAGTTGGAATTGACCCCAGGTGGTTTGGGGATTTTGTTGAATTGGGGTTTGGTCGGTTGCTTGGGGCATGAAATCGAAATCGAAATCGAAATCGAATTCGGAGAGATCGAAGACAGAGGAAGAGGGTTCGAAACATGGAAGTTGGGATTGGAGCACCGAATGGTGTTTGAAAGTTGGAAATTCGAAGGAGAGTTTGTTATAGGTGGAGTTTGGTGTACTCGGCAGTGAGGGTGCAGTAAGTTCTTCGGACGATTGATCAGATCGATTCGCCATGTGGAAGAGGCGGGTGTGGTGTGTGTCCAAGAGGAGGGGCAATGGGGCATAAAATAGTGGAAAAGAAGGCAGGTGTGGTCTGTGTCCAATTAATTGGGCATAAGATAGAAAAGAAGGCTGTGGAGGCGAAATAGAAATAAGGAAAAGAAGGCGGGTGTGGACCGTGGAGGCATAAGGAAAAGAAGGCTGTGGAGGCGAAATAGAAATAAGGAAAAGAAGGCGGGTGTGGACTGTGGAGGCATAAGGAAAAGAAGGCTGTGGAGGCGAAATAGAAATAAGGAAAAGAAGGCGGGAGGGGAAATGGGGCATAAGGAAAAGAAGGCGGGTGTGACGGCCGGACCATCAGAGGGAGTCGTCGGACCACGGACACCAGCCATTGTACCACCATCGTCGCGTTGGACCACCGCTAATCACTAGACTACTAGGCCGTCATCATGGTCTCCCCTCCGAGAAACCCATACCGTTGTCGGGCCGTTGGTCGACTAACCGTTCCGCCTTATGTCGGGCCCTCAGTCATCACGGAATTGTTACCATCACTACTATTTTGTTGGGCATTTTTAGAAAACTACCCAATATTCTTAGGAATGTTATTATCAACTAAACACGTAAATGAATGAGTGTTAGGTATAATTTACGACATTCTTGGGATTTCATTATGCATCTAACACACCTAAACTTATTGCACGAGACTGTGATTCATGGTAATGTTATTTCTATTAATGCTATTTTCGGAATGAATAAATCATACCTTAAAACAAATGTCTCCTAAGTGTCCAATTTTAAGTGGACAAGTGGATTAAGAAAATGATTGGCAAAGTATTGATATTATGATAGTTTAGGTGTGTTGTGTTAAATTACCCTAACTACTTTTCTCTTTCTTAATCACTACCTTTCCTCCATTACTTCATTTGGGGCGTTTTTACGAATATAAAATAAAAAAAACTTTATATACGAATTTGTCACATTTTAAAGTTTAAGCACGCATATGTATTCTTTATTTTGTTTAGATAAATCGGTTAACTATTAGTAGACTTTAATGGCCCAAATACAAGAATTAGTCAATAAAGAAGATTTCTCTTTTAATTTAGTCACGAAATCGGCTAATACTAAGTAGATTTCAGCTGTTTTTTTTTTAATGAAATGTTAAAAGGTAACCAATTTCTTGGTTAACGACTCAATGACCGTGATGATCCATGGTTGGCATGTGGAGGAATATGGCAAACTTTGATTTTGCCTTTTACAACTTTTCAATTGAATGGAGAAAGGAAAGTACATGACAAGGAGGAATAATGCATATCACTCGAATATGTTTAGTTTGATTATTATTATGAAAATTAAATATTTTTAATGATGTATGAATGAAACTGAATAATACTTGAAATCATTTTTTAAAAAATATATGAATATTGTATATGTAAATTAATGCACATAGTCAAAAGTAATTAATTATAATAAAATATATTATGATATCAAATAAATTTTATTAACACGGTTCAAAATTCGAATATTTAAAATAATATAGTAAACTGGGTAAAGGGTCACTCCCATAATGGATCTCTGAGCAAAAATCACTAGTCGATAAGTGGGGATGTTAAGTGATTCGCCAAAAAAAAAAATTTACCATTTCAAGGATGAGTTTGGTTAAAGGATTAAAAGGACTACTTGTAAAAATACAAACATCAAAGAAAAATATTGTAATTAATATAGGACTACTTGTAAAAATCAATATTTTTTTTTGATATTTACAAGTAGTCCTTTTTTAATTTTTTTTTTCAAAGTAAAAACTAAATAATGTATGTTATTAGAATCTGTATTTTGCTTTTGTGGCTAAGAAGAACATATGTTGATAATTAGGCAAAACCTTCTTCAAGTTTCTTAGGTGTGTTTAGCTAAATGGTAAATTAAACTTTTTTTTTCATAAATTACACATAGATTTTATCTATGAAAACATTCATTTCATTTTTATCTTTTAACCAAACTCATCCTTGAAATGGTAATTTTTTTTGGCCAATCACCTAACATCTGGCCCTTATTGACTATTCTAATTTGGGTATTAAGACCCATTATGGAAGCCCTTCTCCAAACCAGTTGCTCCATTATTTTAAATATTCAAATTTCTAACAGTCTTAATAAAATTTATTTGATATCATAATATATTTTATTATAATTAATTACTTTTGACTATGTGCATTAATTTACGTATACAATATTCATATATTTTTTAAAAATAATTTCAATGCATTATTCTAGTTGCATTCATACATCATTAAAAATATTTAATTTTCATAACAATAATCAAAGTAAACATATTCTAGTGACATGTATTATTCCTCCTTGTCATGCACTTTCCTTTCTCCATTCAATTCAAAAGTTGTAAAAGGCAAAATCTAAAGTTTGCCATTTCCTCCACGTGCCAACCATGGATCACCACTTCATCAGCGTTAACCAGAAATTGGTTACCTCTTAACCAATATCATTCAAAAAAACAACAATTGAAATCTAATTAGTATCAACCGATTTTAATGCTGAATTAAAGGGAAATCTTCTTTTTACTGATTATTTATTTGTATTTAGGCCATTGAAAGTCTACTACTAGTTAACCGATTTTGTCTAAATAAAAAAAGAATACATATTCGTACTTAAACTTCAAAATGTGAGAGATTTGTATATAAAGTTTTTTTGTATTTTATATTCGTAAAAAAGCCCTTCATTTGTAGGAATATAGTTGAAAAAATAATGAATATTGCCAAATTTCTAAAATGAGAGAACTTGTAGAAAATTAAAATTTTTAAAGTAGACAATTATTAATTAGATAAATGTTGTTTGTACTCATGCAATATGCCCAAGTAGATGTAACGCCTCGATTTTTTGTTGAGTACAAATGACCAAAATGCCCTAAGGTCATTTTTACCCAAATTCAAGGGAAGCCAACCCGATAGTCCTCGAATGGGTCAACTCAATGTTTGAAGGGGGTTATATCTGTTATGTTTGATATCTGAGGTGAAAATCTCATTTTCTGAACTTTCGGCTCAAAATGACCAAAATACCCTAGGTTTCACACGGGTAAAGGTGCCGTTTGAGCCCAAAACTTTTCCAGGAAGTTTGGAATGATGTTTATGAGTGGTTTTTGATGTTTAGTTAAGCAGAAGGTCCCAGTTTTAGTGTAAAATTACCATTTTGCCCCAAGAACAATGTACAGTGAGCCTAATGACGTAATTAAGCAAACCTAAGCAATATTAGGCTCTAATCGAAGATTAATTTATTTTGATAATTAATCTAGAGTCAAAATAATTTATTAAGGTTAATTAGAACCTAAGATTGCTTAGTTAAACTCTAATTACATTCTTTGATTCAAGATTCCTAGTCATGGAATCTTGAATAGTGTTTTTCTCTTTAATTCCTTAAATTAAGGAATTGTGCCCATACCTTCATTTGACTAAAAGAATGATTTTAAATTGTTAATCTAGCAAGATCACTCCCTAATCAAGTCTTGACAACCTTAATTAGCTATTACCTCACCTAAACATTTTCTTACAAACTCCTAATCAAAACCTTAATCAAAGAAACACCTAAACACATCACTAAACCACAATTACATGAACAATTTCTCCTCCTCCCTTGGGCTGTAAATCTAGCCGAATACATACCCTCCATAATTCATTACATGTTGATTTTATTTCACTCCAAAGGCCATACCTCAAGCCATGCTTTGAATTATACCTAGCCATGCTTTCAACCATGCCTTTGAATGACAAGTTTTGAAGATATTTTCTCTTCCTCCTTGGCCTTGAAACCATCGGCCATCCTTCCCTAAATCAGCCTCTATTGTTTCATTTTCTATAAATACCAAGCCTTGAAGAACTTGGTTACACTTTAGAAGCCTAGCCAAGTTTAAGCTTTCTTGTATTTTCTTCCATTTGCTCTCAATTTCTCTTCATCTTGCTCTTCTTCTTCATCCCTCAAAGAAATCTTTCCACCACCACAAACCACCACAAACAACCTTAAACCACCACTCCCTCACCTTAAACCACCTTTCAAACACTTAACCTTTCCATTTCCAAGCTTGCTTTCTCAAGGAAAATCCATCTTCCTTGAGTTTTCCCCCTTGGCCGAACCTATATCCTCCTCTAAGAGAAGATTTTGTCTTCTCATTTCTTCAAGGATCAAGCTTTCTTTCATTCTTTCAAAGACTTCTTTAGGTAGGGGTTTTATTTCAAAGTTTTCCTTACTTTCTTTAAGAAAAGTTTTAGTTTTCTCTTGGTTTTCAAAGCTTTCCTTTTCCTTTCTTCATTTCAGCCTTAGGGCCTTTGGTTGAGAAAACTTTAGCTTGATGATGAGGTTTCAAGATAATGGTCTTGTGATGTCATGTGAGAAACCTCTAAAGCTTGAAAAACTTGGTCTTGACCATATATGCTTTTGGTTTCTTTTCCTTTTTCCTTGTTCAAGTTTCGGTTTTTCTTTCCTTTCCCTTGCCAAAGTTTTGGTTTTCTTTCCTTCCTTTGAACAAAGTTTGATAAAAATGTTAAGTAGATCACTAAAAGTTTTGTTAAGAAAATTAATCCTATGTTTTCAAAGAGCTCTAAGCTTACCCTTGCCAACCTTAAAGTTGGTCGGCCATTCTAAGAGTTTTACTCTAGATTGAAGCCCATGAGCAATAAAATAAAGAATATGATTTAGTTCTTTGTATGCTTGTTTAGATAAAGTGTTGAGTTTTGTGTCCATTTTCTTGAGCTTGATGATGAAGTTCAAAACCAAAGGCTTCTTTGAAGACTTGGTGCTAAGAACTCTAAAGCTCACTTTATGTTGTTAAGATACATATTGGGTTAAGGTTATAATGTTCCTCTAAAGTCTTGTAAGAGCTCTAGTTAAGATAAAATGAGTTGCATTCATGTTTATGTTTATGCCTTGCATAGCATGTTTATTTTGATGCCATCACTAAGCTCTCAAGAATAACTAAATGAACTTGCATTATCATGTTTAAATTTCCAAGCTTGCATTTCATGTTTATATTTCAAGTCATCACTTAATCTTTAAAGATAATAATGAGGTTGCATCTCATATTTATTTTATGCTCTCACTTTATTTTATAATGAAGAGTAAAACAAGTGCATAGCATGTTTAAGTTTATGCCATCACCTAAAGATCCTAGAGCTTAAAGACTTGCCCAAGTATCACAAGTAAAGTTTTAGAAAATGGAAGCATTCCATGAATGCCATTTCGGCCTTATGATGATGATGAAGGACTTGATGTGAGTTCATCTAATCATAAGTGCCAATAGCTTATGTCTTGGAATTTTTCTAAGCTTAGGTAAACTTAAAGAATGTCATGAACAAGATTTGATGTTTTAAATCTAATTCATGAACAAATTGTTTTAGCTACTGACCTCATCCACATTTATGTGATTTCAATGAGATTAATTGGTTTCTAAAAGAGTTTTGAGTTCCTAAAATGATTCCAAGAGAAACTAGCAACTTATATGCATTTAAATCATGAGATTATGTGATTATATGATGCTTGTATTTTCGGTTCTGCCTTGTGCACTTGGCCACTATATAAATTCTGTTTTATGGTGTTAAAATGTGTAAAATTATGTTTGAGTGAAGCAAGGAACGATTTAGGGAAGTTAGGAAAGAACAAGTAACTAGAAAAGACTTAAAATGAGAATTCTAGAACACTTAGATGCACAAATTGTAAATTCTATTCCAGCATAATTGGACTTAAGAAAAATGGTTTATAATTAGTGGATATGTGTAGGAATCCCTCATAATTGGTTTAGGAGTTGATTATAGAGCCTTAGGCGAAGACGGAACTTAGAAAGGGTCAAAGACGGAGATTCTAGGACCTCGTAATCATATGAGAAAAATTCTGCCCAAAGTGATGAAGTGCTGTTTGGTTATGTTAGTAAGCATAAACATTAGAGGAAATTATAGGTGATGATCCTTTAGGTGAAATAAAGATCCATAATGAAAGTTAGAATAATTAGAACATAAGTTTAAGACCCGTAAGGGCCAAAGCATAAGACACCATGAGATAGGATGTGTGATGTGAGAATGAGACCTGAGTGGGTATACTCATGATGAATGTGAATATGTTAATACCATGAACATGAGACTATATATGTATTTGTGACATGTTGTGATGATGTGGTATACTATGCTTAAGATGCATAAGAATACGAAATATGATTGAGTTAGGAGGGCATGCTTCTATGATTAAGAGATTTACTTGATTGGAAAATTTCATGAGAACAACATGTGTTATTTGAGTTATGTGGCATGACTCAAATTTGAGGAAATTGGAGTGTAGTCGTTATGCCCGAATTTCCGTCAAATTTGAGGGACTTAAAGAAAGTTTAAAAAGAAAGATTTTTATATGTGACATGCCGAGACACATTTCTCCTGCTACGGTAAGGAGAAAGGAAACCCATGGGGGGTATGGTCGTGAGCCATATGGAAGTGGACAATGTCACTGATCTTAACAGATGATGCGTTTCGCAGACCGAGACAAACTTCTCTTGCTACGGTGAGAGAAGGTAAACCTGAGGGCATCGACATTAGCCTCCAAAGCGGACAAAGTCACTGGTCTTAACCAGTTGATGTGTTTAGAGAAGGAAGAAAGTCCCATGATGAGTGATTCCTTAGGTCCCCTGCCGTACTCTGGGAGTCGGGGTTATTATTTTTATGATTATGATTCGCTTATCAAGAGGATAAGTAAGAACTAGTGACGACTAGTTAAGGTATGAGCTCATAGCCTAGTATTAAGGGTCAGTTACTATTTTTACATACCATGATGTCACAAGTTTGAGAAACGAGGAAAGATGGGAAGCATTTTGCTTATGAAAGAGAGAAGTTGATTATGAGAAAGTACATGCCACTTATATGAAAATTAGTTATTGATGAGATGCTTTATTGGTTTGCTGCATAAATATTGCCATGCATTCATGTTCTACTATGCTGCATACATGCATTAAAATTCATCATAAAAGACACGGACCTTGGATAATTACTTTTATAAAAACCTCATAATGAACCTTTGCATGTTTAACCTTTTTATATAATAAACTCAAGGTTCCTGGGACGTAAACGATGACACTAGGATAGGGTTTTCCTACTAAGAATCTTTAGCAAGATTCTCACCCTCTTTTTCTTCTTTTCTCGTTACGTTTTCAGATTCCGATGGCGTCGTTCATGATTTTTATTGATACGCCCTGTGGGAGGTGCACTACGATCCAGTTCATCAGTCTTACTATTTTGAGGGTTGTTGTGCCGTGCGCATTTTTGTATACATGGGACGTCCGTTTGCATTCCCAGTCTCCAGCTTTCATTTCACCCGACTTCTCCCTATGGCGACGATTTGATCTTCAAGAGGACGCGACCCGAGACGGGCAGACCATCGTGCCCGACTTTCGTCTTCGGCGGTGCATTACCCGAGTACATTCCTCGCAGAGGTATAGGACTGACCTCGGAGGATTCCCTACTCATCCCTTCGGAGGGATTTGCCCTCCAGTTCCCATGGACATCGGGGAGGGGCGGCGAGGATACGGTGACACGGCGGAGGCTAGCTCGCCCGGAGATGCGCCCACGTCGAGGAGGTCATGTTCGTCCAGCTTTCCGTTTGCACACACCCGAGGAGCTAGCAGGGTCATTGGGTATGTACCTTCGAGGGACGAGGAGCGTGCCATTAGTAGTTCGAGGGAAGGGTAGCTATGGCTTGGGATCGACCTTTTGGGGCTTTCCATATATTTGTTGTTTATGTTTTTGGTTATTTTATGTTTCATGTCCTGCAAGCTCTACCCATTCTTATGTGGCTATGACTTTATGTTTTATTAGGTTATATATTAAACTACGATATTTAATATTATGGTTGTTCCTATGATTGAGGTGTTATTATTTGCTTTTGTATTGCATGATTTATTTTCTCCTTTACGTTTCGTATATGTAGTGTTTGACGGCTCGCATTTTGTCTTACATATTTAAAAAAAAAATTTACCCGTATTTTCCACTAAGTTATTTTACAAATGAGTTTTAAAGGGAAGTAATATCTAATAATTAATCTTAATATGTCCTAGGCGTGTTGGGTTAAATATTAAAGTGTTACACTAGAGGCGGAGGTAGAGTTAGACTATTATATTAGGGGAGACCAATACTCAGTAGTTAATTTCACATGAAAAAATACATAACTTAGTAATTTAAAATCTTATTTAAAAATTAAATAAAAACCATGATTTTAAAAGAAATAAATATTTTCCTGAAATTTAAAGAAACATACATATTTACATAGTATATTATCTATTGTAATACCTGAATATCAAGTTAAATAAAAAATTTTAATCAAAATTAACTAAATAAATATTTTTTGGGTGGGGGATAAAAAATAAACAAATTATAAAAAAAAATTGACAATTTTAGTGGGGCCGATGCCCATCCCCATAACTACCTCCACCCCTATGCCCATCACATTGCTCAAAAAATAAAAAACTTCGACCATTGGTGGAAGGATGTACAATACATTGCCCAAGGTGGATCCCTCAATACATTGTGAGTGTATGTTGGGTAGTGAGTTAAAAAATGTGAGTGTATATATCAGTGCTTATTAGATATTATTCCTTCTTTATTATCTCGTTGGATGGGCTTTGAATTTTATGGAAGGGAGTCGTTCAGAATGTTCTAAAAATCTGATAATGGGAATATGAGGTTTTGTATATAGATAGTTTAGAAAAATATTCGTAATTATTTTCCAATCCTAATAATAAAAATTGACTAATTTTATTCTATCTCACATGGGAATGTAAGATTCCCATAGAAAGGAAATGTTTATGCAAAAATAAAGGATCAAATTATCTTTAACCCTAAATCACCATTATTGTTCTTGGCGCATTGCCACCATCAATAGACCACATCGCTAAATAGCCAAATTGTTATCGGATTGCCATGGTTGGTTGTTGACCCCAAAGTGGGCATTCGTCAATTGACGGTTAATAGTGATTACCGCAGTTGTGGACAAATGCTTGACAAAAACATGACAAAGTAGTGGTGAAGAGCGAATGACAAACTAGAAAAATTTCAAGGCCACATGAACAACATCCAAAGGCAATCAGGGACAAGTGTCGAGATACTAGATTCTTAGGTTGCCTATAAATAAAGTTCTGTGCAAATTGTAAGGAGTTGGAATTTTTAATCACATACTCACTCTAAATGTTCTCCTTGATTCTGCAGAGTCTAGAGTTCATTGAGTATTGTTCTTAACCCATTTCTTGCTTTCTTAGGATTATTCTTCTTTAATTTCTACCTTTAATTCATTTACAATTTCTGGACTCATTTACATTTGTCAATCAATTTACATTCTGCAAGTTCTTCTTCTTCTTTTTCTTTAATCTATCAAACACTACATTTACACAATCACAACACAATCACGTTACTTTGCACTCCATTCCATCCTCATTACATAAAAAATAGTTTGACACTCGATTCCTTTTGGTGAGAACCCAAAAAAGTAGCTTTTCGTTCCTCGAATCGAGATCTTGAAAAGCAAAAGTGTCATCCAAACTTCTAAGTTTGTTGATTTACGCATGTTTAGAGTAATTTGGCCTCCTACACAAGGAGATTGTCAATTATTTGTTGTTGACAAATAAGTGTCAAATTCTGATATAAACAATATGTATAGCTACCTTGCTTGTATTATTATGACACTTATGAATTCAATTAGAGTTATGTTTCAGCTCATTTTAATGTTATGTACATATAATATTTAGTGTGATAACATGTTATGTTCTTTGAAGGATATTATAGTCAAAGATTATAGTACACTCTGATTAATGTTCTTTGAGTTGAGTTGAGTTGATTTTGTATACATGGAAGGAACCATGTCACTAAATGACATTGACCTCCATGATCCGATCATTTCAATTCAATTGAGGATGATGACTTGATTACTTCAATGTCCAGTGCACACTTATGGTTGTTGAACCTTCAAGTCATCACATGGACCAAGTGGGAGATTGTAAGATTATTTTACATTTTATGGTGTGATCAATGTAACTAATAGACTAACTCTAATAAAAAGGGATTAAGATTATGGTCATTAATACCTTAAAAATAAATAGAGTTAGTGGGGGGTTTAAAAATAATTTTTAAAATTCCCTCTCCTCTCCCTTTTGAAAATACTTGGAGTTATTATAGATGAATAGGATAGATACAACCAAAGGAATAGTCTATAACTTTTTCCACCATCAAAGAAAACTAAGAGAAAAGAAGAGAGGGAAAAACAAAGAACACAAAAAAGGAATCAAAGGAGAAGAGGTCAAGGATTTCAACTATGGATCTGGATATGTCATTATACTCTATTGTGTGATGATCATAGAATCTAAGATTATTAAGGGCGTTGTAATTTTCTATCCTGTGTACCAAAATGAAAATTACAATTAACACAAGATTCCAAAAATTGTGAACAAAAAGGCTGTTTTCTAGCAATATTTTGAACTATTCTTTATTATTTTTGATCTTGTTGGTATCTTTAGGCTCTTATGAGTTGTCTTCTGTTGTTGTGGATGAGTTATATATGTCTGCTCAGATGTTTATAACTCATGAGACTTCTTTGTATACCTTTGATTCGGGTGATATGGAGTTTTACCGTCCTATGGGTTTCAATAAGTTTTCCCACATTAAGTTTGGTGTTCTTTTTCTGTTTTATCTTTGCATATTTGCTGCTACTTGTTGTTGATATATAATTTTTGGAGTGCTACCTTATTATTCTTTTGTTATAAAAGTTGCCAGGAGAGAACAAGTCCTTCAAAATTAAGGCTTGGAATTGATTTATCTGAGAATTTGTGGATTAAATTAAAAAATAAATAAATTTCAATTAATAATAATTTTTATCAATTGTATCTATTTTCTGTTGAAATTCTGGATGATTTTTATTACTATTAATAAGGAAAGCATGAATCTTATTTATCCAAATATCATTTTCTATCACCATTAATAAATTTTTGAAAAAAATTAAGAAGGAATGCATCTTCTATACAGGATAAGAAGCAATTTTACTAGCACCAAGCAATTTTACAAAAATACAAAGATAAAAAGGAAGAAAACAGCAGAAGCAGATATAGCTCTATCTATTGTCACTTGACTCTCTCCCTCTCTTAATTTCTCTCTCTCTCTCTCTCTCTTGGGTTGATCAATGTCTCTCTTTCTTATTGTATGCTATTGATGAGGAATACGGCAAACCAGATTGATACTAGGAAGGTATCATTGCTGGTTTAGACATGTGGATGATGCAAACTGCAATACCACACAACTGGAAGAGGTTGTAATTCTCCTCTGTCAAGGGAGAAGCCCCATCCTTCTCCCCAAAACCTTGCTGGCATGTTGATGCAGATTCCATAACTGAACTCATCCAATTCCTAGGCACTTCATAGTTCCCAGACAGGAAAGCCCCAATGGAGTTCACAATTGTCCATGCTGCATCACTGTACAGTTCCAAGCAGTCAGTTAAGCACCCCAAAGCAAAGCTGTCAAACCTTGATTTGCTGTCCAATAGCTTGTCTATGGTTGCAAGAGTGCTTGTCACATTCTCCAGAGCCAGCTCCATTGCAATCAGTGCCAGCCCTTGAAGGTTTGCTGAGTGGCTCACTGGAATTACTGGGAGAGATGTTGAGCATAAGGGGTAGCTCAAGATTTTGGATTGGCTTGCACATTTTTTGCAGGTTTGGTCAACTATATCTCTGGAATTACTGAGGTACTAGAGCATGTTCCAAGAGGGGTTGTGAAGAGAAACAAGAAAAGAACCAGGCAGAAAGAAAACCTTGAGAAAGAAGACTGCAGCATTATTGTTTAATTTATTTTGTATGGAATTAATGAAAGTGGTGTGAGTGTGGATGTTTGGTGTGGTGTTATACAGAGAATAATGGTTCATATATATACATGAAGGATTTTCACTGGGTGGGAAGTACTTTGATGGAGGAAGTTTCGTTAATAGCTATATATGTTGCTTAATTATGTCGTGTATGCGTTTGTATCCATAACAAGACAGTATTGGGTAGTTTCTACATTTTGTTGTACAAATGCTATTGCGATGCAAAAATTTTGTATTCAGTATAAAAGATAAGTCTTTACTGGCCGTTTCAGGGGAAGGATTCTAACTGTGGAAGCTTCCTAAGGCACAAGGATTAACCACTAAGAACCAAAGAAGATGGACAAAACAAAATTTAATTTACTCGAGGTGATTAATAGCATCTTATAGCAGCATGGAAATTGCCTAATGTTCCTCTAGCTACTTGCCATTTTTTTTCTCTTTCTTTTATTAGTTTTGTACTTGTTAGTTGTTACTTTTGTTTTGGTTACGTGTTAGTTGTTAGTTTTGATTCATACGAAATTTTACTTTGATTTTAATCTTGTTTTATTTATAAAATGATTTTTGGTACGAACCAAATTTCGTAAAAATTGTACGAACAGTGGTAAGTGTGTATTTGATCTTTCATAGTTTCTCTCTCTTCCGATTTCTTCTCAACAGTTAACTCATAACTTCCACTCATCTTTTGCCATGTGAATTTGCACGCATTCGTCAATTTGGTTTTCGCGCTGTTTAGCAGTGCTGTTATTTATTTTTTCGTTAAATGTTCGGTTTTGGTCTTTATTGTGTTTAGTCCAGCTCTAAAGAGAGATGACTTTAAATAAAAAAAAAACTTGTAAACAAGAACGAAAAGTATTTTTTAATATTTGTAAATACTAAACGTCAAATACTTATATGGATCAAAATTCAAAAATGACAATAAGCAAAACCAATTTTTTTAGAAAAAATTAGATGAAAACTAATTTATTTTTTTTTATAGAAACCAAAACCATAATTCATTATATTGTCTAGAATTAAAAATATATTTAAACATTAATTATATATAATATTTTCTCAATATGTTAATTACATTTATATGTGAATTTGATTCTTTTACTCATTCTTTCTCTTATGTATAACATGCTTCTTGTTGTTTGGAAAATAGGAGAATAGCTAAGGGCATTTAGCTCTGATACATTAGAGCAGGAGCTTTATTACCCTAGATATATAATTCTCATTTTGGCAAGGCGAGTCTTCGCATCAACATTTAAGTCCATTTCCAAGCCTCCTTGATAGAATCATACATCTAGTGTAACACCCTAATATTTAACCCCAATACGCCTAGGACGTATCAAGACTAATTATTAGTTATTACTTCTCTTTAAATTCATTTACAAAATACTTAGCGGAAAATATAGGTAAATTTTTTTTTTTTGAAATGACTCATATAAAACAAAGTGCGAGCCTTTGCGTAACATTATACAACGTGAAGCGGAAGAATAAATAAAACATACATAACATAAGCATTAAAGAACACATCCATCATAAACATCATTCCTCATCACATTAGATAATATAGTTTAGTACATACAAGGAAATATAACAGAAATATAAAGTCTTACCCATACTAGTGGGCAGAGCTTGCAATACAATAACATAAAATAAGAAACATGAAGACAAATACATGGAACAACCCCAAAAGGTACTCCCAAGCTAAGACTCTCCCTCCCTCGAGCTATGGACGACGCTCCTACTCATCTCTCCGGCACATATCCAATGAACTGGACAAGCTCCTCGGGTGCATGAAGACGGAAGGATGGATGAGCGTGCCCTCCATGACGTGGGCGCACCTGGACGTCGTGCCAACCTCGGCTGGTCACCGTCTCCTCGCTACCCATCCCGATATCCATGGGTGCAGGCGGAACCCTGAGAAGGATGGGAGGGGATCCTCGGGGTCGTCTCCGAACGTCTCGGGCAAGGCACGTACTCGGGGTAACCTCGTCTCGCTGAAATCCGGACGGGCACGACGGTCTCTCGTCAGGGGTCGGGTCCTCTCAAAAATCATGTCGTCGCCAAAGGGGAGGTCGGGGTGAAGCAATAGCTGGAGACGGGGAAAGCAAAAGGCGTCCCACGTATGCAAAATGCGTATAGCACATGACCCTCAAAATGGTAGACTGATGCTGGATCAAGTGCAACTCCCACACGGGCGCATCAACAAAAATCACGAATGACGCCATCGATATCTGAAGACGTAACGGAAAGGAAGAGAGAGGGGGGTGAGAATTCTTGCTAAAGAATCTCAGTAGGGAAATCCTCTATCCTAGTGTCATCGTTTACGTCCCAGGAACCTTGGGTTTATTATGAAAAGGTTAAGCATGCATAGGTTCATTATGAGGTTTTCGCAAAGGTTATTATCCAAGGTCCATGTCTTTTATAATGATTCTTAATGCATGTATGCAACATAATAGTTCATGGATGCATGGAGGCTTTAGGTAAATCAAACAAATATCAAACAACATATAAGTGGCATGTAACTTTTCTCTTGAACATCTTTCCTTTTCTCATACTTGTGACACCAATCATAATAGTAACCGCACCCTTAAACTAGGCTATGAGCTCATACCTTAACTAGTCGTCACTAGTTCTTACTTATCCTCTTGATAAGCGAATCATAAACATATTCATCATAATCATCATAATCCCGACTCCCGAGTATGGGTAGGGGGCCTAAGGATCACCCATCATGGGACTTTTTCCTTCTTCGAAACGCATCGACTAAGACCAACGACTTTGTCCGCTTTGGCAGGCTAATGTCTATGCCCTCACGGTTTTACCTTCTCCTCACCGGAGAGGAGAAGTACGTCTCGGTGTGTCACCTTAAACATCATATACTTTCATTCTTCGAAACGCATCGACTGGTTAAGACCAGCGACTTTGTCGCTTCGATATGGCTAACGTCCATACCCACAGGTTTACTTTCTCCTCAGTAGGAGAAATGCGTCTCGGCATATAACTTTAAACTTCATATTTCTCAAAAACTTTCTTTTGTCCCTCAAATTTGACGAAATTCGGCGGCATAACAGCTACTCTCGAATTTCCTCAAATTTGAGTCATGCCACATAATTTCAGTCACATGCATCATTTTCATGGAACTTTCTCATTGCAAAACTTTCTAGTTCACATGAGCATATTTCTCAATTTCATTCATATCTTTGAAACATTATGCATCTCAAACACAACATTTCATCATATCACCATATCAAATTTGCACATAAAGTTTCATGCTCAAGGAACTAACATAATCACATCATCATAAGTGTGCACGAGGTTCATCATCATAATCATACTCTCTCGTCCACCTATCTCATAGTATCTTATGCTTTGACCCTTACGGGCTTTAAACTTGTATTTGCATCTTTATTACCCTCAAGGGGTTAACACTTAGACTTTTCTCTAAGATTTGAACTCATCAAAATTTCAATCAGCACTTATCATAAAAGGCAGAAAATATCATGTGCTTACGGGGCTCTAAAATCTCCATTCGTGACCCTTTTTAAGATCCATCTTCGCCTAAGGCTCCATAATCAATTCCTAGACCAATTATGAGGGATTCCTAGGCATGTTCTCTAAGTTATAAACCACTTTAAATCTCTTATCATCATCTTAAACTTAGAAATCAACACCTAATTATTTATGAAGGGATCTTTTACATGTCTTACTAATTATGAATCATTTATCCTTGAATTAATCATGCTAGAACAAATTTGCATTTCTTGCATTAAGGTGTTCTAGAATTCTCATCTCTAATCCCTTTTGAATATTTATTCTTTTCTAACTTTTCTAAATCGATCCTTGCTTCACTCAACATAATTTTACACATTTAACACCTTAGAACAGCATTTATACAGTAGCCAAACATAGAACCAAAATCATGAACCCATAAAATCACATAATCTCTTGGGTTGAAATGCATATAAGTTACTAGTTTTCTCTTGGAATGTTTCTGGAAACAAAAGGTGTTCTGGTAATCGATTACATGTTCCTAGTAATCGATTCAGAGCTCAATTCATTCCTGGGTTTCAAAAACAAGGGTAATCGATTACATATAATGGTAATCGATTACTTAGGGTTAAATCTTTTAGGAAAAATAAAGAACATAGGGTAATCGATTACACTATAAGGTAATCGATTACAGGGTTTCCAGAAAAGGTTCTGGGCATGAAAAAGCCGTGGTAATCGATTACACTACCTCTGGTAATCGATTACCAGAACCAAAAGTCCTTCAAAACCTTCTGGTAATCGATTACATGGATGGTAATCGATTACCAGAACCTAAAATTTGAGAAAACATGATTTTTGACACATTCCAAACTATTTAAACATCTTGAGACCTCATAAAACGGTTTTCCAACATTTTCTTAGAATCATTCTCACATTTTACAAAATCAAACCATTATTGAAATCATACTAAAACTCATCCATTTCTTTTTTACTAGAGTTCCCTTTTTAGGATACTTAGGGCAAGTCTTTGAGCTCTAGAGTATTTAGGTGATGACATAATCTTAAACATGCTATGCACTTTATTTTACTCTTCATTAGAAAGTAAAGTGAGAGCATAAAATAAATATGAGATGCAACTTCATTATTATCTTTAAGGATTAAGTGATGACTTGAAATATAAACATGAAATGCAAGCTTGGGAATTTAAATATGGTAATGCAAGTTCATTCATTTACTCTTGTGAAATTAGTGATAACATCAAAATAAACATGAGATGCAAGACATAAATTTAAACATGAATGCAACTTGTTTTTATCTTAACTAGAGCTCTTACAAGACTTTTAGAGGAACATAAACCTCAACCCATTATGTATCATAAGGCAAGCTTTAGAGTTCTTAGCACCTAGACTTCAAAAGAAATCTTAAGGTTTGAACTCATCATCAAGCTTAAAGAAATGGACCTAAAGTTCAACACTTTGTCTAAACAAAACTACAAGGACTAAGTCATATTCTTTATTTTATTGCTCATGGGCTTCAATCTAGAGTAAAACTCTTAGAACGGCCGACCAACTTTAAGGTTGGCAAGGGTAAGCTTAGAGCTCTTTGAAATCATAAGATTAACTTTCTTAACAAAACTTTTGTGATCTACTAGACATATTTTACAAACTTTGTTCAAATCCAAAGAAGAAAAACTGAAATCCTTAAGGGAAAGAGGAAAGGAAAACCGAAACTTAAGCCAAGAAAAGAAAGGAAATCCAAGCATGTATGGTCCAAGACCAAGTTGTTTCAAGCTTTAGAGGTTTCTCACATGACAACAACAAGTCATTATCTTGAAACCTCATCATCAAGCTCATGTTCTTTTTATAAAAAGGCCTCTTGGCCGAAAAAGAAAGGGGAAGGGGAAAAGAGTTTGAAACCAAGAGAAAAACTAGAACTTTCTTGAAGAACACAAACAAAAATCATCAAAACTTAACCCCTACCTTAAGAAGTCTTGAAGAGAGGAAGGAAAGCTTGAGTTTTTGATGAAATGGAGAGGGAAAATCCTCTTGAAACTTGAAGGGGAAAATCAGCTAAAGTGAGGAAGTTTGAGAGGAAATGAGAGAAAGTGTAAGAATGCTTAAACTTGGCAAATGATCCAAAGAGCAACCAAGCCTTCAAAGGCTTGGTATTTATAGAAGAAATGAGACATGTTGGCTGATTTGGGGAGGGAATGGCTGATGGCTTTTCAAGGTCAAGGGAGGAGGAAATATCTCTTACAAAAGCATGGGCTTAGGCATGGCAAGCATGGTTGGAAGCATGGGCAAGGTATGGCCTAAGGTATGGGCTTGAGTGCAACAAAAATCAACATGTGGCACCATTTTAGGGGAATTTCGGCCACCCTCATCAGCCAAGGGAAAGGGATTTTTGTTCATGTAATTGTGGTTTAAGGATGTGTTTAAGTGTTTCTTTGATTAAGGTTTTGGTTAGGAGTTTGTAAGCAAGTGTTTAGGTGAGAAAATGGTTAATTAAGGTGGTTCAAGACTTGATTAGGAGGGCAATCTTATTAGATTAGTAATTTAAAATAATTCTTTTGGTCAAATGAGGTATGGCTCAATTCCTTAATTTAAGGAATTGGAGAGAGAAATACTATTCAAGATTCCATGACTAGGAATCTTGAATTTAAAGAATGCAATTAGAGTTTATCTAAGCAATCTTAGGTTCTAATTAACCTTAATAAATCATTTTGACTCTAGATTAATTATTGAAATAAATTAATCTTCGATTAGAGCCTAATATTGCTTAGGTTTGCTTAATGCGTCATTAGGCTCACTGTACACTGTTCTAGGGGCAAAATGGTAATTTTGCACTAAAACTGCCCGGACCTTCAGGCCAACTAAACATCAAACATTGCTTATAAACATCATTCTAAACTTCCTGGAAAATTTTCGGGCTCAAACGGCACCTTTTACAGTGTAGACAGCATGGGTATTTTGGTCATTTTGAGCCGAAAGTTTAGAAACGAGATTTTCACCTCGAAAATCATTCATAACAACGTAATCCCCTCTAAACATCGAGTTGACCCATTCGAGGGTTGCGGGCAACTGTCCTTTAATTTCAAAAATGACCTAGGGGCATTTCGGTCATTTATACTCTAACGCAGAAATCCTGCGTACATCTAAAATAATAAGAATGAGTAGTAATGGATCTTTAGTCTGATATATTTTTAATACAGGATCCTCTTATAGAGGTAAATGTAGAACATACTCTATATCTCATATGATTTGTTATTCTCCTTTTTCTTATATCATAATAACATCTTCTATATGGGAGATTGAACTTTCTGGAAAAAAAAAAGTGTTTAGAAAGATATAGTGGGTTGTAGCACACGAGGATTTTATTGAAAATTTTTCTGATATTTTATAGTAGCATGGAGCTTCCCCTTTTATAGATAAGGAAGGCTCCTGATAATACTATTTTTACATCACATGTTGCCTCTTACAAGATAAGGACTATTTCTTGACTCTTATAAGACATATATGACAACAACTTTGATTTTTACATGCTACGTAGAGTCATAGCTAACCAAATCACGACAAATTATTCAAACCTATTAATTATGAAGTCATAAAACTTTTATGACAACAACTTAATGACTAACTACTACTTATCAACCATTAAAGTCATGGCTCAATAACTAACATTTGCCTATAGTAAGTTATTATTTATTGTTACAAAGACTTATGCTAAACGTCTTCAGTCCTTTTTAAAAATTAGTTCATGGCTTGGTGACAAGTTCATGTCCTGATCTTCCTTATTTTTCACTTTTCTCCTAAAGCCTTATCTCCATATACGTCAGCATTTGGTCCACATTTGGATCTTCCTTATCTTCTTCTGGATCTTCAATATCATGTATTATTACACTGCATAATTGCTTCGATTGCCACCTGGCTATCTTCTAAGGGTGTTGTCTATTTAGGGCCTACTCAATGTGAGTATAATTACAATCCACTTCTTTTTGGAAGATAGATAATCTCTAAAGGTTTGAGTTTGGTCCAGGTAGACTGGACAGTTGGCGTTCTAACATCAAAACCATTTATTTCATGAATATGGACAACCAATTTCTTCTTTGTAAAGAAAACGTTCATCTTTCATGAAGGTTTGAAGACTTGGAAGTGTGCCATAATGTCTAGCTTGGTTCTAGATAGAGTAATCTTGTGGATGGATTTTGAAAATATGGTTGATGGACAATATAGACTTGATACAAGTCTATTTACTTCATCCTTATACATTCTCCAAACATTCCAATTCTTCAGCTCTGTGCTAAGTTCTATTGTCCACCATTCAATTGGAGCAAACCATTGTAAGGTCCTCCATAATAAGGAATGTGTACTTCTTGATGCCTCAAGAAACTCTTTCATCTTTCCATAGGAAAAATGATGAGATATGAATAGAACACTGACATACACCATAAATACCACATATTTGTTTCAAGAAAAGCTTTTCCCATAAAGATCCTAAAAACATTCAAATAAGGAGTACCATGATTAAACCATGTTGGTTTAGGGATAATTTGGTTTTGCTGAGTGAGGTGGCTAGATAATGGAGCATATGGTAATGGCAAATTCTTTGAGATAGTTTGGAGTAAGAGTGATGCCATGTGGCATTTCAAGAGGGTATTCATATAAGAGATTTGGTGGAATGGTGGATGAACTGGGTTGTTCTATGTTCATGAAAATTAAAGGATATGAATAGGTGGAAGTGAAAATGGTGACTAGTTTGCACTGACTTGGCCTAGACAAATAATCAAGGATAAGGTTTTGGTTTCTTTTTATGTTCTTATAGAAAAGCTATATCTAGAAAACCATTCCTTTAGCCTGAGGATTTGTGGGTTTGGAGGAATCTCGTTTGAACTCAAGGATATTTGGGAATGAGGAGTTATCAATTTGAACTTCAAAATGATATCCTCAAAGGTGAAAATCAAATTTTTAGATCCCATACTTAATTGCCAAAGTCTCTTTATATGTTGTATGGTAATGGAGCTCTCTGGCTTGAATTGTCCATTGGCATGACCACAATAGAACCTCGATCTTGCAACTTCTTCAATAAAACTGCTCCATAGGATTCATCACCGACATCTGTTTGTAGTATTCTTTTTCCTCCAGGAATCTTGAGAGATTTTAGATTTTGAGTTGCCTTTTTTAGGAACTTTGCAGCCTTGAATCTTTGGTCCCCATAAAAGGGGTTTCTTTTTCAAGAGTTTTGAAAGCTTGGTGGTGTACCTGGAAATGTGAGGAATGAAGTCTCTGATATAGTTTAGATTTCCTAGGAATTGTTGGATCTGCTTATGTTCATGTTTTCATTCGAAAATTTTGGTAGTCCTTAGTAATGTGTAGGTGAGGCACATATTTTCCTTCTAAAAAATACATTCCTAGAAAGTAAACTTCTCTAGTACCAATTTGAGATTTTTTGATGGATAGCATTACGCCATACTAATCACAAATTTGGTGAAATTTTTCCAAAAGTTTCCTGTGATTTGTTTCATATGGAGAAAACAAAAGAATGTCATCAATGTAAATAAGAGCACTATCTAAAATGGGTTCAAAGGTTCTAGTCATGACCTTTTGGAAAAGAAAGGGTGCAACTTTGAGTCCAAAAGGTAAGATGGTCCATTGGAAATGGACATTAGGTATGCAGAAAGCTATCTTGGATTGGTCTTTTGAATTTGGTCCAAGTTGCCAAAAACTAGATTGAGGTCAAACTTTGAGATAAGGTGGGCATTTTTTATGTATGGAGAAAATGAGTATATTTTTGGTAAATGGAATTTATCATCTTTGAGGAAATTTTTAAAAGGCTTGTAATTAATTACCAAGTCTCTTTTCCTCCAATCTATTTAGATCTTTTATTCACATAGAAAGCTTGGCAAGCCCAATTGGACTTTGCTAGTTCAATCAATCTTTATTTCAATAATTGCTGGCATTCTTCAAATTTTGCGCCTCTCAGATGGAGACATTTCAGGATGAACCGTTTTGGTCGGGTTGATATTCTCATTGAGTTTGAAAGGTAACTCAACAAAGAATTTCTCATTTTCCCACAAAGGATGTGGATGAGCAAAAAGTTCATGACTATCTGCACTCAATTTGAGTAATTATCTTGAACTTCTGAGAATTCTAAAGGTGCATCAGTGAGTAAGAAGATCCTTTGTTCTTTAGTATATGGCTTGAAACTTTTTTTGTATGAGACCTCCTGCAGTATCTTAGTTGTCTACTCTGGAGTATACATTCATTCCAATTACAATGTATTTTTCAAGTAGATTAGTACATATTATTTGGTCCAGATAACACAATCTGGAAAGAACTTCAAACCAACTTTATTTTTGGTGATCAAATTGGTTTTGAAAACATTTTTATCGTCCTCCTGAAAAAACAAGTTCATTTCCTAGGCAAAGATGGGAGAACTATTGGATTCATCAACGTTCTTTGTGCCTATATCCATGTAAGCTATGACTTTAATGGGGATATCATATTTAGATGGAAGAATGTGCATTTCAATATTGGGCAAAGCAGGAAAGGACCAAAAGAATCAATCTCTAGTTTGGAGATTTCCTAGCTGATTGACTTAATCGGTTATTTTACATGGAAAATGAGCTCATCCATTCTATTATTTCATTCATCATCACAAGAAAATGTTCCTCTAAGAACTGACTCTTCTTCTCCTTTTGAGCTGGAATCTGTTAATTTAAGCCCGAATATTGTGTTTTCATCACGCGTTCTTGCTTATCATACCGAGACTTAATGTCTTCGCCATCATCAAGTCTTAGGTATTGGATGGTTTGCTTTTCTTTTTTATTGGGACAATTTTTTGAAAAATGTCCTTTTTTGCCACAAATGAAGCATTGTTTGCTATTTTTTCCTCGAAAAGGCTTTCTTTTGAAGAATTTGACATTTTTCTTCCTTTCCCTTTTGTCTATAAACTTTTTCTTTTTGGATGAGGACTTGTCGTTTGCATGCTTTCTCCTTGCATATAATCTTGACATGGTTCTTCGTGCAAGCTTTCGTATATTTGGTTATGTCCTTGAACATGGTTTCAAAAAAGGTTTATTGGCTACATATCTTGTCTAGAGCGCAAGGACTTGATGAATTTCTCCAAGGGTCATGCTGGCACATCTTTAATTTTTGGAGAATGTTAATCATTCTATCCATTTCTTCATGAAGCTCTTCAAGAAGAGAATTAACATTAGTAATCATCAAACTTGGATCATTATATTCATTCAACATATAAAATCTTTGACTTATTCTTTTGAAATGGCGCTCAATATCAGTTTTCTTTAGATAACAACATTCCATTTCATAGAATACCTTTTGGATGCCTTTGGTGGTGAGAGCCTAGTTTCCTAAAATTCTTGGTGGATAATAATGATGACTATTTCAATACTCCTAACTAAGTGAAATTCATCCTGCCTTCCTGGATTAAGGCCGGCATACCACTCTTCAGTATTCCTATAGTATAGGCCTAGAATTCTTCAATAACCTTATAGATCTACATCCACAACTAACATTTCTGCATCCATCCATGCTTTGAAATCCAAAAGTCTTTTTCTCCATAAAATTGGAGGGATATCATCAAGGGTGAATAATGAAGTTCCTCCTGATAAGGAGTGTTTACTTCATGAGGATGGAGCGATGATGAGGATGATAATTGATCGTTTCAGTCTTTATTCCTGTAGCCATTAATATTTTAGTGAGATTAGCATACTCATCATCACTACCAACCTAGCTACTTTCCTTTGCCTTAGAGGAAGAGAAATGTTAGGACATCATCATGGCTTAGGCCAAAGGAAGAGTTTCTAGATCTATGTTGGTGTCTTTTGTTTATTTTTTCTTGGGTGATGGTTGTGGAGGTTCAGGTTCTTCAAGAGGTTATTTTGAAGAGGCTTAGGTGATTTCAGTTACTTCTTTTCTTTTTTGGCTTTTTGAGAGTGGACTTTTCTTTTCTCTTAGGATAGTGGACTTTTGGGAGAAGTTTGGTGGCAGAGAGGTAGAGGCTTGTATGGCTATTGAATTGTGAACATGGTAGAGGACATCTTGCGAGGTAGTTCATAGTATTCATCTATCTCAGGCTTTCTCTGCATAGTTTTTTTATATTCATACAATTCATTGACTTGCTATCGAAGCTTTTGTAGCTCTCTCTATCTTCAGTCAAAAACTGGATTATGAATGTTTCTTGAGGGAAGTTGTTGGATTTCCAGCTCCAAGACTTCTAGTTTTGCTTTTGTATCTTTGTAATATCTATGTAGCTTTCTGACAATGTCTCCAATCCTCCTGCTCCAGTTTGTAACATTTCATCAAATCTTTTGCAAGATTCGTTTCGGCTAGGGAGTTAGCAATCTACCAGTTTAACACTTCTTCAGCTTGAGATAAAGGCCTATACTGCCTATTAGGCTACATCTCAGGAGGTTGAACAAATGGTTTTGTTGAGACTTTGGTAGTAGGGTTTGTCTTCCTTTCCAATATTGGAAATTCAGACTCATAGGTGGTTGAGGAGGATGTGAACATCATGCATGAGATTTCTATTGGTAGAGGAGTAATGGGACTTTATTTTTTACAGGAAAACGAATTTGGTACTAGTGGTCAGGAGATGAGATCAAGATCATTTGGTGGATAAGGATATCCTTATTTTCTAAAGATCCAGCTTCACCATAGATGGGAAGAGGTTTTGCCTTTTTCCTTATACCAACCCATGAACTATTCTCTAGGGTCTAAGTTTCTTTGTGGTTGAATAGGAGGTTTAGACCTTTGGTGCCTTCTCCAGGATGGTGCATCATCTTCATCTTCTTCATATTGGTTTTCACATCCATAGTCAGGGTGACATTGTCCTGATCTAGGTGAAATGTCCATTTATGGTGTCTGAAAATAACATCGCCATTTCCTTGAACAAGCATGGATTGTTCCCTTCTACTTTTCCAAGAGTGATCATCATGGTATGAAAGACTAGATGACCTTGGTCTAAGGGTTCTTCATTAGCATCTGGACTTTTGAAAATGGTTTTGACACTTCCATTAATAGATATGAAAGTTGCATTAGTAGTAAAGGGCTACTATTCTGCTTAAAGTTTTCATAGTTGCTTATCCACTCAAGTGGCATAAGATTCAAGAGATCTTTTCTTGAGATTTGTTTTGGAATATGAATGATAGGGGAACATCTTCTTCTACAGTGTTAGCAACTACCATAAGAGCATTGTTTTGGAATCCTTTTTTGATAGGCATATCAAAGAATGATCTTGAAGCCTGTAGATAAGATGATGCATAAGAGATGCAAAAAGAACTAGTTCATCTTAGGGTGCTCCAACTAGCTGAACCTGCACTTTAAATATGGTAGGAAGAGTAGGATCTTGTAAATGAACATTGAAGTTTGGGAACATAGAATAACACTTCCACCATCGAGTGTTGTTAAAACAATTCCAATAACAACATGTTCATGATTCTTGAAGGTAGATCCATCAAAGTGACTCTAGCAGGAATTGGAAGGCCTTTTTTGCCATGGAGTGACAATACTAGCCTTATGGCTCCAAAATGGAGGCTAACAAATCCTTCTCTTTGCCATAGTTTGATTAAAGTATGATTAATTTCTAGGTCAACATACTATTCCACACTAGTCGCATAAAGAGCACACTGGTCAAACTTTGTGGTTTAGATATACTCTTTGACTTAAGTCGAGGAGTAAATATGAGTTTCTTGATGGAGCACTTGAAGCTTCCTTTATACCTTCTCAAGACATTGTAAAGGCTCAAAATGGTGGAATAACACTTTCTCTGGGCTTCTTCTGGCACATAGGAATATTCTATAAGATTTTCTAGTTTGGATGAAAGGGCCTTTGTACACGATTTTGGAGTGCAAGGTTAGTTTGAGTAAATGGGGACTTTTCCATATATGAATTTGATTATTCTTTACTCATTCTCTCTCTCATTTATAACATGCTTCTTTTTTCTTGGAAAATAGGAGAATAACTTGAGTCAAGTATTTTGACTCTGATACCACTAAGCCCAAGCTCTACTACTCAGACATATAATTTTCATTTGGGGATCCATTTACAACAAGTGTAGTCTTATATACTTAAACCCTTCAATAAATTTTCATAGAAATTGAGTTTAATTGATCTAATAATTAAATTATGTGATATTATATTGATGATCAAGTATCAAATTTCAGAAAATCGATTAACAATAGACATATATTTTAATGATTTGATATTTACTAGTATTTTCAAAAATATATTATCTATCAAAATAAAGTGACATAATAAAATATCAAATCATTTTCAAACTATATGAAATTTGATATATGTATTAGGTGATTGATAAAATTTTATACCCATAAAAAATTATTAAAGGTATAAATATACTAAGACTTACACTTAGTGTAAATGAATCCCCACCCTATATATATATATATATATATATATGCACACCTATTGTATTTACTTAGCTTTACACTCTTTGAGATTTACTGACACTCTATTTTTTCTATCACTCATAGAGAATAACACACTATCTATGTAGTCTCTTCCATAGGTAGTTTGTATATTCATCTGTTGCTTGCTGTGTTTCGAATGAACAAACTTCGCTTCTATTTATAGTAAGCTCTTGGCCTTCGATGCGTACTGGTTCAATTGCATATCACAAACTTATGGGATATGTAAAATCATGCATGCCAATATTTTTTTCAAAGTTTTCAGCCTATGTTAGGGTTCACGTCACTTTTCTTCGGCAACCAAAATTTCAAACCACCCTTTTGGCTATGTCTTATGTGGACTGAAAATTTGTCACCACTATGGTGATTGACATTGACAACGTTACCCTTTTATCCTTAGATTATTTTCTTTTTACCAATGTTATTTTAAAATTCAAATTTTCAAACACTCTAGACACCCATTACAGAAAACATATGACCCACATGACTTTTTAT
The DNA here is from genome assembly GCA_030441495.1 of Dalbergia oliveri. Lineage (NCBI taxonomy): Eukaryota > Viridiplantae > Streptophyta > Magnoliopsida > Fabales > Fabaceae > Dalbergia > Dalbergia oliveri. The sequence continues at coordinate 37,575,470 of JAMLFY010000001.1, read as the reverse complement.
TCTCCACTTATTCTCTTTTTATCATCTTCACCTCTTTTCCTAATAGGGTGTTGGTGTCCACCACTCTTTGGTGTTGAAATAGTATTATCCTTTTCTTTTTGCTTTTTGCTTCCACCCATTCTTTCTCTTCTCCGCTCTCCACCGCCCTCTTCCATCCCTTCTCTATAAAGCTATTGTTCTATGATAAAAGAATAAAAATCAATTTAAAAGTTTAAAACACTCTTAACCAATTCAAAATTGCAATTTCAATTGAGCAATAACAACTGCAAACTCTCTTCTTCAACAGAAGTACCATGGTAGCACTTCTTCTTAGTTGCCTATTTTGCAAACCCTTTTTCAATGCCATTGAATAAGGCTTCATATAAAGCACTCATCTTTTCTTGAGCAGTAAAAGGAAGTGCCGCTAGATGGGATTGCAAATAGATAGAAAATAATTAAAATTTCGGTTGGAAAGTTGTCACATTTTTCCCTAGTTTGGGAAGCTACTTTGTGTGATACTATCTTAAGATCATGGTTTGATTTGAACCAAGAAGTAAGAAGAAGGTTTAACTGAAAATTAGCTGGATGTTCGAATATTGCTCAAAAAGTACCTAGGGCGGAAGGGCAGCGCAGGTAGTGGCATGGATGAACAATGACTGAAGTATTAAAGGGATGGCATGCAAGGCCAATCTAGCTTGGCCAAGCTGAGTGCCACCTGATAAGGCGCTGGAGCTCCCATGCCAATGATGCATTATGGAATGTTCCTAGTTAATGAAATGGGACCTCCTCGACATCTCCAACAACTGCTCTGGCAACCTCCAACCTTCCTTTGGATCGTGTTGAAAGAAGGCGTGTCAAGGTGGCATGGCAGCAACCAAAGATGGGTGGTGTGACGATAGCTATGGGGTTGGAGACTAGCGGCGATGGTAGAGTAATGACAAATGAGTGAAAAAGGAAAGATAAAAGGATGGTGGTGTTTTTGTTAAAAGGAAGAAGAAGAGGATAAAAAAGTAAATTTTAAAAAAATTAATATTAAATTTTGAATATAAACTTTATTTACAATTAATTTTAATCATTGGATTTAATATTGAATGATTGAGATTTTGTCACCATATGGTAACAAATTCAATGATCACTATATAAGAACCCGCCTCAGTTTCTTGATTTTATTTAACCAAGTGAAATGGCTGGATCACATGGAGCTAACTAACTATTCCTTCCTGGTGTTTACTATAAATTATTCTTGTCTAAATTATAGGTCATTTTTATATTAAGAAAGATAATAATGTATGTATTAAGAATTGAGTAAAATATAGTAAATGAACTAACTTATCAAAAATAGTGAATGAACTAATATACCCTTATTAAATGAAATGCATTTGGAAAACTAATAGTTAATGAGTAAAATTACTTATGAATACTATTAGAAAATAAATAAATATGTATTGCAATGTGAAGTTATAAGTTGACAAATATTTTAAAATATGAAATTATCTGAAAATAACGGATAATAGGGAGTATGTTTTAAGTCATGTTTCCTTTAGTTGTTTACAACTTTTAGTATAGTTTATGTTTCCAATGTAATCCAATTCCATTATTAATGGAAATCCTGATTTTCATTAGCTCTTTATGCTTTTGGTATTGAATTCGTCTTTGTTGAACACTTTCTTTAGTAAGTTGAGGAATCAATTGACTAGAAAGCATAGTACCGTTTTAGTTCAAATTGTTTAATTCAAAGGTAATCTTTGGTGTCTTAAATCGGATTAGAGTCATTCTTAGCTGATTTTATTTTAATCCAATACAGTTGAATACAAACGAGAACAAGTACTCCGTAGGGTATGGGAAAAAATCCTTGGTAAATAAGTATAAAAAGAGAATATTATTTTTTCTTTAGTTATCGGCTAAGGGTGTAATACACTAGATAAAATACAAACAAAGTATTCAAATTGGCTCCTTAAATAAATATATTGCGACAAATTAGTTTATTAAAATGTGAAATTCTCAAATTGATCTTACCATACTATTCTTTACGGTGAAAAATGAGGACAAATTGGTTCTCTATACACTATAGAATTATATGGAGGAACAATATAAATGAATCAATTTGTTTCATTTTTTTAAATGTGAGTAACTAATTTGAGATTTTTAAATTTTGAGATAATAATTTTTTTTTGAAATTTTTAAATTTTGAGATATTAATTATCTCTGATATATTTATGAGATTTAGCTCCTTTAAAATGAAGAGGTTGGTAAAGTAAAAGTGATGAATTATTCACCATTAAAATAATAACTTTCATTATATATACATTATATATAGATTTTACTAAATAATCTAAGGATAATGAACTCCTCATTTGCATCCTTTATTAACTTCCTCATTTTGGGGAGTAAAATTCATGGTTATATTCATGAGAAACCAATTTGACGATTTCCTCTAAACTACGGCTAAATTCATTCGATAGTGTATAGAATTGATTTAGCCACATAGTGTTATGTCCTGTGATATCGTCAACGTGTAAAACATTCAAATGAGAAAGGAGCAAAACTGAAATGTTACCGCCAAAACGAGATGGCAATTAGGCCTAAACCACAATCCCTGTTCAGCAACAACCTCAACCTCTCCGAACAGCAACGCCTAGCCGGTCTCACTCTGTACCCAGCCCACCCCATCCTGTCCGCCCTGGACTCATGCACCGGCATCCGGCAGTTCAACCAAGTCCACGCCCAACTCCTACTTTCCGGAATCTTCCAGAACCCTCTCGCCGCCGCCAGAGCCATCAAGAAGCTCTGCTCCGATCCCCGCACCGCCCTACGTGCCACTCACGTGTTCGATCACGTGCACCGCCCCGACGCGTTCCTCTGCAACACCATCATGCGGAGCCACGCTCGCAGGGGGATTCCTCTGGCGCGCTCCGTTTCTACTACGACAGGATGGTCGCCAGGCGGGTCGAACCGAATCACTACACGTTCACGATTCTGATCAAGGTTTGCGGGGATGTTGGGTCGGTGAGAGAAGGTGAAAAGGGTCATGCCCGTGTTGTGAAGTTCGGGTTTGGGTCGGATTTGTTTGTTAGGAACTCGATGATAAGGATGTACTCGGTTTTCAGGAGGATTGGGGATGCCCGTAGGGTGTTTGAGGAAAGTTCTGTGTTGGACTTGGTGAGTTATAACTCGATGATTGATGGGTATGTGAAGAGTGATGAGATTGGCACTGCGCGCCGATTGTTTGATGAAATGCCGGAGAGGGATGTTTTTAGCTGGAATTGCATGATCGCAGGGTGTGTTGGGGTTGGCGATATGGAGGCTGCAAATGAGTTGTTTGAGAGGATGCCTGTTGCCAGAGATGTGGTGTCTTGGAATTGTATGGTTGATGGGTATGCAAGGATTGGGGATGTTCGTATGGCTCTCGAGTTGTTTGATCAGATGCCTGTGAGGAATGTGGTCTCATGGAATTCCGTGTTGCGTTATATGTTTGGGTTAAAGATTTTGGTGAGTGTTTGAGAATGTTTGATAGGATGGTGGAGAGTGGAGAAGTTGTGCCGAATGAAGCTACCCTGGTAAGTGTGCTGACGGCATGTGCTAATTTAGGGAGGCTCGATATGGGCGCATGGGTTCATTCTTTTATTCGAAGTAGGAACATTAAACCTGATGTCTTACTAACCACTTGTCTTCTGACAATGTATGCAAAATGCGGGGCTATGGATCTGGCTAGAGATGTTTTCGATGGGATGCCAGCTAGAAGTGTTGTATCATGGAACTCTATGATCATGGGATATGGCTTGCATGGAAGTGGGGACAGAGCTTTGGAACTATTCTTGGAGATGGAGAAGATGGGTCCACCGCCAAACGATGCTACTTTTATCAGTGTCTTATCTGCATGTACTCATGCGGGTATGGTCATGGAGGGTTGGTGGTACTTTGACCACATGCGCCGAGTTTACGAAATTGAACCCAAGGTTGAGCACTATGGTTGCATGGTTGATCTCCTTGCTCGAGCTGGTTTGGTGAGAAATTCAGAAGATCTTATGAGAAAGGTGCCTATGAAGGCTGGATCTCCATTATGGGGAGCTCTACTTTCTGGTTGTAGGACCCACGTAGACTCAGAGCTTGGAGAGATTGTAGCTAAGAGACTTATTGAGTTAGAGCCAGAGGATATTGGCCCTTATATAATGCTGTCAAATATATATGCTGCTGAAGGGAGATGGGATGATGTTGAACGTGTGAGATTGATGATAAAAGAAAAAGGATTACAGAAAGCAGCAGCATCCAGCTTGGTTCATCTTGAAGATTTTGAATCAAAATATCTTGTTAAGAATAATTCAGTATATAGGAAAAGCATAATGTACTCAATGTTGGGTGAATTAGGTGCACAAATGAAATTATCCCTTGGCGATTCAATTGAGAAGATAATTTCAGACCAAGATAAAATTATCTTCTCGTGAGATTTTACGATGGCTTCCTTTTTCAACTATAAGTAGTTGTATAAGTACTTGTATATCACATCCTTTGAATTTTTCTTTACCATGCCAATAACCTTGTAACTGTTTATTATATTTATATGTACAATTATAATTATCATGACAATGAATAAAACTTCAAGCCTTTCCATACACATATATAAAAGCTAGCGAGTAAAAGCTGTTTGTTAATAATTTTGGGAAAGCTGATCTATTCTCCTCTTATATAGTTACTGTGCTAGTACGGTATGTGCTCCAGAATTGTTTGAGCTTATTTGGAAGAAATGAAAGCATTGTTCTAAGTTAACTGGCCTTCCAACATTTAGAACACCCAAGAACATGAGCCATATATTTTCAACCCTTTATAATGAAACAAGCCATTTGATGTTTCCAGTTAATATTTCATAGCTTTTGTATAATAATCACAGCACCTTTCTTTAATGCATGGTGAAAACTTGAGCATCTGGCACACACAGTTTTTTCCAATATAAAGTGTTGATATTCTACCTTTCTCTCTTAGTAGAAGTATTGAATTGTATTGACGCAATGCTCACATATTTCTCTGGTCTACCTTGTGGGCGATTACTGATATGATAAATCCAGTGGCTCAATTATTGATCAATTGAAAGCTTGATGGGAGATGATATATCAAGGTGTTTCTATATGACTTAGAGACTTTAATTTGTAAGATAATTACTTTAAGGATCTTATCTAGGGCACTGGTTAAGGAATTAAAAAGGAAACTTTTACATTGGAAAAATGAGCCTTTTATGTTTTCAAAGCACTAGACCCAATAAAACATTTTAAAACTTGTTCTTTGTTGTATGGGCTCTGGTTAGAATAACCCTTACTTTAATACCATGTAGTTAGGAGACTTACATAGCATGTGTTGCCCATATAGTAAGATCCAAGAATGCCATTGCCACTTATTGGAGGAAAAACAATACCATAAAAGGGGTGAAAAATCAGGTAAATTGACTGAATTTGATATGATGACTTATTATTTCTTTCATTCCAGGTTTATGACATATAATGCATCAGGATTTCTGCTTCTCTATTTGTCCACTTGTATCCCTGAGTCATATGTTTCTCCGGCCTTCCAGTCTTCAGGTATGTTATTAACAGGAGCAACCCATGTTTCTTCTCCATCTTCAGCACTAAACAGCATCCTTAAAGACAATGGTCCAGTCGGTGGAGAGGTAGTAGTCCAGACTGCCCCATGACTTCGATCCAGTAACTTGCAGACAAAGTTCTGCGTCTGCACACAGTACAAGAGATTTCGGTCACTTATTAGTTATCAATGGTGATGCACTAGTATTATCTCCCAATGCATGAACGGGTTGGTTATCTACAATGCTTTTTACCTAGCTAACTGGACCCTTCTTCCTTAGCTTCTCCATATATTTTGTGTATTTATTTCTTTACTGCATTATGACAAGTTGACATTTGACAACCAACAGTGCTATTTCAATCGAAGTGAAGGGTTTAATATTTAAGGATATCTATTTATATTTAGTGATTGATTTCTTTTTGAAGCTACTTATTCAGCCAAAATAATATTTTTTTTGTTTTATATAGAAAATGATTATGTGATCTTAAATACTCTATTTTCGCCAAGTCCTTCTTGATTAGATCATCTGTTTTAAAAATTGAGTTTATTCAGCACAAAGATTTGATAAAATTCCAATTTTCAGAGGACACGAAAGCAGAAATACCTCACAGAGCTGGACAGCAGTTATGTCTCTCCTTCCTTGTTGAAACCATAAGACAAAAGCCAAGTAATGAGGGTTGCTGCTGCTCTCATCTATCTTAATTGTAATATTTTTGTTTGTGTAGCTGCATGAAACACTGGGGATATCGAGAGGGGCCTCAGTTAAATCTTTAATTTATTGAAAACATACAACTTAACATGTAACAAAAAGCCAAAAGATTGATGCAGATATGAATTAAGAGGTTTTGTCTATGTATGGAAGAATATCATACCGTCTGTATTCAATATCAACTGTGCCAAGAGCTAATAGAAAAGCAGCTGCATTAGAGTTCTGAGCCATCCCACCAAAGGCTCGTTGACTAAGAATGAAGTCAGTTTTATCACCTGAGCCTTGGTCAGTTATAACTACTGTGACACCATTGCTGGAGCAGTAGGTAGTGTTGGTACACCTCACCTGGGGACGCACCAAAAGTACAACATAATGACATCTACTGATTTCAAAGCTACACTGTAAGTATTAGGTTGTAAAGTGCTCTTGAAGGATTATATGTGTGAATGTCCCAAGGACCAAATGAAAGAAATTGCAAAACAAATGTTTGTGCATGTATGTTTGTGTCAGAATGAGATACACGTATAGGTTTTAATTTTAAGCATTCATTAGTTTTCTTTTCTGTAACTTTATTCAGAAAACATGGACGGTGAGTATCATGGCCCAGACATAACTTGATCCTATAGGAACTCTCTTTGTAGTTCTTACCTAGTAATGCTAGTTTGATGAGCACTCACCTGGTAACAGGCACCACAGCCAACACCATTTCGATAAAGATTGGATGCAGCAGATACATCCCCACCATTAAGAGTAGCACCAAAGGAACCAAATCCACATGCACCAACTGAAATGAATTTGAAAGAAGCATATGTGTCAACCAAAGAAGGAGCATATGAGTGAGCATGTTTATGAATCTCAATTCATGTTTATGTTTTTGTTAATTACCGTCTGTGCCATTTACTTCAGAGTTTGGGTAATGTGCTGCTCGAGATTGAACAAAACAATCACTGCATGAAGTATCTGCCAGAGTTCGCATGAGAAGCATGGTAGTTACAAGCAGAGGGCACAAAAGGGAGAAAGCCATGCAGGAGAGCAATTGAGCTGGAGAAAGAAAGTTGGGTGATGCTTGAAGAGAAACTGATTTCACCTATTTATAGCAGATTCGGTTTGGTTAATCTTACCATATGACAATCCAAATGTACAGAATGAAATTTATTCACAGAGTAAAACCTTAAATTAGTCCTCTAATGAGTTGTAAGACATTAATTTAGTTTTCAAAACATCAATTTGATCATGGAAACATTAATTTTTATATCACATTAGCTCAGATATTGGTCTCCGGGAAGAAGTAACTAACAAGTGTTTGATGTGTCACGTTATATGATAATATGTCATGTCATATGATGATGTGACACATTACTCATCAAAATAGACTCCAAATTGATTTTCGAAAGAGTTGTAGAATATTAATTTGATCCTCAAAAGAAGTGATAATTAATCTCTCTGGGACCAAATTGATGTCCTTCAACTTATCCGAGGATCAATATGGTGTTCATCCTAATAGATGACAAGATGCATTATCACATGACATATCAGATATTAGTTGTTTCTTTACTGATGCTAACAATTGGATTAAAGTGAAAAGAAAATTAATTTGTCAATAACTAATATGATGTCACAAATCTTTTAAGTGCCAAACTGATATCCCATAATTTTTTTGGAGAACAATTTTGGGTTTTACTCATTCACACTTTGAATAGGCGGAAAAGTGTTAGCATTGTTTCCTTGCTACCTGCATAGACCACAAGCTATTTGTCTTCATATGATGTTAGAAAACCATTTTCTGACCTTCCAAAATTTGTAGTATTTTCCATTTTTATATGTTCTGCTCTATTTGTTTAGGTTTTTGTAATTACTGACATAATTATAAGTTAAGAGTAGCTGTTAGCGAAAGTCTTTTAAGTTACAATTCTACCATTCGAGCTCCTACTATTGAAAGATAGATATTTTTGGGTAGTAGTCCACTTTCATTTCAACCAACATTGGGCATATGCTCTATTCTATTTAGCTGCAAATGATATTTGACACCAATGGTGGTCCCCGGTATATGTAGTCAGAGATTCCCATTATTAATGTTCTAAATAGAAATATCTTTCTCTTTTCACCATTTCGTTACATCGCAGTTGAATGATAAACTCTTTTAATTCCCTTCAGTATTCTGCATTATTTTTCATTCTGTTTTTTACGACACTAGGTGTATAAAAATATAAGGCAAATAAAGGAGTCTTAAATAGTATCAGCCAACATTCATAAGCATAGACTTTCGATTGTAAGAGCCAGTTGGCCTTTTCTCACCTGACAGGCAGGTTGAGACCCAAGATTGAATTGAACTGAATTGAGAATATGTGGTAATATGGCTTGGAACACAAGGAGGAAGGGTTAGGTCCTTCTACACTTTGAAGACCTTATCTATGCTAGGATATTTTAGTGTTCCCACTTGGCCAAATATTTCACTGTAAGGACCTTGATCTCTCTGTATGGAAGGTGTGATTCCAACATCCATCAATTTCAGATAATGTCATTGCATTAAGACACAATGGAAAAATGAGCAGACTCTCTAGTCATGATGAGAAAATGACCTTGGTCCTGGAGAGATTCTTCTGCATATAGCACCTTTCATAGGTCATCCAATACATGGTGGGCGTTCGTGCCACCATAATGATTTTAAGAAGCCAATATTTCTTTAAATTTCGTGGCAGCCAACTCTTGTTGGCTGAGAGCCTCTCTTTGGAATGTTTAGAAGTACTGCCATCAAATTTTCATAATTGAATTGCAGAGCAATTTAGCCTAAGTAATTGTAGTTTCATATAGAGGTCATAGGTTCAAATCCTGAGGTAGTCTCTACTTAGGTGGGTTATGATTACGTATATCTATCCTCTCCAAACTCTATCAAACTCTATCAAGGAGGAGCCTTGTGCACTGGGCCATGCTGAGTACGGAGTTCCATATATTGACTATTCAAAAGAGAGATCCTAAGGATAACTACAGTATGCTGACAAAGATAGCCATGAGGTCAGTCCCTTGAACCTCATAAGCTATGACATTGAAACCATGTTGGGGCTTCGGACCAGCGTGCCAACTGTAACCAATTTGAGATACCAAAGCAAAGGGGAATGATGGCAATAGGAGATAACCTTGAGTAGGTACCGAGGCGGCGAGGCCTCAAACTGTGTTTGGACTTTCGAAGGATGATAAGGGAGGGAATGATAAAGAAATGAGTAGATCATTTTCTTAAAAGTATGTCGAAGAGTTATCTAAAAGAAGAGAGTAGAATAGCAACTCAGGATCCTTATAATTTTATCCATCCCTGTGAATCAAGGATACACTATTTGCGTCCCGCGCGAATATATCGGACAGTGTTCATATTTGATCTTGCATGACATATTGTCTGTTTATGTATATTTAATTTAAAATATGTTTTTACTCCAAGACAAAAAGCCAACATGGATAAATCATTTAAAATTTGATTAAGCAAATAATACATAAATTTTGAGTTCATTTTGAATTTTTAAATAATTTCTAACACTTAAATAAAGAAAATAATGCATAATTAAAATTAATATAAATTAGATTAGGAAAACGAATCTTCTTCTTTAACATTATGTATATATATATATACACTATGTTATTGTCCTGCAATATTTAATTAAATTTTATTGTGTCTTTGTGTCCGTATCATGTTATGTCATATGTACATATTCAATTAAGAAGGGAATAATATGCATTTATGTACCTCTTTCTAAATAAACTCATTAAACAATAAAAAAAAAATTGGCATGTTCTGTTTTATTGGATTCCTTGCTTTTTCATTGTATTATGAATAACTCAATTCCATCATTTATATGACTCCTAAAGGCTGCCTTAAGATCAACTAGAGAAATGGGTCGTTCGAATTGTCTATATCCCCCTTTTCTTCTTTATAGTGTATCATGATGGATCAGCTATGAATTAGTGAATGACCATGAAGAGTGGGATTTAAGCAAACGAAAACAAGTGGCTGCCAGGCTTGGAACATAGTGGACGATGATGCTCTCACACATCTCCTTCAAAGGATATAAACAAAATGAGCGCATTAAACAGAAACTAACTAGTTGTATTACAAAGTTACAGATAGACTCGTTTCCGAGCTTGGATTCAACCTGAGAAAATTTAAAGGTACATTTGAATGAAGGGGATGATGAGAATTTCAAGAAAAGGAGTTGCGTCAATAGAACATGTCTGACACTTGGCAAGGCCATTAACACAATGGAACCTTGTTAAGATGCCTGCTAAATATGTTTTTAGCGAATAAGGTTTTTACGACATTTTTAATTTTATTTTTCTGCCTTATAATCTATAATCTATAACTAATATAAAGGGAATTGCCCATCCTTGGTGTCCAACTTTTTTCCCAATTTTATATAACTAATATAATTTTTTTCACAATTTTAAGTGGGGTTAAAATTGTAAATAGAAGTTGTTCACTAATTCACTTTTATATGTAATTTTTGGTCATTTCCAACCATTTTTTCAACACATTTCATATCCACTTTTGATCACGCAATGAGCAGTTAATTGTTATAATTTTTTTTTTTAAAGTTTTGTTTAAAAACAAAACAAGAATGACAATTCCTCCCTGGCAAAGTTGTTAAAGCAAAAAAAAATTCCACTGCGAGTATCATTTTTTATTGTGCCTATGAGGGAAAGGAAGTGACGGCGGAGCATGTAACATTTAGTAGGTGAAGTTGAAGCATGCTCTAGCAGGTGCAGGGATTACGACCCGGTTATGCACAATGTGCGAATCCACCATCCACAATTGCCTTCTTTGCCATCCCAATACTAGCAATTCAATACATATGTATATTTGATATTTTGCGTTTGGTTTGTAAAAATATTTTCTATTTTCATTTTATGTTTTTATTTTCTGAAATGATTTTTATTTTCAGATTTTTAAAATTAAGAAATGTGTTTGGTTTGTAAAGATATATTCTATTTTCAGAAGTTAAATCAATGAAAATATGTTGGTTTGCCTGTTTTCAAAATGTATTTCTCAAAATCAAATTTATGATAATGAAATTATATTTGATATTAAATAACCAAAATATTAATTTTAGATTAAATTTAAAATAATATAATTACATCTATTTTTAAAAATAATAATTATATTTATTATGTAACAATAAAAATTATATATATTTGGTGTGTAAATTTCATTTATCCACAGGAGATGTTTATTAAAATAATAGATAATATTTATCAAAATAATGAATAGTTTTATAAAATAAGATACTTCTAATAAAATTACTTCAAGTAAAAATATGTCTTGAATATTTAATAATATGCATCCAAAATTTTTCATATTTAAATAATCAATAATTAGTATAGAAGAGAAAATAGACGTAAAGCTCACAGTTCTACTCTAAACACCAAAATTCAGCCTATTCAATTCTACTTTCCAAGTTAGGGAAGTTTCTATGGTGCACCTTACAAGTTTAGGTGTACCACAAATCTTGTTAATCTAAGCCACCATATTTTAATTCAATTAACATCAATGGTTAAAGATTATTTTATTACACTTGTATAATAGTGACTAGTGGTGCATTTTAGAAACATCACCACCTCTAACCTTTTCAACTCTTCTTTGCTAGACTTTGTATAGCGAACCTCGCTCCTCCAGTCTAACACCAAACACTCTGCACTTTGCATCAATTCTTTTTTAGATGCGATGAAGGATACCCACCCCCTCTAATAGAGTCAGTCACAATGACAATCATACCAAGTTCCTTTCTCTTTCTCTCTCATTGGACCATGAAATCCTTTTGATACCATATGACCCAAATTGAGAAGCCGCATCTGAGACCACATCCCCTTCTGCCGTTGACGTCCTCCTCCTCCTCCATGATGCATCGTTAGAGATCTTTCACATCCTCCGCGTATCTTCCCACCCCCCCCAAGCTTCGTTCATATCTAATCAAATGGGTTTTTCTAGTGTTCGAACACAGTCCATTAAAGTGAAAGTAAGAAAGTTCCTTTTATTTACATAACTCCACCGCGTTTTCAATAGAAAATATTTTTAGCGGATTGGGAAGAAAATGTTGAAAATGTAAAAATGATGTTTTCAAATTCACAGCTCTTTGAAAAAGATTTTTTGTGAAAATATTTCCATCAAAGCTAACCAAACATAATTTCACTGCCATTTCTATTTTCAATGAAAATGAAAATAGAAAATGGCCAAACCAAACACGTTCTTAGGCTTTCTCTTTCACACAATATGTGTCCACAGACCGATCCTGGAAGGGCACTTAAAAATATGTTACCTGGATATGATATTTGTTACCTAGATATATCCCTCCACAATTGTTATCTATCCCAAAGTTCAAACTATAGAACATCTTTCTCAATTTATAAATGTCATTAGGCTTTCTATTTCACATAATATCCAACTATTTCTTGAATCCTCTTATAGTTTCCTTCATGAGTTTGAACTTTAATATCTCTTCCTTGTATCATTGATTCCACATCTTCACCAACAATTATTGATGCAACTTGTGAAACACATGGGAGACTATATTATGGTTCATTAGCAGGACGCTCTTTAATTAGGAGACTATATTCATGTAGATTTGATCATTGTCCAAGTTGTTGCAATACATGCACAAAAGGGTTATATTGATGAAGTATCTGCTACAACTTAAGTACTAATGCTTCATGAAGTTGAGGGTTTTCCAGCATCCTATTTTACAACTCGTACTCCGTATCATATATGTATAATTATAAGAAACGTGGTCTAGAACCCAATTATGAATATAATCCTCCCATATTGTGATATATTGCACTTTGAGCACGAAAGGTATATATTCTTGAGTCTATTGTAGGTAGGTAGGCTTTGATCAATATGAACACCGCACGAAGTGAATGAAAATAGATGATTATAGCTTTTAGCATGCTTCCTAAAATGTTTCTCGACTCTTGAAGAGTCCGAAAATTTTGAAGTAACTCTTGAGGAGCACTTACTTGGGGAAATGATAACTTTCCACCACAATAATACATTTCAAGTTATTCACGATAGAACAACGTGCAATGCAACGATTACATGTCTGGGATTTGGCAATTGAAGTACAACCATTGTTGTAGTTTCTTGGAAATTTCTAACACTATTATGAGTTGTCCAAAAGTTACATATGATATTATACTGAATTGATTTGATAATATATTTTGTTTTATTCATTTGTTATAATTTTTGTATCAAGTTTGTGTCAATTATATTTTAAGCTTAAAAGAAAATGATATTATGATAAGATGAGACTATATAATGTGTAAGTATTCAAATATAATTAACTTGGAGACTAATTTCTATAGAATGATGGCATAAGAAGACTTTACACTATCAAGCAATGGATACCATATCAACTTATGATTTAATTAACTAAAAAAGAAACCTATGATTTAATTAACTGAAAAATAATAAAGTAAACAAAAAATTAAATATTAAATATAATTAAATATATTAAATAAACTACAAACATGCTATTATGTAATATTGTTGACTAACCATTTTGGACCAAGACGATTTTGATGATTACTTGAACCGGCTTCATTGTCATGAGTTTGTTGAAAACTTGTTAAAGACAAATTATAGTCTACATGTTTAATAATAAAATGATCATTAAATAAGACTATTGTTGAGTGAAAAAACATTGCAATAATACACATAGTAAAACTTGACTGACAGACACATGTAATTTTTTTTTCTTTTTTCACGGTTAAATTAGAGGATTCACTCACTAGAGAAAAGAGATACATCAATACGAGCTAATCTCAAGGCCTCAGCTAGGCCATCCTCTAACCATACACTTGAAGCCAACATTTGCATAGTTCTTAGCTAAACAATGGGCCACTTTATTACTATCCCTCTTTGTGTGAAGGAAATTGCAATAACCAAGCCCGGCGCCTAGCTCTTTACACTCCAGAGCTATATCAACCACATAAGTCATGGCTTCCTTTTACCCATGAACCACTTCTATCAGTTCCAACAGTCCGATTCTACATCAATATTCCAAAAAGACGTGTCACCTACTAAAGCTAAGCCTCATCTCATGGCCAGTGCCTCCACAACTCGTGCTGGAGATATCATGCATATCTTCTCTGCTGCCAGCAAAATCTACCCCGTTCATCCCTAATCACCGCACCTATGCCCCACTCATTCCCCCTAGCTCTACTCATTAGTGTTAAGTTTGAATCTCCCCACTCCGGTGGTTTCCATATGCATTGGTTCACTTGCTGTTGGTCAAGGGGCTTCTTCTCTGCTCCATCAGTCTGCCTTGGATTTCTAAGAAGGTTTTGAGTGCTGAGGTTGCGTTAGCCTGCTACCATCTCCGTCGGGTATCTCGGGCTTCAAACACACTTTATTCCGCAATAGCCAGATCCCATAGAGCATAGCCACAAACATTTCACCCTCATTAACCTGTAGCGATTAATGATCCTCTCCACCCATATGTCCACGATTGTTGTTCATCATCTTCACATAGCTGAATTGCAGGGAATAGGCTCCATAAATGTTTAACCCACTCGCAATCTCTAAACGCATGTGCTATTGACTCTTCCCTCATTCCACATCTCAAGTAGTGAGGATTCAGCTCCATCCCCCTATTCCTCAATCTCTGGAAACCGGTAAGGTGTTTGTGGCAAGTCGCCAAAGGAAATGAACTACTTTGGGGTGAACCGAGAATGCCCATAGGTCTTCCACCCTGCTACAACTAGGCTCGGGTTAGAGGTTCCTTCAAAGTTAGCTTGATCCATAATCTTGTTGTAGGCTGACTTGACTCTGAAGATCCCATCCTTAGTCTCTCCCCATACAAATCTTCAGATAAATTTCTTGAGGAGAGGGGATACTAAGGATTTGGTGTGCTTCAAAAGGTAGGAAAAGATCCAATATTAGGTGAGAATTCCACTTCCTTCCTTCTTCTGTTGTCAACTCCTCACTCTATTCGATTCGCCAACCTCTCTGTTTGGACTCCGGTCTCTAAGGGTAGCCAACCATCCTCCCATATGTTAATATTTGCCCTATCTCCCATATTCCAATATCCACCTTGTTTTATAACTTCCATTGCTGAGTGAATACTTCTCCATGTATAGCTTGGTCTGAAGCCAACATCCACATCAAGTAAGCGCTTTCTTGGGAAATATTTTGCCTGCAAGCATCTAGAAGCTAGCGCCTCCTCATTGTGAATCAATTTTCACACCTGTTTAGCTAACAACGCCTAATTAAAAGCACCGAAGCCTCTAAATCCCATGCCACCCATACATTTTGGTTTGCACAGCCTCTTCCAACTCATCCAATGAATCTTTTGTTCCCCCTCTACTTCCCCAATAAACCCTCGATCATGCCTTCTATCTTATGAGTAATTTCGAGGGTAATCTGAAGTAGCCCATTATATACATGGGTATAGCCACCACTCAATTTAATGAGCACTTCCTTTCCAGCCTTTAACAGGGCACTTTCTTTCCATCTTTTTAGTTTCTTTCACACTCTCTCTTGAACGAAGTCAAACACCTAGGCTTTGGATCTGCCAACAAAAGTGGGGAGGCCCAAATACTTGGAGTGAAATTCCACTGTCTTAATATTCAACCATCCTTGGATATTAGTTCTTCTGCTGTGGGCACATTTCGGCTAAAAGATATCAGACTTGTCCAAGTTAATGAGCTATCCTGAAGCCTTTTGTTAAGCTGTAGGATCTGCCTCAGTTGCTCAACTTCCCTCTTGGTTTCACTAGTGAAAAAAATGTTGTCATATGCAAAGAAGAGGTGGGTAATCTGACACATGTAAATTTTATATGGTATAGTTATATATAAATTTCACGAGATAAGTGATTCATTCTCAGTTAAATTAAGATGAGATAGAAAATATTACAAAAAAAAGAAATTCTTATTTTTACTAATTTGATGATATTAAGATAACACAGGTAAAAGTCATACATAATTTATAATTTTTTTAGAAGAATAAAAAAAGCAACTTGATGGGCTTAACATAAACAGAAAACCCCCAACTTAGTCAAAGATATTCAAGAAATAGAGATGTTACCTGGATATGAAATGTGTTACATGGATATAGTTTGAACTTTGGGATAGATAACAATTATTACTAGGTTTTCTTCAACTTAAGGTCGGAAACATGTTCTATAGCAATAGAGATATTACCTTGAGTATAATATTTTCTTACGTATTACACTCACTCTAGACTAAACTTTTGGGATCTTCTTTATTCAATTTTTTTTACCATTTTATTATTATTTGTCAATATTTGCCTATACATACGTTAATTTGACAGTGTGCTATTTGTAATACCCTAGTTTTTTTTTCAAAATAAATAAAATGGTTAGAATTTTTTTTTTCAACCAATAAAGGTGTCGATTCCTGTTAACTATCATTCTGGGTCCTAAATTTCGCTAAGTCTAGACTCTACACACCCTTAGAGGGCTATATGATAGAGCCATATTCTTAGGACCAAAAGTCCCGGTAATTATTCCCTAGAGAAAAATGAGTTAAAGCGTAATTTTAGCGAATTTTATGAAACCCTTAAGTACTCCGTTTTTAGCTTACAAGTTTACGAAATCATAAGATTTTCCAAATTTGAACTAAAACCCAAAAATTAGATTTTGATTTGTTGGGATTTTGATTTTTCTAATATTTTATTTGAATCCAAATGGGGGGTATTTCTTATTTATATTTATGTTTTAAAGTTAATGGAAAGAAAACAAATGATTAACTTGCGGAGAGGCTCCAAGGTCGACAAGACAGTAAGACAATGCAAGGGAGATCTTTTGCGTTCTTGGTGAGCGCTGCGCTCGACCGAACTATAAATACCCCATCTCAGGGTCCAAAACATTCTAACACACTTCTCCCCCTCCTTCACGCAAAACATCGGTTTCCAACCCATTTTCACCCTCGGACTCCATTTTCTTCCATTTCTTCAAGTTTAACCGCGAACCTATCATTCCTAAGGCCTAAAGGTACATTGTTCCCTTGGTTTTGCTTCCTTTCCTTCAAGTTTTCTTGGGTTATGGGTGGTTCTCTAAGCTTCTTAAGGGAGAGAAGCTTTTTACCTTGCTAGAGTTGGATTTTTGAGGTTTTAGAGGTTAATCTAGCATTCCGCTACTTCTATATCAGATAGTGGAGTCATTTCTACTCCCTAGATGTCGGTTAGTATGATTTCTGCATATTCTACCCCTCCAAGTGAGTGGGTTCACATCTGTGACTCTTATGTTATGCATTAAAGTTATCTTCACGAAAATATGATTTAATGTTTGGTTTTAGAGAAATACTGTATAAGGATTTGAGATTTCTCCTGGTTTATATGTTTTGAATTGTCGGTTTTAGAGCATGAAATGTATTTTGATAAAAACTCATGGGACCATGTTTGTTATAATGGTTTTATATGGAATCAATGATATATGTAACTTTTAGAGGATTTTATAATTGTTTACTGGATTTGAAATTGATTTATGCTTATGTTATGGCTTTATACCTAGGTATGAAGTTTAGCAAAAAAGGAATGGAATGATGGTTTAGACTCTATAATTTCAAAATATGATATTGAGTTTTTCCTGGTTTATGATTTGAACTATGTTTGACAAGTTAATAGTCTGAATTTAAAGGGCTTGATGATTGGATGATGTTTTTGATAATCAATAAAAGGTTTTTATGGGTTTCCTGATTTATTTACAATAGCTATAAAGAAACAGATGTATGTTAACGACAGTAAATCCATTAACCTTGGTACCAAGTAAGCCCAAGGCTAGAGATTTAGAGAATTGATTGTCATCCTGGGGACGGCAATAAGTAATGCAGATATGACCAGAAGATTTTAGAGAATTGATTGTCACACTGGGGACGGTGATACGTAATGTCCAGATGTGACAGAGATTTGACTAGAGATTTAGAGAATTGATTGTCACACTGGTGACGGCGATACATAAAGCCCAGATATGACAGAGATTTCAGAGAATTGATTGACGCATTGGGGACGGTGATACGTAACGCAGATGTGTCAGGAGATTCCTGTTTCTCTAAAAGCTATCATACTATGAGCTTATATGATTTCAAATATGAAAGTGAATAGAGGAAATGACTTTTAGTTTGTAAAATGATTTGAAAATAAACATATAAAATGTACGTATACTTGATTATGCATGATTTTTGGAAATTATTGATGTTATTATGATTCTATGTATTGCTTCTTGGATGTCCCATGAAAGGGGGTTTTAAGTGAGAACTCACTCACTGAGTTTTTGAATAAAAACTCACCCCTCTCCTTTCTCTTATATTTTTACAAATAGAACCTGCTGCAAATTCTACTCAACCACAGTAAAGAGTCAAATGGTAAGCTTCACTCGAAGTGAGGCATGTATTCGGAGTTGTTTAGAGTGCTCCAGGTATTGCGCAGATCCGGACCACCTGCATGATTTAGGCTTTTACATATATATGTTGTGCTAAGTTGTATTATAAGATTTTGCTATTATATAGGTTTGTTTATGAATTCAGACTTTAGAAAACATATTATGAAACTCCAGATTTGATTATTTGGATTATCTCGATTATTTTGAACTTTAAAGAGACAGGTGATTGGTATGTAGAAAAAGGAAACTTTGTTTTGAATAATCTATAAGTTACGGTGCACATAGAGCAACAGGTCACGAGGCTTGTGTGAGAACTAGATTTCTTATGTCCCACGTGCCTAGGTTAAAGTCGTGACACTACTAATTCAACATCAACGCAATACAAAGTTGAATTTGTATATGTATATTTACTTATACTAATACCCAAAAAATAAAAGGCGGCTTAAGCAGGCACGACGATGCCTAAACCACTAGTAATAGTAGTAGTAATAATAATAATAATAATAACCACAACAATAGTCTTATGATCATGGACGGATAGTCCGCAATATAAAATTGCATTTGGTCCATTATAAGATCATATCTAATTCAAACTTTTAAAAATTGCATAAAATAAATCAATTGTCAACCTTTTATAGGTTGGAAAATATTTTACACTTTTAATATATGACAATTAGTTCCTAATAATAATAATAATGATAATAATAGATAACAATTGTGGAGGGAAAAAATTGACAGATTTTGTGGAGGAAAAATAAAATGGACCAAAAGCATTGCCATTAACTTTTGAAACTGAAGAGGAAGAAGCACTTCTGAATTTTGCATAACAAGAAAAATGATATTTTTTTCTCAAGGTAAAATTTAGATTAAGGGTATGTTTGATTAGAAGGTGAAAAACAAAGGTAAGTTTTCATGAATAAAGCTTCATACATAATTTTACCCTCATTTTTACCTCAAACCAAATACACCACAAGAAGAAAATCCATCCTAATCCATAGTTAAGATATGGTTCTAACCTCATTGAACTTAAGTCATAGTGGTGTATGAGCAAAAGATTAAATAAGAAAAGAGTAAAATGCACTCACCTCCCTTGAGGTATTGTGAAATGACACTCCGTCCCATTTGTTTGAAAAACCTACACTCCACTCCATTTTGCTAAGGATATGTTTGGTGCATTCTATTTTATGATTTACTTTTTATAAATTATATACTAAATAATAAAACTAATTATAAAATAAGTAATAAATTAATTTATATACACTGATAGCATAAAATAAAATATTGACAGATAATTTTTTACCAAATTTGATATTTTCTTGAATTTTTGTCGGTTACGATTAAAATTATTTTATCCTGTTAGTTTATAGAAACCAAATTTATAACTAATATTAAGAGTTATATGATAACTTTTTAATTAAAAAATTAATAATAAGCATTTCTATTGATTTTTTTCAATTTACATTTGATTGATTCATTTTATAATTATTATTTTAATAAATTTAAATTTGACTTACTAATAGTATAAATGAGTTCTATAATGTATTCAAGCATATATTGTCTCATAGTAAAAGTAATTTACTTCTATATTCACTGCTTTAAAAGTCATTTAAATAAAAATGATTAATCAGATAATAATGTAAAAAACTTTTACAACATCAATGCATCAAAATTAAATTCATAAAAATAATAATTGTTTACACTTTAAACTAATAAAAATTCAAAATAGTATCAAATCATGCTAGATAACTAACTATTAACTATGATAATAAATTATTGATTGATAAAAATTATTTTTAAATATTTTGAATCTCATTCATATAATTATTTTTTATATTAATATTATTTACCACATATTATTTATTTTTAAAAATAATTAATGTTTATTTATATATTTTAACATTACAATAAATTTTTATTTAATTTTATATCTGATTTATTTAAAATTCTTATTATTAATTTTTAATAAAAATAATTATTATTAACTTTTGATATAATTCTTAATTTTATGTATGAATTTAATTTCTATAAACTAACGGTATAAAATAATTTTAAGCATTAACCTATAAAAATTCAAAAAAAGTGTCAAATTTTGGTAAAAACTTATTAGCCAATATTTTATTTTATAATTATTTTTAATATTTAATATATAATTTATAAAAAAATAAATTATAAATGAGAAAACATCAAACTCATCCTTAATTGAATAGGGTGAAGTATAGGTTTTTCAAATAAATTGAGTAGAATGTCATTTCTTAATATCTCAAGGGAGGTAAGTGCATTTTATCCATAAGAAAACCAACCTCAATTGCAAAAAAAAAAAAAATGGAGGAAACTTCTGTTTTAGTCTTTTCATTAAGAACTTAACATTACTAGTCAATTTCTCTATATTATTAAACAATAATTTTATAATTTGATCGGTTTTCACTTTTTAATTAGTTTTGGATCTATTTTGAAGACCCCTAATACTTCCATCTCGAATGGGCCTGCTAATGGTTTAGGTTTTTAAAATAATCGAACCCAATTGCAGTTAAACCAGAAATTAAATTTAGTTTTTGTAACCAAACTGCTTTAACATGCCCAAACCGGTCTTGAACCGGTTCATGATCCACCAAACCGGTTAAAGGGAACTGAACCCGCAAGGCTAAAACTAAGCCACCGCCCACACCCAATAGGCTTTGCAAAATGCGAACGCACACGTGCTTGGACAGTTCATTTCTTTCCCTCTAGTCCTCAAGACCTTCGTGGCTTTGCAGAGTGCATCACCGGCACTACTAAGTTCCTCCTCGCCAAGGATGTGCCCTCCTCCTCTTTGTCGCCGTCCTTCTCCTCCTCTTTACAGATCTAACAGTGTGAGTAGAAGACCAATGCTGTTGCCGCCATGGTGCTCCATCAACACTGTCGCCACCGCCGCCGTCGATCTTCCAGAGGCTACCGCCGCCATTGTTCGTGAGGAGGTAGATGCTGCTGCAGGGGAAATCAGGCGCTGGTTCATGCGCACCGTGCTCGCCTTGGTTGCTCTTGTTTGCCACACCGCCATCGTGAATCGTCATCCCTGCGTCGTCGATCGTCATACCAGTCATCACATGTCGACGTTCCATGGCTGTAGTTGTGTCTCGCGGCGTGTTACAATTACTAGTGCTATGGGGAAATTGGAAAGGGTTTGGTCTGTTTTTAACAATGAACCAATTTAGTTAAAAAAAAAAAAAGGATTTAGTTCGAAAACTGTTTTGAAAAACCGGTTATTTCAATATGGTTTGGTTTAGATATGTTTCAATTTGGTTCAAACCGGATTATTTGAACAGGCCTAATCTCGAGTAGTTTTACAGAACATTGTACAGTTGATTTTAGAAAATAAGTTAATTCTCATTTACAGTTTTTAGTTATTTTTTATTTTTCAGGATTTTTTGAGAAAATAATGAAAGTTACAAAATTTAATTTTCAATTTTTATTTTTTAGTTTTTATTATTTGTTTTACAAAATCCTGAAACAGAAAATAGGTTGAAAACAGTCTCTTGAGCCTTGATGAATCAAAACAAACATGCAAACACTATAATGGCTGAAAACAATATATACGACTAGAGCTCGGATCAGACGAGAGAGTAAGCAGAGAAAACCAATAAACGGGTGTTTTGTTGCCGATAGTCTCAACACTATCGTTGTTATTGTTTGCCAGATTGATTGATTCATCTCATCCCGACCAACAAACTGCATCAATCTCATCCCTTGCAGACCTATATAACTCCAGCCTCCTGGCACATTGCAGCCTCCTTTCCGACAATGCATAATCTTCATCAAGCAACTGTGCCAATTGCCTTCCCTGCAAAAATAGGCAGCAAAAGTGAGTCTAGAAAGTGAGCTAATTTCCCTCCGTCCCTTACTCTCGTTTCTTAGTTTTCCTGTTTTATTTATTAGTGTCAAAAAAAATTTGGGCTGAAGGTGGAGTCATGTTTAGGGGTGTCCAAATAACAAATCAGGTTGGATTGCACCAAACCTGAATCAAGCCTAATTTTTCCTTCGGGTCATTTAGATTTTGATCTTTTAAAGTGAGTAAGTATTTCACTTTAAAGAGATCCTCACTTAGAGAGTAAAGTAAAGAATTTCACCCTTAAATCAATAGAGTAAAAAATGCCTATTTCTAATTTTATTGATTCAAAGGTAAAATCCCTTCTTTCTCTAAATGAGATTCTTACTTTAAGGATCCAAATCTCATTTTTAAAATCCCAAACCCGGCCTAACAATAACCCAATTAATGATCGCATCAAACCAATTCATTGAACTTTTAAACAACATAAAGATTTCAGCATTATACACAATAAAGTCAAAAAATTTTACAAGAAAAAATAAAATTTAAGAAATATTTTACAATACATTTTTTAGAACAAATCATATCAATTTAAAAATAACATCAAATTATCTGAATATATTAGATAAAGTATAAAATTTTATAATTTATCACTAATTATTATAAAAAAATATAATTAAAAATTATTTGATTTTAGGCAGATTAATCCAATATATGACCCCAATTGGCCAAAAAATGTATTGGGTCAATTTGAGGACCCAAACCTCAATCCAATAAGCTTTGAGCCGGGCAAAAAATAGATTTATCTGGGGATGTAAGTATTTAGCAACAGTTTGGCCATATAATATTTTCCAACTATGAAATGCCCTATCATATCCTAAATTCCCGATTAACATTTTTCCGGTAAAATATATGGTTATGAACACAATTCCATGTGGTGGAAGGTTGAATCACAATTTACGTATCATACCTCCGCCCAGTTGAATGTAAAATTGGTCCAGTAAAGATCGCTTAGCTTCCCGCACTTGACAATGAACAACAGCCTTTGGGATGGTATTCCTCAGCGTGTCTGACACCATCCCAATATAAGATAAAACATTTGAACCGATTCTCTGGAAGTGCCCTTCCGAGTATCGGTCAGCAGATAAGGGAGCTGGATTTCCTCCCTTTTCGGCTTCCTGTGGCAGTTTCCGGAAGAAATCAACAGTGAGATAGGATGATTCCATTTCCACTAGTCGTAGCGTTGTCTTCTTACTATCTTCACGAAATCTCTCCAATGCCTCATTGGCAGCTGCTGCTATCTCAGCTTGAAGAGTTGGAAAGCGTTTCAGTTCCTGCATCATTGTAAAGATTAACCAGAAGCATACTTCGTTTAGAGAGTGAACTATTACTGGGCCATTTTTTTTTCCCTTCTCAAGTCAAACCTGCGTTTCTGAAATTGACTTTCTCACAATTTCCTTCAGAACAAAGTGAACCTGCCAGCAATAGCATTTAGCACAGGAAATTTCAGTAGCTTGCAAAGTCCATAGACCGGATTAAAGGTCACCCAAAGAGCATAAAACAAGATCATCCAACAACAGCAACACAACTAAGTTGTTTTCCCCAAATTGGATAGGTTACGTGGATGCAAAACAATGTCATTGCAAACTATGATAAACCAAAAAACAAGGTCAATTATAGAGATAAAAATTGTACATGCTGAGTCTCCAATCGAATTAAAACTGGATCAAACTATTTAAAAGCAAAGCACTTACGGCATCCACAGAAGCTTGGGCTGGACCTTTAAAATAGTTAAGTGAACTCTCTAAGAGACGCCGGTATCCTTGCTCTGGAGCAATTAGATGAGGCTGGTACCCATCTGCCTCTGAAATAACTTTTCTCACATTTTGCAATGACAAGTGACGGTCCAATGGAAGCTTTCTCATTGCAGCAGGAAGTTGGAAATCAAAAACTGCATAAATTCGGTCACCACCTGGTCGCCTAGGAGGGAGAAAAAGAAACGTCAAGACTTTTCCTTCCCAGAAGAATTATATCCATTTCTCCAAACTACATACTACACATGAACGTTAAAGTATGTTGTTGATTATCATCTATAACCCTGCAGTCTGATTAAACAGAGATTAACACTGACAACCATGAATGATTTGCAAGGCTAATGGTTCAAATCACGACTTCAATCAGTATATCCACATTATTAACCTGGTTACTATAACTTTTCTTCAGTTTGTCTGCCTCCAATGCCATACTACCCTAGTGTGTTAAAATAGCCACCCGTTCTAGAAAAAATAAAAAACTCACCAGATTGATATAATGAGGTCAAAGTCGTGAAAAATTACTTTGGAGCGAGTAAAAATAAACAATCATGCAAAAAGAAACCACAAAAAAGAAAAAAAAATCAAGTGAAAAAAGTATTGTTAAAGAGAAAAGTACCCACATAATACGATAATGTGAACATCAAGTATGGTCAAGAGCTAAGGTGAAAACAAAACTAAAACGAATATGGTTTGGTTTTAAAGTGTTTATCAATAAACAATCAACTCAAACATCCAATTGCTAGCTTGATTGGCCATTAAATTTGAATAAACAGAACATTATAAACAGAAAAACAAAGCACAAACTATGATTTCTTACCCTCCATCTAAATGCTCCTTAAATACCCGGTCAAAGGCACGGCATAATTCCAGAATAGTGTATAGCTGGGCCTGATAAAATCAACAGAAGCTTGATAAATATCCTAATAGGAATTACTGAACTTTATTGAGCTTATATTGATAGTGGATATTGAAAGAAACTACGCACCCCAGCATCAATAGCAACTGGCCTACCAAGGTGCGCCAACTCTGCTTCAAGCTCATCAATGCTTCTCTTTATTAAAGAGGCAATCCCAGGAATCCGAGCTCTTATCACTGACTCTAAATGCTGAAACCACATAAGTTCTATAATATAACCAAACAAACTCCCGGAGAATTGCAAGAGGAAACCAAAAAAGAGAACAAAACATGCACACTCCATTGCTGTAACTTCACAATAGTAGGATAAATAGAAACCTTTGAGAGAAGCCTTGCTAGATATTCCGAGCCCATTTTGCTGGCCAAGTGCGCATAATCAGGACTGGTGGCAAAAAATTCACGCTCCCGTTGTCTAGCAGCAATCATATCCACATTCCTATTAATATCTGCCTGAGAACGATTTACGATTCCCACCCAAGGGTTTTGAAGACGATATGATCTTCCCTCAAGGACCTACAACATGATCAAATTGGGAACATTATGGCCATAATTATGAAATTTTCTGCATCCCTGTGAAGTAAGGGTCAAAGAAATCCAGATTAAGTTTGGTCACAGATTTCTCATGAATATACAGCTGAGTGTACAGGAAAAACTAAGATTCTTACATCCAAAGCATTTGTTCCCTTGTCCATCAAATCAAGCTTTGTCAACACACCAAATGTTCTTTCACCTAAAAGAAAAACATTTAGAATGCATGGTTTAGAAAAGCCATGATTGCATGATAAGATATTAAATGCACAACATTTGTTTAGTTGAAGCATGATTGGAGACAAAATGCAGTAAGCATACCTGTTGGGTCAACTTGTCTGGCAACCTGGATAGCATCTGATGTTGCTATATCTTGATTTGCCGGAGTAATGGCCAGAATTAAGCAATTAGGCTGCAATATAAAAAATATAGATATGAGTAACCAATTTGGAATGATCTTTTCTGTTCTCTGTTCTTTATACAATTATAGTAAACACAAGAGCAACGATTTCACAAAAGAATCAAAAAGGGAATTCCTTTTCTGTAGCACAGTAGATAGGATTACATCCTTTACCTACCTTCTCAACATATGAATGAATCATGCTTTCAATCTCTTGAACAACACTTTCTGGCTGTCCCTCTGACAAAATTATAGAAATATAACTTATAAAGGAAATTGATAATTTACAGAAATCCATGTTCAATTAAGAAAAAAAGGGATGAAAAATGGTGTACCTATCGCAACCTTTGTCAAACCAGGCAGATCTATCAGCGTTAGATTGACAACTAGCAACAGAAAAGGATAACAATCAGACAAACATGAATAATATACAAAACAATATGGAACTTCCACAATTCCACATACAGACAGCAACCTCTCCAACATGAACGAGCACACATACACAAAATATTAGAGGCTGTATAACTACCTTGAAAGTTGAAATGAATAGATTGTGGTATTCCTCGGTTATCAAATTTCTTCAATCATCAGAAATATCTTAGTCCTTGAACAACTTAACATTGTGTAATGAAATTCAAATAGAAACACAGTACTAATCGAAATACAAAATTTTTTCCATACATTAGGCAAGGCATTCAGCATGGGCTTCTAAATATATAGTATGAAGTCAAGGAATAAATAGCACAAATAGTGTGATAAAAGTACACTATAAAATTTTCAGGGTACATGTTCAAAAACTGGAAAGGATCCAGAAAAAATATATTGCAGATCAATGGCCTAAATTGTCTCAGCAAAATAGCACAACAACACAAGCCTTTCCCTCTAGGAAATTATGTCCCTGAACAATGAGATGAAAACAAAATTTAAACCATGAGATAGGCACCTGAATGAAAATGTGAAATCTAAATTCTTTACCATTTGGAGAGTAAATGCTGAGATGAATTGGAACAGAAGATATCTGTTTTGATTTCCCAGTCACTCTATCTGTTTCCTCTTCAATTTCCCTTCGAACCTTAGCTACAAAAGATAAGCAAGAAATCAAACAACAAATTTAAAGTATTTTTTCCCAGAAAAGAGATTGCAGCCAATTTATATAATAGACATTACTTGAGCCAACATAGGAAAAGCTCACACAGCAATCAAAATCATTAACGTATTCTCTTATTAAAGTGGTATAAGGATAATCTTAGTAAAATATCCTACACTGTTAAACACATCACTACTTGTCATCACAATACTTCACAAAACACCATATGAGCTTTTAAGCCTTTGAGCAGGTAAAACCATGGTGAAACTGAATATACATGGCAAACCTACTAGAGGCTACAAAATTGCAAGTTTAAGATAAGAAATCAGGCTAACAATCAATGCAAAAAATAAAAATTTAATACCTGTGAGAATGACAAGTTGGAAAAGTAAAATTTAAATAGAATAACAAGGCTACAACAGCTACACTTCAGTCCTCAGTCAAATTGATTCACAGATTCACACACTATAAATTTCGCTATTTGAAAATAATAAAGTAACACTTGCAGTGCACGTGCTGTGCTCATTCAACTCTCATTTCCACTATCTTCAAACGTAGATTCAACAAATCAAACAAGCATGACATCTGTAGACATACAGAAGTCTGTAAACCGTTTCTTTGGCAAGTGCAGAAATTCTGCATAATCTTGTGTTCCCTCTTCTGTTTTGTGCAGCTGCAGCACCAAAGGCCTCCGCGTCACAATTCCTAAACAGCACTTGAAATGTAAGATATAAAAGAAAGCCAAGAATGGTTCACCAGAAAAAATGAAACTGGAAGGGTATGTTTGGTTTCCATTTCCATTTCTGTATTTTCTGTTTTCAGGATTTTCTTAAAAAAATAGTAAAAACAGAAAATGTGAACTAAAATCAGGATCTTATTGTTTTAACTGTTTTCAGTATTTCATTCATAAAATCCTGAATACAAAAAAACACAAAAAATGAAAACAGTGACCAAGCAGGCCCTAAATTTCCCTGCAACTTTTATTTTCTTTCATTATTCAACATATCCTTTTACCAGCAAGTTAGTAACAAAAAATAAATAAAATTAAGAGAAAAATATCAGAAAAAACCTAGCTAATTGTGAGAACTCTTATGTAGCCAGTAAGTTCAATTCGCTGACCAAATATGACATTTCTTAAAATCCGAAATTCAAGAATAATAAATTTGAACCAAAAAAAAAAGGAAACTCAAATCAACGCTTAACAGTAACGAACCTGATCCCCTGGGCAGAAAATCACGGCCAACGATGCTCTCCAACACCGATGACTTTCCAGAACTCTGCATTCCGTTACAAAAACCACACTTCCATTAAAAAAAAAAAAAGGCTCGCAAACACACACAGCAAAAACGAGAGCGAAGCAGAACGTTCTAGAACGTGCTTTGATTCACAATCGGTAAAAATAAATAAATTAATTAAAGGCATTGAGGAAAGCGACGGAGGATGACCTGGCCGCCGACGACGGCGACGGAGGGAAGAGCCTCCCAGAGCGTAGGGAGAGCAGCATCGCCTCCGTGGTCGCCGAGGACGGTGCATGCACGCTGAATCCGGTTGACGAGTCCGATCAACGGTTCCATGGTGGCCATTGGTTCGGGTTCGGAGGGAGGCGAAGCAGATGGAAGGAGCGTGGAGAGGAAAGTGAGCGTTAGGGATAGCAGAAGGAGGAGAGGGAGGAGGAAGATGAGGGAAGCTATTTTGGTTGGTTCAGTTTCTGTGTAGTGTGTGTTTGCTTGGGTGCAGTTCTGTGTGTTCAGTTTGAGTTCTCGCTGAGAGTGTGTGTGCGCGTCTGTTACGTAATTGCGAATTTCTGTGTGTGTGTGATGTTTTTTTTATTATTTTTTAAATTTGGTTTGCGTTTTGCTGTTGTGAAGTGCCGGTTGTGTGCGACAGAGAGAGAGAGTGGAGAAGGTGAGAAAGTGTTTGGATGATGCCACGTAAGTAACGACGCGCTTGTGATGTGGACTCGAGTCTTTTTGAATCGCTGATGAAACTGCCTTCTGCGTTTCGAGTCACGACAGGGTCAATTCTTTTTTATTTTATTTTATTATTTGACCTGTCGGTTTCGTTTTCAAAGTGTGAAAGTCTTGGAAAGCTTTTGAACCTGGTTCCGGCGGGATTTTTTCTTTTCTTGTTTTTTTTTTTTCCTTCTTCTTATTTTTTAAGGCTTCTACATTTCCTATGAGGAAATAACAATAGTCTATACAGAGGATTGATTTTCTTATACGCATCTTTGACAATAAACACTAACAACATGATCAAGATCGCATCATTTTTCAGATGAATAGTTCATGCTTGAAACTAATCGGTTTATTATTCCGTTAATTTCAAAATAAATATTTTGTAACGAGATGGTGTAGTAGAAGTTATGTGAGGTGCGGATCAAACACAAGCTAGCCCTCTTTCCTTGTATGACTAGCTCCTTACAGCGAGATGAAGTTGGTGTAGATGCAAACACTCCACTAGAGTAATCAATGTGTGTTTAAGAGGTTTTGGGGTTGTAAGGAAAGATGAACTTATTGGACTCTCCACCATTCCTTGTATAATGGGTTTGTTTGCCCGTTGCCACTTCCATATGATTTCAAAGAGTGGCTTTAGTGGGGAATCGTGGTGGTAGTTTGTACTGGTGTGATTGTGGGCAATATATTGGGTGGATTGCATCATGGTTAGAGTTCATGGATGCCGGGTCAAGTCCCTGAGACCAGACTTATCCAGGTACATATAGCTTAGTCCATATTTTAATTCTAAGGCTCGCATTTTGAAATTGGGCCTTATCAGAATAGGCCAGATTGTAAGTTTTGCACAAAAATTAAGTTAATAATTAGATTTAATTAATTTTGTAAAAAAAAATACAAGATGAAAATACCATCTTACTTTTTTCTCTTTCCAATTCCCACTAAATCTCATTCCTCTCTTTTGAATGAAAAGGGATAAAATGAGTATAAAGTAATTAATAAGTCATTGAAATCGAAAACGTCAATTAATTTAAAACCAAACAAAAAAAAAGTCAAAAACGACATTTAAAAAATAAATGGAGGGAGTATTTTGGAAAATGCTATTCCAAAAGTGAAGATAGTGATAAAGTGAAAAAAAAAATAAATGTTAAATCACTATGGTTATGTTTGGTACGTGTTCCAGGACAAAAAAGACGAAGACAATAAAGGCTAAGATGATATTGGAGATGGAAATGGAACTGTGTTTGGTAATAACGTGTACAAGACATAATGATTGAAGAAGATTATGTTATAATTTAATGAAAAAAAAATTGAAAGGTGAGAAGAACAAAGATGAAATATGAAATGTTTAAAGACATATTCTTGAAAAAAATATTTCAAATTTGAAAAAGCGTGTTTGACATATATTACCTTAAATCATGTCATGCATTTGACAAATATCACCTTTTGATTTGAAAAAGTGATTAATATATTTCATTTTAATTTTTTTTTCATTTTGTTTAATAGAAATTTTAAATTATTTTTTATCTAATAAGAAAAACGGAAAGGGAAGAAAGAAGGAGAGGTGATGGTTTTCTTTTTATTTTTCACTAATATATTTTTACTAAAACCAATGATATCCTACTCGAGTGAATTGTGAAGATTTTTTATATTTATAATGTGGAGTATTTGAATTATTTTGAGCTTTGTAATATTTCGTGTACATGTGTCCATAGACAAGTTCTGTACGGACTTAGGGTCCTCCATGACCCACCTATGTTGCCGAGAAGACCCTAGATGTATGAAAACCGAAAGAGCGAGTTTGGGGTCAGAGTGTGGGAGGTTGGAGGTTTGCGGCTTTGCCACCACTATAGCGATCCACAACTGCTATAGTGGTCATGTGTTCCCCATTGGGCGGCACCTGGGCCTCCTAATCGCTATAGCAGTGCCTCGGTGCGCAAATAGTGTCGAAACGACACCATTCTGTTAATGAGCCCCTACGCCCTTTATATACCCCTAAACTCGGGATTTTCCTTATCTAATCTGAATCCTTAGCTCTCCAAACACATTTCCATCACTTCAATCTCAATCCCACTCAAATTCTTCATCCTCCAAAGCTCAAAGGTAAGATATATAGTGGGTTTTGTTATCTTCTTCCTCCTCATTTCATGTCTTAGAGTATGGGTTGTTGTTGTTCTTCATTGTTGTCAAGTGGGGTGCTCCCCAATGTTATTAGAGTTAGATTAGAGCTATCTAAAGATTGTTAGAGATTAATATAGAGTTTATCGTTGTTATGACAGACGTTGGTGTCATCCTCGCTCTAGCAGGCTCAGTTGGTGTTGATGCATTTCCTTCCTCCCCTCAAGGTGAGTTGGTTCAATCATGTGCTCTCTATATTGATCATTAGAGCTATTTTCTTTGAATAGTGGCATAAATGCATGATTTAGAAGCTATTTCAAGAGAAATTAGAGATTTATGTTGGTTTTGCCAAGTTTATCAAATTATGGTTTTCAAAGGGCATGTAATACATATTTTAAGAAACTCATGGGACAATTTGTTGCTAAATTGATTTTCAGAAAGAGCTTGCTTTGAATGTAATTATATTTAGAGATTTTATGACTATCATAATGATTCCAAGAGTAGTATATTTTCACATGATAGAGTTTGAACTCAAAATAGAACTCGGGTAGAGTTTTAGAGAAAATATTTAATTTATGATTTTGAAAGACGATAGCTATAGAGATTATGATTTCACTTTTCATAATGTTGCTATATTAGATGTGGCTAATTGTCTAAGACAACATAGTTTAATAAAGAAAATAATATTTTTTAGATATCAAATGTAACACATATAAAAAAGATGTTGCCTATATGTAAGAAAGACAACATTTTTTCATGTATTGAAAAATAAGAAACAACTTATTAGTGTTTCGACTTGAATTAGTCTATTTATAAAATTTCACACTAAATGAAATGCATATACTTCAACACTTTTGCCGGCCAATGAGAATGAGAATAGTTTCTTTCTTATTTATAAGGATTGCATGTTTATGCCTAGAAATTTTACGATAGGGTTTGGCATATTGTCTAACAAGATTACTAGTAATTCTGGTTACCACTCAGAAAGATTATTACTTTTTAAGTTATTGGTAATGTTATAATACATTGTTTGGTATTAGTGAGTAATCTAACCTACAATTATTGTGTAAAAAAGATTATGAAATAGTGTAAAAAAGTTTCTAAATAGGAAACTTTTCCCTATTTATACTCGTTGGGTCGTACTAGGTTTAAATATTTTAGCAATGAGCTATCAGCCTTCTGAAAGATAATGTCCTTTTGTCCTGGAGTGTGTGACCATCAATGATTCAACATCATTCTAGAATATTCCAAGAATTCTAGAAGGTTTTCAAGATGAGGTCGGAATTTCGTGCTCTCTCGTGCTTGTAGCTTTCCATCAGGGTCAGGCATTGGGTTCTCAAGGTCAAGGAGTTCCCCATAACAATACCCAAATGACGTTTCTTCACTTGTCCCCTAATTATTTATTGACACATGGAAGAAATGAATCAAAATAGATTTAAAAATTTATAAGTTATCAAATATAAAATATATATATCTTTCATGAGTCAATAAATGATTTAAAAGATAGGTAAGGGAACGTATTTGGGACGAAACTTTCATTCATATTTATTAAGAAGAATGAGTTAGAAAAAGCAAAGACTCAATCCAAAATATCATAAATCGGGCCAATAAGGATCTTAGTATTTAAATGAGCTATAAAAGGCATAAACGGAAGCAAATACATGATGAAGTATAACAGTAAACCTTATAAACTGAAAAATAAAGCTTATAGACTAAAAATAAATAAATAAACACACTTTCTATCTTGAAATCATAATAGACCTGAAATATGCATCTGAAGTAAACACAAAAGCACTATATTGGAATGAACTTTAATATTAGTACATAACAGGGAGTCAACTAAAATGAACAATCAGAACTTTCAACAAATAAAGTAAAACTCGTCTTAACCCTCCTTCCATTTGATCAACAGGAATTCAAATAACAACAGTTCAGAAAATTAATAAATAAAAAAGCAGGGACCAAAGAAAAAAATTGGGGATATGAGAGAAAAGCATGAAATATAGCAAAAATTCAAGCATAGCACGAAGCAGGCAATAAATTGAACAATAAAGCTTATAAACTGAAACGATAAACACATTGCCTGTGTTGAATTCATAAAACCATCACAAATGAGCAAGTAGGTTCAAAGCATCCAAGATCAACACAACAGGAATTCAGAAAAAAAATATAAAAATCTTATACAATAAAACAATGCATTTGCTGAATTGGTTTCTTTTATTATTTTCTCTAACATTTTTAATGTGATGATGTTTTGGTTGTTTCCTTCCTTTTCTTCTTTTTATTTATGTGCTAATCTTTCTTTTGTTTAATTGGGCTGAATTCTTTTTGTTCGTTGGGTTTTTTTTTTCTTTTTGGACCTATTATTGGTTCATTCTTGGATTTGGTTTTCTGTTAGCTGATAGTCATTGATTTGTAATAAAAAATTTGTTCTGCTACTCTTTATTGAGTGTTGTTCGTAGATATCAGTTATCTGTCAGTATTTTGTTTCATTTTAGAGCTGTCATGCATTGAGTTGATTTTATTGTTTTAAAGCTTAACCTTCTCATTTGATTTGTAATTGTGCTCCTAAAACCTGATTTATACTTGAGATTATTATTTGACCTTATTCTTAATTTTTCCTATATTTAATATGATGCGATGCTCCATAGTCCATACCTAGACAAGGGGATTATTTTTTCAGTTTTTAAGCTTTATTGTTCAGGTTATGGCCTGGTTCTTTCATACGGAACACCTCCTATCTTCGTTACTATTTTCCATCAAGATGCATAGTTATGTTTATTCTAATATGTTCTGGCAAGTTAACTCCCGGATGCTTATCTTGATTGAGTCTTATTACAAGGCTTACCTACTTTATGAGTGAACTCCCCCTCTTTTGTGCTCATTTTCTAAACTCATTCCAAAAATCCGAGTTCTCATGTCTTCTTATCAGTTGATTGCTTCTTATATAAGCATTATTAAAATCATTTAAATATATCAAGATATTTATTTTCTAAAGTTGCAAACTTAAATCAATATATCGATGGTTGATTGCCCCTTTCATATGGAATCCTTTGTAGGTGCTTTTGATTCTTAACTGTGATTGAGTCACTTGCTACTTCTACAATTTTTGAAAGGCTCTGAAGTATCCGTTATCCCCCCTTTCTGCATAGAAGCAATGTAAAACAGGCATAAAGTTCAGATATCACTTTGAAACAGAAAAAGAAAAGGCTTGGTTTGTGGGTATATCACATGGCAGTGATAACATTGCTATCTTCTCCAAGCGAATTATTACAGATTTTCATTTCCATTTCACTCTCTGATACCAGTTTATAACGCGTGCTTATCCACACAAGCCCCTAGTTTGATTATAAAATCATGCTGATGCTCACAAATAGACCACCAAAGAAAAGGACAAACGTTAGTCCAATACATGGGGTGGACCAACGAATCTGGCCCCAGCTAACATTATCATATCAGTCCAGAAAAAGAAACAAAATTGAAAATCACAACTGCACCTCCACTGATTAGGCCTTTTGCATTTAGAAACCACAACAGACTATACATACATATCATGCTATCAACACACTTCAGCCACCGAAACAACCCATTATACACCATCAGACCACAATCTTGCACTCTATAGTATCTATGGTCACAGTCTTGAAACATTTGAAGAACCACATTAGTGCCTGCATCATTTAATCCATAATCAGTAATAACCATTCTTTCATCCCTTTTTGATAGAAATAAGTGGCTCTTAAACATCAAAACCCCATTTGGAAAAGAAATCATGAACACAAAAGGCTACTTGTATTCACAACATAGTTTGTAGATGATGTAACACAAAAAAAGAGACTAAAAAGAAAAAATGACGATAGGAAAATGTGTTATTAATGGATAGAAGTCTGGAAGACCATACACGTGGCAAGGGTGAATCAGACGGATGGTTAATCATCTCTGGAATACTAGAAAGTTTTACACCTTCACAAATCTATCGACACTATCACTTAGAAGCATGCTCACCTAGCCTGTAGAACTGGTCGCTGCGCCAGTTGGTGTTTTGGTGCTTTTTTTTTTCATTTGTTGAAAGGTGTTTTGTACAAACAAGGAAAAGAAAACACATACCGAGAAAAAGAACTCATTTAAGATTGTGTTAAGATTTGGCAGCAGCTATGAATCACGTAGATCCAAAACCTTGCCGCACCCGTGTCTGGCGCTTTTGTGACACCGATACTTTGACAACACTTGGACACCCGTGTCCAAGGGGTGCCGCGTGTCGCTTCATCTCTTGATCTTAAGAGCTCTTGACATGCCACTAAACATGGCGACAAATTTCATTTTTATTATGCAAACATTTGTTTTTTATTTTTTATGGATAAAAACTTGTAGATTTTTTTATTCGTGTAATTTTTTTGTCATTCTTGGTTATAGGATGTTTTTTAGTCATAAGAGTGTTAGATTTAATTTTTCTCATCATAACATGTTATTTTTATGTTTTGTTATAAATTATTAAGTTTATCATATCCTATATTTTATAAAAATTGCGTGTCCTGTTTGTCTGTATCGTATCCGTCTCTTAATACCCATAGGAGGACTCGACCAAACTTGCCTGGCTGGCATAGGGATAGGGGAGATCGAGGGCACAACAATTGCCTTCTCTGTAAGTGTGTTTGAACTGGATGTCCTAATTTTTATCAATAAAGTTGTCAATTGTTTTTTCTCTGTTATTGTTTCTTGTGGCTTTTTTGGGCCTGAACTTTTTTAAAATCATCGGCCTAGATCATTTTTTCTTGGTTTTAATATTTTGTATACAAACATTGACAAAAATATGAAAAAAAAATGAATTGTACAGATACTAGTTGTAGTGCTGTGATTTGCACGGATTACATTGTAAAATATAATAAAATAAAATAATTTACCAATTCTTCGTGCATCTCTCCGACAAATAATTTAATCAAGTTTGCATACCCTTCTCTAATACTCTTAGTTGTTGAGAAAAACTTACTAGCATCGATAATAAGCCATTTTTTTCTCTCCGACCATTTTTTTACCAGCTTTCTCTAATACTCTTAGTTATTGTACATGACAATAACTGAATAGAACCGAGCAAAAAAGTGACTTGCTATCCGTATGAAAATAAGTTTTTCTCCTCAGTTTTTGCCTTTGTGATAGGTCCAGTGGCATGTTATAGTTCTCATCTTGCCTTCTAGTATCATTTTTGCATGCTCGCTATGGGGAGAATTCTGCAGCAAAACCAAAAACTTTTCTAGTTCTGCACAAGGATGTTTTGGGTGTTCTAAGCGTTAACAACATTACTAAGGACACGTAGACAGAGTTTGAATGGCTCACCCTCCTTTCCATTTTCAGATATGACTGTTGGCTCAAACTTTACTCTAGTTCCGCCTCAGTTATTGCCGACAAACAAGTTATTTTAGAAATTATATTAGTTTAAAGTTATTTCAGTTGTGTGCAGTGAGGGTCTTTGGATTTCATCAACATGCATGTTTATTTTATTATTTAGATATTTTGCCAAACTTGATTAGCTTATGGATTTATGTTATTTAGGGATATTTTAATTATTATGTTTTATGGATAAAGTTTCATATGATTTTAGATAATTATATACTCGTTTATTTTCTTACAAGTTAAAATGAGAGGAGTTAAATGATATTTTATTTGCATGTAAGCATGACATGTATTAACAGACTTGTGTAAGGGACACATGTTGCTCATGACTAAATTGGGTCATGACACAATCTAAGTAATAACATTCATGAAAATTTTTTTATACATACGTTAGGATATTTTAACTATTTTATATAGGGAGTGCTCGCATATTTTAACTATTTTACTAAGTCAATGTGATTTGCCCTTTTAAAAAAACGTTCATAAAGAAGTAAAAAGTGAAAGTGATATTGCCTTTGATATATTTAATTTTGGGAGAAATAGTTTCTCACCACTTAAAAGCAAATGATAATACTATAATTCATAATTGAGCGTAAGCTCTCAATCAAAAAGGAAAAAATAAAAAATTAGCATAAGCTAAACTCTGGATTCCAAGGAAGATGCAATTCACGAAATTGGAACAACAACATGGCCCTTGCCCAGGCTGTTATCTAAATCCCAACACAAATTGCTACAACCTCACCAGAACTTGGTCCATTCCATCAGCAAATTTCTGCTTCACCCCTTGAAGCCTCAATACCATCATTTTTTTGGCCCTGGCTTTTTGGTCATCTAGATAATTCTGATAAATATAGGAAAGAAAGCCCCATATTGCTAAAATCAAGGCCACAACCTTCACCCCATTGATCTTATCATGAAAGAAAAAAACAGCAAGGATGGGAACTATGGGCAATGCCAAAGTACCTATGAGATTTGAGAATAATGAAGATACCTCCAAAATCAACCCAACCATACCAACTGAAGATATTTGCCATGTCAAAGCAATCCAAACCAGAGTCATTATATATGACACTCTTCCCTCTTGGTATTCCTTCATCTCATTGTCCAAAGTTTTCCATTCCCCACTTGCAAACAATCCCACAACACAGGCACAGGTAGCTATGAAGGAAGGGTAGAACTGCATATCCAGCACAGCAGAAAATGTTTCCCTTTTTATAACTTTCTCAAAAGAAAGCTGCACAAGAGAAAGATACAAAGAAAATGCAGCAGATGCACCAAGGGTGCAGAAGAATCCAATTATGTACTTCCCTCTTGAAATTCCATCCGAGTCGCCGGAATCGGCATTGACTGCTAGCAAGGAAGCTGATACAGTAAGGAGGACAATAGAATTGAATATGAATGCTGTGAACTTCTGGGAATTCAAAAAGAAAGAGAACACTGCATTGAAGGCTAACTGTGTGGCACATAGTAGAGAATAGGTGGACACAGGTAGATATAGAAGTCCATATGAATACATCAAGTTGTCCCCAGTCAAAAGCAAGCCAAAAGCAAAGTAGAGGGAGACTAAGGTAGAAACCTTAGGTTTGGTTTTGGAGGGATCTTTGTTGAGTATGTTAGTGGATTTGGTATGTGGTGATGAGAAGTAAAGAACGAGTGGAATTAGTACTGGGAACCCAGCTGATTGAACAAATGTTGCCATCCATTTGCTATTACCACCTTTGTCATAGTATAACCTTCCTAAAGAGTGGCTGCAGATTGGCCTGCAAGGAGAGAGATAATGTAAAGGGATACACGAAACCACCACTTGTACCTTCTCAATATTGGTTGCTGAGAGACAGTTGTTGTTGTGTTTTTGGGTGAATTCTTCTGCTCTTTTCTGTCATCTGAGGAATATATATATGCAATAAATTAGGATTAATTCAATCTTGTATGAATTCTATCGCATATAATTTTGACTGAATCCAGCTGAATAAGAGGTTCTGCCAAATCATTGTGCTCAATAGTAAAATTCAGCTGAATTGAATTCTTAAAATTTCTTTGTTCATGCCATCAATTTATCAGCACATAAGTATGCAGTCTTCAATCTAAAAAGCTCTAATTTTTCTTTTTTCCAAGTTCCAAATCTAAGGATCTTGAGGTTGGATATGGCTATATTATTGCTCAACCACACACAAACGACATTTTTTGGACTTTTCTTGACTCTGAACTTTTCTACGGATAGGACTAGGAAGTAGATTGGGCAAACACAATAGAGTCAAAATAGCATAGCAATCTACTAATGAACATAGTGACTTTTATGTCCTTTTTTATTTCTATTTGAAGATAGAAGGCTATTCTATTTGAGTATTTAAAATCTATAGGGGTATAGTTTTTCGGACTTTTTCATATCTAGGGCCTGAACCCAAGACCACTAATTAAGGAAAAGGAGAATCCATCACTCCAACAATCCACACTTTGGTTCCAATTTTTTTCTATTTGGAAAGGGAAAAAAAAAAAAAACAGAAAAAATTAGAAAACCAAGCAAGTGTGAGCTTGAAACTTACCTGTTGTTTGTAGCTGCAGCTCTTGAACTATCTCCATGAAGACAAGAACATTAAAGGGTAGTAACAGTTATTGTGAGGAATAAGATAAGATCAAGATTTAAAGTGGGGCTTGCAAAGTACCATTGTGCAGCCAATTTAGACAATGCTCCTTAGACTGCAGTCAGCAATTTTGACCCGACAAAACAAAAGTTCAAGTTGACTTTGCTGATGCTTGCTTGGACTTATCTGAAATTCAACTGCACGTAATTTGGAAGTATCATGTAAGTTGCATTGTGAAATTAATAAACAAACACAACGATGTCATGTTGTGTTTACTTCTTTACCGTAATGCCATAAATGCCGGCACGTTCTTTCTCTTGACTTTGCTGCTGCTATCGGAGTGCTCGAATTCAACAACATCGCCCTTGGTAACTGATAATTGTTGGGTATTTCATGTTTTTCGTGTGATAAATTGTAATTTTATAATAATATCATGGGGTTCATAATATTTCATGATGAGTTAAATAATCCTATTTTATAATAGAATAAATTTCATGTTTTTGTGTGATAAATAGGAATTTATAATTGGAAAATTTGCTAACCTTCTGACGTTCATATCGAGATAAGCAAACCCCATATATATATATATACACCTCTTGTGTTAATTAACTTAGAATTATGGGTGACTTTATAATTTTATTTTGATCAAATTAATTGCTACTTTAATTTTTTTTCTTAATTAATATTCTTTCTATACCATTTCTCTCACATAAACAATGTTTTTAATTTATTTGTCTTTTTCCTAAATAATTTTTT
Source organism: Dalbergia oliveri (assembly GCA_030441495.1). NCBI lineage: Eukaryota > Viridiplantae > Streptophyta > Magnoliopsida > Fabales > Fabaceae > Dalbergia > Dalbergia oliveri. The sequence goes on along the minus strand of JAMLFY010000001.1, from coordinate 37,535,501 downwards.
TAAATATATATAACAAAAATATAATAATAATAATAATAATGAAATGATAAAATAATTATTTAGTTGTATATTTATTTGATTGTAACTCAACGTTATCAATCTTTTAATTTGAAATAATTATTTCATTGTATAAATATTTTTCACATCAATGTTTCTTCAATTTAACTTTTCAAATTTGATTAATAAAATATTTCTTCAATTTTAATTCTTCCTCTCATACAAAGCCTTAAAAGGCGTCATCCCAATGCTGGCATGATAACTATTATTATAGGAGAATTCTATCAAAGACAAGCACTCATCCCAACTTTCCCTCTCATCTAAAAGACAGGCTCTCAACATATCCTCCAATGTCTAAATTGTCCTCTCAAATTGGCCATCAGCTGAAGGTCGTAAGCTGTGCTCAATATAGCCTCGACCCAAAAGCCTTTTGTAAGGCTCCCCAAAATCATGACGTAAACCTTCTGATCTCCGACCCGAGATTATTGTCGAAGGTGCATCCATGCAATCTCATTGTCTTATCGATGTACAATCTCACTAACCTCTCAAATGAACATGTGGCTCTAATGGGTATGAAGTGAGCAGAACTTCATGAGTCAGTCCATAATCACCCATATAAAATCATGACCTGCGAATCTTAGGTAAGTCAGTCACAAAATCCATGGCTATGTCCTCCCACTTCCAAACAGGGACAAGTAATGGCTTAACAAACCCGAAGGCTGTGGATGGTCTATCTTAACCCTTTGGCACACAGGCATTTACTCACCCAGTTAGCTACATCCTTCTTCAACCTTAGCCACCAAAACATTTGCTTCAAGTCATGAAACATCTTTGTCGCTCCCAGATGAATGGCGAAATGACTTTTATGAGCCTCTTCTAGGATACCCCTATAAAGACTACCACTCGTTGGTACACAAATCCTCCCTTCATACCTCCATAGTCCATCAGTTCTCAACTTAAAACCTTTCATCTTCTTCTTTTCTATACTCTTCACTAGAGCTTTAAACTCCTCATCTTCCTTCTGAGCTTGAGCAAATTGCTCATTACACGGATTTGACACATCATCATGCCTGGGTAAGGGAACTCCAAGGTTAGGTTTCTAAACTTTTCTATCAACTAAAAATCTTTCACCATCATATGTGACGCATGTAGTGACTTTCTGCTAAGAGCTTCAACTACTACATTCGCCTTTCCAATGTGGTAATTCAATCCAAAGTCATAATCTTTCAAAAGCTCCATTCACCTCCTTTATCTCATATTGAATTCCTTCTGATCAAATAGATACTTCAAACTCTTATGATCATAAAAGACCTCAAACCTCACACCATACAAATAATGTCTCCAAGACTTCAATGTAAACACCACCGGAGCTAAATCTAAATCATGGGTAGGATAATTAAGCTCTTGTGGCTTTAATTGTCGCTATGCATAAGCCACTACCTTTTGGTGTTGCATGAGCACACATCCCAAACATCACCCAGAAGTGTCACAATACATTTCAAAGGGTTCACTCAGTTAGGTAAAACTAACATAGAGTGGAAGTCAACTTGCACTTTAACTCCAAAAGGCTCGCCTCACACTCATTGGTCTATACCTTGTCCTAAATGCAGTTTTGGGTATGTCCTCCTCTCTCCACGCATCTAATGGTATCCATACCTGAGATCGATCTTCAAACACTACCGCTCCTCTCAATTGATCTATAAGATCATCAATTCTAGGAAGAGGATACTTATTCTTCACGACAATTTTATTCATTGCCTATAATCCATACACAATCACATACTCCCATCATTCTTCTTCACAAAAAGTATCGGTGCCCCCAAGGAGAAGCACTCAGCTCACAAATCTCTTCTCTAACAATTCCTCCAAAGAGTCTTAAGCTCTGAACTCCTCCAATGGCATCCTACAGGTGCTATGGATATTAGTCCAGGCCCAGGGACAAAGTCTATGGAGAACTCTACTTCATGGGCTTGGGAAACTATGGATCTCCTTCGAAAGATATCAGGATACTCACTCAAACTTGGATCCTCTCAAGGTATCCAGGACCTCCCTATCCTAGGAGCTACCAGGAGTCTTTGTCCTAGGGTGCCTACTTGGTGTCATCAGTCCCAAAGTGTACAAAACAAGAAACATCAAGGTGATCAATCTTAATTTCCAAGCTAAGTGAACCCATGACCATGCCAGGCAAGTAAACGGTCATGCATCTCTAACCTATAATCTATCATAGAGAAACAGCTAGCATGACATCAACTACCGTACTTATGCAACAAAAGCATAATGGTACCAACCCTCAGGCTCCACTAGGGCTAAACCAGGCGCTCTGAATACCAAAATTGTAACCCCCTAACGTATAACGAAATATACTCGAGTCGTATTTAGTTTTAACATTAAAGGATTACTCCTTGGAACCTTAGCTTAATTTTACTTTTGAAACTATATTTTTAAAAAATACGGGCCAAATTTTTTTTCTTTTTTTTTTTAAACATCACTTATGAAAATAGAAGCCTTTGCGCATGAATAGTAATTCGACATCCAACCACATGGTTATATATAAGTATACAACATAATATTCTCATATAAACACCAAAACAATATCAAGCTCATCACAAGAAATATTTTGATTATAATACATAGTCTAACCATCTATTATAAGCGAAAAAATACATAGCGATAGGAAACTAATAGATAAATATGCCAAGCAACCTTATGTGTTTGCATACTGGAATCCATACAAAAATGACAATCATATATCCATAGATATGAGTAGGGTATTATGTAGTAATCTTAACAATGTCTTCAACATAGTTATTCCCATTCGTTCACGAGCTTAAACATCAGTTGTTGGTGTTGCTCATCTAGAGATGTACATGGAAATTTAAAAGGGTGAGAATCCTAATGAATCTCAGGAATAACAAAAACATGCATGGTGTCATCATCGTACGTCTTTAACCTACTTGATTTATTATAGAAAAGATGTACATGTCACTATGAGTCCAATTTTTGAGGTTTACATAATCATCATTACCAAGTGGACTTTTCATTTTAATATGGTCTTGATCATGAGTACAACATATTAAATATGTATGTTAATGAGAAGAATTTCATTTGAATATACATTTCATAAGGGTATGCGTGCATGGACATAGGCAACCATGTCACTTGGACTAAACATGCATGTATGAGAGAAAGAAATGTAATCATGTAAGAATGTACATGAAAGAGGCAAAGTCAGTCATTTAACAGTTACCATGACGTTGAACATTTCTTTAGCACTTTGTTTAGTAACTTTAATTTCTTTAATATATCACCATATTTCATGTCACATTAACTAACCGCATCATCGCCCTGCGATTTAGTTGTCACCTATACTCGCATCACTTATCGCCTAGGATGAGCTCAACCTAACTAGCCGTCGTGAGATTTAACTGGGATAGAGGGAACAACTTCTCTTTACATTAAGTTTAACTTCTTGGAGTCTCATATTCCAACATCAAGTACAAGTCTTAATTTCTCTTGTTAAAATCTTTAATGCATACTTGACTTAACACTTCCCGTTAAAGCATAATTATTTCTCAAAGATGTTTAACTCTGATGTAATTAATATGTTATTATCTACATCTTATATGTATTAAAACAATGTCAAATGTTAAGTAACTAATATCTAAATATGTTGTTATTTTGTAGAATATGAAGCATGATGTTATGATATTACATCTTATTATCATCGTAAAGTTGATTATTAGTCATGGTTCTCTTTCCTTCATAATATGTATTCTACATGAATGATATTGGACATATTATTTATTTATTGTTGTACTCCACCTTTTTCTAATTATTTATTTTGTATTGTATTTTATAGAAATTAATATATTTATTTAAAGGAATGCAATATTTTATTTAATTACATGAATATGTATGAAGTATAATTTTTTAAAAGCATGTAAATGAATTTAATATTTAATATTTTTTTAGGAAAAATGCACTTTACCCCCTAAAGTTTAGTTTGTATGCAATTTAGAACCTAACATTTCAAAGTGTGCAACCCCTTAGTTACCAGACCATGCAAAATGACCTTCTGCTAGTGTACCATTCAATTATCACTATTAAGTGTGATGTATCCTCACATGATCTTTTATGGATAAAAATAACCCTACTCAAATTAAAATTTTCATTCCAACTCTCCCCTACTCACACAAATTCACTCTACATCTCATTACACAAACCCGTCTCTCTAGCTTTACCTTACTTGCCAAGACCTTTGACCTCCACCTTTTGCAAATAGTGCCAAACTCTCTCACCGTCTCATCTTTAACCTAAAACCATAATCAAACATAGAACCATTACAAAACCAAGCCATATCCAAACCTCATTCTTCATTCATCAACAACCTTGATAAGATACACGTGTATATAATAGCTAGTGCATGTTGTGTTATAAGTTAGTTATTTGTATACACCTCTAACAATTTCTGTTAACCCTTCATGTATATAACAAGGTGATATTATCTCTGGAAACATATTTTACAAGTCAATAATATTCATATCAATTTCAGTTTCACATACTTCATATTTCTTGTTGCCATTATCTTTACATGGTATCATGAGCTTTTCTTGATCCATGGCTCCATCATCTTCCATTATTACTTCTTCTCCATCTTCCACTTCTTCCCTTTTTGTTCAAACCTTGGCAAATCCATTTTCCTTCAAACTTGGATGAAGACAATTATCTACCATGGCAACAAGAGGCTTTGGCTACCATGATTGGCTATGAACTTGAAGATTTCATCAAAGACACCACCATTCCAAATAAATTTCTCTTGATGAAGATGCAACCTCTCACTCCATTAATCCTTAATTCACCAAATGGAGAAAACAAGATAGTCTTCTTTTATCTTGGCTCTCGCCTCACTTTCACCTTCTCTACAATTCAAATGATAGGATGCACTAACTCTTTTCAAGTATGGAACAAAATCAAAGCCATATTTGCAGATCAAACCAAGGCTCATATTAGCAAACTCAAAATCCAACTCAGAAGCATCAAGAAAACAGGTTTTATGCAAGATTATCTTCTTTCCATCAAGAAAATTGTTGATCACCTTACTGCCATAGGTGAAAATGTAACTACATCTAATCATCTTGAAGCCATCTTTGATGGCTTACTTGAGAAATATAGCCTCTTCATCATATCCCTTCTCTCTAGACTTGAACCTTATCAAGTTGTTGAAATTGAATCTTTACTTCAACACGTACAAATTGTTTCTGCATCCCCTACTTACATTCACTTAAAATCTTTGGTTGTGCTTGCTACCCTCTTTTAAGACCATATAACACCCATAAACTTGATTTTCAATCTGCACAATGTACCTTTTTGGGCTATTGTCCAAATCACAAAGGCTATAGGTGTTTGCACCCTTCAGGAGAATCTTTATTTCAAGACATGTGAAATTTAATGAACACTTATTTCCTTTTCATTCACTTCTTGCTACTATTTCCAATTCTTCTCCTACTCCTATAACTATTTCCTCTATACCTATACCCCATTTATTATCCACACCTACTATTTCCTTCTCCACCCCTTTGCAGCTTGCCACATCCTCATCTTTTCCTTACACCAATGTCTTCATCATTAAACCAAGCTACTTCACCAACTTAGTCCCCTGTCTCCAACTGACTAGCTCCCTCTTCATCTAGTCCATCATCAATGCCTACACATCCTATGATCACCAGAGCCAAGGCTTGGCATCTTTAAACCAAAGACTTATCTCACTTCTCTTGAACCAAGTTCTAAGGAAGCTCTTTCACAACCTGTTTGGCAACAAGCCATGTAGTTTGAATATAATGCCTTAATGAAAAATCGCACATGGTCCTTAGTTCCCCTTCCTGTTGATCATAACCCAATTGGATGTAAATGGATTTTCATAATCAAGGATAATCCTGATGGTTCCATTTTCAAACATAAAGCTCAACTAGTGCAAAGGGATACCACCAATAAGAGGGTGTTGACTTTCATGTGACCTTTAGTCCTATCATCAAACCCTTACAATTTGGATCTTACTTACCATTATTGTTTCTTCAAGCCGGCCAATTCATCAACTTGATTTCACAAATGCTTTTCTCAATGGTGATCTCAATGAACTTGTCTTTATGCATTAACCTTGGCTTCCAAGTAGGTGGCCCTCACCTTGTTTGCAAGCTCAATAAAGCTCTTTATGGACTCAAGCAAGCCCCTCAGCCTGGTTTGCCAAACTCTCCTCTACTTTGATTCATCTTGGTTTTCATGCCACCACTTGTGATCCCTCTCTTTTTATTAAGTCTACCCCCCATTACATAATCTTTGTTCTCATTTATGTTAATGATATCCTCATTACTGGTTCATCTTCTTATGTTATTCATACTCTTTTTTCTACTCTTCATAAAACTTTTTAATTAAAAGATCTTGTCCACCGCATTATTTTTTAGGCATTGAAGCTAAGAAATTACCCAATGGCTCTTTACATTCGTCTCAAACCAAGTATATCAATGACCTTCTTCTTCGAGCTAACCTACATGATAGTAAACCCCTTCCAACTCCCATGACTTTTGGTCTTAAACTCTCCAAACTTGGTTCAGATCCTTTGAAAACCTACTCTCTATCGATCTATTGTGGCAGTTTCAATATGCTACTATTACTCACCCTGAAATTGCCTTCTTAGTTAATAAAGTCTGCCAATTCATGCATGCCCCTCTTCTTTCACATTAGAAGGTGGTTAAATGCATACTTTGACACCTTAAAGGCACCTCAACTCATGGCCTTCTATTTCAACCTTCTTCCTCTTTCCCATCATTGCCTTTTGTGATTTAGATTGGGCTTCAAACCCTAATGATAAGCGCTCCACTTTTGGATTTTTCATCTATCTTGGTCCTAATATAGTTTCTTGGTTATCTAAAAGCAAATTGTTGTCGATCAAGCATAGAAGTAGAATACCACTCATTAGCTTATGTCATTACAATTTCCTGGATAAAGTCCCTACTATTGAGCTTCACTTCCTTCCCAACTATACCAAAAGTTTACCTGATAATTAAGTCGTTATGCTTGCTACTAATCCCATGCGTAACATCCATTTACTGGATCGCTTTGTTCTCACGCTTCTTTCCAGGAGGTCACCCATCCACTGAAGCATATGGAGTTCTCATATTTGTGGCTAAGTGGCCCATCACAAAAGAATTTAGCGTGCTTGAGGTAATTCACTAAGTTTTAGCGTGTGATGCTTCTCAATCCTTCGTTACATTCTGCATAATTGAACCAAGCACTTCGAGATTGATCTTCATTTTGTTCGTGATCGTGTAACTCAACATGTTCAAGTATTTCATATTCCTTTAAGAGAGGCTGTTGACATTCTCACCAAACCTATCTCAAGCACCAGGTTCCCTTATTTGAGGCGCAAACTAGAGTTGAAATTCTTTCATCTCATGATTTTGAGGGGGTAATAAGATATGCATGTATATAATAGCTAGTGCACGTTGTGTTATAAGTTAGTTATTTTATATACACCTCTAACAGTTTTTGTTAATCGTTCATGTATATAACAAGGTGATATCATCTCTATAAACATCTTTTACAAGTCAATAATATTCATCCAGTTTCAGCTTTCACATACTCCATATTTCTTGTTGCCATTATCTTAACAAACCCAAAAACAAAAATAGTAACATCCAAAGCTATCCCCTATCACACCAAAACCAACCATTATTATAGAGAATCAAATCAAAACCTACACAGAATCACAAACAAAATTAAAGCCATAAAAAAGGGAAGAATGAGGACACCAGCTTACAATCGAAACAATAGAACTTTGACCCTAGCCTTCGTTGAAATCATCCACCCTAATGGTCTAAAGTTCGTCGTTGTGCCCTCATCAAGGATGTGCCGTGCCACCGCCTAGTCACCAAAGTTAGTGTCCCTTCCCTTCGAATACAAACTTCAAACATTCCACTCTATTAATCTCCACCATGAAGTGTTTCCTCCTCATTCCTCCATAGTTTATGAGTTTGGCTATTCTTTTGGGGCTAACGTGGTGAGGTTTTCTTCCATTCCATCCCAAGTCACGTCTAACTCTTATTTAATGATTCCATAGTAGTTGGGAACAATATTCTAAGTCCCCAAGATTACGTGGGACAGGAGCCACGCACTTCTAACAACTAACGGTGAGTGGATTGTTATTCGTGGCCATATTTTGCTCATTATAATAATTTTAGAAAATATGATTATTTATGTACATGATATTTTTAGCATGAAAAAACCCTATGATAGATGGCAATTTGTTGAAATATAATCTTCAAAGCTGTTTTTTTTTTTTAATTTCACATGGGACCATATTTGCTATTTGTTTATCTATTTATGCCTAGTATGATATCTTAAGGATTTAAAACATGTTTTTATAAACTTCATTAGATGAAAAATGTAAATTTTATTAAAGCACAAGTACCTAAAACTACAAACGGGAAAATAGAATTTATGTAAATAATTTTTCATGAATAATTTTCGATGATGAATTTAAATGTGATGCGTATGATTTTTATAAGGTAAGAATTAGCAAGAAAAAGAGTTGTGAGTTAACAAAACTTAGATCATTAACATTGATACCAAGTTATCTATGAAGGCAGTATCCCCTTTTGCATGCTATTCATGATATTCAGTGAATGTGGGCCCTGCAAAGTTGTTCTCACAAATTATGCAAGATACAAGATCATGGGTCATGTTACATGTTTAAGTTGTTAAAATGAATACTCTTTATCCCTAATTTCCTCGTAACATGAGTGTTTAAATATTCCAAGTTAATGATGCATATACACATTTTATTACCATGTAAATACAATTGCTTGTCTACATTGCTTTATTATGCATGCATTTTATTATTACTTTATGTGAGTTGTGGGTGATGATCCACTTATCAAGTTCTGATGATTCACCCCACCTTAATTTTTTCCTATTTCAAATTCAGCTGTTGGTGAGGATTGAGGCCGTCCCTACCATTCCTCACTAACTTGCAATCAAATTCCTAGTGGTGAGCTTAGCTTCACAGTGAAGCTGGTTTATTTAGGATTTATGATATAGGTAGAGTGCTATAGTAGTATGCAGACACATGATTTTGCATGGATTATTTTGGCTATTATGCTATTCTATTTATTTTCCCAGTATGGATTTTAAAAATTTGTTGACTTACTATCACGGAATGATTTTTGTTTTTTTGGTGAATTATTACGAAACGATTTGATGTAGATGAATGGTCTATGAATAAAAGTTTCTAGATGAATTTAGAGGATTTATCCACTTACTTTACGGATTTTCTTTATTATCATAAAATTGTAAATTTAATTTGGGGATGGCTCCACTAAAGTGCAGTTCACACTTTAGAGGCTAAAGTGCACATCCTAGCCATCAAAAATAATTAATAGTGGAGATGATTCCACATGTTTTAATAATTCCACAATAGATTTTTAATTAATTAAAATAATGAAATTGAGTTTGTTTAAAAACAAAAGGCCAAGCCCATGATCATACCTTATCCTTCCGCACCAGGCAACCACCTCTGCCGTTGCCACTGCCATGATGAAATCAATATATGCTATACTCATCACTTGGATCACACCTGCAACCTCCTCTGCTTTGTTTCCTGTGATGGTACGTGATGATTTCAAGAACTGAGAACACAAAACAAAGGAACAATGTGTGTGGAAGGCAATGGAACTATATGGATAGAGTGTCTCATGGAAATGCCGATGATTGTTACCATTACCTAATGTGAACATGCTGGCATGATGGGGATGAGTTACAAGAAAAGGTTTCACGGTTGTTTTGTTTCAGAACTACTGTTCAGAAATGTTTAAAATTGTTTGAAAAAATCTGCGGTGGCGTTGACCTTGCTTTGTTATGGGAAGTTATTGCCACTTCCGATGTTAATAATTTTTAGTTGATTTCTCTAGAATACCTTTTTTTTATATTTTGATCAAAATCATAGTTTAAAATTAATTGTCCAATCATGATTTTATCTTAATTTATTAGTGTTATTAGTTCAATTAAGAATAATTAAATTTTTTTTATCGATATTTACCTGTAAGAAAATGGATACCTCTTTGTAATTATTTCTGTAATTAATATATAAAGTTCTGAAAATTGATTTATTTAATATAATTATTTAGATCTAAACATTGAATTGTTTATGTAAACTTTTTTATACAATAATTATCTAAATTTTATGATAGTGATTATTTTTTTAAAAATAACAATGATTAACTTATACTTTGAAAAATAATAATGACAATCTCTTATACATTATGTCTCAAGCAAAGTGTAAGCCTTCATATGGGGATTATATGTAGGTGCCTATTATGTGCATCGTGCCTGTAGTTGCTGTTTGTGTTGTTTCGGTTCGTGCTCCTTTTGTTTGCTGATACACCCACCTTCATCTTATATACAATGTAAATAAGCTTATATATAAACAATGATCACCTGAACGTTGTTTGTGCCTTGTCTTATCCACTTTGTGATTTTGGAACTTGTTTCGTTTTCTCTCCTCCTATTGGAGTGGTGTGAGCAGTGATCAATATAAAAAAAATAGAGGACTTATATGTTTTTTCATATTAATATTTTAAAAATTGAATTTATTAAGATAAATATATTTGATATTGTTTGGTGTATCTTCTAATTAAGTTAATCATAATTTTCACTGTTTATATATATATTAGTGTTGTGGCGACAAATATCACTTTAATAATTTTGATAAATTTTTTTTTATAGAATTGCAATATTTAAATTAAGATTGGTTATGCATTTTTTTTCACAAATATGTCTTGAAAAATTTTTTATATTTTATATTTGATTAAATTTTCAAGTTATTTGAATTTTATTTCACTGTGTTTATTTAATTCAAGTTAAACGTTAGATTTAAGTTAGGAATTTTTTTAAGTTATGCTAAAAGTTTACTTACAGTTAATTTTTATGTTTAATATTAAGTAAGACTATTCTTAAATATAAATTTAAAATATCATAGTAGTAATATATTATAAATATAAAATAAACTTTAATTAAATGTATTTAGAAATATCACAAATGAAAATAATAAATAAGGAGTGATAATAAATATTTGAGATTCAATTAGCTTTGAAAACAAAATAATCATGATTAATAATGGACAAATTAAAACATAAGAAGAAAGATATTCTAGACCAATCAACAAAAAATTATTAATAGTAGGAGTGACATTGGACATTTAGAAGTGGTAATACCACTCCCCTTCTTCTCAAAATAATTTAACTTCAATCTTCTAAAATCGATTCAAAATATCAAATGTGGATTAATTAAACTCAGCAAGTTCTGGTTCTGAAGGAAACTGATGAACGCTGGTGTGATTCAAGTGATCAACATAGCCTACAAAGATGTCATCATGACAGTGGCAATGATGAAACCGATTGCCTACAATATCCCGTGCGCAAATATTATGCATGAACGTGAAGCTTGGTAGTTCCATTTTAAATATATTCATTTATATTTATTAAATTGATTGGAAAAATTGATATGGATTTATTATAACACGTGGAATCATCGTTACCCTTATATACTTTTAATGGTTAGGATACGTGTACTTTAACCTCTAAAGTACAAACATCACTCTAGAGGCGCCATACCTAATAAGTTGAAACCTCAGTCCCCATTGAAAAAAAAATAAAATAAAATAGTATTCATTAAGTTTTCTTCCGTTGAAACTCTCAAATGTCCGTCCGTTTGGCAGATGGAATGTGTCTCGCATAATGCAGGCCGTTTCTAAGCTTCACTTTTTATATTCTTTACTGAAACTATACGCTTGTTTAATTTATTTAAGTCAATTTAATCCCACAAGATTTGGTCAAATGGAACTCGAAAAGAGTTTATATGCCAAAACTGACATATATATAACGTTTGTAAGAAGAGCCAGCAAACTGGCAAAAATGAATAAAATGATCAAATATGTATTATTTCATCACCAAGAGTAGCTTTAAGAGCTATAAAATTTACACGGTTCAAATAAAAGAAGTGATATTCATAACCAAAAATAGGAAGAACATCAAGAACATTAATTCAAATTAAACAACAAGTAAGACTATTTGGACTCATAATCTATGAGATTTTATGCCAACACATCCCTAATTACTATTGGATAAAATATAAGATTCAAATTAAAATGATCTATATCACATCCAATAATATATAAGTGCATGTCGCACGATAATATCTCATTTTGTGAGTTTAAAAAATCCTTAAAAACAATAAGACCTGGCTCCGAAAGAGCAGCCAAGAAGCTATCTTCCAGACAAAACAGTAGTAGCAAACGAGTATGAAGATGTACAATCCACATTGCTCTGTGTTCTTAATTGGCTCGACAAAGAGTCCAAATTTGGCACATTATTGCTACTACCAATTGCATGATCTTCATCCAAAGACAGCAAATCAACAAGAATCATTCTTGTATCAGGTGGCTCCTCCACCCTCACACGCCCTTCAAGCATATCAACAACTTGGGCCATGCTGGGCCTCAACCTTGGCCTCTCTTGAACACACCACAAAGCAACATAAACCAATGTCCTCACCTCCTTCTCAACAACACCCCCACATTCCATCAGCCTATGATCAACGATTTCCATCAACTTCCCTTCCCTCACTTTCTCATTCACAATCTTCGGAAAGTACTGCCACTTGCTTTTTGACTTTTCCCTTTCATCTTCCACCATGTGCACGTTTTTCCTGCCTCCAATAATCTCCAAAAGGACCATCCCATAACTGTAGATGTCAGTTTTGTCCGAAACACTCTGCTCCAAGAGCCACTCAGGAGCCAAGTAGCCTCTTGTTCCTCTGATTCTAGATACAACATAGCTCTCATCCTTGCCAATAAGCTTTGAGAGACCGAAATCCGAAACAAGCGCTCTGTAATTCTCATCCAACAAAATGTTTTCTGGCTTTATATCAAGGTGCAAGATCCTTGATCTGCAATCTTGGTGAAGGTAAGACAGTCCCCTAGCAACATCAATTGCTACTCTATACCTCAAGCTCCATTGCAAGCATCCACCAATTCGACATCGTTTCGGTGTTTCCTTCTTGTGGAAAATCCAGCAATCCAATGATCCATTTGGGACATACTCGTAAACAAGGTACCTTGGCGCTGAAGAAGCATTGCAATAGCCCAATAGCTTCACGAGATTAACATGATGGACACTAGCAATGGCTGCAACTTCTGACCTGAACTCCTTCTCCCTCTTTCTTCTGCATCGATTCGTTTCACGGCAACCGGTGTGCCATCAATGAGGATGCCCTTGAAAACCGAAGCAGAAGCACCTTTTCCCAGCAGTGAGTTGAATCCATCAGTGGCTTCCTCTAGCTCCTTGTACCTGAACTTGGTGGGAACACCGGCAACTTTCCTTAGGAAACTGTACTCTATCCGAAGCTCTTTCCCTTCGGATTTCAACTGTGATTCCAACAGCCTTTGCCCGATTCAACTCAAGCTTACAAGAGCGCAGGCGAAGGTTAGAATCACAGTGACCCCAGCGCCAAAGATGAGGAAGAAAGCACTTGAAAGCTTCAACGTGACACGAGCAACGATGATGATGATTATCAACACTATCACAGATAGAGCAGCGATTGTTTTCACTCTCATGTCCTCCATCAAATTACTTTCATTTTTTTGTTTTGACGTAAAGGTGGAAGTTAAAGGAAGCAAAACAATGCACCCTCTTAAGTCTTTATTCCTCCGACTTAGAAGGATTGTTGAGTAGGTGAACATTTACCTAATACAACAAGGTGACCATTTCCATATTCAACACAGCCAGAACTTAAAATATAAGGCAAGTTTTAAAAATATCAAATGCCTATAAAGAATATTTAGTAAACCAAACTAAGGATACTCGTAAACTAAAAAATAAAATATAGACTAAATCTCTAAATTCATCCCTAAATAATATTGCGTCAAACATACTAGTATATCTCGGGATTAAAAATTCTTCCTATGACCTCTCACCTTTCATAGAAGAGGATATGTTGTAGCCTTATATTAACTCTCGTCATTTATTGCACATTTAATGGAGAATCATACACGGACCGTTAGATTGTTGACATGACTTTGTTAAGCTACAGAGTAGCATATTACCGACCTTTCTAATAAAAACAATCACATTTTGATTTTTTTTTTGTTTTAATTAATCGCATTTATACATCCTCAAACCTTAACATCCATTATTCTCTAATACATTCTCCATTTTCACACATCTCATAGCCAAAACAATATTGTTATTATAGAGTTTAACAGAGTCAAATTATCAATTTAACACGTACGTACTTCTTTATTAAGTGATTGATGGAATGACAAATTAATAGGACCACATGGTCTCTTTTGTGGAAGGTGATAGACCGCAAGGAGACTTAAGTCCTATAAGCTAGATTAATTTATCCCTCGCAATATTAGTTAGAGAGGAGCTTGGTGGTTTAGTCTAAAATATAGATCAAAAGGAACAAGGTCTCTAAAAACCTCCTTTTGAGGGGAAAAAATGAATCCCGCCGTTAATTTTTGTCTTCATGATAATACAAGAATCCTTATGGATTTTTGTTTGCAACGTACTAATGCTAATTTTAGCTTTGGAGTTGAAACTAAGCTGGACATAATGATCTCATATGAAATAATTTATTACATTAAGAACTCTATAACCCGAAACAGTTAATTACAAATTACATGCAATTATCTAATCCATCACCTTTCAATTTGAACCTTCCTCCAGTCATCTCTTTCTCCTGTCCAACATTTATGCAAATTATATGAACCTTTTGATTTTAAGTGCTTAGAAGTTAGAACTTTCCGGTAAATGCATTTATAAAGTTTTTTCTTTTTCCATTTGTGATGCAAGCCTCGGTTGTATATGTTTTCGGGTTTTGGAAGCAAACAATACGCGGTCTTATGTAATTATTTTAGCCTTCTAATCATCGTATTCTTCTAATCATCATATTTCTCCTTTCCTTTTAACCGATTAAGATGATTTACCATAGATTAGAGAATATTCCGTTAGAATATTTTAACAAATGTAACAAGGTGTTAGGGTTAGCTAGGGACGGATGTGCCAGAATGATCGCAGCACACGCCCCCACAAAAACTTATTTCTTCTTATGATTATATGAATGTATTGTGTTTGTGTGTATGTTATATAAGTTTAATTTTTATGGACTCACCACTAGATAATACAGAATTTCACCAAAATGTTCACAAAAGATTATAAAAAAATCATCAAAATGGCAAATCATGATGGACAATGATAGATCCAGAAAATTTTAATAATAGGGATAAGGATAATAGGTAATCATAAAGTAAAATTTATTTTAATTTAATTTTTATTTTAGTGTGGTATAAAAAATTTCTCGATTGTTAGTTGGGGCACAAGCCCCCTCTTTTCCATTTCCATGAGTAAATCCGTCGCCAGATGGTGGATAGCTCTCATATTGAATGGTTACATTCTATCACTTATCACTTTGGTAAAATTTTATTAAATGACAATGTATGTAAAATTATTATTTTATATTGTCAATATATAAAAATTATATGTTTGTTCCCATTATCTTTTTTTGTTTTGGTAAAATTGTCCCCATTGTTTTATTTAGTTTGATCTCACCCTAATTCTAAATAAGAGAAAACAACAAGACAGTTCTACTAAGTATGAGGAGTAGATGGGACCCATGATAGAAATGAAGATGGGAACAAGGAGCAAAATTCTTAATGGGGATATATCCACGCCCTCCATAGTTATCCATTGTCACCCCTAATTTTATTTTATAAAATAAAATGACTTTGAGTAGAAGCTCATATGAGGAGCTTATGTAAAAATTGAACTTTTCTCACCTTTTTTTCTTGTTAGAAAATTGAAACAAACACATTTTTGGTGAAATGGAATGGAGCACATATTTCATAAACTAATGGAATAAAATATTATTTTCTAATATTTCAAGGGGTTAAGTGTATTTTATTCTAAAATTTTTTATAAGAGTTTATTTAGATATATATAACAAAAAGTAGTTATATAAATTATAAAGCTGTTAATTTTGTTTATCTATGTGAATGTTAAAAATAATTCCTATAAATATAATCATTTTATAGTTTTAGTTCCTCTAAAATTATTTATTGGGCTTTGGCCATTTTTTCCCCAAAATTTAGGTTTTAGTCTATATATGTCACTCTCAATTTTTGTCCCTAAAAATATTTTAGAATACGAATTTAATATTTACAAATTAATATTAAAAAATTTATTTTTAACTCTTATCAACTTTTTTAATTTCTTCTAGTCATTATAAATATTACTGCTTAACCATTAAACTAATCTGTAATTCTTACTCCCTTCTTGCTGGTTGGTTGCCTTTTCATCTCTTATTGGGAAAAAAATTCATTGAACTATATATACAACATAGATAAAATTTACTATGTTGATAAGATTAGTTATTAGTGTGTATAAAGAGAGTCTCAAGATTAGAGGCTAAATTCATGAATGTAAGCTTTACGCTTCGAAAGGAATTAGTTACTATTTTCCAATGGTAAATATCTTAGATTCACCAAAAAATCAAAATGTCAAAAGAAAAGATGAAACTTAAGCTAAAATAAATAATAAGACAAATTAGTATGACCTGTAAATATAAAGACAAAAAATATATCTAGACAATAAAAGGATTAATTTACATTGGTGGTTTTAATACAATATTATGTCAAATAAGAAAAAGACTAAATTAGCAATTTGACCACTCAAATATTGTAATATCAATTTAATCCCTAAAAAAAATTTACATCAATTTAGTTGTTGAAATTAAAATACTCATAAATTTAATTATTTGATGTTACATACATCTTTTATAGAACAAACTGACCTCACATGTATTTTTAGAGACTAAGCTTATATAAAAAAACTAAAACATTATCGTATGTACTTTTTAGAGACTAAATCAATGTTAAGAACTAAATTGATACATCACACATATGTTTTGAGTATGAAATTGTTAATTTATTTGCAAGAAAAAACTAGACCCCAAGAACAAAGTTATGATAGCTGCAGAGCACATAGGAATGCGAATGCTGCATTTGACCTTTTCAAATCGACCCCAAAAACAAAGTTATGACAGCTTCTAGCCAGAGAATACCAGGGTAGAGAGGAATGTGAATGCTGCATGTTGACTTTTTCAAATCGACTCTTGATTTTAGTGGTAATCAAAATTCAATAATATTATTTTCATATCTATTTTTGCTTATCAGACACCTATTTTCTCATTGTTGAAAGAAAGATGAATATGATAAGTATATATCACAATTTTATCCAACGATAATAGAATAGGATTTATGAGACATCTAAAATTGAAATAACATTATTGATCAAAATTCAAAGATAGTAAAATGGCACCAATACAAGGATAAAGGTCAAACGCTCATATGTAATATGAATAAAGTCACGATATGCGCATGATATCAGTTTCGTTATTCAAACACGTTTCAATACTATTTTATATTTTCACACCCTGTTAAAAAAAATTATTTTACATCAATTATTTTTTTGTTTTGATGAAATCTTATATCAATTATCATATAGCATATAGGATATGTTTATCTATAATAATATATAAATTAAAACATAATTTAAATTATAGGCATGATATAGTAGTAGTAATTAATTATTAAAAGATAATTTGTATACATTGTCATTGTAAAATATTTCATACCGTCAACTGATTGTATAGCACATTTATCACTTGTGAGAATTATCACTATTATTATATTTTGATGAAATTAATACTTATGAGAATTATTATAAGTCAAAAACTTTTTAAAGCATATGTTAATAAATAATTTAATAATGATGATATAATAAATTTTTATAATAATAGTTGATTCAAAATTTAATCTCATCATTATTTCCAATAATTGTATAATCAAATTAATTATCAATTATTTATACACAAATTACGGAACAAGATGGCTTAGCCAGCATTTCTTGGTGAATTGGTGAAATTACTGATTATTCTGTTGCTTTTGCCACATGGTGTGCAGTCATCAGACAGCGCGGAGATACGACTTCTTATTGGAAGATTTCTTTAATATCTCGTTATCACAATTATTAATTCTTGCTATATTAAAATTATATATAGAAGGAACGACTTTTCCGTAGGCAATGTAACCGTTTTTTTTTTTTTTTTAAGTATGGTGCAAAGGTCGACAGTCTTAAAGGTGATAACGAGTTTTACTAGCAGTGTGGTTAGAACACTAGTTAAAGTTACTAAATAAATTAAGTTTCAAAATTTTAATGAGTCCAAATTTTGAAAATACAAAATCTAATTGTTTTGGAAAATTGATCCTCTCATATTAGATTTTTATAACAAAACTATATGTAATCTCTCATCATTAATTTAAAAAGTGGGATTCAAATATGACATATGATATAAAAAAATTAATATTGAGAAATTACACCTGACCTTGTCATATAAAAATCTTATATGAGATGATCTATTTTCTATTTTGCCAATAAAAAATGTTATTTAATACTAAAGTTGAGTGTCCAATTGAATACCCACTTTTAGTTTTTGAAACTCAAAATAACATAATTGTCCTCCAATGCAAATATTTTTTTTTTTTTTATTACTTAACCATTGCTCTTAGCCATCAACTAGATAAACCCAAATTTAATTAACCCAAGTTAATGTTATGATCGTCCATCCAGCCACTTGTCAAATGAAAAAATTTCTTTTGTTCTACTTCTGTTCTTATATAAAAGAACTCAGATTCATGGAAAATAAAACTGAATTTAACAATGATACAAGCAATGTCAGAGAACCAAGACGTAATGAGAGCAAAGAATGGAGAAGAAAACTGGATGAATTGAATCAATAAAATGAACTCAGTTAGTTTTACAAAGGTGAAGCACAGCCTTATATATCAATGATGTCACTTGAGATATACATTAGGAAATACAACTGAAAGTGTAACAAACTAAAACGGTCTTAACTAATAACTAATTCTAGTTAATCCTATCACGCATAAGAATATCCACTATTCTCCAATAGCCCCCCTCAACCTGGAGCATGAATGTCAATCATGCCTAGCTTGCAATCCAAGTGCTGAGAGGACTTAGGTGGTGAAGCTTTGGTACACAAGTCAGCCACCTGTGACTGGGACCGAATTGGTAGCAAATGTATGAGACCTGTACGCAGTCTCTCTCTTACCACACGGTAATCCAACTCGATATGCTTTGTCCTCTCATGGAATGTAGGATTAGCAACCAAGTATAATGCAGATTGATTGTCACAAAAAGAGTGGCTGGGGAGATGAAGTTAATGTGGGGATCCTGCAGCAGATATGTGACCCACTGGACCTCACATGTAGCTACTGCTAAGGCCCTATACTCAGCCTCGAAAGAACTTCGGGAAACTGTGTGTTGCTTCTTTGATTTCCACGAAATGAGGGCATTGCCAAGATAAACACAATATCCTGTTATTGGTCTTCTAGATTCATGACAGGCTGACCAATCGGAGTCACCAAAAGCCTTCAATTGCATGATGTTGTCAGCTGGGAAGAATAATCCGCGGCCAGGTGAATTCTTCAGGTGTCTAAGGATTCTGGTGGCTGCTTGATGATGGGACTGCATTGGATTAGAGAGGAACTGGCTTAAGTAAGTAACAGCGAAACAAATGTCAGGCCTAGTGTTGGTCAAATAAAGCAATTGACCAATAAGTCTGCGATAGGCTGCTATATCTTCATAAGGGTGTCTATCATCCTTAACCAATTTTCTACTATCACTCATGGGAGTGCTTGTAGGCTTACATGCCAACAATCCTGCAGATTGTAGTAATTCAAGGGTGTATTTTCTCTGACTCAAAAGATATTCCTTTGGAGCTCCTTGCTACCTCAAGGCCAAGGAAAAACGTCAAGGGGCCAAGATCTTTGATTGTGAAAGCTCGTCCCATTTGAACTTAACAGAACGATGAATCTCATTTGGATCATTTCCCGAAAGAATCATATCATCAACATAAATCAAAAGAGCAGTAAATGATGAAGGGATGCTGCCTTGATGAAATGGAGTGTGATATGGCTGAGATTGTTTATAGCCAAGGGAGAGGAGAAGTGGAGAACATGTGAGAGCTTCTCATATCATTGGTGACTAGCTTGATAGAGACCATAAAGAGACTTCTTCAATTTGCATTCTTGACCCGGTTTGGGAGGGGTTACACCTTGAGGAAGGTCAATATAGACCTCCTTATGAAGATCCCCATGTAAGAAAGCATTATTCATATCAAGCTGCTCAAGCACCCATCCATGTTTTGCAGCCAATGCTAATAACAGGTAGACAGTTGTGAGTTTTGCTACCAGGGAGAAGGTCTCCAAAAAATCAATGCCTTCGATTTTTGTAAAACCTTTGGCCACTAGTCTTGCTTTATATCGCTCAATGAAACCATTGGCTTTGAGCTTGACTTTGTACACCCATTTGCACCCCACCTTTTGTTTTCTGAGATAGATCAACAAAATCCCATCCCATTTGAATAAAAGTAGAAATCTCATCCATAGCCTTCCTCCAATTCTCAAACTCTACTACTTGACTATAAGAAGATGGCTCTTTGGTTTGGGAAATGGTGAGAGTATAGTGGTTGTGTGATGGGGAAAGGTTAGAGTATGAAACAAAGTTCTTTATAGGATATAAGACATTGCGAGAGGATTGAACTGTTGAAGTAGATGATGGTAGTGTGCAAAGGTAATCTTTCAGGTTTGTTGGAGACTTTCTAGGTCTGTGTGATTTTCTGATATGTTGTATATCCGGTTTTGTGATTACAAGGTAGTCAGGATTGATTGGTTGTGAAGGGATGGGAAAATCATTTCCAATAAGTGAGGGTTCAGTGTGCTGTGACATATCTAGGGCAATTGGAGGGATAGGAATGGGTTTAGTGAATGGATGATAAGGTGAATGATGTGGATGATCACCTAAGTCTGCAACTGCAATATGATTTGGTAATATGGCTGAAAATGTAAGGTTATATATATTTTGAAATGGGAAAATAGGGATTATTAGGAACCAATCAACTTCAATATGAAACTTGATCTATTTTCTCATAGTCCTCTCTTTACACTTTCTTCATTTTCTAACTTCAATATAAACTGTAATAAATTTATTTCTAGCCTTAATCAAAGAAAACGAGACAATTATCCACTAAAAATAATATTTTAAAATAAATGTTAAAAAACAAGCACTAGCTACACACAAGCTATACACATTGAGCAACGGTGATCGTAGCGTGGGAGAGGGTGAGGCATAGGGAGGCAAGAGAGAAGTGAGACTTTGAGCTATGGTGAAGGAATCTTGCTCTATCACTTTGATGCCTCTTAGAATTTCACTTTGAATGAAGGTTGAGCTACCCTCACCTTCTGAGTGATTATGAGATTAGTTTTGTCTCTGGATTTGGGATTACTATTATATTTGGTTGGCTTATTTAGAATTTATGGAACTCGAGTTAAAAAATGATTTTGGGGGTGTGACACAAAAAGAGAAAGATATAGTGATGAAGAGGATGAAGAAAGGAAGGGGATAAGGGATTGAGATTTTTTTTTTTGGTAAATAATGTTGACCAATTTGTCCAAAAATAAAATTGTCACTAATACCATTAATGTTTTTCATCTAGGGACTACTAAGTGTTCAATTTTTGACATTGTCTAACACTTTCCAGTTGTTAAGACCAATTTGTCTAATGTTGTACTTGAGGACTAACTTAGGGTTTAATATATATAATTAATTATATTTTATTATCAACCATGATTCATAGTTTTTTTTTATCTAATTATTTGTTTAGAGAATATAATATGTTATTTCTTTAGATTTAACCGTTTCTAAACTTTTGATTTTGAAATTGAAATTAAATCATTAATAGCAATAGGTATGATTCATTGATCATACTTTATTCTAATTTTCTTTTCAATCACGATTAATAATTTTTATATATATGATTATATATTATTGTAAAGAATAATATTTGATATAGAGTTTGGGAAAAAATAATTTTTATTTTTTTTGTTTGGGTTATTTGTTTATAGATTTTACTCATTATAATAATTGTAATAAGTATAATTAATTATATTTATTACCAATCATGATTCATACATTTGACTTAAATAATTTTTTATAAAATATAGCATACAAATTTTTTTGTATTTTAAAAATTTTATACTTTTGAATTCAAAATCATGATTAATTCATTAATATTAATAAATACAATTGATTGTTATACTTAATTCCAATTTTATTATCAATTATGATTTCAAATTATTAGTTAAACCATATATACTAATTTTAATATGTATGACTATATATTTGTTTTACAGAATAATATATGAAATATAATTTCAAAAAATTAATGAAGATTTTTTTGGATTATTTATCTATATAATGTATGAATTATAATAATGGTAATAATTCTAATTAATTATATTTTACTACCACTCATGATTCATATTTTTTATTAAATCTTTTTCTAGAGAATATAATATGTTATTCTTTTTAGATTTGAAAATTGTTAAATTTTTTAATTAGAAATTAAGATTGAATTATTAGTAATAATAAATATTATTGATACTGTATTCTAAATTTATTATCAATCATGATACCTAATTTTCAGTTAAATAAGATATACAAATTTTCTATATATGATTAGATATATTTTTTAAAGAACAATATTTAATATAGAATTTTAAAAAATTATATCTTTTTTGGTTTAGGTTATTTATTTATAGAATATAATATGTTATTAAATAATTTTTTAGAAAATATGATATGTTATCTTTTTTGGAAATATAATATATATTTTTTTAATTTTGAACATTTATAATTTTTTGAATTTGAGGTTGTGATTAAATCGTTAGTAATAATAAATATAATTGAGTTGATACTTTATTCCAATTTTATTTTCAATCATGATTTTTAATTTTCTATTAAATAAAATATATGTATTTTCTTTTAAATTAAATATTTATTTTAAAGAATATATAATATTTGATATAGGATTTGAAAAAAATTAAATCATATTTTTTCTGTTTGAGTTTTTATTTATAAAATGCATTAGTTATGATGATTATAACAAATAATTTAATTATATTTTTTACCAATTAAAATTCATAATTTTCAATTAAATCATTTTTTAGAGAATATAATATGTTCTTTTTTTCTTAGACTTGAACATTTATAAATTTTTAATTAGAAATTAGGATGAAATAATTAGTAATATTAAATACAAAATCAAGATTGATTCCATGATAAACGAAACATCTCCAATTAATACAAATTAGCACCCATAAATTCTAATGCTTCAACAATTGCTTATTGGTCAACCACAAAATCAATATTTGGTATAATAAATAATCTAAATCAACGTATAATGATTGAAAAGGCCAATCATAACATTTGTATTAATAATAAACACAATGGTCGTGAATCGTCAGTAATTTTTGTTAGTAATTTAATTTGATAAGTAATTTATGGTTAATTAATTTCAATTGACTTTGATTATGATAAGTTAATTAATTAATATCCGATTGATTAAGTTTTCTTAATTCTTACATCTTTATTTTAATGTATAAAATTGTAGCTTATTTATATTGCTTATTTTTATTTATAAAACCTTAAACAATCTACATATCTTTTCCTTATTATCCTCTCATAATATCATTAAATTATGACTTAGTTGAAAATATAATTTTAGGCTCGAACATATTGAAGCACAATTATTTTTCAAAAATGTTTAACTCTGATTTCATTAATATATTATTATTTACATCTCATGTGTATTGTGACCATAAAATTGATTACTGGCTATGATTTTCTTTCGTTCATAATATGTATGTTGCAGTTGACAGATTATTTATTCACGGTTCTATTCCATTTTTTAATTATTTAATTTCATTATATTTTATAGAATTTAACACAGTTATTTAAAAATAAAATAAATTTTTAATTATATAAATATGTTAATAATATAATTTTAAAAAATATGTAAATAAATTTAATGTTTAATAGTAGTTATTCTATGTATCATAAACCAGTTCGATATTAAAATATAACTGATATTTAAATCCGATCGTTATAATATATATCTTTTTATAATTTGATTGTGTCAAAAAATATTTTCATAATTTGATATCAAGTCTAATAAGGTAATTTGCAACTTCACATCAATTATCTTCCATTCACGTGTACTATGGTCAACTGTAAAAGAGAGAGAAGAAAGGCACCGCGTGGTCCCAACAACAACAATCACCTGCAACAATCAACCTCTCTTTAAAGCTCAGCTTACAACCAGCAACCAACACACGTTTCACCAAAACTCTCGCCTGTAATTTCTTTCAAACGCAGCTGCTTTCTCTTTTCTCACTTGAGGTATGGCTGAACAAATCCCATATGGTGTTGCTGTTAGCGTCATCAACAAGCTCGCCTCACTCGCCTTCCGTGAAATCGGACGCATCTATGGAGTCACTGATGAGTTAGAGAGGCTTAAGGCAACTGTTGAGTCTGTCAGAGTTGTGCTTTCTGATGCTGAGCAGAGACAAGGGGAGGATCCTGTGATCAAGCACTGGATATGCAGGTTCAAACAGGTGCTTCATGATGCTGACGACTTGCTGGACGACTTGGCTATCAAACATTTGCACCGCAAAGTCGGTGGTCGTAGCAAAAGTAAGGTGCGTGCCTTCTTTTCATCTGAAAATCCGTTGGTTTTTCGTGCTGAGTTAGCTCGTGAGATTGAGAAGATTCGGAAGAATTTTCATGATGTTGCTGAAGATGTGTCTAAGTTGAAACTTAACTCAAGTGTGGTAGTTCTTAAACAAGATGAGACTGTTTGGAGGGAAACAAGCTCTTACGTATTAGAGTCGAAAATAATTGGCAGGGAAGAAAACAAAAATGACATTATTGACTTGCTGAGGCAAACTCATGAAAACCAGAATGTTTCCCTTGTTGCTATTGTTGGTATTGGGGGCTTAGGCAAGACCGCTCTTGCTCAGTTAGTGTATAATGATGCTGAAGTGAAGAGGGTTTTCCAGAAATATATGTGGGTATGTGTTTCTGAGGATTTTGAAGTGAAATCTGTTCTGACTAAAATGTTAAAATCCTTGAAAAAGAAAGAAGTTGGTGATTTGGAAGTAGACATCCTACAACAGATGCTTAGAGAAGAGTTGACTGGACAAAGGTATATACTTGTCCTTGATGACGTGTGGAATGACAGTAAGCTCAGGTGGGATGCTTTAGAAACTTATTTGATGTGTGGGGACAAAGGTAGTAAGATTTTAGTTACCACACGGAGTGAAAGTGTGGCGCAAATAATGGGGTAAAAAACCCTTTCGTTTTGAAAGGTTTGACAAAAGAGCAATCGTGGGCTTTGTTAAAGAAAGTGATATTTGGCGAAGATGTCAGTGAAATGACCCAAATCTTGTATCGATTGGCGAAAGAATTGCGAAGAAGTGTAGAGGAGTGCCACTAGCGATCAAAACAATAGGGGGCCTTTTACAATCTAAACATGAAGAAAGTGAATGGATGAGAATTCTGGATGGCGATGTTTGGAGTATGTGTGATGATAAAGAAGGCATCATGCCTGTGCTAAAATTGAGTTATCAAAACCTGCCACTTGAATTACAACAATGTTTTGCGTATTGTTGTTTGTATCCAAAAGACTGGGAATTTCGTGGGGATGATTTGATTCAAGTATGGATGGCTCAAGGTTATATTGAAAATTCAAATGAATCACAATCTATGGAAGATGTCGGCAAACAATATACCAAGACTTTGTTAATGAGGTCATTTTTCCAAGATGTAACAATGAATGAAGATGGTGATATAGTCAGATTTAAAATGCATGATTTAATGCATGATCTTGCAACATTAGTGGCCGGAAATGACTGCTACCTATATAGTGAGGGAAAGAAGTCACTGAAAGACACATGCATGTCTCATTTTTACCTTGTAGAGGGTTTATTCATTGGACTCGCTAAATGCAAGCAAACCGCGAACAATTTTGGGCTCAAAATCCAAGATAAATTTGTTGCCAACTCATCTATCATATTAAATTTGAAGTGTTTGCGTGTTTTGGATTTATCAAAATCTTCTATAACTAAGTTGCCAAAGTTTATTGGTAAATTCAAGCATTTAAGGCACCTTGACCTCTCAGATTGTAGAAAACTAATTAGTTTGCCTAAGTCTATGGGGAATCTTGTCATGTTACAGACTTTGAAATTGGATTGGTGTGTTGAACTTGTATTTGGTGTAAAAGTAATTACGAAGTTAATCAGCTTAAGGTACCTTGGCATTTCCCATTGCAAAGCCTTTGAAAAGATTATGCCAGCTGGTTTGGGAAAAATTACTTCGTTGCAGCATTTATCTCATTTTGTGGTAGGAGATGATTCAAAGAGCAAAAGTGCAAAATTGAATGAATTGAGGGACCTTAATGATATAAGAGGTGCTATTACAATTTCGAACTTATATTTAGTAAAAGACGTGTCGTTGGAATCGCAGGAAGCAAATCTAAAAGCAAAAACACAAATTCGGTGCTTAGTTCTACTCTGGGGAAATGCCCTGCTTTTTATGGAAAGACTAAATAAAAACAGTGACAGCTTACAGTTGTTGGATAACCTTCGTCCTCATGAGAATTTGAGAAAATTTATGGTGAACGGGTATCCAGGAGAGAGATTTTCAAGTTGGCTTCCTTCACTCACTAATATTGTCAACATCTACCTAGACAGTTTTCCTAAGTGTCAGCGCCTCCCACCATTGGAACGACTCCCATTCCTTGAGACACTCCGAATTTGGGAAATGAAAGAACTAAAGTACATGCATTATGAAGAGATTTCTCATGTGTTCTTCCCATCTTTGAAGGCACTCTACATCTTAGACTGCAAGAATTTGAAGGGATGGCAGAGGTTGGGAGATGATGATGATGTAAATGATACTCAGGACGATGTTTCTCTGCCTCATTTTCCTTGTCTTTCTACTTTGCAAATTGTGGGATGTCCAGACTTGACTTGCATGCCTACCTTCCCACACCTCGTCAAGAGGTTGGAGTTAAGTGACTGTAGTGTGAAGCCGTTGATTGAAACATGTTCGGTTCAACATGAGCCTTCCTCCTTCAATCCTCTTTCCACCCTCAAGAACTTGAGGATTGGTGGTGTACTTAGACATGCAGAAGCAATGGCAGAAAAGTGGATGCAAAATCTCACGTCTCTCACGAGCCTCTCTATTTGTCGATTGTCTCTTATAAGACAGTTGCAATGGCTTCCTTCTGAACTTCAGGAACTGGAAATCACATATGTCCATGACGACAAGCTTGATCTATGGGAATATGAGGGGATAATAGAACACAATACCAATGTCTCCCACATGCGCTCCGTTCTCTGCAGAAATTCTCCATCAAGTTTTGTGGCAATATCAAGGCTTTGCCCGAGCAGATCGGTGTTCTCAAATCACTTAGGCACATTGAAATTGCTCATTGCCGTGAATTGGAGTCATTGCCTGAAGCCATGCGTTGCCTTACCAATTTACAGACACTCAGTATCCGTTATTGTCCCCTCCTATATGGTAGATGCCAGGCTGAAACTGGGC
The DNA here is from genome assembly GCA_030441495.1 of Dalbergia oliveri. Classification (NCBI taxonomy): domain Eukaryota; kingdom Viridiplantae; phylum Streptophyta; class Magnoliopsida; order Fabales; family Fabaceae; genus Dalbergia; species Dalbergia oliveri. The sequence goes on along the minus strand of JAMLFY010000001.1, from coordinate 37,507,869 downwards.
AAGACTTGCCTAAGATTGCTCACATCCCTAACAAATTAATATCGTGATTCCTCTGAAGGTAAAAAGACCAAAACCATTGCACCATTTTATCGATTGATAATATATAGCTGCATTTTATTGTTTGCTTTACTTGATTTTAATTGCAACATATTTAAACTGCTAAAAATTAGAAAATCTCCGCTTTAAGATGACTGCTGAATATAATATTGGCAAAGAAAGATTTTCCTATATCTTCATGCCTTTGGACAAAAATGTTGCTATAGATGACTATTTCCAATTCCTTAAGTATGTAAGCTATGTTACTATAGATGACTATTTCCAGTTCCTTAAGTATGTAAGCTCCTGTCTTCTAGTTACTTCATAACTGCTTGTATTTTTTCTTACTAGCTAGTTTCATTATGTCTTCTAGAAAAATAGTAGTCTTTTTTTAAAAAAAAAAAGAATTGTTTGGGTTTAGCAGTTTTCTAATTTTAATTACAACACTCTATAAAGCTTGAAATTAGAGAAACTTGACATTTTTGAGTTTCCTGGTGAATAATGGTAGAGAAAGACTTTTCTAAATCTTCATGTCTTTGGTTAAAAACAACTCCAGATTATTATTTCTGATTCCTTAAATTAGGTTCTATCTTTTACATATTTAGTTGCTTCTTGATTGTTTGTATTTTTGCATACTCATCAAAGCTTCTTGGTTTCTAATGTCATTATATATTCCTTTATTCTCTATTCATAAGTATAAAAATTTTGAACATCGATTCTTGTCTCCCACAAAAGTGGTCACTTTTTTGTTAATCCTTTTAACATTGAAAAACTTGCAAATTCTAGCAGGGGAAGTTCATTGTATGAACATTTGATAGATGAAATTGGGAGAATTTGGGCAAGAGAAGGACCTCCAATCTTACAATTGAAAATGAGAAGATTCATTATATTGTCTCAGCAAAAAGTGGAAATGTGGAATGCTTAAGATCACAAAAACTTGCTCAAATTCCATATTCATATTCAAGTCAGGTATTCTTGGTTACTTATCTTTGATGACGGTTTAGTGAAATTATAAACTGAACTCAGTTTGGATACAATTCGGTTCCACATTGTTGTACTGTTCTTGATTATGTTTTTGGTAGACAGATGAAAAACAGGTAAAACAAATTGAAAAAACTAGTGCCACTATACTTCAGTCACGCTGCATCACCAAGGAGCTGGATCTTCATAAAGGTAGATCACTCATCCATGTGAACAAGGCCGACAGGGACCATGACTCTAGCCTTTGCGAAGAGGTCCGCTGCATGGTTACACTCCTGAAAGACATGCTGAGCACAGCAGGCCCAGTTCCTAGCCATCAAACTCTTAATATCCAACACCACAACCACATAATGGTGAAAGTACTAAACATTGTCATGCACCAGACAAATTGCTTTTGCAGTTTGGCTCACAAATAACCTTCTTGAAGCCACATTGCCAAGCTATTTGGATACTTCTTCCAATAACTCAACATGCAGGTTATCAACATGAGAAAGTGCCCATATATACCTGTTTTCCAAGTTGCATTACTATTGTAAAGAAGAGTGCCAAATCCTAATGGTGCTGGATTCCCCCAAGGAGCTGCCATTGACATGGATCTTAAGAGCTTGAGAAGGGCTCCAACCATACAGGCCTGCTATACATAAGGGAAAGGAGATGGGAAAACAAATTGAGTAGTGTATGATTCTTGATTGACCTTCTTCTATAAGTTGTTTAGTTCTACTCATTCAAGTAATATTCTTTTCATGCGACTAAACTTTTCTTTCACTTAACAAAACTTTGAGAGAGATTTAGGCTTGTCATTTTGTTCTTTTGAAATTGTGTCTAATACCTCAGCTTTTTTCCTTACATAGATAGAAAATTCTCGTTATACTGATCAATAAAATGGATAAAAGAGTAATCAATCAAGGACTATTTAGTTGAAGGGTAAAACAATCATATTGAACTATATAAAGCGCTACAAATAATCCATTAACTTGTGCTTATCATTCTCCCTGTGAACAATGCTAGAAAAACCATAGTCTTCCCTTTTTTTGAGGGGATGGTTGAAAGAAACATCTTAATCTCTGTTATTTGAAACTTTTAAATTGGAAATTTAGTTATGGCATGAAATTATATGCATATTGCTTTCAAATGTCATTTTTGATTACCTACATAGATGTATAATTGTATATATATTTGGGGAGGAGAAATGCCATCACTTATAGTTCTTACTTGGAAATCTGTTTTTTCAATTATTTTTGTGCAACGGTAGCTGCTTCTAGCCCAAATTCATGCTGGAGGAGTCTTATGCAATTTAAGTTGCTGGAGGTTTTAGCGAATTTGAGGAATATTCTGCTTGGCTATGTTCCAAGATTCATCTTCTCTGTTTGAAATTTGATATTAGAAGATATATTGAAGAACCATCTGTGAGTTGGGAGACACACTTACTACATGGATATTGGATTCCTAAATGATTTTTACAAAATATTAAAATACACTTGTCTTGATTTACATTTTTCGTTGGTGCTTTATGCTAGATTTTTCTTTAGTTGTAGAAGAGGGAAAAATTGTTTTCAATTTGAGTAGAATTTTGGCACAACAAAATTTGAGTATTTTGCTTGTACATGTTCGTACTATGACCGGATAAACTAGACTTTTCTAAAATGATACATGTTTCAATCATCTCTGTTCACTATAGAAATGTAGCCAACTTATTGATGTGAGCCATCTATGTTGTTGGCGGTTTTGGGAAATGCAAGTTTGTTGTAAAACTGTAAGTAGGTGTGTAAGCGCTATAAAAGTCTGATGTGTCAAATGTGAACTTATAGTCTGGAAATTTTGTTTATTCATGTTTCCATTGGAATTAAAGGCAAGCATTGTCCTGTCCATTTGATATTCTAAAGTAGATATATTCAACTATCTTACAGGGTTAGTTTCACTTTAATAGATTCAGTAATTTATGTTTCATGGTTTAGACTCTAATAAGCTAAAGCAGATATTCATGAATGCACATAGTATACAATCTGACATTGAATAAATCATTTTTGTTAACAACCACAAGAAGCTATTTGAAATGTTACAATTATGCAATCTGACACTGAATAATATGGGGTCATTGCAGCTGCTTTCCTATACTAGCAACCACCTAAAGGTTGAGAGTAGCATTTTCAAATTTGTTCATGAGAAAATCCCCAATGCTCCATTAGTGGTAGCTTCCCTCATAAGACTGCACTTCCATGACTGTTTTCAGCTTTCATTTCATTTAAATTTATAGTTGACAAATATTTGTTACAATGAGGAACAAACGTCATTTCAGGGCTGTGATGTATCCGTGCCTCTGAACTCAACAAAATCAGTGAAGCAGAAAAGAATGCTTTTCCAAATCTAGGATCCCATTGCTTTCACTTCATCGACTAAATAAGGGCCTTGTTGGAACTGAATATCTGGGGGACAATCTCTTTCTTGTGCTGATATTTTCGCTTGTACTGCAAGATACCCTATTCATGCCATAGTAAGTATAACCTTTTATGTTTTATTGTTATTTTGTTGCTCACTGTCTTGGTGTGAGTGTGATTCGTCATTCTGGAAGAGCAGCCATGTGCAATTTATGTGTCTTATCTTTTTTTCCCCCTTGGAATGTGATGAAGATTAGCTGTTATTCAGCCTGTCTTGGCTCAGTTATATTAATAACATTCAACTTCAAAATATTATTCATTATTGTTCTTCAATTTTTTTCCCTGAACATATGTTTGTTCCTCTTGGGGATGTGTATTGTACTACATTTGTTCATAATGTGCTGCGCAATTTAACATTTCAAATTTGCTTAGACTGAGCAACATCGCTGCATTTATGATTCTTTTGATGTTCTCTAATTTTTCTTTTTCTTTTTTATCTTTTTGAGGATATCTTATCTTTCTGTATCTGCACTGTATTAATCAGTAGTTTTATTTTAAATAATGCCACAGGGCAGAAATTCTCTAATCTCCTCTTTTGGCCCAACCTGTGATTGGGAGATGGCACCATTAGTGGGATTGCTTTTGGTTCTTTTGTTGCATGCTCCTTTGCAATGTTAATACGGTAATACCCACTTTGACATCTGCAGTTGTGCTATTGGCTTATTGGTTGTCGAGTTTATTGTAATGGAGTTGAGGCATTTTAATCTTCTCAGCATTTTCCTATTGCTCTTGTGCTCTGGTGTATTCTGCTTACATATCTCCATTTATACCCTCGTTTAAAATGGTGCCTAATGTGAGACAAGTGTCCTATTATGTTGTTTGTCGTTGGGTGGAAGATCATTAAGATGGATTTGGAGAACTATTTTTGTTGCTGGTAATTAGTCCGTGTTATTGTTTAGTTGCTCTTAAAAGTGGAAGGACACTAGGTAAGCCTCGAATTCAGGAACATACACCATCCAAATAAAGGAAAATCCTTTCCCAAATAAAACATGCCTGCAGCACAAGCGTTCATAACTTCATTTCTTGTGCTGATGTACTGTTGCTAAGCCATTTAGATTGCATAGCAGATAATCTAACAAACATTTAGGCACTGACTGTTCAGAAACTGTCTATACTAATATTCCTAAACTTCTTTTCTTCTCCTCTCCCTCTCTCTGCACTTTTTTTTTCATTTTGTTTTGAAACTTTTGACTATAGACTATTTTAAATTTAAAATATGTTAATCTAAACACAACTATGAAATTGGCTGCACAAGCTTATATAATTTGTATGTGCAGATTTTCTAGCAAGATAAAGTTCTTCAAAGGCAACCTCAGACGTACTCTTCACCTTCAACCTCAGACCCAGCTTTCAGCTCTGTGTCTCGAGCTTTAGATATTCAGGCGCTTCTCTCCTATGCCCACCATGTTTGGCTGCCTTGGGGCTAGTTTTCCTGTTTCTGTTTTTCTACATAATTTCTACTTTCTCCCTTGTAAAATCCCTCTATAAAAATAGTATTGATCCACTACTCATGTTGGTCATTTGATTGTGGTTCATAGTATTGATGCAATCAGTTCAAGATCTTTCCACTTCTCCTTAGGTGTAATTGTTACTTCCTTTCCTTAGCAGAAGTATATGCTCATATTAAGAACGTCAATTCAGGATTTTATCTCTGTTGAGATTGTAAAGAGTTGTTAATTGAAGGGTTATGATAAGGGAGGTAATTCCAGTATTAGTTATATTGTAGACTCGTTGAAATGACCTTTTGCACTTTTTCATTTCAATCAGGAAAATTCATCTTCCACATTTTCTCTGCATATTTGTTTCAAGTTTTTAATTGAAGTCACTTAACGGGTTATGATTAGTAATTAGTTATACTTTTCCTAGTATTTTAGTTATATGACCCATTGTAATGACCTTTCTCACTTTATCATTTTAATTATAAAAATTCATCTTCCACATTTTTCTGACCTCTCAACTCTCTACTATACCATGGATTTCACACTCTCCTACCTAACTGGATGTAGGAGACAAAGTAAGTACAAAGTACAACTAAAACCGAAAAATAAAGGGGAAGCATACAAATGCATAGAAAATAATTGTACACAAAGGGAATGAATACTTTCATAGATGAAATAAGCCTTACTATTAGCTCCCATATCAAAGTAAACTGAAATTATATTTGTTGCTCATCTTTATGTAACACATTATGGCTAATACAAACACAGAAGGAAGAGAGTTCCATTGCAAGGCTCCCTAACCAATAACACACAATGCTTTAATATGGTTGGAATGGCAATACTTCCAACAACTGAGGCTTCAGTCGAAAACTTTGTGGCATTCACCCAACTGCTCTATCATTCATGAGACCACACCAAAAATAAAAAAAGAAAAAAGGAAAAAAATCGGTTAGATTCTATCCTCCATCTTGGACTAGGAGAAATCAGATAATAACTTATTTGTTTTGAGGATAACTGAAATTTAGATCTTATATTGTTTCATTCAGTCCAAAGTTAACAGTTTAGCTGCTATCAGATTCGGAAAATAAAGAACCATCAAATCCCACACAAAACAGTAGAAGCATTGGAAGAAGCACATATGTTATTGCTGCAAGAGAACAAAAACATATACAAGGAGATTATTTGGTCAAATAGCACTATAGCAGTATCATGAGTGAAAAGAAATAACAATAGTGTATTGGGATCAAATTCAATGCTGCTTTATCTCACCACTTAGCATTGGCCACCAATTATTATACAAGGCATATGCCTGCCACAGAGCAAGAAGTAAGTAAAATGTCAATTTTGACAATAACTTGCTAAATGTTTACATATTTATGCATACCAACCAAAAATAAATAATGGACAAGGAGTAAACAATATTGACCAAAATTTGCAAGACAACTCCTCTGGACACCAAAATTTCCAAAAGGACAAGCTTCCCTGTGTTTAAGCAGTAACCAACATATCCTAGTAAACCAGCCATCTTCGACTTACCCCATGTTTTAAGGAGAAATAACTGAAGCAAAATACAATTAAAATATTGCTTTCAGTTATTACAACAAAACATAATGCTAAATGAAGATGCTGTTATATCAAATACATTAAGGCTTGATTTGCCATTAGTGCGACTTCTTGAAAATTATCAAACTTTGTGGGCTTTCAAAAAGAGGCTCTTAAAAAGCTTTAATGATGGTGTTTAGTAAAATAATGTACAAATTATTCTCAATAAAGTTACTCTCAATAATTAAAAATCACGTAGTAGTATTCGGTAAATATGTTATAAAATTGCTCTTGAAATTAAAAAAAAATGATTATAATAGATATAGATATTAAAAAGTTTAATTTCTATTTTTATTGTCATTAATTAGAGTAAGGTTATACTAACATTTTAAGTTTTGGAGAGCACAATTTAACTCTAAAAACACCCTATGAGGTATTCTTAAAAACACCCCTATTAAAAGTCAAAAGTAAAATCACCTTAACTTTTCTGTTTATAAAATAAAATAAAAAAAATAAGTGGCTTATTTTTTCATAAACAAGAGCACTCATTGAATAGCACTATCAAATTAGGCCCAAATGCATCATACAGAACAATCATGGTTGATAATACAAAAGCAAGCGCTTAATCTTTATTTCATATTAGAACCGTGATAATTCTCCAATCACATTGATCTTAATATATTGCACCATGCCCATAGAAAGCATAAAGAAAGTGGCTTAAGAGCAAAAACAAGCAAGTCCAACTCCTTGTTAGACAACCATGAGCAAGTAATAATGTTGAATAGAGAACAAAAAGACATAAAGTTTGTTTGGAATTATTTTTATTTTTGTGTTTTACAAGACAATTTTCAAGAACAAATTTAAATTCAGTTTTAAAAGATAGAAGAACAAAAAACTCTGTTTCATATTTTTTTCTCAAAACAGTTTTTAAATGATAAAAAAATAACCTATTTGGATAACCATTTTTTATAATAAGTTTTGAGAGTAGTAGAATTAACAAAATTAGAAAATAATTTTTCAAAAAATACTAGAAATAGACATAAAATTAAATTTGATGCACATTTTTTTATAAATTAATGATTAACTTTAGTAATAATGCAAATTAATGATATCATTAGATAATAACAATATAAAAAAAATTTCCAATCAACCTATTCAAGACAAATGTCTTCTACATGTTACAATCCATGTGAGCCATCCAAATAGTCAAAATGTGTCCAGAAATAAAACCTACCATATGTACGCACACATATTTTCTTTTGATACACGTAACATTCAGGTAAAACACTATTGCAATCCTTCCTCTTTAACCAATACATTTCAGTCTTGAGCTCTCTCGTATAAGTAAAACACCCACATCTTATCATGTGGAGCCACTGTGTATGAGAATGAAGCTTTTTAGCAAGAGAGAGAGAGAGAGAGAGAGAGAGAGGAGGAGGAGTTTTGTAACATATGAGAATCGAAGAGTGCTTTATTAATGAAACACTCTAATTTCAAAATTGTCACTGCATTGTTTTTTGTTTTAAGTTGTTTTCTAACTTTAGTTTTTAAAACATCGAAATTGTTTTTTCATTTTTAAACCAATCTTAGAAGTTTTTCTAGCATTTTGTTTTTAAAAGTTGAAAATTGTTTTATAAAACACTTTTCAAATAGCACCATAGTTTTTGTGAGCACACAATTTAAAGAAATATGACTCTATCTGAATCTTTTAAAATGACATTACATTGACAATTGCACACAAGAGACACACCTCCGTTTAAAAACTCTGGCATTCCCACACATTTTTACAAGCCTTTGCATATCTCAGAAGATTAAAGGAACTAGTATGAAATGATCTAACGAAATGAGCATAAAATTGTTATGGCACAAAATTGTAACGCCGAGGCTGACGATAGCGGGGAGTGATTGCTGGTGCAAGAAGATACGGACAAGGAGCGGGTCCTAGCAGACTTCTAAGCAAAAGGGTACATGAATGAACCGATTACACATCAGAATGAAGGGATCCTGAGTTTGTATAGGTATGGGACTATACAGTTGATGACGACTTATATCAATTGATTAGTACTACCTATACCAACAAAATGTATCTTCTTTCGGTAGCCCATCACTAAAGAACTCCAGTTAAGCGTGTTTGGCTTGGAGAGATTTTGGGATAAGTGGTCTTCTTGGAAGTTTTACTAGAAAGTGTGTAAGTGAGGACAAAGCGTAAAGACCTGTGTTAATTTGGGACAAATCGTCAATCCATAAAGTATTATGGGCGTTACAAAAATAGCACATTTTTCGTCAGCATAAGCATCTTGGTGATTCATACCCACAATCAATATAAACCATTTTTCTTCTCCAATTTGATTAATTAGATAATGGAGCACACTATGTTATTCCTCCAACAGTGTTTGCTTAAATTAAGGGTAAATTTTTTTTTTATCATCATTCATTCTTTAATTAGAACTAGTCAAAAGAATAGCAATTAATTAAGGTCAATAGAATCCTTTCCAGAAGAACTGATGAACAAGAAACATAGGAAAAAAAAAACCTCAGCAAAAAACTTTAAAATGGAACATATGAATGCGTGGAAACAAAAATAGGATAACTAAGCATAAGAGAGACAAAACTAGATGGGCATGTTCTATGTGGACACTGAGAATGAAAGAAGTTGAGAAATTTGCACCCGAAAATATAAATCTAAATGCATCAACAATTAACCCGTAAGTTTTTGTCTAGTTGCAGAATTGCAGGTGCTAAAGTTTTGAAATAGTTAAGGCTAGTTTTATTTACACTTGACTAAGTTAGAATCGAACCATTAGGTTGCATCTACCAATCAGAATTAGATACACATTGGTCAATCTGTTCAACCGTACAAGCTTCTTCCTTCGTTATACATATTGAGGATTAAGGTACAAAGTTTAACCAACTAACTATGAAAAATTCATACACTATAGATGTTGATAGCGACTACACCTAGAGGGTAACTTATCCAAATTTTCAATTGTGAGATTATGAAATGTTTTTTTTTTTCAGGGATTATTTGTTCAGATTGATTTCTCAAAAACCAATTGAGAGTTTACTCCAAATAAAAGCAAAGAAGGCTTTGGCCTTCTTCCACACCAAAAAAAAAAAAAAAAAGGAGGACATTTTGCTTATGTCTGCTAAATTTAGAAGTGTGGTGGATATTTGTCTATTCTAAGATCCGGTTCAAATGCATTTAAATTCTTAGAGATGTGAGCAATATAAGTGAGAGATGGTTTATTGTTGGAGTGAGAAAAGTTAATTTTGACCGTTGAATCTTATATAAGCAGTCAAAATTAAAACATAAAGTTATCGAGCTTTTTTAGATGAGTATATGAGTATTAATTACCATTAATTAACAGGACAATATATTAGTTTGGTTAGTAAAAATGCGTGGTTGAATGAAAGCACTCCACACACCCAAATTTTTCCTTATGAGGAAGAGAAAGTATTATTGATTAGGGTGAAAGTGGATATGAACTCGGTCAACCCAACTTGATTATATCATATTGTATATAGAGATGAAATTAATAAAACTTGAAGAGATTTAAAGTTTGTTATTTTTTATTTTTATGATTTTTTCCATTTTAATTGAAATAAGAATACAATACCAATAATCATGTGACCTGATCAGAAAGGAATCAACCCATTTTAATTGGTTTGATACGATATTGATTTGGTCACAAAAAATCTATAAACCTAAGCCAAAACAAAGCATTTAAGATTGATTAGTTTGGATTCTTTTTTCTCTAAACCCAAACCAATCTAACCGGTTACAACACCCTATTATTGAGTTGCTTAGTAGAGGTGAGGAAAACAAATATATGACTAAAGAAAATCATCCACTTTATGATTAATGGACATAGACATACATAATAAATGTGAAAATGATATGGAAGATACAGCAATTGATAAAAAAAAATGCATCACATTTCAATACAAAAAAAAAAAGCATCAAATAAGTAACTAGATTATAATATTTTTATCACGATTTTTTTTTATGTTTTGAAAATTAAATAGAAAATGACAAATTTGTTAAAGGTATTGTTCTCTTTTTTACATTTTAATGAGAAATTTTTTTTAATAAGCAGTTCTTTATGATCAAAACTTCTCATTTAATTAATTTAATTTAATGCTTATTCATTACAAGATTCTTAAAAAAGTTTTACTAATTAGTATCATTCAGAAATTAACTAGCGATAATTTATGATAATTATTTTTAACAATTTTTTTTAAATATGAAAACAATTGAAAATTATATATATCAGCAATTTATTAATAAATATTAAAATTTTATATAAATGTGCACGACAAAAAAAAAATTTATATGAATGTGAGATATTATGTGTACAAATATAACGTGTTAGTGCTATATTTATGTATGATTATGAATGTAGGATACTTTTAGTAAAATAGCCTTTTATTAAATTTAAAATAATTTTTTCTTGACTATATATTTAATTAAGTTACTTTAATTTAAATAAATAATATAAAATAATTATGATTTTTTAAGAGATTTATCATGTATAAAAAGTATTTTACCCAAATCTATTTATTGAGAAGTAATTATTCATGCCAGCAATTGTAATTTTATATTAACAAAAGCAAAAGCCCTATTTCCGTTCCTTATCTCTAAACACGCCACAAAGTTTTTTCTTTTTATTTCAATTATATCATTAACATTTTAATAATATCTCAATATTATCCTATTCATTAACACAATCAATTTTATTAAAAAAAATACTAACAATCTAAGTTTGAAATATTCACTCTTATCTCATGTGAATGTCTTATTACACAAGTAGAAGGACTATTTCCTTATTGAAATAAATTAGATCTTATTTATAAACAACTCTAAACTATAAAAATCGAAGTTTAAATGACTGAAAATGAAAACAAAGCTTTTATACATGAGATAAAAATGAACATATTTAAGTTAGATCAATAATCTATGTTAAAATAAAAATTGACATTGTTATCATATATGATAACATAAAAAACATTATAAAAAGCATTAGGGACGAAATTAAAACAATGGAATGAAATTAAAATATAGATAAAAGATGGGAGACAAAAATAGAGTTTCTATCTAAAAGAACTTTTATAACCATTGGATTGGGTGTCTTTGATTGTGTTTCTAAAGAGAAATAAGTACTCTAAAAGAAAAGTATTTTTAAATTTTGTAGTATTATTTATTTGTGCTTCAAGAAAAACATAAATGTTATGCTAAACCCAAAATTTCTTTCATAAAATAATTTTATTTTTTATTTTTTTTCAAATATATGGAGAAGAGAATGTGAGACACAATATTAACAACAAATTAATATACTCTTTATCTATTAGTTTAAGACACAATTGTTTAAATAATGTTTCAATAACTTTAGTATTTATTATTTATTTATTTAATAAAATTATTTTAAATTAAAAATAAAGAATATAAAAAATAATTTTTTAGAAGTATTTATTACGAATAAAAAGTACTTTTTTATCTAACTTTATTTATTGAATATTGAATTTCTGCGTACTCATATTATATATATATATATATATATATATATATAATTCTATATTTGTCTTATCCAAATAACATCTAATTGCTACAAAAAATACTTCTTCAAAAGTATTTTTGTTGTAAACTATTTGAGAAATATGATATTGTATTGATATTAATGTAATATATTTTTGTTGCTACTGTTTTCCACTATACTACGTGCATAATTAATATAGATATTCAAACCCCAGACAATTATAAGCTTAAATCTAACCATTATAATTTGATCAATTTTTTATTTTAAATTAATTTGAACATAAATTATAAATCATGAAATAAAAAGGTTTATGATATTTTTTTAATTTAATGTTTTACTGAGAATTGATTTAATTTAATTTAGAAATGATAAAAAAAATTATTCACGTCTACATTAACAAAAAGACTAGAATATAATATTAGAATAGAATATATTAGAAATATTAGAATTAGATTATAATTTAATAGCAAAATTCAATATTAGAATATAATTTCATAACTAACATAGATATTCAAATTTGATCACTATAATATCTGTTTATAACTTGAGATAATAATTTGATAATTTTTCTCACAATACAATATCTTTTGATAATTTCATATCATATTCGATATTAAAATATAACTTCACAAATAATATAGATATTTACATTCGATCATTATAGTATCTTTTCATGTAATTTGATTGCATCGAAAAAATATTCCCATAATTTGACATCAAATCCGATATGTTAATTTATAATGTTATAATAATAGTGGAAGAAAGTTGATATAAGAGAATAAATGTGGTTAGTTTATAGCTTACGTCCACACATCAAACTTCTATATAAAATACAATGGAGATTACAAAAGAAGTTTATATACTTCTTACTATCCCAAACCCAAATACACCTCATAAGTATATACACTTAAAACTCTCAACCTAATGAAAACAAAGAGAAAGAAAGAAGACAAACTTCTCTATATGAGATATTGTGTTATGTTTGAGATGATTTTATAAATGAATGAAACTTCAATTTATAAGCAAAGTTTATGGATGCTAACCATCCGTAAAACAATGGAAAAATGTTCCATTCTCCTAGCCTCCTATTTCATAGGATGCCTACAACTAAGGAAAGTAATTCTATTTCAAAACAATATTTTCAAGCCACAAAAAAGGTTCTCCACCTTGGCTTGAACTACCTTCAAAGCTGAAACTGCATGAACTATCTTCAAAAGATACAAACACTAATTATATCTAAGCAATGCATAAACTTAGAGACTGGAACTGGTTTTGAGCATATCCATCAGGTTATCAGGTCCTGACCTTTTTCACAGCAATATCAACTTGTGAAATAATCTTCCTTAGAAAGTGGTATCGAACATCTATATGCTTTATCCTTTCATGATATATTTGATTTCTAATAAAATATATGACGCTTTGGCCATCACATTATATAACTGTGATCTCTTGTTTCAACCCCAAACGCCTACCAAGCCCTGAAGCCAAATGGCTTCCTTCACAGCTTCCACTAGCTATATACTCGGCTTTTGTTGTAGATAGTGCAATAGTGGATTGTAATGTTACTTTCCAACTAATCGCACTCCCTAAGAGGGTAAAGATGTACCTCAGAGACCTTTTTTATCCAAATCTCTAGCATAGTCAGAATCAACATAACCAATAATACTATTACTAGTATTATGATTCCTGTCAAATATAAGGTAAACATTAGAAGTAAAAAAAGTAAAAAAAAAAAAAACAATTGCAAAGTGTCCAAGTCATATCCACAATAAATTAGAACAGTGTTTGATATGTATTCGAGCTAAAAAAAAAAGTATTGAACGCATATAGTGTGGCTGTCGATGTGCAACCGTGAAACACGCCACCAAGTCTGCGGGTGCTTCCTTCTTAGGTATCAAGTGAAGTCAAGCTCTTCTTTTTAGCTCAGCTTACAACCAGCTTTCATTCACGTGTACCATGTGGTCAGCTATAAAAGAAAAAGAAAAAAGGCACCATGTGATGTGGTCCCAATGATAACAATGACCACATAATCACTCGCCGACAACCGTGTCAAGTGAAGTGAAATCAAGGTCTTCTTTAGTGTTCAGCTTACAACCAGCAAGCTACGCACATTCAGTGTTTCTTTTTTCTTTCAGCAGAGTAATGCATTTTTCCTTAACAATTTCATATAAATTTTGTTACACACAGTAGGCAAGCTACACACGATAAATTGCTCAGCAAACTCTCGCTCTTAATTTCTTTCAAACGCGGCTGCTTTCTTTTTTCTCACTTGAGGTATGGCTGGACAAATCGGCTGGACAAATCCCTCATTGTGTTGTTGTTAGCGTCATCAACAAGCTTGCCTCACTCGCCTTCGATGAAATCGGACGCATTTATGGAGTGACTGATGGGTTAGAGAGGCTTAAGGCAACTCTTGAGTCTATCAGAGTTGTGCTTTCTGACGCTGAGCAGAGAAGGGAGAATCCTGTGATCGAGCACTGGATATGCAGGTTCAAACAGTTGCTTCATGATGCTGACGACTTGCTGGACGACTTGGCTATCAAAGATTTGCGGCGCAAAGTCGGTGGTCGTCGCAAAAGCAAGAGCCTTCTTTTCATCTGAAAATCCGTTGGTTTTTCGTGCTGAGTTAGCTCGTGAGATTGAGAAGATTCGGAAGAATTTTCATGATGTTGCTGAAGATGTGTCTAAGTTGAAGCTTAACTCAAGTGTGGTAGTTCTTAAACAAGATGAGACTGTTTGGAGGGAGACAAGCTCTTTTGTATTAGAGTCGGAAATAATTGGCAGGGAAGAAGACAAAAATGACATTATTGACTTACTGAGGCAAACTCATGAAAACCAGAATGTTTCCCTTGTTGCTATTGTTGGTATTGGGGGCTTAGGCAAGACAGCTCTTGCTCAGTTAGTGTATAATGATGCTGAAGTGAAGAGGGTTTTCCAGAAATATGTGTGGGTATGTGTTTCTGAGGATTTTGAAGTCAAATCTGTTCTGACTAAAATGTTAAAATCCTTGAAAGAGCAAGAAGTTGGTGATTTAGAAGTAGACATCCTCCAGAAGAAGCTTAGAGAAGAATTGACTGGGCAAAGGTGTATGCTTGTCCTTGATGACGTGTGGAATGACAGTAAGCTAAAGTGGGATGCTTTAAGAACTTATTTGATGTGTGGGGACAAAGGTAGTAAGATTTTAGTCACCACACGGAGCGAAAGTGTGGCGCAAACAATGGGGATAGACAAGCCTTATGTTTTGAAAGGTTTGACAAAAGAGCAATCGTGGGCTTTGTTGAGGAAAGTGATATTTGGCGAGGATGTCGTAAAATGTGCCCAAATCTTGTATCAATTGGTGAAAGAATTGCAAACAAGTGTGAAGGAGTTCCACTAGCAATCAAAACAGTGGGGGGCCTTTTACAATCTGGACTGAAGAAAGTGAATGGATGAGAATTTTAGATGGCGATGTTTGGAGGTTGTGTGGTGAAAAAGAAAGCATCATGCCTGTGCTAAAATTGAGTTACCAAAACCTGCCATTTGAATTACGACAATGTTTTGTATATTGTTGTTTGTATCCAAAAGATTGGAAAATTTTTAGAAATGATTTGATTCAATTGTGGATGGCTCAAGGCTATCTTAAAAGTTCAAATGAAACACAATCTATGGAAGATGTCGGCAAACAATATGTCAAGATCTTGTTAATGGGGTCATTTTTCCAAGATGTAACAATGGATAAATACTGTGATATATTTACATTCAAAATGCATGATTTAATGCATGACCTAGCAACATTAGTGGCTGGAAATGACTGCCACCTAGATAGTGAGGGTAAAGGAGCCACTGGAAGACCCATCCATGTCTCATTTTTATCTCGTAGCAGTGTTTATTCATTGGACTCGCTAAATGCAAGCAAAGCGAACCATTTTTGGGCTCAAAATCCAAGATGAATTTGTTGCCAACTCATCTATCATATTAAATTTGAAGTGTTTGCGTGTTTTGGATTTATCAAGATCTTCTATAACTAAGCTGCCAAAGTTTATTGGTAAATTCAAGCACTTAAGGCACCTTGACCTCACGTTCTGTGGTGAGATTTTCCTGAAAATCTGCTAATTTTTTATGAGATTTCTTTATAGCAAGAACTTATAAGACTTCTTACCTTATAATTCTTGAATCTTTCAAGAAATTAAACCAAGTGTATTACTTAGATTTCAAAGTTTTTCTTCTATAGATCAAAATCTTATCCTTTATAAAACTTTATCATTATACTTCGAAACTACCAATCTTTTAGAGTTCATAAAATTATTTCTGATTATATTCTTGTAAAATTTTCAGATATCTCATTTCCTTTAAGGAACAAAAAATCTCTTCATTTACATAGGTGAATCTCTTACGTCAATTTAATCAATTCATGAGACTTGCAAGAATAGCACCTTTTACATTTATCAAATTCATATACATATGCATCTTGAAATAATTTTAGATTTCACCATATAATTAAAAGCATATATCAAGAGTTTATTTAGCAAAAATAGTCAAACAATCATAAGCAATAGACATAGAATCTTTCCTACCTTTCTTTCAAGCTTTTTGTTAAATTTTCTCTAGCTTTTTCTTCTCTAATTCAAGCCTCAAATCCACTTTTCCAGCACCTATGTATGCTGCGTTTGAACATATTTGAAGGGAAAAGAAGGTTTTGACTTGAGTTTGATGTGGAGGAAGTGTTTTTGAACAAGTTTAAGTGTTTATCTAGGCATAATCTTCAAGAATATGGAGCTTTCATGGAGTTTGAAAAGGAAAGAAATGAAAAAGAATGAAGAAAGGAGAAGGGAGCGTGAGGTTCTGTGAGAACCAGAGGAAATGTTATTTCATTTCCTTTTTCCTTTTTATAAATAGACATGCTTGGAGAGAAAGTAAAAAGTGAAATATTTCCAGATCAATTTATCTTGTATCGGTATTAAAATGTCTATATTTATTCAATTGTCCTAAGTAAAAATTATTTGGGATATGATAATATCAATTATTTTTACTAGACTAAGTGTTTTGGTATCCGATTATTACCAATTCGGTACCCGATCAACATAAAAGAAACTTTACCGAGTTAAAATATTTATTTACTTGTATCCTTATTTTATTTATATCATTACGCCCTTTATGCGGTTTCATTCTATATCTCCAATTAAAATATTATTATATTAATTTTTAATAATATTAAATTAATTTTCATTTTTTTTACAAACTCCTCATATTATTCTGATCATAACTGTGTCCATCGAAATTTTCAAAATCTCTATAGATTATTCACAATTAATTATTTTATCACAACAATACTAAAAAACCGAGTCGTTACATTATTCTTTTTAGATTTGAAAATTGTTAAATTTTTTAATTTGAAATTAAGATTGAATTATTAGTAATAATAAATATTATTGATTGACTATACTATATTCTAAATTTATTATCAATCATGATACCTAATTTTCAGTTAAATAAGATATACAAATTTTCTATATATGATTAGATATATTTTTTAAGGAACAATATTTAATATAGAATTTTCAAAAATTATATCTTTTTTGGTTTGGGTTATTTATATATAGAATATAATATGTTATTAAATAATTTTTTAGAAATATGATATGTTATCTTTTTGAAAATATAATATATTATTTTTTTAGTTTTCAACATTTATAATTTTTTGAATTTAAGGTTGTGATTAAATCGTTACTAATAATAAATATAATTGAGTTGATACTTTATTCCAATTTTATTTTCAATCATGATTTTTAATTTTCTATTAAATCAAATATATGTATTTTATTTTAAATTAAATATTTATTTTAAAGAATGTATAATATTTGATATATGATTTGAAAAAATTAAATCTGATTTTTTCTGTTTGAGTTTTTATTTATAAAATGCATTAGTTATGATGATCATAACAAATAATTTAATTATATTTTTTACCAATTAAAATTCATAATTTTCAATTAAATTATTTTTTAGAGAATATAATATGTTATTTTTTTTAGACTTGAACATTTATAAATTCTTAATTAGAAATTAAGATGAAATAATTAGTAATAATAAATACAAAAGCAAGATTGATTTCATCATAAACGAAACATCTCCAATTAATACAAATTAGCACCCAGAAATTCTGATTCTTCAACAATTGCTTATTGGTCAACCACAAATCAATATTTGGTACAATAAATGGTATAAATCAACGTATAATGATTGAAAAAGGTCAATCATAACATTTGTATTAATAATAAACACAATGGTTGTGAATCATCAGTAATTTTTGTTAGTAATTTAATTTGATAAGTAATTTATGGTTAATTGATTTCAATTGACTTTGATTATGATAAGTTAATTAATTAATATTCGATTGATTAAGTTTTCTTAATTCTTACATATTTATTTTAATGTATAATATTGTAGCTTTTTTATATTGCTTATTTTTATTTACAAAACCTTAAGCAATCTACATCTATTTTCTTTATTATCCTCTCATAATGTCATTAAATTATGATTTAGTTGAAAATATAATTTTAGGCTTGAACATATTGAAGCACAATTATTTTTCAAAGATGTTTAACTCAGGTTTAATTAATATATTATCATCTACGTCTTAAATGTATTGCCACCATAAAATTGATTTTTCTTTCCTTTATAATATGTATGCTACATGAATAGTAGTTGACAGATTATTTATTCACAGTTCTACTCCATTTTTTAATTATTTAATGTCATTATATTTTATAGAATTTAATATAGTTATTTAAAAATAAAATAAATTTTTAATTGTATAAATATGTAAATAATAGAATTTTAAAAATTATGTAAATAAATTTAATATTTAATAGTAATTATTCTATGTATCATAAACTAGTTCGATATTAAAATATAACTGATATTTAAATCCGATCGTTATAATATCTTTTTATAATTTGATTGTGTCAAAAAATATTTCATAATTTGATATCCAGTCTGATAAGGTAATTTACCACTTCACACCAATTATCTTCCATTCACGTGTACTATGGTTAACTGTAAAAGAGAGAGAAGAAAGGCACCGCGTGGTCCCAACGATAACAATCACTTGCCGACAATTGTATCAAGTCAAGTGAAGTCAAGCTCTTCTTTAAAGCTCAGCTTACAACCAGCAACCAACACACATTCACCACAACTCTCGCTTGTAATTTCCTTCAAACGCAGCTGCTTTCTTTTTTGTCATTTGAGGTATGGCTGAACAAATCCCTTATGGTGTTGCTGTTAGCGTCATCAATAAGCTCGCCTCACTCGCCTTCGGTGAAATGGGACGCATTTATGGAGTCACTGATGAGTTGGAGAAGCTGAAGGCAACTGTTGAGTCTGTCAGAGTTGTGCTTTCTGATGCTGAGCAGAGACAAGGGGAGGATCCTGTGATCAAGCACTGGATATGCAGGTTCAAACAGGTGCTTCATCATGCTGACGACTTGCTGGACGACTTGGCTATCAAAGATTTGCAGCGCAAAGTCGGTGGTCGTAGCAAAAGTAAGGTGAGTGCCTTCTTTTCATCTGAAAATCCGTTGGTTTTTCGTGCTAAGTTAGCTCGTGAGATCGAAAAGATTCGGAAGAACTTTAATGATGTTGCTGATGATGTGTCTAAGTTGAAGCTTAACTCAAGTGTGGTAGTTCTTAAACAAGATGAGACTGTTTGGAGGGAAACAAGCTCTTTTGTATTAGAGTCGGAAATAATTGGCAGGGAAGAAGACAAAAATCACATTATTGACTTACTGAGGCAAACTCATGAAAACCAGAATGTTTCCGTTGTTGCTATTGTTGGTATTGGGGGCTTAGGCAAGACAGCTCTTGCTCAGTTAGTGTATAATGATGCTGAAGTGAAGAGGGTTTTCCAGAAATATATGTGGGTATGTGTCTCTGAGGATTTTGAAGTGAAATCTGTTCTGACTAAAATGTTAAAATCCTTGAAAAAGAAGAAAGTTGATGATTTAGAAGTAGAGATCCTACAAGAGAAGCTTAGAAAAAATTGACTGGACAAAGGTTTATACTTGTCCTTGATGACGTGTGGAATGAAAACAAGTTTAAGTGGGATGCTTTAAGAACTTATTTGATGTGTGGGGACAAAGGTAGTAAGATTTTAGTTACCACACGGAGTAAAAGTGTGGCGCAAACAATGGGGATAAACAACCCTCATGTTTTGGAAGGTTTGACAGAGGAGCAATCGTGGGCTTTGTTAAAGAAAGTGATATTTGGCGAAGATGTAAGTGAAATGAGCCCAAATCTTGAATCGATTGGTGAAAGAATTGCGAAGAAGTGTAGAGGAGTGCCACTAGCAATCAAAACAATGGGGGGCCTTTTACAATCTAAACATGAAGAAAGTGAATGGATGAGGATTTTAGATGGCGATGTTTGGAGGTTGTGTGGTGAAAAAGAAAGCATCATGCCTGTGTTAAAATTGAGTTACCAAAACCTGCCATTTGAATTACGACAATGTTTTGCATATTGTTGTTTGTATCCAAAAGATTGGGAAATTTATAGTAATGATTTGATTCAATTGTGGATGGCTCAAGGTTATCTTGAAAGTTCAAATGAAGCACAATCTATGGAAGATGTTGGCAACCAATATGTCAAGATTTTGTTGATGAGGTCATTTTTTCAAGATGTATCAATGGATGAATACGGTGATATAATTAGATTCAAAATGCATGATTTAATGCATGATCTTGCAACATTAGTGGCTGGAAATGACTGCTACCTAGATAGTGAGGGAAAGGAGTCACTGGAACACCCATGCATATCTCATTTTTATCTTGTAGTGGTGTTTATTCATTGGACTCGCTAAATGCAAGCACACTGCGAACCATTTTCAGGCGCAAAATCCAAGATGAATTTGTTGCCAACTCATCTATCATATTAACTTTGAAGTGTTTGCGTGTTTTGGATTTATCATACTCTTTTATAACTAAGCTGCCAAAGTTTATTGGTAAATTGAAGCATTTAAGGCACCTTAACCTCTCATATTGTCAAAACCTAATTAGTTTGCCCAAGTCTATCGGGAATCTTGTCATGTTACAGACTTTGAAATTGGCTTTTTGTAGTCAACTTGTATTTTGTGTAAAAGTAATTACGAAGTTAATCAGCTTAAGGCACCTTCACATTTTTTATTGTAAAGCCTTTACAAAGATGATGCCAGCTGGTTTGGGAAAAATTACTTCATTGCAGTATTTATCTGATTTTGTGGTAGGAGATGATTCAGAGAGCGAAAGTGCAAAATTGAATGAATTGAGGGACCTTAATGATATAAGAGATGAGATTACAATTTCGAAGTTGGGTTCAGTGAAAGACGTGTCGTTGGAATCACAGGAAGCAAATTTAAAAGCAAAAACACAAATTCGACGCTTAATTCTAGAATGGGGAAAAGGCAGGTCTTTTGGGGCAAGAGAAATTAGAAACAGTGACAGCTTACAGCTGTTGGATAACCTTTGTCCTCATGAGAATTTGAGAGAATTGGAAGTGAGCGGGTATCCAGGAGTGAGATTTTCAAGCTGGCTTCCTTCACTCACTAATATTGTCAACATCTGCCTAAACAGTTTCCCCAAGTGTCAGTGCCTCCCACCATTGGAACGACTCCCATTCCTTGAGACACTCGAAATTTGGGGAATGAAAGAACTAAAGTGCATGCATTATGAAGAGATTTCTCATGTGTTCTTCCCATCTTTGAAGGCACTCTGCATCTTAGACTGCAAGAATTTGAAGGGATGGCAGAGGTTGGGAGATGATGATGATGTAAATGATACTCACAACCATCTTTCTCTGCCTCATTTTCCTTGTCTTTCTACTTTGATAATTATGGGATGTCCAGACTTGACTTGCATGCCTACCTTCCCACACCTCGTCAAGAGGTTGGAGTTAAGTGACTGTAGTGTGAAGCCGTTGATTGAAACATGTTCGGTTCAACATGAGCCTTCCTCCTTCAATCCTCTTTCCACCCTCAAGAACTTGAGGATTGGTGTACTTAGACATGCAGAAGCAATGGCAGAAGAGTGGATGCAAAATCTCACATCTCTCAAGTGCCTCTCAATTCGTCAATTGTCTCTGTTAAGACACTTGCAATGGCTTCCTTCTGAACTTCAGGAACTGGAAATCACATGTGTCGATGACGACAAGCTTGATCTGTGGGAATATGAGGGGGATAATAGAACGCATTACCATTGTCTCCCACCTGCGCTCCGTTCTCTGCAGAAATTCTCCATCAAGTCTTGTTCCAATATCAAGGCTTTGCCCGAGCAGATCGGTGATCTCAAATCACTTAGGCACATTGAAATTGCTTATTGCGATAAATTGGAGTCATTGCCTGAAGCCATGTGTTGCCTTACCAATTTACAGACACTCAGTATCCGCTCTTGTCCCCTCCTGCATGACAGATGCCAGGCTGAAACTGGACAGGACTGGCCCAAGATTGCTCACATTCACATCCCAAACATATTAATATAGTGATTCCTGTGAAGGTAAAAAGACCAAAACCATTACACCATTTTTATGGATTGATAATATATAGCTGCATTTTATTGTTTGCTTTACTTGATTTTAATTGCAACATATATAAATTGCTAAAAATTAGAAAATCTTTTCCGCTTTAAGATGACTGCTGAATATAATATTGGCTGAGAAAGATTTTCCTATATCTTCATGTCTTTGGACAAAAATGTTACTATTAGATGACTATTTCCAATTCCTCAAGTATGTAAGCTCCTGTCTGTACATATCTAGTTACTTCATAATTGTTTGTATTTTTTCTTACTAGTTTCATTATATTAATCTCTGCTCATTGGTATTAAAAACTTATGCAGTCAATTCTCGCTGTCTTCTAGAAAAATAGTAGTCTTTTTTTTTCCAAAAAAAAAATTGTTTGGGTTTAGCAGTTTTCTGATTTTAATTACAACACTCTTTTAAGCTTAAAATTAGAGAAACTTGACATTTTTAAGTTGCCTGGTGAAAAATGGTAGAGAAAGACTTCTCTAAATCTTCATGTCCTTGGTTAAAAAACAACTTCAGATGATTTTTTCTGATTCCTTAAATAAAGTTCTATCTTTTACATATTTAGTTGCTTCTTGATTGTTTGTATTTTCTCATACTCATCAAAGTTTCTTGGTTTCTCCTGTTGTTATATATTCCTTTTATTTCGATTCATAAGTATAAAAATGTGAAACATTGATTCTTGTCTTCCACAAAAGTAGTCACTTTTTTGTTAATCCTTTTAACATAAAAAACTTGCAAATTCTAGCAGGGGAAGTTCATAGTATGAACATTGATAGATGAAATTGGGAGAATTGGAAAGAGAAGGACCTCCAATACAATTGAAAATGAGAAGATTCATTATATTGTCTAAGCAAAAAGTGGAAATGTGGAATGCTTAAGATCACAAAAACTTGCTCAAATTCCATATTCATGCACAAGTCAGTTATTCTTGGTTGTATGTCTTTGATTACGGTTTAGTGAAACTATAAACTGAACTCAGTTTGGATACGATTCAGTTCCACATTGTTGTACTATTCTTGATTTTATTTTTTGGTAAACAGATGAAAACAGGAAAAACAAATTGAAAAAACTTGTGTCGCTATGCTTCACTCATGCTGCATCACCAAGGAGCTGGATCTTCATAAAGGTAGATGGCTCATCCATGCGGACAAGGACGACAGGGACCATGACTCTACCCTTTGGGAAGAGGTCCGCTGCATGGTTACACTCCTGAAAGACATGCTGAGCACAGCAGGCCCAGTTCCTAGCCATCAAACTCTTAATATCTAACACCACAACCACATAATGGTGAAAGTACTAAACATTTTCATGCACCAAACAAATTGCTTTTGCAGTTTGGCTCACAAATAACCTTCTTGAAGCCATATTGCCAAGCTATTTGGATACTTCTTCCAATACCTCAACATGCAGGTTGTCAACAATGCCCATATATACCTGTTTTTCAAGTTGCTTTACTATTGTAAAGAAGAGTGCCAAGTCCTAATGGTGCTGGAATCCCCAAGGAGCTGCCATTGACATTGATCTTAAGAGCTTGAGAAGGGGCTCCAATCATACAGGGCTGCTTTACATAAGGGAAAGGAGATGGGAAAACAAATTGAGTAGTGTATGATTCTTGATTGACCTTCTTCTATAAATTGGTTAGTTCTACTCAAGTAACATTCTTTTCATGTGACTAAACTTTTCTTTCACTTTACGAAAATTTGAGAGATTTTTAGGCTTGTCATTTTGTCCTTTTGAAATTGTGGCTCTTGTACCTCGGCTTTTTTCCTGGCATAGATAGAAACTTTTCATTGTACCCATCAATAAAATGGATAAAAGAGTAACCAATCAAGGACTAGAAAGTAGAATGCATGCTTACTAGTTGACAGACACAAGTGGAGAAGTCACATATCCTATATAGTTGATGGGTAAAACAATCATATTGAACTATATAAAGGTGCTACAAATAATCCATTAACTTTTGCTTATCATTCTCCTTGTGAACAATGCTAGAAAAACCGTAGTCTTCCCCTTTTTTTGAGGTGATGGTTGAAAGAAACATTAGTGGTTGAGAGTAGTCTTCCTCTTTTAGTAGCAACTACTAAAAGGTTGAGAGTGGCATTTTCAAATTTGTTCATGAGAAAATCCCCAATGCTCCATTAGTGGCAGCTTCCCTCATAAGACTGCACTTCCAAGACTTTTTTCTGCTTTCATTTCATTTAAATTTATAGTTGACAAGTATTTGTTACAATGAGGAACAAACATCATTTCAGGGCTGTGATGTTTCCGTACCTTTGAACTCAACAAAATCAGTGAAGCAGAAAAGAATGCTTTTCCAAATCTAACATCCCGTTGTTTTCACTTCATTGACTAAAAAGAGCCTTGTTGGAACTGAATGTCCAGGGGAACTCTCTCTCTTGTGCTGATATTTTCACTTGTACTGCAAGAGACCCTATTCATGCCATAGTAAGTATAACCTTTTATATTTTATTTTTATTTCGTTGCTCACTGTCTTGGTGTGTGAATGTGATTTGCCATTCTGGAAGAGCAACCATGTACGATTTATTTGTCTTATCTTTGTTTTTTTTCCCCTTGGAATGTGATAAAGATTAGCTGTTATTCAGCCTATCTTGGCTCAGTTATATTGATAACATTCAACTTGCAAATTGGTATTCATTATTGTTCTTGAATTTTTTTCCCTGAACAGATGTTTGTTCCTCTTGGGGATGTGTATTGTATTACATTTGTTCATAATGTTCTGCACAATTTAACATTTCAAATTTTCTTAGACTGAGCAACATTGCTGCGTTTATTATTCTTTTGATGTTCTCTAGTTTTTCTTTTTTTTTTCTTTTTTATTGGAGGATATATTATCTTTCTGTATCTGCACTGTATTAATCAGTAGTTTTATTTTAAATACTGCTACAGGGCAGAAATACTATAGTCTCCTCTTTTGGCCCAACCTGTGATTGAGAGATGGCGCCATTAGTGGGATTACTTTTGGTTCTTTTGTTGCATGCTCCTTTGCAATGCTAATACGGTAATACCCACTTTGGCATCTGCAGTTGTGTTATTGGCTTATTGGTTGTCGAGTTTATTGTAATGGAGTGGAGGCATTTTAATCTTCTCAGTATTTTCCTATTGCTTTTGTGCTCTGGCGTATTCTGCTTACGTATGTCCATTTATACTCTCGTTTAAAATGGTGGCTAATGTGAGACAAGTGTCCTATTATGTTGTTTGTCGTTGGGTGGAAGACCGTTAAGGTGAATTCGGAGAACTATTTTCGTTGCTGGTAATTAGTCCGTGTTATTGTTTAGTTGCTCATATAGAAGTGGAAGGACACTAGGTAAGCCTCGAATTCATGAACATACACCATCCAAATAAAGGAAAATCCTTTCCCAAATAAAACATGCCTGCAGCACAAGCGTTCATAACTTCATTTCTTGCGCTCATGTTCTGTTGCTAAGTCATTTAGATTGCATAGCAGATAGCACTATCAATATAATCCAACAAAACATTTATGCACCCACTGTTCAGAAACTGTCTATAGTAATATTCCTTCTTAACGTCTTTTGTTCTACTCTCCCTCTCTCTGCCCTTTTTTTTTTTTTTTTGAAACTTTTGACAATAAACTCTTAAATTTAAAATATGTTAATCTAAACACAACTATGAAATTGGCTGCACAAGCTTATATAATTTGTATGTGCAGATTTTCTAGCAAGAGAAAGTTCTTCAAAGTCAACCTCAGACGTACTCTTCACCTTCAACCTCAGACCCCGCTTTCAGCTTTGTGTCTCCAGCTTCAGATATTCAGGCGCTTCTCTCCCATGCCCACCATGTCTGGCTGCCTTGGGTCTAGTTTTTCTGTTTCTCTTTTTATACATAATTTTTACTTTCTCCCTTGTAAAATGCCACTATAAAAAAATAGTATTGATCCACTAGTCATGTTGGTCATTTGATTGTTGTTCATTGTATTGATGCAATCACTTTGTTCTTTCCACTTCTCCTTATGTGTAATTGTTACTCCCTTTCCTTAACAGAAGTATATGCTCATATTATGAACATCAATTCAGGATTTTATCGCAGTTGAGATTGTGTAGAGTTGTTAATTGAAGGGTTGTGATAAGTGAGGTAATTCCGGTATTAGTTATCTCCAGACTCATTGAAATGACCTTTTTCATTTTTTCATTTCAATCAGTAAAATTTATCTTGCATATTTTCTCTGCATATTTGTTACAGGTTTTTAATTAAAGTCACTTACCGGGTTGTTGACCCATTGTAATGACCTTTTTCACTTTATCATTTTAATTATAAAAATTCATCTTCCACATTTTTCTGTCTCTCAACTCTTTGCTATACTGTGGATTTCACACTCTCCTACCTAACTAGATGTAGGAGACAAAGTAAGTACAAAGTACAACTAAAACCAAAAAAGAAATTAAGGTGATTTTGAAAAATTTCATATTATTCCCTTAAATTTCATAAATGGAAATAATTTAGTTCCCCCTAAAATTGTTATCTAAGTTTAATATTGTTAACTTTTATGGTGGATCTTAGCTTGCCTCACTCCTTTAAACAAAGTTATTTAAATTTTTTTCTTCATATGCTATCTCACTATAGCTTTCAGCTTAAAAGAAAATTTTGACTTTAAGTTGGTATTTATTTGAAAAGAGGAGTGATGTAAGTTAGACTACTGTAAAATTAACAGTATACATAAGCAAATTAACATATTGAATATTTCTATTAGAGTTTACAATAATTTGATTGGGGATAACTTGTCCTTTTTTATAAAATTTGGAACTAATATGAGATTTTTATATATAAGGTAGTAATTTGTCCGCCATTATAAAATCCGTGGACTAATTTGGGGTTTTAGTCTAAATATAAAGATGAAGCGCACAAATGCATAGAAAATAATTGCACAAAAAGCGAATAAATACTTTCTTTCGCAGATGAAACAAGTCATACTATTAGCTCCCATAGCAAAGTAAACTGTAATAATATTCATTACTCATCTTTATGTAACACATTATGGCTAATACATAGACAAAGAAGGAAGACAATTCCATTGCAAGGGCTCCCCAACTAAGCACCACAATGCTTTAATACGGTTGGAATAGCAATACTTCCAACAACTCAGGCTCAAGTTAAAAGAATTTTGTGGCATTCACCCTACTGCTCCATCATCATTCATGAGACCACAAAAAGGAAAAAAAAATGGCCAGATTCAATCCCCCATTTGGGAGAAATCAAATAATAAATAATAACTTATTTGTTTTGAGGATAACTAAAATTCAGATCTGATACCATTTCATTCCGTCCAAAGTTAGCAATTTATCTACTATCAAATTCAGAAAATACAGAAGAATCATCAAATCCCATAAAAAATAGCAGAAGCATTGGAAGAAGCACATATATTATTGCTGAAGAACAAAAACACACTAGGTGTAATTACATATAAGGGAATTATTTGGTCACTAGCACTTGCCAGTCTCATAAGTGAAAAGAAATAACAATAGTGTATTGGGATCAAATTCAATGATGCTTTAACTTACCACTTAGCATTGGCCACCAATCAGCGAAGACTACAACTAGAGAAAACCCACTTTACATGTGGCTACAGTGTTGTCGTCTCACTAACTCCTATTTGCATCCAGGATTTTTCTTATTGTTTTTTCATTTTTTTTTCAGAAAAGGCTAATCACCGAAGGCTACAACCAGGGAAAGGGGCATTCTCACCTAGTTGAAGGTCAATACCTTTGCTATAGTCGTTTTTGTTAGCCAATGATAAGCGAATACGCATGCATGTGTACACGTGCACGCGTACAAGTAAGTTTAATACATTTTTTTCCTTTATTTTATTTTAATAATCTTTTTATTTTTCACATTTTCAATTTTACATCAATTTGATTTTAATAAAGTTTTTAAATCAATTTTGGGTTTGTTCTTTTTTTGGTTGGATCTTTTGTTGAGCTTACTTCAAATGGTTGGTTGGTTCTTTTGTATTTTTTTCCAATTCAGGTGAAAAGATGAATTAAAAACAATAAAAAAATATGAAATGAAAAAAAAATACTGTTCCAAGTAAGAATTCGGACAAATGAATTCATAATAAAAAATAATATAAGTAAATAAAAAAATAATTAAAATAAAATATTAAAATAACAAATAAAATAAAAATCACTTTACACTAGATATAAAAACAATAAAAAAAATGAGAAAAAAAATACTGGTCCCAAGCAAGAATTTTTAGAAACTGAATTCATAATAAAAAAATAATATAAGTAAATAAAAAATGATTAAAATAAAATATTAATAAAAAATATTAAAATAACAAATAAAATAAAAATCACTTTACACTAGATATAAAAACAATCCAAAAAAAATGAAATGACAAAAAATACTACTCCAAGCAAGAATTCAACAAACAAATTCATAATAAAAAATAATATAAATAAATAAAAAATAATTAAAATAAAATATTAATAAAAAATATTTAAACAACAAATAAAATAAAAATTACTTTACACTAGATATAAAAATAATCAAAAAATTGAAATGAAAAAAAAACTATTCCCAAGTAGAATCAACAAACAAATTCATAATAAAAAAATAATATAAGTAAATAAAAAATAATTAAAATAAAATATTAATAAAACATATTAAAATAACAAATAAAATAAAAATCACTTTACACTATATATATAAAAAAAATGAAATAAAAAAATACTATTCCCAAGCAAGAATTTAGAAACAAATTCATAATAAAAAAATAAAATAAGTAAATAAAAAATGATTAAAATAAAATATTAATAAAAAATGTTAAAATAACAAATAAAATAAAAATCACTTTACACTAGATATAAAAACAATCCAAAAAATGAAATGACAAAAAATACTACTCCCAAGTAAGAATTCAAACAAACAAATTCATAATAAAAAATAATATAAGTAAATAAAAAATAATTAAAATAAAATATTAATAAAAAATATTTAAACAACAAATAAAATAAAAATCACTTTACACTATATATATAAAAAAAATGAAATAAAAAAATACTATTCCCAAGCAAGAATTCTGAGAAACCGAATTCATAATAAAAATAATATAAGTAAATAAAAAATAATTAAAATAAAATATTAATAAAAAATATTAAAATAACAAATAAAATAAAAATCACTTTACACTATATATAAAAAAAATGAAATAAAAAAATACTATTCCCAAACAAGAATTAGAAACGAATCGTAATAAAAAATAAAATAAGTAAATAAAAAATTATTAAAATAAAATATTAATAAAAAATGTTAAAATAACAAATAAATAAAAATCACTTTACACTAGATATAAAAACAATCCAAAAAATGAAATGATAAAAAATACTACTCCCAAGCAAGAATTCAAACAAACCGAATTCATAATAAAAAATAATATAAGTAAATAAAAAATAATTAAAATAAAATATTAATAAAAAATATTTAAACAACAAATAAAATAAAAATCACTTTACACTAGATATAAAAATAATCAAAAAATTGAAATGAAAAAAATACTATTCCCATGTAGAATCCAACAAATGAATTCATAATAAAAAATAATATAGTAAATAAAAAAATAATTAAAATAAAATATTAATAAAAAATATTAAAATAACAAATAAAAAATTAAATAAAAAGGTGTGATGTTAGCCAATGAAAGGGAGTGAGTGAGTGAGTGAGATGTGATAGTGGTGGTTATGGTGTTTAGCAACACTTTTAATTTCAATTAACTACATTTATAAAATATGATTAAATACAACTATATGATAGACATTGGTCTATGACTATAGGGTAGTGGGCACCCTAGGGAAAACCCGCTTTATACGTGGCTACAGGGTTGTTGTTTGTCTCACAAGCTCCTCTTTGCAACCAGTTTTTTGTTGTTTTTTCATTTATTTTTTCAGAAAAGGGCTATACATAAATGAAAAACTGAAAACCCAGTCCTTGTTCAATCCATATTCTGATGTTCACTCCACATGGAACCTTAGGCTATGATTAGGAGTAAAAAAATTGGAGGGAGAGATATCAAAATATGTGTTTGGGAGTTAAAAATTAGAAAGGGAAGAAGTGACGATGGACGAAGGGATATAAGAACCCTCCTCTCCATCAAATTAAGCAATCTTCTTTATCCTCCAGATTAGAGGGTTTTGGAGCACGATTATTTTTTGATGGGAGAATATTTTTTCAAAATTAACATAATTACTATTTTGTCCTTATAAAACACAACAAAATATAACTTTGTTTTCCCTTTTTATTTATTTTGTGATAAAATTGAAAAATAAAATTTAGTTACCATTTCATTCCCCTCATTAAAATTACAACTCCCAAATAATAGCACATTAACTCTCTTTCCTCCCTCCATTAAACTCCCATACAAGATGATAGCTCCACTTTAATCATTCCATTCTATATTTTTCTATTCCTTATCATTATTGACCATTCCCTTACTTCCATTTTAAATCACCCAATCATAGTCTTAATTCTTCTATTCTTCTGCGTTTCTCTCTCAGGAAAGAAAAACCAGCTTCTCTCTTTTATCTCTCTCCATTTTAAATCATCCAATCATAGTCATTGGTACAATAGATTTAGTAAGCTTTTGAAAATAACAGATGCTTTGAAATCCTATAATGTGTAAATAATGAGGATATCTAGCATTTTATTCGGTTGTTTCAAATCCTTTCAATATATGGCTAGGTGCAGTTATGATCGACTGAGTCGTTGGAATTGGCCAATGGACCCTCAGATGTTACAATTACAAAGTTCTGGATTCAACATTGGCTCTTTACTTTAAATGATAAGGTGCTATGATAACCTGCAAATGCTTTTGTGAATAATGATTCTTGACGCATTATTAGGAATGTAAATGAAGTGGAGAGAGCACATGCATTTTAAAGATTGCATTCCAATTAAATTGAATTTCTAATTATAGTAAATATTGTGCATACCTATGACCTAAATCAAACAATGATTTTCAAGTTAACTTGGGATTATGAACGCTAGCAAATTCCTCATATCAACTCACTTTGCAATTAACTAAATTTCCTCATATCTATTGCTCTTTAATCACGTTTATTTGACTGCTTGCATGTTGGACAAGTAGGATTTTGTCAAGAATATCGATGGTGTACCTGTACACAGTCTAAAAAGATCACTATTAGGGTCATTGGATGTTTCCCACTTTCGTAACTCCAATGGACATGGTTTTGTTTGACGAACAAGTTCTAATAATGCTATTGTACTTTTGCCTATTTAACTTAATATATTTTTGTCATACTCCAATTAGGTAGACCGAATTCAAGGTTCAATCAAAAGCCTTCGTGTACGCTTATTTGAATATGAAATAGCAGAAGAAAATGTTTATGTGCTGTCAAATTTCACTATTGTTTTGAATTTTCTGAAGTTTAAACCTACAAACATGAGTTCAAACATCAAGGGAGATACCAATGTCAGTTTTATTGAGGATTCTTTAATCCCACTAAATGAATTCAATTTTGTTTCTTAGGATCAAATTTTGATTGGGACTAATGAAGATTCTTACTTAGTAGCTAGGTAAGTTATCAACTCATAGACTTCATTTTATATATATATATATAAACCAAATCATTCATTTTCTTATGGAACCTGAATTTATTAAGTTGCATTTTTTTATTCTAGATGTAATGGGACTGGTATCAAGGAAGGGTGATCCTGTTGATTTCATCAAGAATGGAAAAGTAACCAAAAGAAGGCCCTTTTGAGTTCAAACCTGCACCAACCTCCAGTTTTAGTGATATGTTTTCTCCTCAAACATTGCACCACTTTGGTTGCATTGGCTTCCAAGACCAAGGTATGCACAACAAATCCGCACCCAACTACCTTCACTCCTTTAGCCGTTGCTTAGCGACGTCAATCGGCCTCCTTCCAGTGAACAAAGGTGTTAACAATGAACTCGCCTTGCTTCCCGAACAGCTTTGGAGGGCAAGTTTCTCCATGGATGCATCTCAGTTCGACATCTTTGAGATTTATCAAAGATATTTCAGTAATTTTCCATCTCTTCTTTTTCTTCTTCTTGATTGTTATTATTACTAAGCTTTTTTTTTAAAAAAAATTATTTTTTGATTTTCGGTGCATTGATCTTGTGCTTTTTTAGCTTTGGAACAAAGAGGAATTTGATTATAATTATACTGCAAGTTTTGATTTTTTTTGAAGTTTTTCGCTATTTAATTTGTTTATATTTTTTGTGTTTGGTTTGATGGATTATGATTTAATTTGTAAGCACTATGTTGTGATTTTCTCTTGGTACGACAAAAATGAAGAGGAAGAAGAAATTTTCTTTTTTATTTTATTGTTTAACTTATTATTTATTTATTTATTTATGTTGTATAAATATAAAATCAGGACGTGGATATGTTGCGGATGAAGGGTATATGGAGGGCAGTGACACTTGGAGAGGTGCCCAATCCCCAAGTCCAGGACCCCAGCTGATAAATGGGTAAAAGAATGGTACTACCCTCTTCATCAATTCATGTTCTCTTATTCTCTTTCAACATTGTGCATTTTTTTTCTTTTTTTTTTTGGTTGAGGCTGCTATTCATATAATTATATTTGGTATCCGGACCTGTGTGTTTGGCAAACATGGAGGTATCATATAGATAAATTTGATTTATGGGGTTCATTTGAAGGAGCTATCTATCATGTTACTGTTGAGACTTGGATTGGAGAAGGAACTGTATTTTTTTGTAATGTGCCATACTGATATTTGCGTTTTAATGTATAGAATAAATTTTCAATTGGTAGCTGATGCAGTTGCAATTCGATTATTGCAATTGTTTAAAATCCCTAGAAAATAAAAATGCTGCTGCCACAATTTTTAAAACCTTTGAATGAATAATGATTGTGCTAAGTTTATTTACGCAATTATTGTAGGTATATTGGTTTTGTCCCTCTGTTATGCCGTTTGGGCTAAATGAAATAGATTGGTTTTGTTGTGTGATTGTTGGTGAACTACTAACTCTTGATGATGAATAGAAAGAATGTGTGAAGTTGGTCTTTTCGTTTGGCACTCCGGACCAAAAATGTGATTACTTGTAACTTAAACAGTAAAGAACTATCTAGCTTACTAATTCATTACAATAAGTTCATGATTTAGGTTGTGTACATGTTCATGAACCATTTTGAAATCGCTAGAATGGGTACATTCTGCTATGCTCTATACCATTTTCTTAGGATAATGAACTATGATTTAGGAATTTTTCATAAAAGCGTTTCTAATTCACCGTTGTAGTGGCAAGAAAATCATTGATGAATTTTAAGATTAGTAGACTGCACAGCTTGTAACATATAAAAAGTATTTAAAGAATTGATCTAATTTATCTATTGAATTATAGTCTTTCTCTTTCTTTGTTTTCTTTCTCCCCAAACATCAACACTATTGAACTTCGTGATTGGCAAAAGGCATAAGCATGCATTCTTCAAATTTCTTTTTGCTATTAGTTCGTCAGTTAAGATTAGCCACAAGCGGATACCAAAAAAAAAAAAAAATGCTAAAAAAGAAAAGGCCAATTGAGTTTCACGTCTTATGCCCATATAACTTTCGACTTTCAATTCTTGAGTATTTAGAATTTACATTAATCATATACCTTCACTAGGATATTATATTATAAGTTTTGATATAAATTTTCAAATGAAAATATATTCTGGTAATTTGGTTTGTTAAGGGCATCTTCCATAAGATATTGAGTTACTCCCAATTCCTTGTGCTAAAACAAATATTCATGAATGCTACAGGTTCAAAGCCAAAATACAATATAACATGCAATGGATGTGTGTCCTTCTTCTATGAATTTTGATTGATGTTTTTGCTCTCTTGAAGTCAAAATTCGAATTGTTTGAACCTGACGTGTTGATGGTTGTGCAATGAGTTGTCATTATTCAAGCATATTTTTCTTAAGAATTCCTACATTTGACTTTCAAGTTCTAATCTAGGTGGCATTTTTTCATTTTTACTTTTTGATTGAGCTCACCTGTTGATACTAGAACCATGTTCTGCTGATTTCCATGAATGGGGTGTTCTATGACATCTTGGTCAAAAGGAGGAGCTTTATCTCAATAGATTGAGGTGAAAGATGCCTTATTGGCTCATACCTCAATGGTGCTGGAACTTAGATGGCTCACTACAAGAATTGGCGCGTTACCGATGGATTTTATCGACGGATTTATTCCGTCAATATTTTCGACGGATCTTTCAGCTGAATGTAAGCAATACGGATATTTTGGGTTTTAGACATTACTGATGGATTTTTCCGTTGGTAAATCCCACGGTAACCTTGGCACCAACCTTAACATATTTGGTGCGCCAATTACGACGGACTTTTCGATAAATAAAATATTGGATAAGTGATATTATCGACGGATTTTTTCGTCGGTAATATATTGCAGAAATCGAAAAAAGGCGCAATTTCCTATAATTACCGATGGATTTTTTTTGTCAGGAATTCAAAAATCCGTCAGAAAATTTTGATGATATTTCAGCCTCTCATCCATCAGAATCAGATGGGTTTTCTCTCTTCTCCCCCCTCTCAGCCGCACCCCCTTACCCTCCGCGCCGCCCCTCACCGGCCGCCCCTCCGACCATCGCCCCGCCGACCATCGCCCCTTATCGACCGTGGCCCCCAACCGAACGCCAGGCACCGCCGCTTGCGATCCGCCGCACGCGCAACCTTCGCCAGCGGAAACCAAAAGCCGGAAACCGAACGCGAGAGCGGTGACCCGTGCCAGCGGCAACACGCTCCATGTCTGGACAGCGACGACCCGCGCCCGCCTAACCACGACCTCGACCCCGCCGCTCTTCGCGCGACCTAACTTCCAGCGACCTCGACCAAGCTCGCACGACCGACCCCCGCGACCAACAGGGGCAGGACCCCGACCCCCAGGCAATCCAGACCAAGCAGAATGACCCGACCCCCGCTGCTCTTCTCGTGACCCTTGAAGCGCGGCATCCACTTGAGGTGAGATATGATCCTAACACCATTTTAGTTTTTGATTCATTCTATATTTTGTCATGCATTATCCATACTGGTTGTTAAGATTGATATGTTGTTTTTGGCTTGAATAATCACAAAGGACTTAAGCGTATTTTTTTTCAAGATTGAGTAGATTTAATTTAGTGATCAAATTATCACAAATTTAGTCAAGAATAAAATGCAAATCGATAAATATAAAATTAGTTATTTACACAAACAAAAAGCTTTAACTAAGATTTCACAGGAATATGTGAAGACTCAAGGAAATAGAAGAAGAAAAGAAGCATAATTTGTTGTAGGTAATTTTGTGCTAGTCAAGCTCTAACCACACGAACAATCAAAATCCTTCCATTATTTATTTGTTTTTTCACTTCGTCTGCCATGCATGCCACCTATTTGATTAAATTTCAATCTCAATTATGCATTACTTCAAATGCTATTTCTCAATATCACAAATTGTAATGAGTCTCTTCCATGGCTTTAAGTTGGGTTGTAGTTTGGTATGTACAAGTTTTTTAATTGTTAGGATTCATATTTATGTTGAGAAATTAAGTTTTTGTATGTATTTGCCTCAAATATAGGAAGCTCAAGATGCAAAGAAGGAAAAATTAAACAATGAACAATTTTTCTTTGTATGGAAAATACTTGATCTTTTTTTATATATCATGATTGGTTATTAGTATTTCTTTTGAAGTTATTAATTTAAATGATTGATTTTGTTACAGAACGTCAATCTGGTTGGAGTATTATTATTCTTTTGTCTCTTTTAAGGTATGTAATTGTTTCTTCTACTTATTTAATTACATTTTTGTTAGGATAGAGACTTATGATTTCTAAGATAGAGTTGTAGGAAATTGGGATTGCATGACTGGGGGAAGGGCGTAAAGGTCCTTCTACTTGTTTGCATTGTTTGCTATGGAGATTGATTGTGTATGGAGATTGCAGGATATGCATGTTGTGATGTTATAAGGGGTGTGCTCTAGAGCGGTTTTAGGATCTTTAAATGTTTGTTTGATTGTATTGTTCAGTTTATTTGACTAGATTGATATTTGTATATACTGAAATTAATTTTTTGGGATGTCTTAGTTTTAGGGAGGTTCTGCGAATTTATTTTTAATTTAAATAGTGGAATCTTAATTTAAGGGGGGTGCTCGAAGGAGACATTAAGTTAAAGAGCACAAATTATTTGCCAAGATTTTTACTTTAGAAGATGATTTGTTTAGAGGTATTAATAATTAAATAAGAGCTTAATTTTTAAAACTTTAAATGAATTTGTTAGGTTAAATTACATATTGAAGAACCATGATTCGCAAAAGACTATGGATGTATGACAGGGTGTACCCCAGTTGAGGGGGAATCAAACCTGAATTTTACGTAGGAGTTGAACAGTTTGTAAAGGTGGCTTGTTAGAGTACAATTTATGAATGAGTAAACAATTAGGTGCCCTTGTGCTAAGTGCAAATGTAGGAAATATTTTGATATGGATACCATTAGGTATCACCTGTATAAGGATGGTTTTATGGTGGATTATTGGGTTTGGACTATACATGGGGAAGTTGCCACACACAATTTTGAAGATGCTAGTGTTGAAAATACATATGTTAGAGGTAGTTCAAGTAGAGTTAATATTGGTGAGCATGTCATGGGAAATATTAATTGGGAGGATAACTCTAGACGATATGAGGAAATGATTTATGATGCAATTGGGGCCCAAATGCATGCAGATTATGAACCTTCTATCGAGGCTCCTAATGCCGAGGCTAGAAATTTTCTCTATATTCGAGGCTGTAAAGGCCCCTCTATGGGAAGGGTGTGTGCATTCGGAGTTGTCTCTAGTGGTTAGGATGTTAGCTATAAAGTCAGAAGCTAATCAAAGTCAAAATTCGTTTGATCAGGAGGCATCATTGATGAGTGAGATTAGTCCACAACCTAGTTCGTTCCAAAGGATTTCTATCAAGCCAAGAAATTAGTTTCAAAACTTGGGCTAAAATCAGAAAAAATATATTGTTGTTTGAAGGGATGCATGTTGTACTATAAAGATGATGCATACTTAACCCAATGCAAATTTTGTGAAAGTCCTAGGTTCAAACCAAAAAGATCTGGAAATGGAAGATATAAGAATGTTCCCTATAAAAGAATGCACTATTTGCCCCTAATTCCAAGGTTAAAGAGGTTGTATGCTTCAATGAGTTCAGCACCTCACATGAGATGGCACTTTGAGAATAAGAGAAATGATGGTGTCATGACCCACCCTTCCCATGGTGAAGCCTGGAAACACTTTGACTAAATTTATCCTGATTTGTTGGATCCTAGGAATATTAGGTTGGGGCTTTGTGCAGATGGATTTACTCTGAATAATCAATTTAGCAAACCCTATTCTTGCTCCTGTGGTTGTTACACCTTACAATCTCCCTCTTGAAATGTGCATGAAAGATCCTTACATGTTTTTAACTTGTATAATCCCTGGCCCCAATAATCCCAAAGCCAAGATTGATGTTTACCTTCAACCATTGATTGATGAGCTTAAGGAGATGTGGTATTCGGGTGTACAAACTTATGATATTTGCACAAAATAAAATTTTTTGCTGAGGGCATCATTGATGTGGACTATCAATGAATTTCCAGCTTATGAAATATTGTCAGGTTGGATGACGCAGGGAAAATTGGCATGCCCAATTTGTATGGAGGATACAAAGGAATTCACATTGAAACATGGTCGGAAAAACTCATGGTTTGACCTGTCATCGAAGGTTTTTGGACCTTGATCATGAATTTAGGGGCAAGAAGGATGTGTTTAAAAAGAAGATGATTGAATGTGATGAGCCTCCTGTGAGGCTAAGCGGTAACCAGGTTTGGCATAAAGTTAGAGGCTTTGCAAAGATAATTGAATTGGGTAAATCCATACAATTTCCAAGATACGGGGTAGATCATAATTGGACCAAACAAAGTATATTTTGGGAGCTGCCTTATTGGGGAGATAATCTAGTTCGTCATTGTATTGATGTAATGCATGTAGAGAAAAATGTGTGTGATAACATCATAAACACTGTGATGGATACCGATAAGACTAAGGATAATGTGAAAGCAAGGAAAGATTTGGCAAAGTATTATAAGCGACCTGAGTTGAGTTTACAGAAGTTGCCAGATGGCCGTGTGTGTAAGCCGAAGGCTAGTTACACACTAACTTCTGCAGAAACAAGCTATGTGTGGATGCAAGAGTTGAGGATGCCTGGCGGTTATGCCTCAAATTTGGGTAAACGCGTCAATGTTGCACAAGGATAATTTGTTGGCATGAAGAGTCATGATTGTCATGTATTTTTGGAGTGCTTACTTCCTATTGCATTTAGAGAATTACCTCTGTTTGGAAGCCGTTGACTGAGTTGAGTCAATATTTTAGAGACCTATGCTCATTCACTCTGAGGGTTGAAGATCTTTTAATTGTGGGAGAAACATTCCTATAATTCTTTGCAAATTAGAGAGAATATTTCCTCCCTTTCTTTGATTCCATGGAACACTTACCCGTACACTTGGCATATGAAGCACGGGTATGTGGCCGGTTCAATGCAGATGGATGTATCCATTTGAAAGAAATATTGGAAGTTTCAAGAGAACTGTGAAAATAGGGCTCAGGTAGAAGGTTCCATATGTGAGGCATATATCTCTAAGGAGACATCTTTCTTTTGTTCCTATTACTTTGAGCTGCATATTCAATCTAGACGAACAAGGGTTGGTCGGAATGATGATGGGGGTGAAAGTTCAACTCAACATACTTTGTCTATATTCAATTAGCGGACGTGCTGGAAAATCCAAACCCCATTGGCTATCAGAGAAGAGAAACATGCTGCACATTTACATATCTTAATCAACTGTGAAGAAGTGCAACCATTTAAAACGTGAGTGATATCAATGTATCACTTTCAATTATTTATGAACTGATGACACAAATCAAATCTTATTTTACCTGCAATGTTTAATTTACAGGTATTTTGAACAAGTTGATGAGCGACACACCCTTGAACAATTTCCAGCATGGTTCAGATCCTTTGTATGTGACCTAACTATCTAGTAACCATTTGATCCAACATCACACACATGTTCTAGTTGTCATCTTTTGTGTTGATCTTTTAATTTCAATTATTCATGTAGGTGTTTGATAAAAACAATAATGTTTCATGTCCTTATTTACAAAGTTTGGCTTGGGTCCTGCTAACAAAGCAAAAGTTGGCCAATGTATTATGTGAATGGATATAAGTTTCATACATTTGAATGGGGCCGAGGGAGAACAACAGACAATAGTGGGGTGTGTGTCAGAGGGATGAGGCAGTGGGGAGGGTGATTGGTATGGAGTAATCAAACAAATACTGGAGATTGAATATGTGGGTGATGGACTTAAAAATTGGTAGTGTTGTTTAGTTGTGATTGGTATGACCCAAGACGTCCTGACACACGCATACACAACCAATATAAAATTACCGAGGTGAATCATACTAAGAGATATGGTGCATATGATCCTTTCATCATTGCTCAGAATGCAAGACAGGTATATTATGCATCATACCCTGGAAAGTGCAGAAAGGATTGGAAGATGGTCATGAAAACTAAACTTAGGGGTCGAGTTGAGGTCGAAGAACTACCTGACGATGCTTTTCAAGTGAATGATCCAGTCCCCTCAGGTAGTCATTGAGACAAAAACATTGCCAAGTTTACGTTCCGATTCTGGTGAGGTTGAGATAATTCACTCTTCAAGTCATCAATTAATGAGTGAACACAACGAAAGCAATGGTAGTGATTAGGAGGATGAGGATGAGGATGAGGAAGATGAGTTTGAGGATGATGTTGAGACTAAGAATGATGAAGATAGTCCTCAACTTTCAGATTAAATGTGATATGTCTAGTCTTATACTTATTACATCTTTTTATTTTCAATTACCATATTATTTGATTTTGTATACATTGTCATTTATTTTTCAGATATGGCACCTAAAGGGAAAAGCAAGGGCAGGGAGAAGGGTGTCCCAAATAATCAGACAATCAACCCTCCCAAGCGATGCATCTGCCATAGCCTCACACATCCACTTCTATCCCTTCCATGCCACCACCCCGTCCAGTGCCTTCACCTCCACTACCATCGCCAGAACTCCCCACCCTACCAAACGACTCACAAGGGGATGATGAAAGCGGGCAGTTGGTGGTTCCTCGCAGGCAATCAGGACATGGGTCCACAGGGAGGAACGGGTAGAGCTTATACATCTTAGTAAGAAAAGGTAAGTAATTTAATTCAATTTATGAATCTTGTTGTAATAATTTTCAACAATTTCTTAACATATATTAACATTGTT
Source organism: Dalbergia oliveri (assembly GCA_030441495.1). Classification (NCBI taxonomy): domain Eukaryota; kingdom Viridiplantae; phylum Streptophyta; class Magnoliopsida; order Fabales; family Fabaceae; genus Dalbergia; species Dalbergia oliveri. The sequence continues at coordinate 37,467,017 of JAMLFY010000001.1, read as the reverse complement.
TTGTACTGTTTGTTATGAAGTTGGCATCCAAATGCACGTGCCATGCACGAGGTGACACACACCATCCAGAAATTGTATGATAGGCCGATTGAGTCCTTTGGCAGCTGACGAAGGATGAGAGCTACACTGGTTTATTGAGTGGAAGGTAAAATAAGATAATTATTATGAAAATGTGTCAACATACTTTAGAAACTACTTTCAATAATTTTTTTTCACTTCCATGTGTAGAGCCACTTCATCATCCATCCCAAAGATGAAGATTTCATGTTTAAGCTCTTCAAGTCCAAGGCAGCATACAGGCTGCAAGACATGTACATCGACATCTAAACGGACGAGACCCCAGATGGATGACTAGGCCAGCCTGGACTACTTGTGGCAATACCTGGAGAAGCGAGAAATTTAAAGATAAGTCTTTGAAGACTAAGGCGAGTAGAGCGTCGCAAAAGGGTGGATCCATTCATTGTGGTGGTTCTGCTACTATAGAGACTACGCGTCATCGATGGTTAGTCATGATTTTAAACATTTTTTAAATTCCTTTTGTTAAATTTATATTTTCACTTACTATTGTTTTACATGTTTCACTCAAATTGCAGGCCTTAAGTTAAAGAGGCAACCCACACAGAGTGAGGTGTTCAGAAAACTCACAGGCGCAAGAAAGAGAAAACATGGGTTGATCCTCGCTTAGAGAATGCTTGGGTATATATGTTCTGAGCACTTATTATTCATATATATATATATATATAAAATTTATTATTTCATATATTTGATAGAGGTTTAATCAATTTTATTTTGTTATAGCATACCTATGAGCAGTGCTATCAGGTGGCTATGACCCAGTTGGAGAGAGGATTAGCTTGAGGAGTGCCCACCGATTGATGAGGACCAGTTATGACAAGAGGTAGTTGGCGTCCTTACAGAAACCGCATCTATGGCATGGGGTCATTTTATGCGAGTAGTCTATCCTCTACCTCTATCAGGGGCATCTACATGCACTGGGTCCACTTGAAGATGATGAGGTCCGCGAGCGAGTTCATCTGCTCAATGCGGAACTTCATCATATACAAGAGCAGGATGCGAGAGACAACGCCAGTGGCAAGAAATGCAAAAGAAGATTGAGGACAAGGAAAAGGCCATGGACATGAAGATGAAGAAGGAGATGGTGTCTCTATGGAAGAAGATGCATGAGGCTCCTCTGCAGCTAGATGCCGATGATGATGATGATGGTGCTGGTGATGGTGAGGGCGATGGCAATGGTGATGCTGACAATGATGCTGTTGACTTCTCCTATTTGAGTTGTTTTTTTTTTCGTTGTTATATGTTTGAACTTTTGAAATTTGTGTCTGTACACTTTCTGACATATTTATCATTATATCTTTTGAACTTAAATTTGTTGCCTTTATTGTTTATTACAATTTTTTACTATTAAATATAATTATGTATTTTGTAATTAGCTTTAAATAAAAAATATAATCTAGATGATTAGGTAACCCTCAAAAATTTACTGAGATTTTTTCATAAAAAATTATAAATTAGACGGAATTTTCCGTCGCTAATATAAATAAAAATTTCCAACAAAAATAAAATTTTTAGCTTTTTGACGAATTATCCGTCGGTAAATATAAAATTTTAAAAATAATTTAATTACCAACGGATTTTTTACGTCGGTAATTAAATTAAAAAAATAAAATAAAATTTAAATTTTGACGAAAAATCTCAGTAATTATACAAAATCCGCCAGGAATAGTTAGTTCCTTACGAATTTCGCTAGCGAATTGTGGTGCTCATTACGACAATACTTTTTATCGACGGAAAAAATCTTCAATAACAATTTTTGACTACATTTTTACCGGTTCAAATCCGTCGAAAATTAAATTTTCCGTCGATAATATTTAAAATCCGTCGGTAACAATGTTTTTTTTTTTCCTAGTGGCTTAGCACCATTCCCACTAGCATTTGGAGAGCAAAACACAAAGTCAAGGCTTCACGAGGAATTTTTGGCCTAAGCACAAACGACTTTGACTTGTTATTTTTTGGCAGGTCATTGAAATTGTTCAGTCCCATTAACCATATGATTTTGAACATTTTGTTTTCACTGTTATAAAGGTTGAAGTATTAAATATTAGTTTTGTTCCTTAGCTAATATGTTGATGGAAGTTACCAAATTCTTGCTTATCAGTTTGCATTTAATGGGTCTCTTCATGATAGTTGACACTTGATATTTCATCTCTCCATTGGTTGAATTAGAAAATTGTTAGTACCTAAATCACTAGCTTTTGTTGAAAATGCATGACAAATGTTGGTGAAAAGTTTTACTACAAGTGCTAAAGCTATTAAGTTTAGATAATTATAGGTAGCTTCAATGATATTCTATTAAAGCTACGTATCTTGAATTAGGCAAGCACATTTCAGGGACATTAAAGGGAAACACTGATTAAAGTCTTCCTTTTTACATGAACCAAATTATAAAAAATGAGAAATCCATTACTATAAGGTTAACAGTGAAGAAAGGTTGCATAAGTGTCAGAGGACTAGAAAAATTAACCAAGGTTATAAGTTGCTTCCTGTATTTAGTGAAATTTTTTATCCCTTACCCTCTTCATTTGGATTAATTTTTTTTCCTCTCATGACTCTTATTTGATCATAAGTATTTGATTCTAAGTTTCAGAGTTTTAAGTATGTCAAACTGATACTCTTTTAAGTTTCAGAGTTTCAACCATACTCAAAGAATTTCTAAATTCAATGTGCTGGATTAGAAGATTTTAAATGGATATATTATGTATATGATGATTCACAGTGTCTAGTATTAATGCATATTAGACGTGCAAAAGGTCTAATGCATCCGTCATATCTTGAAAATCTTTACTTCACGTGCCTCTATTTGCCTATTTGCTATGTCGCGCAATATGCACAATTGCTAATAATTGTATGTGTCTATAGGAGTTTGTTTCATGAATTATCATGGAAACTTCATTTAAGGTCCACTTATTTGTTGACACTTCTGCTGTAAATTATGATAAAGCCTTTTACCATGCGGCTATCCCTCAAGGAGCCACTAATTTGTTGCATCGCTGTAATCTTCAATGATTTTCGAAGATAAGATGTTAATTCACTACAAGAAACAAGCGAGTTATCGATGGAAAACAAGAATTTTGAGTTTTTGGGTTTCGCGATTATGATGGATTTTTCCATCGTAAAATCCGTCGAAACACTTTGCGCCAAAAATTATTAACATGGCGGCACATTACCGGTGAATTTTTCCGTCGATAACTATTGCAAATTATTTTATTTTCCAAAAACTAATATTACCTGGATTTTCCCAGAAAACTAGGAATCGGAAAGAAAATAAATAAAAAAGCTCATTTTGTGGTTACTGGAGATTTTTCCGCGGAAAACTAGGAACCGGAAAAAATAAAAAAGCTTGTTTTTGTGATTACCGAGATTTTTCCATTGGTAATTCAAAAATCCGTCGGTAATCATTTGTTAAAATTTTCCACATTTTCATCATAACATAACACACACTCTCTCTACGAATCACCCCCGCCCCCTGCCCCGGACCGCACCTTCCGCCACGCCCGCGAGCCCGCACGCTGACCCCTGCCCCAGACGGCGCCTTCCATCGAGGCCGCAGCCTAGCTCGTGACGATTCCTCCCCACACGCCCGCATGTCGACCCTAACATACACAACGCCTTAACGCCGACCCGCACGCTTCCCTTGCCTCGTGCCTCCCCTGACTCGCCTCTTCGAGCACGTCGACCGCGCCTTCCCGCTTCACCCCACCACCACGCATAGTGAGCATATCGGAGTGAATGGCAACCTCCACGCGAAGTGAATGGCAAACCACCACCGCCGTGAACTTGGACCTAGACCCCCTATGCGACTCGACCTTCAGCTGAGCCAGCACAGCTCACCACCCAACCGTGAAGCACACCTACTGGCGGACCGTTCAGGTGAGCATACTTTTTATTTTAGTCTAATTTTTGCTATGATTTGGATGGCCCCCGTTTCATTAGTTGTTTGGCTGTGATTTTCATAGCTAATATAAGGTGAAATTTTGTTTATACTTGGAGCACATTGATATATTCTTGTATTGCATATTAGCCTTGTTTGAAAAACTTGGCAATTAGGTTCTCTTACTTATTGATATTTGGTTTATTTTGGTTTTTGTTTGTTTATTTTGATTACAAGAAATTTGGATTGTTTATTTGTTGATATGGTTTGGTTGGTATTTTCTTGTTAAGTTGGGTTGCAAGAAGTTTGGATCTATTTAGTTGTGGGGTTTGGTTGAACCAAGTTTGGATTTGTGTAATTTCAAAGCTTTTGAAATGGAATCATTTTTAGAACAATGAGCTTGGCTTAGTGTATTTGGTATTAAATCCAAATATGAATCATGAAACTATTGATTTGTTTTAAGTAGTTTAGCTCATATTCTCATCATTATTTTCCATCTTTAGCAGGATCTGATTTTGTTCAAGAGCATCGAGTCCACTTGGAACATTTCTATGGTAGAGCATATAATTCTCTTGTCTTTTTTTAAGGTAATATAAGTAACATTTTCTCCTTATTTAATTACATTTGTTGTTAGGATAGAGACTTATGATTTCTAAGATAGAGTTGTAGGAAAATGGGATTGCATGACTGGGGGAAGGGCGTAGAGGTCCTTCCGACTTGTTTGCATTGTTTGCTTGGAGATTGATTGTGTATACGGAGATTGCAGGATATGCATGTTGTGATGTCATAAGGGGTGTGCTCTATAACGGTTTTAAGATCTTTAAATGTTTGTTTGATTGTATTGTGAATTTTATTTGACCGGATTGATATATGTGTATAATATATTGAAATTAATTTTTGTGGGATATCTTAGTTTCAGGGAGCTTTGTCAAAAAAGTTTTTTCAGTTAAAGAGTGGAATATTAATTTAAGGGAGGTGCTGCGAAATTTTGTAAATTAAATAGCACAGACTATTTGCTTAAAAGAGTTTTACTTTTAGAAGATGATTTGTTGAGAGATATTTATAATTAAATAAAATTTTAATTTGGGAAACTTTAAATGAATTTGTTAGGTTAAATTACACATTCAAGAACCATGAGTTTCGCAAAGAGACTATGGATGTATGACACGATGCACCCTAGTTGAGGGGAATCAAACCTAAATTTTACACCGAAGTGGAATAGTTTGTAAGGGTGGCTTGTCAGTACAATTTATAAATGAGGAAAAAGTTAGGTATCCCTATGCTAGGTGCAAATGTAGGAAATATTTTGATATGGACACCATTAAGTATTACCTGGATAAGGATGGTTTTATGGAGATTATTGGGTTTGGACTATGCATGGGAAATTGCCACACAAAATTTTGAACATACTAGTGTTAAAAATACATATGTTGGAAGTAGTTCAAGTAGAGTTAATATTGGTGAGCATGTCATGGGAAATATTAATTGGGAGGATAACTCTAGACGATATGAGGAAATGATTTATGATGTAGTTGGTCCTCAAATTAATGCAAATTATGAACCTTCTATTGAGGCTCCAAATGTTGAGGCTGAGAAATTTTCTCTATATTGGAGGCTGTAAAGACTCATCTATGGGAATGGTGTGTACACTCAGAGTTGTCTTTAGTGGTTATGATGTTAGCTATAAAGTCATAAGCTAACCAAAGTCAAAATTCGTTGACCAATGGGCAACATTGATGAGTGAGATTTCCCACAACCTGGTTCTGTTCCAAAGGATTTCTATCAGACCAAGAAATTAGTTTCAAACTCAGGTTGAAATTAGAAAAAATAGATTGTTGTTTGAAGGGATGCATGTTGTACTACAAAGATGATGCATACCTAAACCAATGCAAATTTTGTGAAAGCCCTAAGTTCAAACCAAAAAGATCTGAAATGGAAGATATAAGGATATTCCTTATAAAAGAATGCACTATTTACCCCTAATTCCAAGATTAAAGAAGTTGTATGCTTCAATGAGTTCAACACCTCATATGAGATGACACTTTGAGAATAAGAGAAATGATGGTGTCATAACCGACCCTTCCCATGGTGAAGCCTGGAAATACTTTGACCAAACTTATCCTGATTTTGCTGTGGATCCTACGAAAGTTAGGTTGGGGCTTTGTGCAGATGGATTTACTCTTAATAATCAGTTTAGCAAACCCTATTCCTATTGGCTCGTGGTTGTTACACCTTACAATCTCCCTCCTAAAATGTGCATGAAAGATTTTTACATGTTTCTAACTTGTATAATCCTTGGCCCCGATAATCCCAAAGCCAAGATTGATGTTTACCTCCAACCATTAATTGATAAGCTTAAAGAATTGTGGTATTCAGGCGTACAAATGTATGATATTTCTAGGAAACAAAATTTCTTGCTGAGGGCATCATTGATGTGAACTATCAATGGTTTTCTAGCCTATGAAATGTTGTCAGGTTGGATGATGCAGGAAAAATTGACATGTCCAATTTGTATGGAGGATACAAAGGCATTCACGTTGAAACATGGTCGAAAAACTTGTGGTTTGACTGTCATTTGAGGTTTTTGGACCTTGATCATGAATTTAGGGGTAAAAGGACGCGTTTAAAAAGAAGACAGTTGAAACGTTATGAGCCTCCTGTGAGGCTAAGTGGTAACCAGGTTTGGCACAAAGTTAGAGACTTTCCAAATATAACTGAATTGGGTAAACTATTACGATTTTGATATGAGATAGATCATAATTGGACTAAACAAAGTATATTTTGGGAGCTGCCTTATTGGAGGGATAATCTAGTTCGTCATTGTATTTAAAGCAAGGAAAGATTTGGCAAATTATTGTAAGAGACCTGAGTTGAGTTTACAGAAGTTACCAAATAGCCGTATGTGTAAGCCGAAGGTGAGTTACACACTAACCTCTTAGAAACAATCTGTGTGTAGGTGGATGCAAGAGTTAAGGATGCCTTACGGTTATGCCTCAAACTTGGGTAGATGCGCCAATATTGCACAAGGACAATTTGTTCACATGACGAGTCATGATTGTCATGTATTCGTGGAGTGTTTATTTGATTGCATTTAGAGAATTACCTCTTTTGGAAGTCATTGACTAAGTTGAGTCAATATTTTAGAGACATATGATTGTCCACTCTGAGGTTTGAAGATCTCCTAATTATGGAGAGAAACATCCCTATAATTCTGCAAATTAGAGAGAATATTTCCTCTCGTTTCTTTGATTCTATGGAACACTTGCCCGTACACTTGGCATACGAAGCACGGGTGTGTGGCCCATTCAATAGAGATGGATGTATCCCTTTGAAAGAAATATTGGAAGTTTCAAGAGAATTGTGAAAAATAGGGCTCAAGTAGAAGGTTCCATATGTGAGGCATATATCTCCAAGGAGACGTCTTTCTTTTGTTCTTATTACTTTGAGCCACATGTTTAATCTAGACGAACAAGGGTTGGTCGAAATGATAATGGGGGTGAAAGTTCAGTTCAACATACTTTGTCTATATTCAATTAGCCTTACGTGCTGGAAAATCCAAACCCCATTGGCTATAGAGAGAGAGAGAGAGAGAGAGAGAGAGAGAGAGAGAAACATGCCGCGCATTTGTATATCTTAATCAACTGTGATGAAGTGCAACCATTTAAAACGTAAGTGATATCAATGTATCACTTTCAATTGTTAATGCCCTAACATAAATCAAATCTTATTTTACCTGTAATTTTTAATTTACAGATATCTTGAACAAGTTGATGAGCGATACATCCTTGAACAATTTCCAGCATGGTTTAGGTCATTTGTATGTGACCTAACTATCTAGTAACCATTTGATCCAAAACCATACACATGTTCTAGTTGTCATGTTTTGTGTTGATGTTTGAATTTCAATTATTCATATAGGTGTTTGATAAAAACAATAATGTTTCATGTCCTTATTTACAAAGTTTGGCTTGGGGTCCTGCTAACAAAGCAAACAATTGGCCAATGTATTATGTAAATGGATATAAGTTTCATATATTTGCATGGGGCCAAGGGAAAATAACAAAAAATAGTGGGGTTTGTGTCAGAGGGGATAGCAGGGGAGGGCGATTGGTATGGAGTAATCAAACAAATACTGGAGATTGAATATGTGGGTGATGAACCTAAAAAATTGGTAGTGTTGTTCAGTTGTGATTGGTACGACCAAGACGTCCTACGGAACACACATACACAACCAATATAAAATTACCGAGGTGAATCATACAAAGAGATACGTGCATATGATCCTTTCATTATTACTCAGAATGCAAGACAGGTATATTACGTATCATACCCTGGTAAGTGTAGAAAGGATTGGAAGATGGTCATGAAAACTAAATCTAGGGGTCGATTTAAGGTCGAAGAACTACCTGACGATGCTTTTCAAGTGAATGGTCCGGATACTCTCAATAGTCGTTGATCCAGGAACATTGCCAAGTTTACGTTCCAATTTAGGTGAGATTGAGATAATTCACTCTTCCAGTGATCAATTAGTGAGTGGACACAATGAAAGCGATGGTAGTGATGAGAGGACGAGGAAGATGAGTTTAAGGATGAGACTGAGAATGATGAAGATAGTCCTCAACTTTCAGATTAAATGTTTTGTATCTACTAGTCTCATACTTATTACATCTTTTTATTTTAAATTATCATATTATTTGGTTTTTAATACATTGTTGTTTCTTTTTCAGATATGGCACCTAAAAGGAAAAACAAGGGCAAGGGTAAAGGTAAGGATGTCCCAAATAATCAGACAATCACCCTTCCCACTCAGGCATCTACCACAACGGCTCACACATCCACTTCTAACCCTTCCATGCCACCACCCCGTGCCTATATGGAGTTTACCATGGTCCCGCTCCTAGGCACATGACTAGAGTTGTGCCTTCACCTCCACCACCGGGAGATCCCTCCCACCCCCACACATGAATTAGAAGGGGGTGCTAAAGCGGGGTAGTTGGTGGCTCCGAGGCAGGGCAATCAGGACATGGGTCCACAGGGAGCAACAGGTACCGCTTGTACGTCTCAGTGAAAATAGGTAAGTAATTTAATTGTTCAACTCATGAATCTTGTTGTAATAATTTGAATAATTTCTTGAAATATAATAACATTGTTTTGTACTATTTATTATGCAGTTGACATCTAGCCATACGGTCCATGCACGAGGTGACACACACCATCCAAAAACAGTATGAACTCCAATTGAGTCATTTGGAAGCTGTCAAAGAATGAGAAGTTGCAATGGTTTACAAATTGGAAAGTAAAATAAAATAATTATTACAAAAATGTGTGATTTACTTTATAAAATGCTTTCAATTACCTTTTTTTATTTCCATGTGTAGAGCCACTTCATCATCCATCCCAAAGATGAAGATTATATGTTTAAGCTCTTTAAATCCAGGGGCTACAGTGCTGCAAGACATGTATATCGATATCCAAGAATGGCGGACGAGACCCCAGGTGGATAAATCAAGCTAGCGTAGACTATTTGTGGCAATACTGGAGAAGTGAGAAATTTAAGGAGAAGTCTTTGAAGGCTAAGGCTAGCAGAGCATCGCAAAAGGGTGGATCTATTCATTGTGGTGGTTCATGACTATCGAGTCTACACATCGCCAGATAGTTTAGTCATTATTTTAATCATTTTTTGTTCCTCTTGTTAAATTTATATTTTCAATTACTAATGTCGTCAATGTTCACTAAAAATGCAGGCTAATGAGTTAAAGAGACCACCCACAGAGAGTGAGTTGTTCAAGAAAAACTCACACGTGCAAGACAGACAAGACATGGGTCGATGCTCGCTTAGAGAATGTTTGGGTATATATGTTTTGAGCACTTTTTGTTTGTATATATATTTAATTTATTACTTCATATATTTGATAGATGTTTAATTAATTTTATTTTTTTATAGCATGCCTATGAGAGCACTATCAAGGAGGCTATGACCTAGTGGGAGAAGAGGATTGGAGGAGGTGAGGAGTGCCCACTGATTGATGGGGACCAACTATGGCAAGAGGTAGTTGGCGATCCTTACAAGAACCGCATCTATGGCATGGGGTCATTTTATGCTAGTAGTTTGCCCTCTGCCCGTCACTTGGACATCTAGAGGCACTGGGTCCACCGCGAAGATGATAAGGTCCACGAGCAAGTTCACTTGTTCAATGCGGAACTTCATCGTATGCAAGAAAAGGATGCAGAAGACAGCGAGTTGCAAGAAATGCAAAAGAAGATGGAGGACAAGGAAAAGGCTTTGGAGAGAGAAATAAGAAAGCAGATGAATGAGAAGGAGACAAGATTAAGAAAGCAAATGAAGGAGAAGGAGACGAGATTAAGAAAGCAAATTAAGAAAGAGATGGTGTCTTTGTGGAAGAAGATAGAGGCTGGCCCCCACCGAGGACACGATGATGATGATAATGATGATGATGATGATGATGGTGATGGTGATGATGATGCTGTTGACTTCTCCTGATTTGAGTTATTGTTTTTTCTTTATTTGTTACATGTTGAACTATTTATATTTCTGTTGTAGACTTTCTAGCAGTTTTATCTATTTTATATTTTGGACTTAAATTTATTGCATTTTTTATTTATTAAGCATTTTTTTTTATAATTTATCATTATCAAATATATTTACATATTTATATTTAGCTTTAAATAAAATATAAGATGATAAATATAGGAAACATTCAAATTACAAGATAAAATAATTTTTTAAAAAAGTTAGTTACTGATGGAAATCCATCGGTAAAATGAAACACAAAAAAAACAAAATTAAAAAAGCAAAAATAAAAAATTCAAATTACCGATGGATTTTTTCGTTGGAAAAATGCAATTTTTAAAAAGGATTTAATTTTTAAATTACGGACAGACAATATTCCGCTGTAATTTTAAGAAAAAATAAAAAAATAAAATATTACCGATGGATTTTTTCGTCAAAAAATAAAATACTTTAAAAATTACCGATTTCCGTCGGTAACTACAATAAATCTGCCAGTAAGTGTTTTATGATGACGAATTTGTTGGGAAATTTCTTTTTGCCCTTTATCGACGGATTTTTAAAAACAAATCCATCGAAAAATCTGTAATATTTCGGAGATTTTTCGTCTAATACTTATCGACTACGTTATTACTGGTTGACAAAATCCGTCGATAATTTCGTCAATAATACAAAATTCCATCGGTAACACTTAAAATCCATCGGTAAAATCCGTCGAAAACGTGTTATTTCTGATAGTGATTATAGTTATTTAACCATTGGATTATTGCCCCTAAGATGATTATCTCTATTTAAGATGCTGTCTTTGAACAAAATATTTTAAAGAGCTTGCACTTTTTGTCTTTTTAAAATGCTTGATTGTTTCAGTGGATTTCGGATTCATGTGTGTACATAGGTAGAGTTAAACTATAACAATATTGTTAAGGAATACAATAATGCATGATTAAGCAAAGTAATTTTGTGTGATCTGTGCGTAGCATGGATTTTCGACTAGTTATTACACAAGGCACATGCCCGCCACAGAGCAAGAAGTAAAGTGTCAATTTTGCCAAAGTTGTTAGATGTTTACATATTTATGCACACCAACCAACAATAAATAATGAACAAGGAGTAAACAATATTGACCAAAATTTACAAGACAACTCCTTTAAGACCAAAATTGCTAGAAGGACAAACTTTTCTAAGTTCAAGTAGTAACCAACATATCCTGGTAAACTAGTCATCTTCGACTCACCTCATGTTTTAGGGAGGAATAACTAAAGCAAAATACAATTAAAATATTGTTATGAGCTATTACACCAAAACATAATACTAAATGAAGAAGCAGTTATATCAAATACATTAAGGTTTGATTTGCCATTGGTGCAACTTCTTGAAAATTACCGAAATCTATGGGCACTCAAAAAGCGACTCTTAAAAAGCTTTAATAATATTGTTCATAAAATAATGCAAAAATTGTTCTCAATAAAGTTGTTCTCAATAAGAAAAAACCACATAGTAGTGTCTGTAAATATGTTATAAAATTGCTCTTGGAATAAAAGAAATGACCATTAAAGATATAGACATTAAAAAGGTTAATTTCTATATTTATTGTCAATAATTAAAAAATTTAAAAAATTGGAATATTTTTTGTAAAGAGGAGCACTCATTGAATAGCACTATCAAATTAGGCCTAATTGCATCATACACAATAATCATGGTTGATACTATGGAAGCAAACAGTTAATCTTTATTTCATATCAGAACTTGGATAAATCTCAACTCACATTGATCATAATATATTACACCATACTCGTAGAAAGCACGGAGAAAGTGGCTTAAGAGCAAAAACAAGCAAGTCCAATGTGTTAGACAACCACGACCAAGTAATAATGTAAAATGGAGAACAAAAGAGTTTTTGCTAGCACACAGAAATATGATTCTATCCGAATCTTTTAAAGTGACACTACATTGACAATTGCATACAAGAGACACACCCCTTTTAATAACTCTGTGACATTCCCACACATTTTTACAAGCCTTCACATATCTCACAAGATTTAAGGAACTAGCATGAAATGATCTAACAAAAATGTGAGCATAAAATCATCATGGCACAAACTAGCACTATTGTTTAATTAGCATAAAATCATCATCAGCATCATGGTGATTCATACCTACAATCTAAACCATTTTTCTTCTCCAATTTGCTTAATTGGATAATGGAACACACTATGTTATTCCTCCAACAATGTTTGCTTAAATTAAGGGTAAAAAAGAAAATAAATTGATCATAATCCATTATTTAATTAGAACTAGTCAAAAGAATAGCAATTAATTAAGCTCAACAGAACCCTGCCCAGAAGAATTGATGATCAAGAAATATAGAAAAAAGAAAGCCCTCAAAAAAAACAACAAAATGGAACATATGAATGCGTGGAAACAAAAATAGGATAACTAAGCATAAGAGAGGCAAGTCTAGTTGGGCATGTTCTATGTGGACATTGAGAATGAGAGAAGTTTGAGAAATTGGCACCTGAAAATATAGATCTAAATGCATCAACAATTAACCCGTAAGTTTTTTTTTCCAGTTGCAGAATTGCAGTTGCTAAGGTTTTGAAATAGTTGGGGCTAGTTTTATTTACACTTGACTAAGTTACAACCGAACCATCAAGTTGCATCTATCAGTCAAATTCAGATATGCATTGGTCAATCAGTTCAACCGTACAAACTTCCTTCACTATACATATTGAGAATTTAGTTACACAGTGTAAATAATAACTATGAATAATTCTTAGACTATTGATTTTGATAGCAACTACACAATGAGGGTAACTTAATCCAAATTTTTATTTGTGAGATTATGAAATGGTAATTTTTTTTCTGGGATTAATTTGTTTAGATTGATTTCTCAAAAACCAATTGAGATTTTACTCCAAATAAAAGCAAAGGAGGGCTTCAGCTCTCTACCACACCAAAAAAAAAAAAAAAACTAAAAAACAGCAAAGAAGGACATTTAGCCTCTAGAGCTTTGCTATGGTCCACCTAAATTTAGGAATGTGGTGGATCTTTATCTATTATAAGATCTGGTTCAAATACATTTAAATTCTTAGAGTTGTGGGGGACTCAACCGAAAGAGATGATTTATTGTTGGAGTGAGAAAAGTTAGTTTTAATCATTGGATCTTATATGAATAGTTAAGATTATAATATAAAGACATTTAATTTTTTTTATATGAGTATATGAGTATTTGATTTAGCATAATGGCAAAATAGTATTTTTATATTTATAAAATCAAAATGCAAAAGGTGAAAACTGCTGGAGACGGTTGTCTATATGTTATTCAATATTCCATTTTAAATGTCTACATTGTAACGCGGCCTTATTTTTGGTAGTAAAAATATGTAGTTAAGTGAAGGGGAAAAGTATCAATTTTAAATATGTAGTTAAAATATTCCATTTTAAATGTCTACACTCCACGCACCCAAACTTTACCTTACGAGGAAGAAAAAGTATCAACGGGTTGTTGATTAAAGCTGAAGGGGAAAAACAAAGGACTAAAATTTCAATTTAGTTCTCTGATTTTTAGTAGGAGACAAATTAGTCTTTTAAATTTTTCAAATGAGGACAAGTTAGTCCTTTTGTTAAATTGTTGTCTAAACAGTTAAGAGAAATGTCCACATATTCTTGCTTTCTTACATGTACTATTAATTTTCATCTGAGTCATAAATTGTCCCACTTCTCTATTCTGCAAAATAAATGACAACTTAAAGTCAAAATCTTTCTTCTAATCAGAGAGCTATGACAAGGAGAAGATAAAGAAGAATGTCTAAATGACTTTATTTGGAAGAATGAGCCAAGTTAGAATCCACCATGAAAATTAATAGTACACGTAAATAAGTTAACACGTAAGTAAGTTAATAGGACACATGATAGATAACAAATTTACGAGAGACTAACTTGTCCCTATTTATGAAATTTGAGGGACTAGTATGAAATTTTTCAAACTGAAGGACTAATTTGTCACCTACTATATATTGGAGGGACTAAATTGGGGTTTTAATAAAAGGAAAAAAGATATGAGGAAAGAAAATGATCCATTCTCTTATTAATGGACATAGACATGGGATAATAAATGTGAAAATGATATGGTAGATAGAACAATTGATTAAAATGCAACAGATATAGAACTATATTATAATATTTTAATTATGAATTTTTTTTATTTTCAAAATTAAATAGCAAATAACATATTTGTTAAAGGTATTGTTATCTTTTTATTTTTAATTTAGATCTGTAATTTTTTTTTCTTTTTTCTTGACTCCCATCCTTAGAGGATTCCTTATCACGTGGTCAACCTATGGATTCTCTATTTGAGTTTTCGGGGGCTTGATCGAGCCGTCTAACTTATGTTTCTAGTTTAGTACATAACCGTCAAGTTTGGTCATAGGCCGAGTTATTGATATTAGGGTCCTCATGTCGAGGCTTGTGTAACGAGTACTATGTGCCAAGCTCGAATGATCAGAAGGCTTGTGCATAGTTTTAGTGTGTCATTTCAATTGCATAATTAATATAGATATTCAAACCCGATAATTATAAGATGAAATCCAACCATTATAATTTGATCAATTTTTTTATTTTAAATTAATTTGAACGTAAATTTTAAAGCATGCAATATGTAACACCCTAATTATTAACCTCTTATGCGTACATCATAGTTAGCTAATTATTAGATTTCTTACATTTTGATTTCGTATGTTTAGTCATTCAAAAATACTCTTAGGAGAAAATAGAGGATAGATTTTTTTTTTTTAACTTAAATGACAAGATCCTCATTCGTTAATGCTTAATTAAAACTAATGCAACCTGGAAGCGAAACAACATTTCCATAATAATACACACATAATAGAACAAACCATAAATAAATCCTAGGTAAGAGCCGATAATAAGGCCCAGTCAAATACGTCATCTATAGGTAATAGAAATTTCAAAATAAGGAGAAACATAAATAAGGACATTAATAAAATCTTTAAGTGTAGATTAGCTCCAAAGTCAAGAACTCAAGGGACTCTAGCATTCTGATCCACTGGCTCGTCTGAAGAAGACAGAAAAAAAGAAAGAAAAGGGTGAGATTTCAAAGGAATCTCAGGAATTGAATGAAAACAGGATAAGTGTCATCGTTATCGTCTTCAGTCACTTTGGTTTAATTACAAAATAAGTGATCATGCTTTAGTTTATTTTAATTAGTTTGCAAATAAAAGTCTCAAAGTGATCCATATTTTAAGTCTTGTAAAAGTTCTTGATTAACAAATAATGATCTAGAGAGCTTACCATTATTATCATATAAATCACATAGAGAGAAATTGCATGAAAGAGTAAAAAGAATCAAGACATCACACTTTCTCTAGCACTTTATTTAGTAATTTTAAATCTTTTAATATATCACCATCTCTCATGTCACCTAAACCAACCACATCACCGTCCCGATTTACCTTCACCTAAACTCTGCATCACTTATCGTCTAGGATGCTCAACCTACCTAACCATCGCTATATTTAAATGGGGATAGAGGGGAACAATTTTTATTAACATTAAGTTTTACTTTTTGGAATCTCATATTCCAATATCATGTAAAAGTCTCATAATTTTTGTTATTAAAATTTTTAATGTATACTTGACTTAACACCTTCGGTTGATAAGACTCATTCATATAATCAATCATGATCCATGCTCAGAATGAATGCTCATGCAACTGATCCAACAACAGTATCCAAAATCGATAGTCAATAATCACAATTCAATCAATTATGGCATTTAAGTACAATAAATTGTCACCATTCATCAATAGATAACTAAGGGTCATTCATTATATGGCATCACAAGTAATAAGTCTTTTTAAATAAATTGGCTTGAGTTTGATGACATGAATAGCTTGACGAGCATTCTTTTCTTTTCAATTTTCCAAATATTTGTGAAAGACCAAGACCACCTTCCCTTGGAGCATATACTTTAATAATTTATTTTCAAAAATCTTAAGGCTTCTAATTCTTGCTAAAGAGCCCCTAAATTTCATAAAGTTTTACAAAACAACCCCCAACTAAATTTTTCATCCAAAATACGTTTTTCATCCTAATTCCACTGAAACACAGTTCTGCCATTGAAATTTTTAGAATTTACACAAAAACCCCAATCTTTTAAGAAATTGCAATTTGGCCCTCAACTTTACTAAAATTATAAAATGACCCAAACATTTATTTTTTTCTTCTAAACACATACCTTACTGTCCCAAAACCTATTCTTACAGTTTTACTCCCTAAATATTTGGTTTTTGTAGAAAAACTCCTAAATTTTCTAAAATTATATTTTGACCCCAAATTTTATATATAATTACAAAAATACTCAAATCACATATACTCGCTCCATTTTTCATGTAAATTCCAAATATGTGGTTAGTTTTAAAAATAACATTTTCCTTGTAGGAGAAACTACCTTGGCTGAACCTATATATTCCAAAATCTAAACTTTTGTAAAACTTTGAAACATAAAATCCTGTTGTCCAAAAATTTCAGTCTCAAAGAAAAATATGATTAAGTTACTAAACATCATAAAAAACAAAGCAAAATAATTTTTAAAGATAATTCAATATGTTTCTGAGGCCCTGTAAAAATTTCAAAGCTTAATAAGCTCTTTGGCTATATTAATAAAATTATACAATTTCAAGGTCAGAAACTTCCTTTCATCCAATAGTCAGCAATCCCAATTTTATTACCCTATCAAATGAACTTAAAAAATTCTATAAAATTTATGGTTGAACTTCAAGATGTTCACAACATCCTATAAAAATTTCAAGTTAAAAATCAATCATTTGGTATAGCAACAAAATTATACAAATTCAGTACTTTAGAAATTACTGTTCATTTCGAAACTCTAACCTTCTTGGTTTTTGAATTTTTAAAAATAGAAAAAGTTATCAAGACAGCTCAAGAAAAATACTGAAGATACCTCCATATGTTACCTTCATCATATAAAAATTTTTGCTCATAATATTGTCTCTATCTGTATGAATAAAATCATACAAACTGAGCTGTTTGCATAAATTCGAGAATTCCAGCAACACAACATACAATTTATTTTGATCTTTCAAGTATAATCATTTATCAAAACTCAAGCTTTCTTAACAAAAATCAAAGAATAAGATAAGATAAATAAGTTTAAACATAAACCCCTACCAAAAGATGGTTTTTACTGGAGATCAAGACATCCACAAGCTCCTTGAAGTTTGATCTCCCAAGTGAGGAAGCAAAAGCTCTTCTTTCATTTGACCACAAATTTGGTCTACTCCAGAACAGGTAGGAGGAGGTTTTTCTTGAAAAAATAATGGTGGATTTGTGTTTGTTAGGTGGAACAGACATGGAAAAGTGTATTTATTTGTTAGATTTGGTGGAGAATTGAAGGAGTTATAGGGTGGAAATGGTGGAGGAAGGTGGTGATGGAGGATGAAGATGAGAGAGTTTGGTGGAGTTTTTTGAAAAATAAAATGTGATTGTGTGTGAATAGGGTAGGTGGCAGTTACAGCCTAATGATGGAGAGTAGGTGGTTGAGTTTTTTTAATTATTTGTGGGGTGGTTGGATTAGGGATTTTAGGAATTAGGTAAAGATGTAGGTAGATTACATAGAAAATGTATTAAAAAAAAAGGGTAGTGATTTGTGATATTATCAAATCTCTTTATAATTATGCCACTACACTTTTAACTAGTGGTAATTAGATAATTAATAACTCTTTAGATATTCTTGAACAATTAAATGCACGTTGTTTGCTTAATTATTTTGATTAGGCTTAATTAGTACTCTGGGATAAAATGATAATTTTACATAAAAATTCTCCTGACTCACCCAAACATCAAATATCCCCTCAATTTAACATATCAAATTCCCGACTAATGGGTTTGGTCGTCACTTAATCTTGGATGAAATTACCTCAGGGCATTTTGATAATTTCACACAGAAAATTTAGGAATTGCAATTTTCACAATAATTGCTATCTAAAACACATATAGTCCCTTTCAAACATTACACTAAACCTTTGAGGATGCCGGATTAATTCCTTAATTCTCATGCAAAAAAAAATGACCTCAAGGGCATTTTGGTAATTTTACATGGAAGGAAAAATTAGGGCATTACATTTCTCCCTCCTTAAAAAGAATTTCGTCCTCAAAATTTGTTACTTGAAAATAACTCTGGGTGAAGGAATCTCATCTCCATCTCCAACTCCCAAGTGAGTTCCTCTACAACATCTCTTCCCCAAGCCACCTTTACAAAGGCACTGTCTTATTGCGTAATTGCTTGACACCCTTATCGATGATCTTTGACGAAGGAAGGTTAAAGGTTAGGTCATCCGTTAGTTGCACTTGTTCCAGCTCAAGAACATGACTTGGATCATAATGATATTTACGTAACTAAGAGATCTGAAAAACATCATGAAGATTTGAGAGATTAGGAGGTAAGGCCATTCGGTAAACGACCGACTCGACTCTTTGAAGAATTTGAAAAGGACCAAGGAATCTGGACTCAACTTTTTGAATCTCATAGCACGCCCTATCCCTATTATGGGAGTGATCTTGAGGAACACATGCTCACCCTCATGGAACTCTAGAGCTTTCCTTCTTTTATCGCATAATTTTCGACGACTTTGAGTAGTTTGGATCCTCTGCCTAATCCTCTTTATCTGTTCTATGGTTTGCCTCACAAGGTCAGGTCCTAGCACACTACTCTCACTTGGTTTGTACCAACAAAGGGAGACTGACACTTTCTTCCATAAAGGACTTCATATGGGGCTATCCTATGCTAGCATGGAAACTGTTATTATAGGAGAACTCAACCAGAGAGAGATACTTATCCCAACTTCCTTTTTCATCAAGAGCACAAACCCTCAACATATCCTCCAAGGTCTATATAGTTCTCTCAAATTGACCATCTCCGGGTGATAAGCCGTGCTTAGGCACAATCTCACCCAAAAGCTTTTTGCAAGGCTCCCAAAACGCAACGTAAATCGTAATCACGATTCGAGATTATCATCGACGGCACTCCATGCAACTTTACAATTTCTTGGATATAGAGCTAGGCTAATCTATCCAAGGAATAAGTTGCTCTAATAGGCAAAAAGTGAGCTGACTTAGTCAATCGATCAACTATCACCCATATAGCGTCATGGCCAGTTTGGGTTCTAGGAAAACCCATCACAAAATCCATAGAGATGATCTCCCATTTCCACTCGGGGATTTCTAAAGGTTGCAACAAGCCTGAAGATCGCTGATGCTCAATCTTTACTTTCTAGCACCTAGCAGATGTCAAGGGCACCGAGGATGGCTCGTTGAGACCAACACCCAGACACGCGTTGGATGCCTTGCGGGACATTGCTTGCACGATGAGCGCATGATGGAGAGGATGGATAGATAGGAAGAACAAGGACAAGTGGGGCATCATGAGGCGGAGAATTTGGAGAATGTAAAGTTCTCTGAGTTTAGGAAGGCCAACCCTCCATCTTTTCAGGCACCTTTGATACCATCCAGATGGGTGGATCAAGAGCATGGAGAAGATATTTATTGTGGTTCTATGCTCAAGGAGCAAAAAGTGTCATATGCCACATATATGTTGGAGAGGAAGCGAGTATTGGTGGCATGATGCTAGGAGGGTACTTGAGGCGACTGGTATGCCTATCACTTGGCAAGGATTCAAGGCTAGTTTCTTCAGAAGTACTTCCCCAAGTTCAGTCAAGATTGCCACAGAAATTGAGTTCCTGAGTTAAAGCGGGAAAGATGACAATGCCAGAGTATACTTTCAAATTTGAGGAGCTGATCAAGTTCTCCCGCATGTATCTTGGAAACCCGAATGAAGAGAAGTGCGTCATGTATGAGAATGGTTTGAAACCAAGAAATCAACAATATAGTTGCACATCTTGAGATTCGGGAGTTTGCTACTTTGGCAAACAAATGTCGAATTGTAGAGGAAAGCCAAAAGAAGCTAGTCACAGCTAAGCATAAGAACATATGAGTAGGTTGGCACCACAAGCATGGAAGTTGAAGCCACAAACTCGTAGGTCACCGTTCCAGAAAGGCCATCCCCATCCTAAGAGGAACCAGGTAGAAGACATATTTTCTTTCCTCTCATCCTGTACCCGCGGAGGCTCCCAGCCTCCTCTTCTTACCCAAAGCATAGTTATTAGACTTAACCGTCTCGACTTGGTCAAGGCACGGGTACAGGGTTATTGGTTCAACCAGTGGGTCACTGGTTGAATCGGTTAAACCGAATTTCTTAAAAAATATATAAAATTATAAGAAAATATTAAAATATATGTATATAAATATAGCAAAAAATAGATAAATAGTATAAATTTTTAAATATTGTCCACAATGCAAACAAAGTTTCATACCATAAAGTCATAAACTCATACATAAACATAACAATACAAGTCACAAACAAAGTTTCACGCCATAAAGGCATAAAATTCTAAACTCATAAGTCACAACACATAATATGATAATAATATGATCATTGTCAAGGCAAGGGGGTGTCATATTCAAAGTCTCGTTCTTCATTAGCTACTAAATCTGAAGTTTGGCCAACAATGCCTTCATTTTGGTCCACATTTTCATTGGATATGTTACGTTCACCCTCATCATCATCATCTTTCAAGTTCAATAGACCTACAATCATTTCATTTTAATCAACATCAAACTATAAAATAATAATCTATCATGATCATTATATAATGACAACTAAAAATTTTAATGCAATTAAAAAAATACCAATATCATCAGGAGTTGATTGGATGGAAATATCGACAAGATCATTGCGTAAAGACTCAAACTCATCAACATTTAAGAGTGGTGGTGACTCTTCCAATATCCAATCAGAATGGTCCTCAAATGCCTCAAAACAAATTGGATCATAATCACTATGAATCTTCATTCCATTCCTATGTTTACCGATTTATTTACATCAAGATAAAAGAAATACTTTGGAGAACTAAGACATTTATATAAACTGATAGTTACATGAAAAAATACCTTCGTTGTAGCCTCAAGTTGTAACGAACATAAACAAGATCATTAAGCTTCTGGTTCTCTAACCTATTTCTCTTCTTTGAATGAATGTGTTCAAACACACTCCAATTTCGCTCACAACTCGAAGCACTACAAGTTTGGCTTAAAACACGATGGCCATTTTTTCAAATTTGGTGCACCACATCCATAAGATTCCCACCATTGATCTAGATTAATACATGTAATGAAAGATTGAAAGAATGAAAGATAATAAGGATTGCAAAATAAAGAATGAAATGAAAGACAAATAACAATTGTTAAATTTACCTGGCATCACTGTGCTTCGTTCATGTATAGCAGATTGCCTTCTAAAGTCTTGTTCAGCATTGTTATGGATCCTCATCTCACTTGTTAACTTAGATTGCAAGTCAGGATCTCCATGAGAATACTTCTCAATGACATCAAGAAGGCCAGATGTTGTGGTTTTATGTTTTTCAAATTCTTCAAAATTAAACCGACAAGCTGGATTTAACCAATAACCCAGGCATGAAGATTTTTCCGAAGTTGTGAATCCCACCGCTTGTCTAAGATTGTCAAGTAAGGCTCCATTGTCTTCTTTCTTCTCTGAAATCTCCTAACCATCTCTTCTCTTGCTTTATATATAGCTTGATAAAGAAACCCCATGGAGGTTTATCTTCATTATCAACAATCCGCAATACACAAACAAGTGGCTCAGTGAGTTTGACAATATCAACACTTCTTCCAAAAGCTAGAGTCTAAGACTTGATCCACAAATCTTTTTGCCTTGCCATCTTTGGAATAAGCTGAGCTTGTCCAATCTCTAGAAGTTACCATGGCTCTAAGGGCATCCTTTTGAGCCAAAATACTTTGCAATGCAATGAAATTGGTGGCAAAGCGAGTAGGAGTTGGACGAAGTATTTCTCTTCCACCTGTATACTTTCTCATCAAATACAATGGATGACAATGATTATATATGTATTTGGTAATTTTTGAAGCATGTGACACAGCCTCACTAACTTCATCCAACTTCCCAATATCTTGCAACATCAAATTAATATAATGAGCAGCACAAGGAGACTAATATAGGTTAGGAAACTCAGCCTCCAATAACTTTCCAGGAGCAACATAATTTGCAGCATTATATGTCATCATATGAACAACATTTTCTAGACCAACTTCTAACACTATATCTCTAAAAAGCTTATACAATAAATCAGCAGTGTTTGAGACATAAGAAGCATCAACTGACTTTAGGAAAACAATTCCTTTAGGACAATACACCAAAAAATTAATCAAAGTTTGCCTACAATGATCAGTCCATCCATCAGCCATGATAGTGCATCCAGTTTGCTTCCAAATTTCAGGGTAACTCTCAAGCATATTTTTCACTTGTTCAACCAATTTACTCAACAAATTACCACGAACTCTATGAAAGTTTGGACCCTTGTAACCTGCACCCATGCTAGCAATAGCATCAATCATTGGTTGATAATAGGGTGAATTGAGTGCATTAAAAGGCACAGAGCATCAATCATCCATTTTGCAATGACAATGTCACACTTCTCTATTACTTCCTTACTTTGCAACACACTTTTTAAGGTTGGTTGAGCTCCAGGTGTTGTTCTAGGCACAAAGTAAGAATCTACTTTAGTGGTTTTTTCCCCTTCTAGATGCAAAAGATACAACCATATTCATACCCTACACTTCATTCTCACCTATTTCCATATGCTCATAATCATCTTCATTAATATCTTCAAGAGTTTGTTGAACTTTTTCTTTTTGGACAGACATTCATTAATATTTTGTAACATTTGAGCTTTAATTTCTACTGAAACTTTCTTGCATATTTCAACTTGTCCTTTCTCTCCAGCCAAGTGATTTTTCAATTTATTGATGCCACCTCCTCTAATTATCTTGTTACAATGAATACATTGTAAAACAACTTTTCCATCATCCTCAACTACTTGCTTACAATGCCCCCAACCTGGATCAGTTTTTCCCTATGGTTATATGATCTTTTAATAGAATCTTGAGTGGACACTTCTTGGGATGATGGTGTTTGTGATGAAGGTGTTTCATAGAAGACATCTCTATCCTAACAAAAAAGATTTAGAACTCAAATCCTTCGTATGATTGAGGTTATTTAAACACTTGAAAGCAAATTATTGACACTAACTCATGGAAATTTGCCCAAGTCACCCAAGCATGCCTAACTATCACAATTTCATACATCAGATTTGTCAAAGAAAAGAATCATGGTGAAGGCATGTGGTTCAATATATTGGGGACTCACCACAAGCCAAAATAAAAAAATGGAACTAATCGGCTAAATCTGAAAAGTATCAAAACTTAGAACAATATGTGCAAGAAATTACTTCAAGATAATAGTTCAATATGTGCAAGAAATTACTACAAGAACAATATGTGCAAGAAATTACTACAATAAATTACTAAATTTCACTAAACAGAACAATATGTGCAAGAAGGCTTACCTGGTTCGAAGTCCGAAGGCAATGGCGGCAAGGGGAAAGTGACACGGTGAGGTGGGATGAGGGCCAGGAGGCGCTCGCGTCCTGTGGCGATGGCGAGGCGAGGCAGGAGGGCGCGGTCCTTCTTGGTGTCTCGGGATAGCGGACGGCGCACGCGGTCGAGACTCGAGAGACTAGGGGAGCGGGCGGCGGCGGCACACGGTGGGATTAGGGATTTAGGGAGAAGGAGGTCGCGGGAGTCCAGGACAGGGGAGGTGGGATTTTGGCTTTAGTTTTAGGAATTTAGGTTATCTTTTTTGTATTTTTACAGTTTCTATTTTAGGCTTTTAGCATTTTGGCTTTGGGGAAAAAAAAAGGAAAATGGGCCAAAAAAAAAATTTGAGCATGACCCGGGCCAATTCATAAAAACCGTCCGAGTCACTGGTTTTAAGTGGAAACCCGCGAGTCTTACCGATTTTCACCCTTCGATACATGCCCGGTCCACTAAGCAACTCGGCCTGGTTTGGTGATCGGTTCGCAGGGTTTCCGTCGGCCAGGGCCGGCCAGGCGGGTTTGATTACACTGGCCCAAAGTATGGCAAGAACCATGGTGATCGTTCGTGTCTTTATGGCCAGAACGTGTGCCACAAGTGTGGCAAGCCAGGCCACATGTCTTGGGAGTGCAACACAAGGACTTATCAGCCTACATCTTCTACCAGGCCACAATACCAGGGCTGCGTCTTCACCGTAAAGCTGAGGATGCCCTTCTATCTAGCGACCTGATTCAAGGTAAGTGTGAAATAAATGGTAACACCTTAGTTGTCCTTTTCGATTCTGATGCTACATATTCTTTCATTTCGTATGACCATGCTAAATCCTTACATTTGCCTATCTCTAAGCTTCCTTTTGATTTGACAGTCTCCACACCTCCTGCTAAACCCATAAAAACATGTCTTTGTTGTTTGAGTTTTCATTTTAGCATTGATGATAGATCCTTTATATTTGACCTCATATGTTTGCCTATGTCTGGTCTTGGAATGATTCTTGGTATAGATTGGTTATCTAGTCATCATGTTTTGCTTGATTGTTATGCCAAGTCTGTTGTATTTCCTGTTGACCTGCTCTCTTACCCATGAAACCTGTCCACTTGTTCTTAAATTCTATAAAGTTAAACTGTTGTGGGACTAAGAATAGAGGATTTGTACTTTTACCTGCTAATGAGATAAAACCGAACAAACCTTAGAGGACATACCAGTAGTGAGAGAGTACCCAGATGTTTTCCCTGAGAGATACCAGTTTCCCCAGCTAGAGATATTGAGTTTTCCATAGATCTTGTCCCGAAACTAGACCTATATCCATAGCTCCTTATAGAATGTCCCTGTTGGAGTTCCGAGCTTAAGACCCAGTTAGAGGACCTCTTAGAGAAAAAGTTTATTAGGCCTAGTACCTCACCTTGGGGAGCCCAAGTTTTGTTTGCAAAAAGGGATTACAGACAGCTCCATAAAGTGACAGTGAGGAATAAGTACCCCTTACCTAGGATAGATGATCTGATGGACCAGTTGAGAGGATTGGTGGTATTTTCTAAGATTGATTTGAGATCAGGGTACCATCACATTCGGGTTAGGGAAGAGGACATACCTAAGACGGCGTTCCAAACTCGTTATGGGCATTATGAGTTCACAATCATGTCTTTTGGATTAACTAATGCTGCCGCAATATTCATGAACTATATGAATAGGATTTTTAGACCCTATTTGGATAAGTTTGTGGTAGTCTTTATAGATGATATTCTCATTTATTCGAGGACCCATGAGGAGCATAAGAGCCATCTAAGAGTAGTATTGGAGATCTTGAGGGAAAAAAAACTCTTTGCTAAGTTATCAAAGTGTGAGTTTTGGATGCCGAAGGTGAAGTTTTTAGGACATGTTGTATCTAGAGAAGGAATATCAGTTGACCTACTAAGATAGAGGCTGCGATGAGCTAGAAGAGACCTACCACGTGACTGGAGATCAGGAGCTTTTAGGCTTAGCTGGCTATTACCGTAGGTTCAAAAAGGGTTTTTCTCAAATTGCATTACCCTTGACGAAGCTTACTAGGAAGGATACCCCTTTTAAGTGGAAAGAGGAATGTGAGAGTAGCTTCTTAGAGTTGAAGCAAAAGTTGAACACGACCCCTGTGCTTATCTTACCTAACCCTAGTGAGCCCTTCGAGGTTTACTGTGATGCCTCTGGAGAGGCTTAGGTTGTTTCTTAATGCAGGACCGCCAAGTGGTAGCTTATGCCTCACGGCAATTAAAGCCCCATGAAGCCAATTACCCTACCCATGACCTTGAGCTTGCGCAGTGGTGTTTGCATTGAAGATATGGAGACATCACCTTTTTGGTGTGAGGTTTGAAGTTTTCTATCACGACCTGACTTGGGAACATGACCGGCACGTGAGGAATTCCATCCCCACGTAAGTCTCGTGACCTCTAAGTCTCTCTATATGCAAAAAATAATATATTATTTATTCTAAATCATGGTTTTATCGAAATCTCTATTTAAACTTTATATATGAAATTATATATCTAACATACTTGACATATGAAGCTCTGATAACATATTAATTATATTCTGAAAATCAATTTAATTTATGAACTGAGTCATAATTTCACCTCTAGCTTACACATATCTTAAATCAAACTCTACAATTTCAATTCATACTTATAAACTAAAAACATATACATGGTTGTTCAAATACTGAAATTTGATACATAATCTGAAAATCTATGCATGGCTTGAATCCTGTCTACACATCTATTGGAACACTCTACTCCAACAAGACTCTAAACTAAGCCTTACTCCAAGGTAAGATTCACCACTTAGAGCGACCATCTGCCAAAATGGAGGCTAAACAACATCTACTTGCAACTATGAGGAGGAATGGATAGGGGTGAGTCAACGGACTAGTGAGTGAGCTCTCACCCATCACCCACATAGGATAACCAAGGGATATACCATAATGCAATATACATGCAACAATCATAAACCATTTGATATTCATGTACATAACTCATAGAAAATATATCTGTATTCATAAATTCATAGGAAAACATCTCTAAATTCTTACTCCATCGAGAAATCATTTTCTGTATATATACATAATAGCTCTTAAATCAAATATTCTCTGAAAGCATAAATTCTCTGAAAACATAAATAATGGTACTCTAATAGAGAAACAAGGATCTCTACTCTATGGTTCTCCAAGAACCAAAAATGTTCTGCTTTATGATCCATCAGGGATCTAATTTGGACACCTAACTAGGTTCTGTTCTCTGCTCTAGGAGATTGTCCTCTCAGGATAACTTGGTACCAAGGTTAATGATCATTTTTCCAGCCATTAACTCACTTTTGTTTCTCTTTAGCTACCATATAGTCTCTAGATCATAAATTAATCATTTCTCCAAAACTCTCTAAGCTCATTTCTAGGTTTAAAACTCTATCATATAGTTACTCTATTCTTGAAATCATAATATCTCTAATATACATAAAAATCATTTAAATCTAAAACTTTTGAAACTCTGAAAACTTTGGACTCATATAACTCTAATAATTTGACTTTAGCATAACTGTGACTATGAAATCATGCCCAAGGGATCACCCGCTTGTAGGCATTCTGATTTCAAGTCCAGAATATGTATATGGCAGTTGCTACGAATCATACTGAATTTCATACTTCTGAGTATCATAAAAACTGAATTTCTAAAAATCTCATTTCTCAGCCAACATCTTTTCATACTCAATAACTCTAATATTATACTTTAAAACATAAAGGCTCAAACTCAGAAAATCTCTAATATTATATTAATATCTCTTTTGACTTTCTTGCCAAAATATCTTAACTAATACTCTATAATCATAATTTGAAATCTCAAGTCTTGAAGCACATTTGATAAAATAACCACTTATTAAATCACATATTCTTGCATTGAATCTCGTAGAGTTGCACATAAAACACTTTCATAACATGCAATCTATCAATCATGGTCTCATGGTTTTCTAAAATACACTTTTCATGCTATTGTCAAAATATGCTCTTTGCCTAGCTTGTCATTCTTGCAAAACATATATTTATAATCATATTTTCATCTCTAATTTCATATTCAACAGTAATCATGCAAGAAACATGCTTATAATGACGAAACTAAGGCTATGGGTCAAACCCACTCACCGTTTGAAGGGAGTATGTGGGCACCACCAACTTGACGTGGAGAGCTTGGAATGACACCAACAACTACCATAGAGCAACCATAACTCTAGATTAAACTATAACACTCTCTAGATAACTCTAATCTAACTCTAACAACATTAGGGGAGCACCCCTACTTGACAATAATGAGAGAAATAACAAATCCAAACTCAAGATCATGAAAGAACGGAGAGAATAAAGACATAATATATCAACATTTACTCACCTTGAAGCTTGGGGATGATGGATTGATCTTGGATTGGAAGAAGAAGAAGAAGGAAAAAGGGAGAAAGGAGTGAAAGGTTCGGTTTTTGCTTCAATGGGGAAAGGGGACCGATCTGGGGTTTTAAAAGGGGCAAAAAATGAAACGATGTCGTTTCTGGCCACTGTTCATGCTCTAGGGGACCGCTATAACGATCAAGCCGCGTACTTCACCCCTGACACTGTGCACTTATGACCGCTATAGCGGTCGTTCGACCACTGCAACACATAAAACGCCCTCTGGTGACCGCTATAGCGGTCCTGATGGCCCCTGACCGCTATGGCAATCGAAAACCCTCTGCATAATTCTTGTCACAAAGCTTCCAGATCATCTCACTTATTTACATTTTTTACTTTTAAGTTAATCATTTAAATAAGGAAATACCCTTCATTTGGATTCAAATAAAATATCAAAAAAATCAAAACTCCAACAATTCAAAATCCAAATTTTGGGTTTTAGTTCAAATTTAGAAGTTTTCAATATTTTCTAAACTTGGGGGCTCAAAACGAAACGTTTAAAGGTTTCATAAAATTCATTAAAAATCACTCTTCAACTCATTTTCTCTCTAGGAACTATTACCAGACTTTTGATCCCAAGAAAGTCACTCTAACATATAGCCCTCCAAGGAGGTGTAGGTCCAGACTTAAAGAAGTTCAGGACCCAACAGGAGGTCTCAAGGTCCTGAGGCCGTACAAAACCTCTCTTGACACGCGTACACGGGTATTACATTTTCTTTGATCATAAGAGTTTGAAGTATCTTTTTTATCAAAAGGAGTTAAACATGAGACAAAGAAGATAGATGGAATTTCTCAAGGACTATGACTTTGGATTGAATTATCATCCTGGCAAAGCCAATGTAGTAGCTGATGCCTTGAGTAGAAAGTCACTACATATCTCCCATATGATGGTGAAAGAAGTTGAGCTCATAGAGAAGTTTAGGGATTTCAACCTTGGAGTGACCCTTACCCCTAGTGGCATGAGAGTGTGTCAGCGACAGTGTCTAGTTTAGAGACAGATTGCTCAAGCCCAAAGGGAGGACGAACAAGTTGCATGAGCATTCATTCTGAGCATTGATCATGGTTGATTATATGAATTAGTCTTATCAACGAAGGTGTTAAGTCAAGTATGCATTAAAGATTTTAATAAAAAAAATTATGAGACTTTTACATAATGTTGGAATATAAGATTCCAAAAAGTTAAACGTAATGCTAAGAGAAATTGTTCCCCTCTATCCCCATTTAAATCTAGCAACGGCTAGTTAAGTTGAGCTTATCCTAGGCGATAGGTGATGCGGAGTTTAGGTGACAGTTAAAATCGCAGGGACGGTGATGTGATTGGTTTAGGTGACATAAGAGATGGTGATACATTAAAAGATTTAAAATTACTAAATAAAGTGCTAGAGAAAGTGTGATATCTTTATTCTTTTTACTATTTCATGCAAGTTCTCTCTATGTGATTTATATAATAATAATGGTAAGGTCTCTAGATCAGTATTTGTTAATCAAGAATTTTTACAAGACTTAAAATGTGGATCACTTCGAGACTTTTATTTGCGAACTAATTAAAATAAACTAAAACATGGTCACTTATTTTGTAATTAAACCAAAGTGACTGAAGACGATAACAATGACACTTATACCTGTTTTCATTCAATTACTGAGATTCCTTTGGATTCTCACCCCTTTTCTTTTGTTTTGTGTCGTCTTCAGACGAGCCATATCAAAATGCTTGGAGTCCCTTGAGTTCTTGACTTTGGAGCTAATCTACACTTAAAGATTTTATTAATATCCCTATTTATGTTTCTCCTTATTTTGAAATTTTTATGACCTATAGATGACCGTATTTAGACTGGCTCTTATTATCAGCTCTTACCTAGGATTTATTTATGGTTTGTTCTATTATGTGTGTATTATTATGGAAATGTTGTTTCGCTCAGGTTGCATTAGTTTTAATTAAGCATTAATGAACGAGGATCTTGTCGTTTAAGTTAAAAAAAAATTTTATCCTCTATTTTTCCGCTAAGAGTATTTTTGAATGACTAAACATACGAAATCAAAATGTAAGAAATCTAATAATTAGCCAACTATGACGTACGCATAAAAGGTTAATAATTAAGGTGTTATACAATACAAGGGTTTATGATGATTTTTCAATTCAATATTTGATTGACAGTTGATTTAATTTAATTTAGAAATGATAAAAAATTTATTCGCGTCTACATTAGCAAATAGATTAGAATATAATATCAGAATAAAAGATATTAAAAATATTAGAATTAGATTATAATTTAATAGCAAAATTTAATATTAGAATCATTCTTGTATCAGGTGGCTCCTCCACCCTCACACGCCCTTCAAGCATATCAACAACTTGGGCCATGCTGGGCAGACCTTGGCCTCACTTGAACACACCACAAAGCAACATAAACCAATGTCCTCACCTCCTTCTCAGCAACAGCCCCACATTCCATCAGCCGATGATCAACTATTTCCATCAACTTCCCTTCCCTCACTTTCTCATTCACAATCTTCGGAAAGTACTGCCACTTGCTTTTTGACTTTTCCCTTTCATCTTCCACCATGTACACGCTTTTCCTGCCTCCAATAATCTCCAAAAGGACCATCCCATAACTGTAGATGTCAGTTTTGTCCGAAACACTCTGCTCCAAGAGCCACTCAGGAGCCAAGTAGCCTCTTGTTCCTCTGATTCTAGATACAACATAGCTCTCATCCTTGCCAATAAGCTTTGAGAGACCGAAATCCGAAACAAGCGCTCTGTAATTCTCATCCAACAAAATGTTTTCTGGCTTTATATCAACGTGCAAGATCCTTGATCTGCAATCTTGGTGAAGGTAAGACAGTCCCCTAGCAACATCAATTGCTACTCTATACCTCAAGCTCCATTGCAAGCATCCACCAATTCGACATCGTTTCAGTGTTTCCTTCTTGTGGAAAATCCAGCAATCCAATGATCCATTTGGGACATACTCGTAAACAAGGTACCTTGGCGCTGAAGAAGCATTGCAATAGCCCAATAGCTTCACGAGATTAACATGATGGACACTAGCAATGGCTGCAACTTCTGACCTGAACTCCTTCTCCCCTCTTTCTTCTGCGTCGATTCGTTTCACAGCGACCGGTGTGCCATCGATGAGGATGCCCTTGAAAACCGAAGCAGATGCACCTTTTCCCAGCAGTGAGTTGAATCCATCAGTGGCTTCCTCTAGCTCCTTGTACCGGAACTTGGTGGGAACACCGGCAACTTTCCTTAGGAAACTGTACTCTATCCGAAGCTCTTTCCCTTCGGATTTCAACTGTGATTCAAGCCTTTGATTGAATCGCTTACAAGTGGCAAAGACTCCAAAATCACAGTGACCCCAGCACCAAAGATGAGGAAGAAAGCACTTGAAAGCTTCAACGTGACACGAGCAACGATGATGATGATTATCAACACAATCACAGATAGAGCATCGATTGTTTTCACTCTCATGTCCTCCATCAAATTACTTTCATTATTTTCGTTTTGATGTAAAGGTGGAAATTAAAGGAAGCATAATAATGCACCCTCTTAAGTCGTTATTCCTCCTACTTAGAACGATTGTTGAGTAGGTGAACATTTACCTAATACAAGAAGGTGACCATTTCCATATTCAACACAGCCAGAACTTAAAACATAAGGCAAGTTTTAAAAATATCAAATGCCTATAAAGAATATTTAGTAAACCAAACTAAGGATACTTGTAAACTAAAAAATAAAATATAGACTAAATATCTAAATTCATTCGTAAATAATAACATACAAGTGTATCTTAGGATTAAAAATTCTTCCTATGACCTCTCACCTTTCATAGGAGAGGATATGTTGTAGCCTTATAATAACTCTCGTCATTTATTGCACATTTAATGGAGAAGCATACATGGACCGTTAGATTGTTGATATGACTTCGTTAAACTCCAGAGTAGCATATTACCGACCTTTCTAATAAAATCACATTTTGATCTTTTTTTTTGTTTTAATTAATCGCATTTATACATCCTCACACCCTAACATCTGTTATTCTCTAATACATTCTCCATTTTCACATATCTCATAGCCAAAACAATATTGTTATTATGGAGTTTAATAGAGCCAAATTATCAATTTAACACGCTATGTGTACTTTTTTATTAAGTGATCCATGGAATGACAAATTAATAGGACTAGATGGTCTTTTTTGTGAAAGGTGATAGACCACAAGGAGACTTAATCCTATAAGCTAGATTAATTTATCCTCACAATATTAGTTAGAGAGGAGTTTGGTGTTCTAGTCTAAAATATAGATCAAAAGGAAGAATGTCTCTTAAAACCTCCTTTCGAGGGGAAAAAATGAATCCCGCCATTAATTTTTGTCTTCATTATAATACAAGAATCCTTATGGATTTTAGTTTGCAACTAATGCTAATTTTAGCTTTGGAGTTGAAACTAAGTTGGACATAATGATCTCATATGAAATAATTTATAACATTAAGAACTCTATAACCCGAAATAGTTAATTAAAAATTACATGCAATTATCTAATCCATCACCTTTCAATTTGAACCTTCCTCCAGTCATCTCTTTCTCCTGTCCAACATTTATGCATATTATATGAACCTTTTGATGTTAAGTGCTTAGAACTTTCCGGTAAATGCATTTATAAGGTTTTTTCTTTTTCCATTTGTGATGCAAGCCTTGGTTGTATATGTTTGTTTATGTTTTCGGGTTTTGAAGCAAACAATACGCGGTCTTATGTAATTATTTTAGCCTTCTAATCGTCGTATTCTTCTAATCATCATATTTCTCCTTTTCTTTTAACCGATTAAGATGATTTACCATAGATTAGAGAATATTCCGTTAGAATATTTTAACAAATGTAACAAGGTGTTAGGGTTAGCTAGGGACAGATGCACCAGAATGATCGTAGCACATGCCCCCACAAAAACTTATTTCTTCTTATGAGTATACGAAGGTATTGTGTTTGTGTGTATGTTATATAAGTTTAATTTTTATACACTCACCACTAGGTAATAGAGAATTTCACCAAAATGTTCACAAAAGATTATAAAAAAATCATCAAAATGGCAAATCATGATGGACAATGATAGATCCAAAAAATTTTAGTAATGGGGATAAGGATAATACGTAATTGTTAGTTTATAGATCCTAATTAGTGATGACAAATATCATTATGAACCTATTAATGTGTTTGCTTAAGTGTTCGGTATATATGTCTAAAATTAAGTAAAAATCTCCAACTCATTAAAGACTCTCAGACTACTAGTGTTGTGCGTTTTTTAAAGCAAATACATGTGAAGTGATGCACATTGGATAAAGAAGGACCAGGATTTCAAAACGAATATTAATGATGGTTCATTTTTGATAAAAGGGCAATAACAGCTCACAATGTTCTAGAAGAAAGAGATAGAGATGTGTGGACAAGTGGCACAAAGACAAAAGATTTTAACGTGTAAATGATACCTCCACACAAGACAAGGACCAGGGCGACTGTTCAGGGTTAAGAATTATTCTTTCAATTAAGGAAGCGCAGACATCGTACACTATTAGAAAAAGGGCACAATATGAGCACACATTGGGCCATTATTCTACTAAGAATATACCTCCTTTTTCTTCACTATTACAGCCATTGTCTTGACTTATTTGAGAGCTTATTATATCATATTTTTGAATATCACCTTTGAGAGGAAACAAAACTATATCTTTACAAAAGGCTATTTCTTTGTGAGGCTTTTGAGAGAAAAGCCATTTGTGAGCATTTGTTGTCAGAACTTGGTTTCTTTGTTTTTTGAGGTTCTGTATTTGAGCTTTGAGAGCTTGTTTGTGATTGGAATTGGTTTTAAAATCTTTGTAAATTTCAGTGGTTAGTAGAAATCCTACCTTGGGGTAGGTACTAGATGTAGGTTCTAGAGATAGGAACAAGGTATAAAAACATTGTGTCTTATTTTTTCTTTTCTACTCTCTTATTTTATTATTGCTTAAACAACTTAACTTTATTTCTCTAAAAGGGTTTTATGAAACTGGCTAAAAGGTATTGTTCTTGAAAGGAAACAAAAATCACATTTTCTTAACCCATTCCTTTCCTTAAATTGAAGTGTTCCATTTAAAACAACTTCATATAAAATTTGTTAAAAGTGTCCTGTCATAGCATGAGATATTGTTGAAAATTTGATAAATTTTCAAATAACTTAGTAAAAAGATATACTTGATTCAAATTTTAAGTATATTTAATATAATCATAAAGTAAAATTTATTTTAATTTAATTTTTATTTTAGTGTGGTATAAAAAATTTCTCAAATGTTAGTTGGGGCACAAGCCCCCTCTTTTCCATTTCCATGAGTAAATTTGTCGTAGATGGTGGATAGCTCTCATATTGAATGGTTACATTCTATCACTTATCACTTTGGTAAAATTTTATTAAATGACAATGTATGTAAAATTATTATTTTATATTGTCAATATATAAAAATCATATACATGTTTGTTCCCATTATCTTTTTTTGTTTTGGTAAAATTGTCCCCATTGTTTTATATAGTTTGATCTCACCCTAATTCTAAATAAGAGAAAATAACAAGACAGTTCTACTAAGTATGAGGAGTAGATGGGACCCATGATAGAAATGAAGATGGGAACAAGGGATAAAATTCTTAATGGGGATGTATCCACGCCCTCCATAGTTATCCATTGTCACCCCTAATTTTATTTTATAAAATAAAATGACTTTGAGTAGAAGCTCATATGAGGAGCTTATGTAAAAATTGAACTTTTCTAACCCCTTTTTCTTGTTGGAAAATTGAAACAAACACATTTTTGGTGAAATGGAATGGAGCACATATTTCATAAACTAATGGAATAAAATATTATTTTCTAATATTTCAAGGGGTTAAGTGTATTTTATTCTAAATTTTTTTATAAGAGTTTATTTAGATATATATAACAAAAAGTAGTTATATAAATTATAAAGCTGTTAATTTTGTTTATCTATGTGAATGTTAAAAATAATTCCTATAAATATAATCATTTTATAGTTTTAGTTCCTCTAAAATTATTTATTGGGCTTTGGCCATTTTTTCCCCAAAATTTAGGTTTTAGTCTATATATGTCACTCTCAATTTTTGTCCCTAAAAATATTTTAGAATAAGTATTTAATATTTACAAATTAATATTAAAAATTTATTTTTAACTCTTATCAACTTTTTTAATTTCTTCTAGTCATTATAAATATTACTGCTTAACCATTAATCTAATCTGTAATTCTTACTCCCTTCTTGCTGGTTGGTTGCCTTTTCATCTCTTATCGGGGAAAAAAATTCATTGACCTAATATATACAGCATAGATAAAATTCACTATGTTGATAAGATTAGTTATTAGTGTGTATAAAGAGATCTCAAGATTAGAGGCTAAATTCATGAATGTAAGCTTTACGCTTAAAAGGAATTAGTTACTATTTTTCAATGGTAAATATTTTAGATTCACCAAAAAATCAAAATGTCAAAAGAAAAGATGAAACTTAAGCTAAAATAAATAACAAGACAAATTAGTATGACCTGTAAATATAAAGACAAAAAATATATCTAGACAATAAAAGGTTTAATTTACATTGGTGGTTTTAATACAATATTATGTCAAATAAGAAAAAGACTAAATTAGCAATTTGACCACTCAAATATTGTAATATCAATTTAATCCCTAAAAAAAATTTACATCAATTTAGTTGTTGAAATTAAAATACTCATAAATTTAATTATTTGATGTTACATACATCTTTTATAAAACAAACTGACCTCACATGTATTTTTAGAGACTAAGCTTATATAAAAAAACTAAAACATTATCGTATGTACTTTTTAGAGACTAAATCAATGTTAAGAACTAAATTGATACATCACACATATGTTTTGAGTATGAAATTGTTAATTTATTTGCAAGAAAAAACTAGACCCCAAGAACAAAGTTATGATAGCTGCAGAGCACATAGGAATGCGAATGCTGCATTTGACCTGTTCAAATCGACCCCAAAAACAAAGTTATGACAGCTTCTAGCCAGAGAATACCAGAGTAGAGAGGAATGTGAATGCTGCATGTTGACTTTTTCAAATCGACTCTTGATTTTAGTGGTAATCAAAATTCAATAATATTATTTCATATATTTTTGAGTCTTATCAGACACTATTTTTTCATTGTTGAAAGAGAAGATGAATGGGAACAAATATATATCACAATTTTATCCAATAATAATGAAATAAGTATGTAGATGAGATATCTAAAAATAGATATTGAAATAACATTATTGATCAAAATTCAAAGATAGTAAAATGGCACCAATACAAGGATAAAGGTCAAACGCTCATATGTAATATGAATAAAGTCACGATATGCGCATGATATCAGTTTCGTTATTCAAACACGTTTCAATACTATTTTATATTTTCACACCCTCTTAAAAAAAATTTATTTTACATCAATTATTTTTTTGTTTTGATGAAATCTTATATCAATTATCATATAGCATATAGGATATGTTTATCTATAATAATATTAAAACATAATTTAAATTATAGGCATGATATAGTAGTAGTAATTAATTATTAAAAGATAATTTTTATACATTGTCATTTGTAAAATATTTCATACCGTCAACTGATTTTATAGCACATTTATCACTTGTGAGAATTATCACT
Source organism: Dalbergia oliveri (assembly GCA_030441495.1). Taxonomy (NCBI): domain Eukaryota; kingdom Viridiplantae; phylum Streptophyta; class Magnoliopsida; order Fabales; family Fabaceae; genus Dalbergia; species Dalbergia oliveri. The sequence goes on along the minus strand of JAMLFY010000001.1, from coordinate 37,429,824 downwards.
ATTATTATATTTTGATGAAATTAATACTTATGAGAATTATTATAAGTCAAAAACTTTTAAAGCATGTTAATAAATAATTGAATAATGATGATATAACAAATTTTTATAATAATAGTTGACTCAAAGTTTAATCTCATCATTATTTCCAATAATTGTATAATCAAATTAATTATCAATTATTTATACACAAATTACGGAACAAGATGGTTTAGCCAGCATTTCTTGGTGAATTGGTGAAATTACTGATTATTCTGTTGCTTTTGCTACATGGTGTGCAGTCATCAGACTGCGCGGAGATACGACTTCTTATTGGAAGATTTCTTTAATATTTCGTTATCACAATTATTAATTCTTGCTATATTATAATATATATAGAAGGAACGACTTTTCCGTAGGCAATGTAACCGTTTTTTTTTTTTTTAAAGTATGGTGCAAAGATCAACAGTCTTAAAGGTAATATGCAGCAAAACATTATTTAGAACCTGCATGCTGAGAAAATTTAACGAGTTTTACTTGCAGTGTGTTTAGAACACTAGTTAAAGTTACTAAATAAATTAAGTTTCAAAATTTTAATATGAGTCCAAATTTTGAAAATACAAAATCTCATTTTTTAGAAAATTGATCCTCTCATATTAGATTTTCACATAACAAAACTATATGTGATCTCTTATCATTAATTTAAAAAGTGAGATTCAAATATGACATGTGATATAAGAAAATTAATGTTGAGAAATCACATCTGACCTTGTCATAAAAATCTTATATGAGATGATCCATTTCTATTTTACCAATCAAAAATGTTATTTTAATACTTTAAAGTGATATCCAATTGGGACACCCATTTTAGGTTTTAGAAACTCAAAATAACATAATTGTTTTCCAATGTAAATATTTCTTTTTTTTTAATTACTTAACCATTGCTCTAAGCCATCAACTAGATAAACCCAAATTTAATTAACCCAAGTTAATGTTATGATCGTCCATCCAGCCACTTGTCAAATGAAAAAATCTCTTTTGTTCTACTTCTGTTCTTATATAAAAGAACTCAGATTCATGGAAAATAAAGCTGAAATTAACAATGATACAAGCAATGTTAGAGAACCAAGACGTAATGAGAGCAAAGAATGGAGAAGAAAACTGGATGAATTGAATCAATAAAATGAACTGAGTTAGTTTTACAAAGGTGAAGCACAGCCTTATATATCAATGCTATCACTTGAGACATACATTAGGAAATACAACTGGAAGTGCAACAAACTAAAACGGTCTTAACTAATAACTAATTCTAGTTAATCCTATCACGCATAAGAATATCCACTATTCTCCAATAGCCCCCCTCAAGCTGGAGCATGAATGTCACTCATGCCTAGCTTGCAATCCAAGTGCTGAGAGGACTTAGGTGGTGAAGCCTTGGTACACAAGTCAGCCACCTGTGACTGGGACTGAATTGGCAGCAAATGTATGAGACCTGTGCGCACTCTCTCTCTTACCACACGGCAATCTAACTCGATATGCTTTGTCCTCTCATGGATGTAGGATTAGCAACCAAGTATAATGCAGATTGATTGTCACAAAAAGAGTGGCTGGGGAGATGAAGTTAATGTGGGGATCCGGCCTGCAGCATATATGTGATCCACTGGACCTCACATGTAGCTGCTACTAAGGCCCTGTACTCAGCCTCAGAAGAACTTCTGGAAACTGTGTGTTGCTTCATTGATTTCCACGAAATGAGGGCATTGCCAAGATAAACACAATATCCTATTATTGGTCTTCTAGATTCATGACAGGCTGCCCAATCGGAGTCACTAAAAGTCTTCAATTGATTGATGTTGTCAGCTGGGAAGAATAATCCGCGGCCAGGTGAATTCTTCAGGTGTCTAAGGATTCTGGTGGCTACTTGATGATGGGACTGCCTTGGATTGGAGAGGAACTGGCTTAAGTAAGTAACAGCGAAACAAATGTCAGGCCTAGTGTTGGTCAAATAAAGCAATTGACCAATAAGTCTGCGATAGGCTGCTACATCTTCATAGGGGTGTCCATCATCCTTAACCAATTTTGTACTATTACTCATGGGAGTGCTTGCAGGCTTACATGCCAACAATCCTGCAGATTATAGTAATTCAAGGGTGTATTTTTCTGACTCAAAGATATTCCTTTGGAGCTCCTTGCTACCTCAAGGCCAAGGAAAAACTTCAAGGGGCCAAGATCTTTGATTTTGAAAGCTCATCCCATTTGGACTTAACAGAATGAATCTCATTTGGATCATTTCCCGAAAGAATCATATCATCAACATAAATCAAAAGAGCAGTAAATGATGAAGGGGATGCTGCCTTGATGAATAAAGTGTGATATGCCTGAGATTGTTTATAGCCAAGTGAGAGGAGAAGTGGAGAACATGTGAGAGCTTCTCATACCATTGGTGACTAGCTTGATAGAGACCATAAAGAGACTTCTTCAATTTCATTCTTGACCCAGTTTGGGAGGGGTTACACCTTGAGGAAGGACCATATAGACCTCCTCATGAAGATCCCCATGTAAGAAAGCATTATTCACATCAAGTTGCTCAAGCAACCAACCATGTTTTGCAGCCAATGCTAATAACAAGTAGACAGTTGTGAGTTTGCTCCAGGGAGAAGGTCTCCAAAAAATTAATACCTTTGATTTGTGTAAAACCTTTGGCCACTAGTCTTGCTTTATACCGCTCAATGGAACCAATGGCTTTGAGCTTGACTTTGTACACCCATTTGCACCCCACTGTTTGTTTTCAGGAGGTAGATCAACAAAATCCCACGTCCAAGTTTGAATAAAAGTAGAAATCTCAGCATTCATAGCCTTCCTCCAATTCTCAAACTCTACAACTTGACTATAATTAAGAAGATGGCTCTTTGGTTTGGGAGATGGTGAGAGTATAGTGTTTGTGTGATGGGGAAAGGTTAGAGTATGAAACAAAGTTGTTTATAGGATCCTGGACATTGGGAGAGGATTGAATTGCTGAAGTAGATGATGGTAGTGTGCAATGGTAATCTTTCAGGTTTGTTGGAGGCTTTCTAGGTCTGTGTGATTTCTGATATGTTGTGTATCAGGTTTGTGATTACAGGGTAGTCAGGACTGATTGGTTGTGAGGGATGGGAAAATCATTTCCAATAAGTAAGGGTTTAGTGTGCTGTGGCATATCTAAGGCAATTGGAGGGATAGGAATGGGTTTAGTGAATGGATGATAAGGTGAATGATGTGGATGATCACCTAACTCTGCAACTGCAATATGATTTGGTAATATGGCTGAAAATGTAGGGTTAGATATATTTTGAAATGGGAAAATAGGGATTATTAGGAACTAGTCAACTTCAATATGAAACTTCATCTATTTTCTCATAGTCCTCTCTTTACACTTTCTTTATTTTCTAACTTCAATATAAACTGTAATAAATTTATTTCTAGCCTCAATAAAAGAAAACGAGACAATTATCCACTAAAAATAATATTTTGAAATAAATGTTAAAAAACAAACACTAGCTACACACAAGCTAGGCACATTGAGCAACGGTGATCGTAGTGTGGGAGCGGGGGAGGCATTGGGAGGCGAAGAGAGAAGTGAGACTTTGAGCGATGGTGAAAGAATCTTGCTCTACCACTTTGATGCCTTAGAATTTCACTTTGAATGAAGGTTGAGCTACCTTCACCTTCTAGGTGATTCTAAGATTTGAGTTTTCTATCTCTGGATTTGGGGGATTACTATTATATTTGGTTGGCTTATTTAGAATTTATGGAACTCGAGTTAAAAAAACGATTTTGGGGCTCTAACACAAAAAGAGACAAAGATGTGGTGATGAAGAGGATGAAGAAAGGAAAGGCGATTAGGGATTGAGATTTTTTTTTGGTAAATAATGTTAGGGACCAATTTATAGGAAATAAAATTGTCACTAATACCGTTAATGTTTTCATTCCAAGGACTACTAAGTGTACAATTTTTGACATTATCAGGGACTAAATTGGCACTTTCCAATTGTTAAGGACCAATTTGTCCAATGCTAAAATGTCAGGGACTAATTTAGGGGTTTAATATATATAATTAATTATATTTTATTATCAACCATGATTCATAGTTTTTTTATCTAATTATTTTTTTAGAGAATATAATATGTTATTTCTTTAGATTTAACCATTTCTAAACTTTTGATTTTAAAATTGAAATTAAATCATTAATAGCAATAAGTATGATTCATTGATTATACTTTATTCTAATTTTCTTTTCAATCGTGATTAATAATTTTTATATATATATGATTATATATTATTGTAAAGAATAATATTTGATATAGAGTTTGGGAAAAAATAATTTTGATTTTTTTTTGTTTGGGTTATTTGTTTAAAGATTTTACTCATTATAATAATTGTAATAAATATAATTAATTATATTTATTACCAACCATGATTCATAAATTTGACTTAAATAATTTTTTATAAAATATAACATACAAATTTTTTTTGTATTTTAAAAATTTTATACTTTTGAATTCAAAATCATGATTAATTCATTAATATTAATAAATACAATTGATTGTTATACTTAATTCCAATTTTATTATCAATTATGATTTTGAATTATTAGTTAAACCAATATACTAATTTTCATATGTATGACTATATATTTGTTTTACAGAATAATATATGAAATATAATTTCAAAAAATTAATGAAGATTTTTTTGGATTATTTATCTATATAATGTATGAATTATAATAATTGTAATAATTATAATTAATTATATTTTACTACCACTCATGATATCATATTTAGGCTTGTGCATAGTTTTAGTGTGTCATTTCAATTGCATAATTAATATAGATATTCAAACCCGATAACTATAAGATCAAATCCAACCATTATAATTTGATCAATTTTTTTATTTTAAATTAATTTGAACATAATTTTAAAGCATGCAATACAAGGGTTTATGATGATTTTTCAATTCAATATTTGATTGACAGTTGATTTAATTTAATTTAGAAATGATAAAAAAATTATTCGTTTTACATTAGCAAATAGATTAGAATATAATATAGAATAAAAGATATTAGAAATATTAGAATTAGATTATAATTTAATAGCAAAATTTAATATTAGAATATAATATCATAACTAACCTAGATGTTCAAATTTAATCACTATAATATCTTTTTATAACTTGATATAATAATTTGATAATTTTTTTCACAATACAATATATTTTAATAATTTCATATCATATTCGATATTAAAATATAACCTCACAAATAATATAGATATTTAAATTCGATCATTATAGGATCCTTTCATATAATTTGATTGCATCAAAAAAATATTCCCATAATTCGATATCAAATCCGGTATGTAGTTTATAATCCTAAACCTTAATTTATAACTTCTCAATTATCTTTCATTCATGTGGTTAACTATAAAAGAAAGGAGGATTCTAAGATGGGGAGGGTGGAGTTGTGGAGTATTATGGGGAGGGTAGGGAATTGAAAATATAGAAAGGTAAGGGTGAGATTTGAATTTTCAAAAGAATGAAAGCTAATTTGCTAAGTGAGTTCCCTAATGTGAGATTATAAGAGCATTACACAAGGGTTAAGGGAAAAAAAGTTTTCCATCACGGACATAAATGGAAAATAAAAAGGAAATGGCTAAGTCTCCTTGGTGGATCACGAGCTTCTCACCCATGAACCCCAATACTTGTGAAAAGGTCGTAACCCACTTCCCTATGTCTCTATGCGTTGTCGTCCATCGTCGAGGCATAGGTGTAGTCGAAAGCAAAGGCAGCAGCACGGAGTTCCGTCCCTCCATCCCATTTGCGTTCTTGTGCTTGGGGCTTCAGCGAGGATAGAGTGAGCTGCACCACTGGCTTGCGGTGCCGAGCAAGTCAGAGAAGGGCGAGGAGCATTTGGGAAGGTGGTGCTAACGGAAATCGGATTGAGGGTGGCGATGTCATTGAAGCGCGAGGGTTCAATTGGCACCACCAGAATCATACTCCTGTTCACGCGTTGTCTACATTTGGAAGATTTGTTGGTTCGCATACCAGGGTCCTGGAATTTTGTGATATCTAAGGTTTGTAAACAACAATGATTGACACTAATCCCTTTCTTTTGGTTGTTGTATTAAGGCGGAATATCGTTTTTGGACACTAATACCTCTTGGTGATAAGAGCATTGGAAATCGTCGCTAGTTTCAACATTCCTGTATGATTACTATTTTTGAAATTCCAATGTCTTATTATGTAACATAATTTATTAGTGATTTATTTTGAAATCAATCTAGAACTCTAACCCTTCGTCGCTTGATGGCCATAAGTGACGGTGGATATGGGAAGGTGGGAAAGGTTTTGGAGGAATAACAATGACCCAAAGATATATAATTCCTCATAGATGTGTAAAGTAAAACTATGTTGGAATATTGTAATGAAGTTAACTGTTAGAAAAGTTACATAAGTGGTAGTGTGGGATGAAATTTGGGTGGAGTGTTATGTTACATGAAGATTGGGGTAAATGTTGTTTAGAGAAACCTGAAGGGTAGTATGAATTGTTTACCGAAATGTGAATTTTATAATACTATAACTTAGCGATCATGTCATATGCTTGGTAGGAAGTAGATGTCATATGCTTATTAGTAAGTAGTAATAACATTGGTCTAATGTGTGGCTAAGTAATTAAGATTATTGTTTATTTCGTAGGGGGAGGTCTTGAAACTGAAAGCGCAAAGTGGAAGGTATGCAGAGGCTAGTTGTTCGAACAATTTGCCAAACGCTTTGGAAGAGGTAAAAAAATGGCTATAAACTAGTGAGTTACGTTGTTTGTAACTTTGAAATTTTGTGGTAATAATGCTTTAATTTATTATGTTTAGGGTGGAAAACATGTCAATAGAAGAATGAGGTTGATATTATGGCTGTGGAAGATAGTAGTATGCCTAAAGAGAAGTGTTTGTTGATGGCATTGGATGCCTAGGAGACATAGACTTCAATTCAATGACAGCTAGTGAAGTAAGGCAATTTTATTTTGGTGACCTTAAAGCGGCATACGATTTTTACAATGAGTATAGCAGAATTAAAGGGTTTTCCATAAGAAGGTTGAAGGTTGGTCGTAATTTCCAGGGTGAGATCATATGGCAAACCTTTCTATGCTCATGGGAGGGTATGCGTGAAAGGAAATGTCTAGAAAGAATAGATCGTAGAAGCAAGAACAAATATAAGGTGTGGATGCACCGCAAATGCGGGTGCATATGGACTTTAGAGTGGTCGATGGATTTTCAGTGATGAGCATAACCATGAATTGTTGAATCAAAGGTTTATAGGAATGTTGCGGTCTCATAGGAATATGCGAGATGGGGACATTGACAGATGAATAGTATGAGACGAGAGAGGAATCAGTATACCCAAAATATATGGGTCTATTGCTAGTCATGTGGAGGATACCATATGATTGGGTTTCGGATAAAGGACATGTATAATCAACTGGAAAACAAAGAAGACTTCAAGATGGGGATGCAAAAGGTGCATTTAGATATCTTGAAAAACTCAAGAGGAAAGATTGTTTAATGTTTTGGAGGCACACGGTTAATGGGTAATAAATAGCATTTGTTTTGGTGTGATGGTCAGGCCGCGTGATTATTCCATATTTGGAGATATGGGGTTTGATGCAACTTATGGAAGGAACAAGTATAAATGTCGGTGGTAGTTTTTTCTGGAGTCAATCATCATATGCACACAATTGTCTTTGGGTGTGCAATTTGGGACGAAACTGAAGAGAGTTATGTGTGGCTTTTGCGTCATTGTTGATGCAATGAATGGAAAGTGTCCAAAGTTCGTGATAACTGATGGGGACTTGGCTATGAGGAATTCCATATGAATAGTACTTCTAGATGCCCATCATAGGCTATGTAGTTGGCATTTGTTGCAATGCATCTACAAATGTGAAGAAGCCCAAGTTTTGTAAGGAGTTTAGAAAGTGTATGATGGGAGATTATGAAGTTGAGGAATTGAGAATGTGGGCCTCAATTGTTGCAGAATTTGGATTGGAAGATAATGCTTGGGTTCGGGATTTGTAGAAGAAGGGGATGTGGGCTAACGCACACATTAGTGGCAAGTTTTTTGGAGGTTTGCGGACAACATCACGGTGTGAGGCATTGCATATGCAGATTGGAAAGTATATAAATCGTGGTTACAATTTGACTGAATTTATTGAACATTTTAGCGTTATTGGAGTTCATGCGTAGCAAAGAGGTGAAGGCTGATTCAGATCATGCTATGGAGAAGCCTATAATCAAGACCAAACTAGAAGCTTTGGAGCGGTATGGCCATATTGTGTACACGAGGGAGGTGTTTCATGTGTTCGCGAGGTTTTAATGATGTCAACCTGTTAAAGTTGTTGGGCATAAGCAAACATCCAAGTGGTCGCATCTATGGTGTTACTCGGTATTGCCATTAGGAAAATGTTCCATGTGTCTTCTTATCCAACTGATATGGAAATTAGGTGTTCTTGCGTAAGAATGGAATCATTAGGAATTCCATGTTCTCATATTGTTGGTGTGATGGTATACTTGGACATAGCAGAGTTACCAAAATGCATAATTCTAGACAGGTGGTCCAAAAAGGCAAAGGAATTAGGGATAAGCGAAGTTCATATTGGGAGAAAAATAACGGATCATGGATTCATGAGTATGTATGCATCCATGCTCGTGTAAAGATCAGTGCAAACTGGCATGCCAGTCCTTTGAAGCCTATTATGAAGTTAAGGATAAACTTGCAAATGAAAGGTCCGGTGCGTGCAATCCTTGCAACGACAGATGAAGGGGCTGAAAGTGTGGTCCAAATCATGGTGTAAATGTTAAAGATCGAACTCGTGTTAGGTACAAAGGATGTGGAAAGACTCGTGTATGTGGTAGGGGTCGATTGAAGCGCATTACGCGATGTGCAAGATGCCGTAAGGAGGGCCACAATAGCAGGAGATGCCCTTTGTGGTCGCAAGAAGCCATGGTGATGGATATGCAATTGGATTGAATGCAGACAATCCGAATGATGAACTTGATCATGATGTGTCAACAGATGAAGGTTAAGTGAATCATGTTCGGTAAAGAGATTTACATTTTAGCACATAAGTATGTTCACAGGATTTGTTCTAATATTTTTAACTCACCACACTCCTAATTCAGGAATTTAACTCGGCATATGGAGATTGGAGGTAATGGGATTGAAGTCCCCTTTGGTGGGTAGGAGTGGGCTCCATGAAGGATTTTTTTGGAGTGGTGGGTTTTATGAGTTTCTTGTTTTTGTGTAGAACCTGATTGCAAATAGGTATAATTTCATGACTGACCTTTGCGTGAATGAGTGGTTTTTTTTTCAGGTATGTAACAGTGCCCTTTCTGAATTAAGATGACATGTGTGTAGAGACTCGCTACCTATGGTGGTGTATAGTTTGCAATTCGATGAAGCATTGTAGCCGCTTTGGTGGTAAGGAAAATGTGTGTCTGTGCCATGCTTCATTGTACAACTACTTCGTGGACAGTAAATCATATGTGGATTACAAGTCCTGTAATGTAAATGTGTTGGTGAACATTAAGTCCTATGAAACGTAAAGAAAATGTAAAGTGTGTTGCTATCTCCTGTTAGATAAAGCCATAGTGCGTGGCCCCTTTTGGCATTTACTATAGGTTGTTAGGGTGTTCTGTGGTGGAGCAAACATGGAGCAGTAATATTTGAAAAAGGTTGTTTGCATAGTAGGACAAATTGCCATGTTGGTCTAACCTGCCAATTGTTTGCACCGTTGTCTCCAGAGGTGAGCTTCCATATGCAAGGCATGTTGTTCACCCATATTTAATCCTGTAGTGATTATTTTTCTGCAATGTTTTTCGTATGCAAGGCCAATCCTTCTTGTTGCTTAGAACTGGTAAGAAAATTGTAATAGCCATTTTATATGCGAGAATGAGAATGGGTATTTAGTTTCTACTGGCTAAAAGGGATGCTCGGATTGCTTTCACTTTGTGTGTTTTGTTTGTTGTCTACTTTTTTTGACAGCGCTGACCTATTTGATAGTTTGGCGCAAATACTACAAAATCATGTCATTCTTTATTTGATGGGTACCAGTAATACAAACAAAATGAGGAGTGAGTTTCCTTTATTTGATCTAGACAAGTAAGGCAAAACAAAATTAGAAGAGTGAATTTCCTCACACCATATTCCACGTGTGCCATAATTGCTACAAGAACAAGAAGTGGGTAAGTTTCTTAGAATTATTTTTTCCGAATGATTTTACTAAAAAAGTGTTTTTGTGCCTCTTGATTCTTGTAGTTATGTCTTCATCAGTTCTAGTAGTTTATGATTGTGTTATATTAACAAATCATTTTATTCCTCCTACAAAAGCCTCTGTGTAAGCAAATCAATTATTTTTAATTGTTCCTTTTTATGGCAATTGACTCGACATGGAATGGCAGACACGAGTATGAATTAAGGGGTTGGGGACAAAATTTGTTTATAAGTGTAGGATTATGTGCTTTTTCTCCTAATTTCCAGCAATACAAGTGCGTTACCAACATATATGGCTGTATTACCGCTACGGCCATTTCGTGGGGAATGTGAATACTTGTTGGAGTAGTGTAATTTTTATTTGCTAGTATTGGTTCAAAAAAAGGGCTACAACCTCTCGATGCGTTTCCTGAGTAAGGCCTATGGGAGGTGGGAAAACTTTGTTTAACACACATAGAGAGTACTAGCTTCTCCGCATAATTACTCGCATTTAGAACTCAAGTACCGCGTACCTTGCCAAAGTACAACCCGTAACTGGTGCAATTGAAGGTGAATTCTACCAAATTATGGAAGCTTTTATATAAGGTTAGCATTACGGGATTGCCAAAAAATTGTTAAGAGACATATAGGATTACTAGCATTTGGACCCAGTTACCCGTTTTGACAATTATTTCATTCAGGATCCTCAGGCAAAGTTGTTCAAGTGGAAGTCAATATAGGAGGTATTAAACTCTACCTTGGCAATACCTATAATTTAATTTGTTAATTGATCCAAAATGGATAGAGTGTATGTGCCAACTTTAAATATAACTGAGATTGCTTTATGGCACGGGGAATACTTAAATTATGTTCACATTTGTGTGAGTATTAGGTTTTTTATTTAATTACAGCATCTTAGAACCAGATGACCAGACAGATGAACTTACCAAGCTTCTGAGCTTATAATGGCCTTGGATTGGTTGTTCATAGCTAGTAACTTGGCATCATACGTGGTCATCTCATCTGTAGGCGCTAATCCTGACAAGAACAAATAAATACATGTAGCTTGACCACCGTTTTTTTATACATTCCTATAGGTGCGTTAGCTTTTTTAAAGCCTACAGATTTTCTCCCTTTTGGGATAACTTCAACATAAAGAAATGACAGAAGGAATAACCCAAGTTAAATGGCCATTGAATTATTTGAAGTCCATTGTTGGTAATTGCTGTGTTCGCTAGTAAACTGTAGGTTTATCAATAGAAACACGGAAGCGCATCGTCCGACACGACGTAGGAATAATAGAACCTTCATTGTTTTGATTACCTGGAAGGACAGTAAGGAAAGCTTCACGATCGGTAGTAATTCGCTCTGATAAATCTTCTAGCTCTCTCGAGGGGAATAGGGTGGCTGTGTGGGCAACCGGTAGATGATGAACATCTGCCTCTAGGGTGTCTGTTCTGATGAAAAACACTTAGAGAGGCACAAGGGTGAAAAGATTAGTTTATATATGCTGTGAAGTCCAAGACCTAACCTTAAGCCACATGGGCCATATTGTTCTTGGGCTTTAGTCTCACTAAAGTCTTATTGGACTTAAGTGACTAAAGAGCATATAACCCAACAATCTTCCACTTGCTCTTTAAGATACAAACTTGAGTTTATAAACCCAAGACCATGTATCCCATAAGCCATCATCATCTGATAATATACCCATCCCTTGTCTCAAGCTAGCCTGGGATCTACCATTTGTCATCTATCAAGGCTCTGATAATCTCCAGAAGATTATCTAATTCAGTGCTACTCCACTAAAAGCCCGAACGTGAACTCCAAGAATAATGACACTTATAACATGAATATGCATCGCCCTTTATAGAATGTCTATAATTGATTGACTAGTTTTATGTTACCCAATCAATTATTTATTTCCTTGGCTGTGATAGTTTCTCTAATGGATTACATGCATTAATGTTTCAATATCCAAGTCCAGAAACATATCAAGGGGACATTTCCTATAAATTCCATGTTGTTTATCTCATAAACATCAATAACCAAATAGTTTCAATCCCAAAATACCGAGTTATTGGCCATCAATAAATCAAACCTCACCCGTTGGTAAATCAAAGAATGAAAACTATTCGACTACCTATTTAAAATAAACTCATTAAGAGCAACTACATAACTATAGTTCTCTGGAGATTGATTCCTTATGATAGAAAGAACAACCTTAATCAAATCTCTCCTTGATCCATTCAATGTAAGTATTAACTCACACCAATATTTAAAAATGATTCGGACAAAATCATTTCATAAATATTGCAGCCTAAAAAAAATGCCCAACTTTATTTAATAGCTGTGAACCTATTCATCAATTGTGAGAACCTATGACCATGTCCTCCATGAACATATCCATATGATCATATACTCCACAATTGATCCGGACCTTCGTGTTTGTAAATAGTGTGCGGAATAAATGAATAATACCTCATTTATAACATTCAAAAAAAAATACAATGTCATAATGTCTTGCTCAAAAGGCACAAAATAACAAAGTGAAATAACAACTTCCTAAAGCTATAGCAAATCTGGAATCCTCCTAAGACCCATAGATGTAACATGTCTCTTGAACACACGTTCAGGCAAACTCTTAGTAAAAGGTTAAGCAAGGTTCTCGTCAAATGCTATCTTGACTACCATTGTATCTCCTCTTTCAATTATATCTCGGATCAAGTGGTACTTCCTCTCTATGTGCTTTTGTCTTTTGTGACACCTTGGTTCCTTGGGTCTGCTATTGCCCACTGTTTATCACGGTAAAGTGTGATAGGACGACTAACACCTGGTATCACCTGAAGATTCGTTACGAACTTCTTTAACCATGCGGCTTCCTTGGGCCTCAGAGCGGCTACATACTGAGCCTCTGGTAGAGTTAGCCACGCATGATTGTTTGACACTCCTCCAACAAATGACCCCTCCATTAAGAGTAAACACATACCCAGAGGTGGATTTTCTTGAGTCAACATCTCCTTGGAAATTCTGAGAGTCTCTGTAACCAATGGTTTCAAGACTCCCACTAGAATAGACCAACATATAATCTCTCGTTCTCCTAAGGTACTTGAGTATATGTTTAACCGCTATCAAGTGTTCCTCTCCAAGATTAGATTGGTCCGACTTACTCCCACTACATAGCAGATCTCTGGTCTGGTGCAAAGCATAGCATAGCATAGCATACATAAGGCTACCTCCTTGAAGCGTAAGGTATCCTCTCATGCGTTCTCTCTTAGGAGTTTTAGGAGAATGCTCCTTAGAGAGATGAATCCCATGCCTAAAGGGTATAATTCCCTTCTTGGAATTCTCCATGCTGAACCTGGCAAGTATTTTGTCGATGTAATTAGCTTGAGATAATGCCAATACCCTATTCTTCCGAGTCTCCAAGAGCTTAATACCAAGAATATAATTGGCTTCCCCAGGTCCTTCATATCAAAATGCTTGCTCAGCCAGTCTTTATGCATAATAATACCTCGTATCATTTCGATAAGGAGTATATCATCCACATAGAGTACCAGAAAAAGATATGCGTTTCCTTGGATCCTTTTATACACACACGGCTCATCAGGACTTTTCTCAAAACCATAAGACTTAATGGCTTGATCAAACCTGATGTTCCATGATTCTGGACGCTTGCTTAAGTCCATAAATGGACCTTTGCAACTTGCATACCATGTTTTCTTGCCCTTTGGCTATGAACCCTTTTGGTTGCTGCATATAGATATCCTCTTCCAAATTTCCATTTAGAAAAGAGTTTTGACATCCATTTGCCAAATCTCATAATCAATTTTCCTGCAACAGCTAAGAGAATCCAGATGGACTTGAGCATGGCAAGGCGAAAGGTTTCTTCATAATCCACACCTTTTATTTGGGTGTACCCTTCGCCACCAATCTAGCTTTGAAGGTTTCAACCTTCCCGTCCGATCCTCTCTTTCTCTTGTAGATCCACTTACACCCAATGGGTCTTACCCCTTTTGGTGCATCTACAGAGACCAACTGAGTTGGAATACAAAGAATCCATTTCACGATTCATAGCCTAAAGCCATTCCTGAGCATCAACATCCCCTATGCCTCGTCATAACTCGTGGGATCATCATCTTTTCAATGATGACATCCTGAGACGATTCACCCAACAAGATATTGCGGGTTTCGAATTCTCTCCCACTACGAGTTTGCCGCACTTGTTGTTATGCAGTTCCAGGGGATCCAATTCTAGATGAGGCCCTCATTAAAAGGATTAACCAATTCATGATTTTGTTGTTCTTCCCAAGCGGTAACTGCATCTCTCCAGGTTCCACTTGTTGATCATCATGCTAAACTTCTTGTTCTATTTCTGATTCCTGTGTGTGTTCAACATCAGGTATATTTTCCCTCTTTGAACAACCAGGAACAAAAGCTGAAGGGCCACAGGTTGAGGTGAAACTTATCTGAGACTAGCTCATCAAGAATAACCTTACTCCTAGGCTTATAATTTGCCATATAGTCTTCCTCTAAGAAAGTTGCATGTGTGCTCACTATGACCTTCTTTTCCTTCAGACTATAAAACAACCAACCTCTGGTTCCTTTAGGATAGCCTATAAATATGCATACTTCTCTGCGAGTTCCATCTTATTTGGCTTAGAATTGTAAGACATGTGCTGGAGCACCCCAAACCCGAATATGGTTCAAGGTGGGCTTGCACCCTTTCCATAATTCTATTGGTGTTGAAACGAACTTGACGGAGCTAAGTTCAATAGGTACATAGTAGTTTCTAAGGCATATCCCAGGAATGAATCAGAAAGAGATGAATAACTCATAGATATTGCCATTTCTAAAAGGGTTCTATTTCTCCTTTCAGCAACTCCATTCTCCTGGGTGTCCCTGGAGAAGATAATTGTGAAACTATCACCTCTTTGGTTCAGGTAAGACCTGAACTCTCAGATAGGTATTCACCCTGGTCAACAAAAAGTCTTAATTTGAACACCAAGATGCTTTCTGCCTCAGCCTTGAACTCTTGGAATTTTCCAAAAGCTTCAACTTGTGACGCATCGGTACACATGTCCAAATCTAGAGTAATCATCAGTAAATGTGATAAAATGCTGATACCGCTCTGACCTGGACATTTATTGGTCCACATAAATCAGTATGTACCAATTCCAAGCTGAAGTGTGGCACGAATTCCCTTGGCCTTGAAAGATCTCTTAGTCATTTTACCCTCTAAACAAGATTCACAACTGGTAAGGTTCAAAGTTCAGGAATTTTAAAATCCCACTATTGAGCAAACCTTGTATCCTGTTAGAGTTAATATGACCCAATCTCAAATGCCAAAAATAAGTTTCATTGAAAACTTTTCTTTTCTTTGATGAATGAACATGCTCAACATCTCCTAATTCAACATGATTAATTTCAGGGTAAGGACTAAGGAAATAAAGACCATTAAACATTACACGAACAAATAAAAGAAGATGGACTTCTTATTGAAACTGAAAATTAATAAAGTCAAACCATGTTTAACTAAACAACTAACAGAAATTAAATTCCTCTGAAATCGGAATATATAAACGGTTTTCTAAAACCAAAGTTCTAATTATCAAAAGATAAAATAACTTGTCCACCTAGTCAGGACACAAGCTCCCCATTTCCAAGCTTCAAAACTCTTTGTCCTTCACTTACAGGCAAGCTATGTTTGAATCACTGCAAAGAGTAACAAATATGGTTAGTGGCTCCTGAATCAATGATCCATTTATCATTGTAATTCTCCACTAAATAAGCTTCAATCACATGTAAATTACCCATACCTGGTTTATTCATATGCGGGCAATTTTTCTTCCAATGCCCTTTTTGTCCGCACTTGAAGCACTTGCCTTTTGGTTGCTTTATTGCAACTGGTTTGACAACTGGAAATCCTGATTTCTTCTTTTTCTTGTTTTTGTTCCTTCCCTTGGGTTTCCCCTTAGGTTCACAGAACTCTCACCAACAAAATACACTGTACCTACTTTGACTGGAGGCTCAGCACTAGCTCATGCATAGTGAGTAAGGTCAAGATTCATCTTATTCATATTATAATTCATCTTGAACTGATTGAAGTATTTAGGCAGTGATTGTAAGAGAAGGTCAACTTTTACTTCTTGTTCAAATTTGACCCCATGGTCTTCAGCCTTCTTGAAGTTTGCTATCATTGTCAGACAATGATCCGCACACTTCCTCCAACATCATGTCTTGGTGGCTTCAACGCATTCTGCCTGGCAGAGCCTGCAGACGTAGCAAACATGCCATCAAGAGTCTGGAGCATCTTTGCTCCACTCTCAATCATGCTCACTTGCTCTTGAAGGTGAGTGGCAGACTGGCTAAAATATGCGGCGACTGCCATATTTGCCTTCTCCCATTTTCCTTCTCTGAAAACGTGCCTTTGTTGCCTAGACTCATCTTCGGCAGGCTGCGCTGGCATAGGGGTAGTTAGAACAAAGTTGAGCTTTTCATATTGAAGAACAATATCCAAATTAGTTTTCCATTGTTTGTAGTTTGTATCATCCATAGGTTTTTGGCTCAAGATAGTAGCTAAACGATTGAATGAAGACATTTTTCTGAAAACAATGAAAAAACACACTAATTACAAACTAGAATAACAACAACGATATAGCGCTAGTAGATTCTAATAACTACTACTTGTTTATTGTTTAACAATCCATTAGTTATCTTTACAAGGCTTACGATGGGCAAGATACTTGTAAAACTAATATTGTTATTTTGGGCCTTCAGTTCCATTGCTAGAGCCTCGATGGGAGGGTTAACAATTTTACCAAAGTTGAATGTATTTAACCATTGTTTACTTTCAAAATTATCTTTAGTGTCTAAGTGTTGCCGATGGGCCGTACAAAACTTTACTAAAATTTTGAAAAATATTAAGGTTTAATCACGAATCAAATTATTTTATCAAATGGGCTTCACGATAACCATTTCACTAATAAACCCACAATTGGAGCCTAGGTTTAATACTTTTAAAAAAATTTAAACCTTCACCCATTCAATTTTTTTTTTTAAGTTTAGAATTTTTCAATTTCCAAAAAAATGTTTCATTCAAAAATAATTTTTGTTTGATTTCAAAAAAAAACTATGTAAGTAGGTGCGCAAATAAACGTGCATCACCTAACTTAACGTAATTTTGAAAACATTAAGGTCCTAAAATCTGGTCACTTTGCACGTGTGTGCTCCACACAATCATGATACATGATTGTTGTATGCGCGTGTATTATTCCATGACCATTTTAGAAAACCCACAAAATTTTATTTTCAAGAAACAATTTCTCTTAGGAAATTACTGGATTATTTGTCTAGATTTTAATTCCACAATAAATTAATCCTATTATTAATCTTGATTTCTTTCGAAAATCATAATAATTGATAATTAATCTAGTCGATAACTTAAAATTTAAATAATCACGCATAATAACTATATACTAGTCGTATCATGACAAAAGTTACTATGCATATATGACATGTGATTATGCAACAATATGGCACCATCCTATTCTATATGGCATGTTATTACAAACATCATGTTAATCGCACATATAATTCATACAATTCAATAAAAGCAATAAATAATTAAACAAATAACTTTAATCCATGGTTTTCCTAAAAAAAATATATATATTACAACTTTGGAATTCCTCTTCGTCCGCCCACAATATTCTGCCTAAGCCCCTTTAGGTATCCATGGGCCCAAAAGCCCAAAAAACCCAATCCTTGGCAAGAAACCCTAGGACACGAAGAGGGCCCTGGGTTAAGGCTGCGCCGTAAGGACATCGTCTAGAGCACGAAACTCCAGGGAAGGACCGCCATGAGGAGACTGAACGCCGCACGGAAACACCCAAAAAGGGTGTCTCACGCGCCTCACGCGGCCCCTGCCCCGCGTGAAGGCCACTCTCGCTGCTTGTGGCGCGCGTCAGCCTCCCCTGGTCGCGTCCACCCATCACTTTGTTTGTCTTTCTGTCCTCTTCCAACCATATATGGATCATCCAATTCTAGATCCGAGGTCCACGAAAGGTCTCTCGCAGTGTTGATTGCTCATTTTCTTCACGGTTTCTCGATCTTGAACTTTTCCAGAAATTTGTAAAATACATAGGAAATGCGAAAATCAACAAAAATAAAGCAAGGAGGAAACCTAATCATATGAGATTAGCCTCCTTGTTACAAATAGAAAAACATGAGACAATCTAACCATGGATTAAAGCGATTAACCGATTAAAAATAAGACTTTTCGAATATGAACTATAAGTGAATAAATAACATGAAATAAATAACAAATACAGAAAAATAAGGTGCCATATTTTTCAAAAAAAAAATTTCAAAATAAATCACATGAAATATAAATTAATATCAAAACTGGTTCTTTTCCTCATCGCAACCTGTCTCTTGATACCAATTGTAGGTTTATCAATAGAAACACGGAAGCGCATCGTAGGCACAGACGTAGGAAAAATAGAACCTTCATTGTTTTGATTACCTGAAGGACAAGTAAACAAAAACTTCACGATCGGTCATAATCGCTTTTGATAGATCTTCTAGACTATCTCTCGAGGGAATAAGGTGGCTGTATGGGCAGGTTAGATGATGAACCTACCTCTAGGTGTCTGTTTCTGATAAAAACACTTCAAGAGGCACAAGGGTGAAAAGATTAGTTTATATATGCTGTGAAGTCCAAGACCTAACCCTAAGCCACATGGGCCATATTGTTCTTGGGCTTTAGTCTCACTAAAGTCTTATTGGACTTAAGTGACTAAAGAGCATATAACCCAACAACAAGCATCGAGGACAACAATTAATATTTGACGACACAATAAATTGGGTTGGGTCTTAAAAAAAGTACAATTTTAGAACTCATAAGTTTTTCTCATTATAATTAAATGTTCATAGTTTGTAGGAAGCTTCGTTAGGATCTATACCAACATCTCAAAAGGGACCAATTGCTAACATGATTATAACTCCCTTTGTATTTAGCTGTCCATTATAGATAATCCTTACGTAGGCACTGTTAATTGTTGGAAAAAGCTAATAATACCATGCATCATAGTTTTGATTTTTTTCGAATCCTTAAGTAATTTTCATGGTAACACATGCATAAAAGTATATACAAAGAATGAGCATCTACCACTAAGGCTATTAATAAGGCCTATATATCATACCATTCCATTTTTTTCCACATACACACCGAAGCACACATTCAAGTAGAGTAGTTAAGTACATAAAGGCCGCAAAAGGCAACCAAGTGCAGCGCTATTGGGCCTTACCGTTCCTTGGGTATCTTGGTGGTCCCATCCCATGGCCATCGCCTTATGTACATAGGTTGGGTAATTTTTTGTGTGCATAAGCATATACTTTGCAAGCACTGCGCATTAGTATGGCAAGGTGCAAGTTCACATGAGTTGGCCATGACAAAAAAACATTTCCCGCTGGATACATGCGGCACCACGCAAAAGGAAAATACAAAAAAAAAGGCGTATTATATATTTTGCACCAGTCACACTTGTAAGTTGGCTGCGCACGCACAATATATACATTGCCTACAAGTCTATACATGGTCTGCACATAACCATGGCTTGCAAAAAAGTGGGGGTGAAGCATCTTTTTAGGCGTTTGGCAGGTGTCCATGGACTATTGAAGTCCATCGTATTTGTGCCCTGTCCTTAACCCTTTTTTAAGCTCATTTGGGGTCCCATCAGGGACATGACAGTGTCCATGCGAACTCTGTTTTCATTGATCTGGAAAAAAATTGTGGCCAAAAATGCAAATTAAAAGCAGATTCCGTACAACACTTTAAAGTATGGTTCAAAGAAGCACATAAAAGGTTGGATTAGAGTGATCAAAGGATTATTTACAGATCCAGTACATTTGGCTGGAAGGCATATTCCATTTGCGCCAATCAAGAACCCAAACGCACAACTTCATGCTGCATGTGAGGGTATAAAAATGTCGAAACTAATAGCGCCTGGTACAGAAGGTGAAATTAATAAATCATGTCCTGCTAACCTGTGTCCAAGGTTTGGGACTTCTATCGATCAACTCAAATCCCACTTTTCCATGGCAGCCTTGTTGTCCATGACATGCGTCTCGGCAGTTGTTAAATGAGGAATGCATTGATGACAAAACACTTGACAATGAACAAAGAGAATAGACAGAATTAAAGCCTGGTTTAAGGAAGTAATGTAAAGCGGTTCTATAATAAAAATGTTTACAACTACATGAAATGCATTTGACGAAAAATGGTTGACTTCAGCAAACAAGGCAACTCAGGAGACACCACACCATGTACTTTTTTTTTTTAAGCCTGAAATATTTGTTGGGTAATGCATGACAAAAAATAATAAACTAGCTCCCCACAACGGGAGATTATTCCAACTCATGGGTTTTTTCTCCCACTATTTTGCCGCTTACCACAATCCGAATAGATGCCTTTACGGTATTTCCCTGGCCTTGTCAGGAAAAAGTTGAAAACATACACTTTACATTCCTTAATTGAGACAACTATTAAGAACCAGTGTGTCCCCTCATCAATCATCTTGAACATAAATCTGATGACGTACATATGAACACAGTTAGAGAGGGTTAAGTTTAACATGGAATTCAATAAGACATTATTTATTTGTGTATAGTAAATCATAGCACATATTTTAGTTTCACGGTGGGTGCAAGCCACTCTTCCTTATATGCATTGAATATCTCTTCATTTGTAGCTTCTCCTAGACATATGTCCTGCATAGTTGTAGTAACAAATGGGATTAAAAGGATTATACAAAGGATATTTTAGATGCATTCATTTGGCAAGTGCGTGTCAACATCCGAAAATGAACTTGGCAAAGACCAAGTTGTTTTCTTGACAGGTGTTTTTGTGTCCAAGTTTCTTAAATGCTACCAGCTCCATAATTTTTGGTCAATAGTGTTTCCTGGGCACATGCAAAAGTCTCTGACACAGAAGTTTCTCCCAAGCTTGAACAACATTACTCAGATATATGTTAATAATGCGTTGATTTTTGTTGCACTTCTTGTTATAAATAATTCTGACCTTTAATGAAGAATATGGTCACATTCAACTTACCTCTCCTCCAGTTCATAGCCAAACACATATAGTGATACTTGCACCTGTCCATGAATAGCTTCATGTCCTTGGTTGGCCTGAACTTAGATAATATTCTAGATCACACACACCAATTATTGTGCTTTTGATACAGATAGGTATAAAACATGAAACATGGGGTTGCCTTATGCTATTACATGTGAACATACACATGGTAACAAGCTAAGCCTACAAAGGGAGGAAGAAATATTGACGGATGCTCACCTTTGGAAGGATATGTCCAGTGGACATATCCAGGGGGGTAAAACCAGGTAAACGTGTTATGTCCAGCCTTAGCCTTGGGTGTTGGGTGTTTGTCAGATTTTGTGGCAACATTCTTGGTGCTACCCTTTCCCTTAGCCAACTTATTAGGCATCAGTGAGCCTGGGAGGGCATGGCAAAATCTATACTTCGTTTGGCACCTTGTGCCCGATCACCAAGTTTTGCCTACAAGCACGAGTTACGTGCTGTGAGTATTAGTATATATAATAGACACATCATGCATCCAGAAATAAGTCGGTAACTAAGCGAGGCCATGTTCTACGCAAACATATCAATAAGCACTGGTCGTTACGTGTGCTTTCGACGACTTTGTGTAGGTGATAGATGTAGCAGATGGGAGTTGTATGCCATCACCGTCTACAAGGGTAATGTCTAAAGACTTTGATTTGCATGGAGTGCATGGGAAGTGACGATCATGCTCAGAGTGTTGAAAGTTTCATCATTTGAATTCGTGCTCCCAGGACTATGAGAACATCATGTTCCCAATCTGAGAAGTATTCAAAGTTGAAAGAATCAAGAGTGTCAATTTCTTTACCACGGTCATTCTTCCAGGTTCACATGGGTTACGAAGATCCTTGTCACCTTTCTCTCCAGTTTGATGCTCAGAGGTTCTTCACAAGCTAGCGCATTAGAAGGAGTTTTGGTTGTGGTCGGTACACAGTTTAGCTTCAACAAACTTTATGCTCTTGTTAATTTCGGCTACCAACCCATGCATATATGTTAATAGTCTATGCATGTCCTGCATAGAAACATGCATGTCAGGTAAAACAAGGGAAAAAGAAGGCAATATTAGTGTGATAAAATGTGGATGTACTACTAACTCAAGGTAGCAAAGGATGCTTGCATTTGCGGTTGCACCATCCACATTCATAAGTAAGTTTGAATGTGGTTTGGTGCTACGAGGGATGAAGTTACAAATAGATGTAAGCGTCTAATACCAGCTCCAAAAAACATAAAAAAACTGAATCCTTTAAATCCTGGGTGTGTAGGCTTGGGTTTGACTCGATTCCTGTACGATCGGGTCTATGTAAGGCTGAACCTACAACAACATCTCTTTGTCCAGGGGCCTGCAAGGTTCAGCAAAATAAATTAATACATGCTTGCGTCCTGCTTCCTGGAAAGAGTAAATGTGGTGTCACATGGTACAAGTAAGCCTTACCATTCACACCACTTTCCACATTGGTTTCGTTGATTGGGCTCAGGAAGGGTTGGGACGCCATTCAATCCTACAAACTCTTCACAGGAGGTACGTGCTTGTCAAAGGTTTATAGCGAGGCTTCTCTTGCGGAAGTATTGTAATAGACGTGGAGTGTATAATGGAATGATGCCAAGCATTTAAATTCATTTCAAATCACTGTCAGAGGGTAACTTAGATTAGTGTGTATGCAATTAATGAGCTAAGACCCCATAATAGATGGTGTGCAAGGTTGTGCCGCCTTTTTTTATTCTTGTACTTAGTGCAAGCACAAATGCTACGTGGAAAAATAATTATGATTTTTGCATTACAATTTAAATTCACTTACAATAAAGAAATACAATTTAAATGATTGCCTAAATACTTGTGATGCTAACCTTCTAGGCTAAGGATAGTGCTGAAAGTGGAAATTATTTTAACTCCAAAGGAAGCAAGTCTTTCTTCACGTGTTGGAGGATGCCGTCAAGTAAAATTTGGGGACATGTTATTAGTTTAGCATTCATAGTTCTCATTTCTCTTCACTTAGTATTCTCTAAGTCTCTCAAAATACAGTAATTTACTTCATCTTTTACTTTCTTCTTCATGATTTACATTCCTGAATAACAATTTATGTCATTAGTAGTACATCCCATGGTCAGCCATTTTTCTTTAAAGTTGTTGTCTTCTTTGTGACATCTCTTTTTATTTTTTATTTTGGCACAACAGTTTCTTAATTTTTATTTATTTGTTTTTTTTTAATTTCCATATGTATTATATATGCATAATTTATTTAAATTTCTCCTAATTGAAACAAAGATTTGATTTTGTCAAGTTCTCTTACAATTTACCAATTTAATTATCCTTTTTGTTATTGTTGTTTACATCCAATTTATTTGTACTTGTCCTCTGTGTATTTAAATGTTGGCCTGTGTAGACAATTTTCTATTTTTTTTTAGTTTTTTACTTTCTATACATATCTCAATACCTTTCAGAACCCCCACCTACCTATTTAAGAGCGAGCATGTCCTTTTTTTAATAAACCTATACATACACGTACGGATTCAAATCCCCGCAAGCCATGCCAAATGAGGACTCATGCTGAATGAGGATGGAGGAAGATGTAAATGCAGATAGGGTTAGGAGACAAGTTCTTAACTTCAAATTTTAAGCTTTTAAAAAACATACTTCCAACTGCTTACACAACTATGTATCACTATGCCATATTTAATTTTTTGAAACTTAAACGTTCGCATTAGCAATTACAATATTTACATTTCTTTGATAATGAGACTGATTATCTAAAATGGAGTTTTAAAAAATTCAGTAACTACATTAAATTTTTTAATTATACAATTATGTATTTGATAAGCTATGGATTTTATTAATATTTACAAAAAAAGAAGTCTAAGGGAGGAGAAATCACATAAATTAAATTTAGGCATTAATTTTGTAGTAATTACAACATCTATTCTTATGTGTTGGTGGATTAAATGTTTTAATTGACTAGAAAGATATAAATAAGTACATATCATTACAACAATAAAGATTGGAAAATTTAAGTTACTTGCTACATAATTGTCCTGTGTTTTTTTCTTTGGTTATTTACTGAACTTGATAATAATGGAGCCTCTATGCTCTTCACCATAATTACCCTTTTTTTTGCCTTTGCTAAATGTGTTATCCATTCAAAGGAAAGATATGGAAATCAATTTATAAACTATATTGAAAATTCGTGAAAATTTTGCTTGTTACTTATGTCATGCTATAGACGTGACGATTAATTGCATGGGATACGGAGGTGTTTCTACGTAAGGTGAATTAGCGCACACAATACACGAATTTTAACTCACACCTTCTACCTAAATTACCTGTGCCCCACTTCGTACTTTACCCTAACTAAACTTAATGCCCTGATTGGTTATTTTTGTCAAGGCCTATACATCCTTATATGTGGCAACCTTGGCTTTCTTTAATTTCAAGGCTTCGATGTACACATTTATGTGTGTTCCTTTGTCTACATACATGCTTAATTGCATGTTCCACCCTGGTTATCAAATTATTATCTTTCCTCAGGTGACCACTTCTCATTCCTTGCTTTAACTTTGAGGAACATGCATATGGTGGTCAATCTAGAGGCAGTGCCAATGTGACCATCTCATTTGCTTTTATTGGACTACATGCATGGTTCATGTGCGATGTTATTATTCTACCATGATCCATGCAAAAAAAAAAATCGCCTACTTAGTGCACAGCGTAAGGCACTATGATTTGACTTACAAGTAACATTGGGTTGAATGGCTTGGAACTTGATATGCATTCCTCATGATATTTTCTAATCTTTGCCTTGTGGGCCTCATCCATACCAACCCGTAACATAACTTAAGTCCTTGTACACATTGTAAAAGCAAAATTTCCTGATAGCTAAAGTATAATTAACAAAAAATTAAAAAACAAGGTCATGCGTGGGAAGGAAGGAAACAACGCGCGCACCCAAACCTCCCATAGTGTACAACACCATATCCATTGCATGACTCTAGTCTTAGTCTAGTCCATATGCAAACTACCTGGATTCCCTCTAGAAGTTCGAGTTCTTGTTTCAGCAAAGCATTCTCAGGGACATGTCCCAAAACTCCCTCTCTAGCTTCCTGAGGCGCTCTTGAAGGCGTTTTGCATGCAGAAATTGAAATCGCATATACCCATGTTTGTTGTTTCCAATAGCTGGATAGCATGGCGAACGAGCGTCTTCACATGCCTGTGCTTCACTATGGGCGTAGGCCCAAGTTGCAAGCATGCGCGGCTGCCTAATGGGCCGGAGTGACAATAAACCTCCAACATGGACTACCATCGAGGCATCGTTGCTCCTCACGAGTGAATAGGATCTGGAATATGAAGTTGATGACGGCATTGAACAAGCCATTTTTCCATATTCTTCACCGTAAAGCTTGTTCTGGATGGTTTCCCTATGGGAGTTGCTCCATATTCAAGTCAAATGTTGTCCCACAAAAACATGTGCAAATACACCAATATTAACAAAATGTGCCAACTTCCTTACATGTGTTCATGTTGTCCATGGTATTTGTTTCCACAACGGATGCATACGTCACCACTCCTCCATAGCGCGCCCATGGCCGGTGTTTGGGAACATGGAGGTTGCTTTACCATCTCGAACCTCACCAAACTGAACTTGGCCATGGTTAGAGTATTGAGAGACACGGCATTGTTCGACTTGCTCATATAACTTGACCATGCAGCCAATGCTTGTGCATGGGTTGGATAGCTTCTATGTCTGCATGTGAAAACCCCAGCACTTGCTCCTCACATTCTTCCCAAGAGGTGTAAATCCCTGGCACCCGCCCTTTAAAGACTACGTACCTCTTTCCACTTGACTTGTTCATTATCTCTATGTAGAAGAGGTGAAATATTTGGGCAGGAATAACAATAAAGAAATTACATATGCAACAAGTGCGTAAAATAGAGCAGAATATAAGGGGTGGGCATCATAGTCGCGTCCTTGCATGTATTTAATGGGAAAAAACAAAACTTGTATTGGCTCCTCTTAATAAAAGCCAAGGCCACTGATGTGATGGTAGCCATAACTTTATTGGGTTGTGACCACATTTCGTATTGGTGGGTCAAACACATTAGTTGAATGGGTCCATCTCAGTGCCATGCGTCAATAAAGGGACTAACAAACTCTAGGTTTGTCATTCAAGTCAAAAAGCAGTGTGAATTTATTTTGTTTTTTCCTTGTTAACCGACATAATTTGATAAACAAATTCTTGTATCCTCAGGAGGAAATGCTTTTTCTTCCGGATGAGTTTTAGCCAGAAACACATGTCAGCTAAGGGAGAAGATATAATAAAAAAGGTTGGATGTGTGGCTATAATGGATTATGGAGGAAGAAATTTTCCTCAGAGGACAAGAATGACTCTTAGACTAGTGGATTTTATATATGCGAATACGTTGGCAAGTTTATTATGTTGTTGCCAAATGTTAATAGAAATATTAAAGTGGATAACAAATTTACATATGCTGGAAAATTTTTGGGTTGATCATAAAGACAAAATGCTATCCTTATTTCTACGAGAATAATTGTAAAAAAGAACTAAGTTGTTATGTATGTATGAAGTTTGAGTGGCGGTAATTACATGTGTCATCCAATCTACTATAATACTTTATAATCATGTGTGCCACACTAAAATGAGATTATAGTTTTTACTTTCTTTATTCGTATTTTTTTTTTGCTTGTCGTACTCTGAAATAAGTGAAGTTAAATTATGTCACTTTTTTTTCAAAAGTCCACTAACCAAGTCTAATGCGTCATCTACAAGCATTTTTAGGGCGGGATTTGTTTTAAAGGTCAGTGATTGTCACGTCATTTACCTTTAATGCATCACTATCAATCAGAATGTCAAAAACTCGAATCCCTTGCGTTCCGCCAAATTTCAGTCCCATTTTGATCGTCGCCACCTGTACACATAGTGCGTAGAGGGTTTTGAGGCGGATTTTTAACACAATTTCAATGCCTCCTAATTTGGGATTGGGTAGATTTGCAACACATGGTATTTCTTACAAAAAGTTAGTATGCCTAAGTCGCTTGAAATAATGAGAAGTTTTCCCTTTAATTGAAATGGTAATTGGTAAGGCACATTATATGCTGCTAATGGATAGATCCTGGTAAATATCAATTGTTACTCCAATGTTAATATATTTATTCATATATTCAAAAAAAGTCCCTTACTTAAATGTTAAAAATATTGTTTTACTTTTATATGGTGCGTCTCCCATTTTGCAAACTAACCTTTATAATTACGCTAGCCAACATACAAAATCAAATGTTTTTAATTTAGTAATGTTGCAAAAAATATAGTGGCGCATAGTTACCTGTAAGTATATTTAAAAAAATTTCTAATTATTACTACTTTTATTACCAAATGTATTTTGCCCAAATAAATTATTTGGCATATACTTAGAGCTCATAAAAAGGGCATATAGCTGGTAACCCATTTACAAGAAGCGAATCCATTCAAAATGCTCGTAATGTTATTGGCCTGCAACGAAAACGTTTTAGCCCAGCAGTGGCATTTCTGACTCCACAAAATTAAACCCTTTCTTCTTATGTGGCCCATTTTTAAGATGAACGTGAACACAAACAAACCATATTCAATATGACACCAGCGCTAAGATGATAAAAATTCCCCTTGATTTCACTTACAAGCTGGTACTATGGCATTTCTACCTGCTAATCTCTTTAAAAAAACAAGTAATTATTCAACTATGCGCGTACTCTTGCAGGCAATCCAAAAAACCAATAAGTACAAAGGCCACTGCTTAAAATTATAACGAGTTCCCCATCATTTTATAGAAGCTGGTAATTATTCCATAAATGCGTATCTTCTTCAAAAGGCACTTGTAATATATAGGCCAGCCTACACATGTGAATTAAAGCCTACTATAGCAATTTTCCTCTTTTTTAGGTGAAACTCTAGTAAAAACAAAGGACATTGGTGCTATAATTATTACACTTCCCCGTAAACTCGCTGAAGACGCTGTACTTTATAGGCTATACCTGGTATCTTCTTTACTCTTTATGCTGGTACTTTATGCCCAGATAGTAATTCTCCAGGTATCTTCAACAAAAAAAATTCCCTCCAGAAGGATTACTAATGTCAATTAAAGCCTATGTTAGCAATTTATCCCTTCTTTTGGCACAAGAGCAGTAAACATAAATGACATTGGTACTAGAATTGTTACAATTCCCCTTCAATGGACGTAAGACGCTAGTCATTCAGGGTGACATGCTGGTATCTGCTTCACTTTATGCTGGTACTATATAGGTCACAATAGTAATTCTCCAAGCTAAGTTGGCACAAAAATTTCCAATCCCATAACAAGTACACATGTGAATTAAAGACAAAAAGTATGATTTATGCCTCTAGTTTGGGGCCAACACAGAGTCACCGACACTAGTGCTAGAATTATTACAATCCTCTTTACTTTGAGTGTTAGACGTTGGTATCTAAGGCCAAAATAGTGGTATGTTATTTACTTCACGCTGGTATTTTGTAGGCCAGGATTGTAATCCTAAGGTATATGGAAAAAGAAATTTCCACTCCCACAAGGCTTAGTCATGCGAATTAAAGCCTTTATTTGTCTTTAGAAAAGGCAAAGGATAAGGAAACCATTAATTAGGTTGAGTAAGACTTATTAGATGAGTGGGAAAAATTTTTTGCAGAGACCTATAAATTACCAGCTTATTGGTCCAGTTACCATCATCTTGAAACATGATTAGTAGTGACTGATCAAAATTACCAGCACATGTTAGTCATAGTTAGGGCAATTCTGATCATTTTAGCACTATTGACATTTTCATGTGATAGTATTAGTCTTAAAAAAAGGCAACAAATACAAATGATACTATTGCTAAAATCATTAGAATTCCCTTTGAATTGGACTATTAAAAGCTAGCATTTTGGCATGCATATCTGGTAACTCTTTTCAAAGATGGTAGTAATTATTGAAAAATGCTAGTAATCTAGGTGTCTTCAACTTTTTTTTCCATACTCCCATAAGTCTTACTCAACTTAATTATAGGCTTCTTTAGCTTGTAGTCTTTTTTTAGGACCAATACCAACAAATACAAATGACACTTGTGCTAAAATGATTAAAATTTTCGTTGAATTGGACTGTTAGCTGCTAGTAATTTGGCATTCTTCGCTGGTAAATTATTTTCAAGGCGCTAGTAATTTTTAAAAATGCTAGTAATCTACAATCTTTCAAAAAAAATTTCTCACTCTCATAAGTCTTCCAAAGTCCCTAACTTTATTTTTTAAACCAAGCCTATTTTCCAATCCTCTTGAATAAGCTTCACTTTGCTTTAATTTCCAATTCAAAAATAGTTTAAGAAGGAAACAAAACCAGGACTCATAATTCCTATATACATAACCTATAATTTTTTAAAGTTTGATAAACACCACTTTGTTTAATATTATGAATAATGAAGATATATATATTAATTAAATATACTTGTCTAATAATATTGAAACTGTTTGTGGCTTTGTGCCTAGTTATGATGATCTTGGGTTCCTAGTGCACTTTCAACTCAGTTTGTGATCTCCACAAACATGTCATGTTAATTAATTTGATAAATAAATACTATTTGAGAATGACTCCAAAACAATAGAATACTCATTTTGAGCCAACAAGAAGCAAGAATAATTCAAATTGAAATCAAAAGTAACATTAAATGATATAACATAAAAGTAAAATCATGTCCCCTTAGAAGAACTTTTGTTGCAAGCCCAAGTAGATGCTTTTCTTTGTTCCAATCTCAGCCATATATAATGGCATCAATTTTTCAGCTTCATTAAGTACTTGACAACACCTAGGTAAGAACAATGCTCGCATAATACAAAACAAAATAAATAGAAAACAATTTATGTCTCCTTAGAAGGGGCTTTCTTTGCAACCTCGTAGATGCTTTCTCATCTTCAATCTCAGCTACAATGGCATCAATTTTAGCTTCCTCTAGTTGATGCAAACCATGTTCCTTAGTCATCACAGCTACTTCAATGTTCTTGCCTCTACTCTCAACGGCCCTATTTCATATGGCAACAAGAAAAAGTCATAAGTGAAGCATATTCATAGGGTACAGCTTCAAATATATAACGATCATGCAACATGCATAGAAAAAATCATTAACCAAGTAAGGGACAATTAACCAAAATGATCATAAAAACTTTTAAGGTCAATATTATATATCAGAACATAAAACAAGCTGAAGTTCGAAAGGGCGGATTAAATATCTAAAATTTTTGTGACAATCATATAATTGTTTAAATGAGTAAAACAATTGTAAATTGAGACTAAGGTGTTTTGACTATGGTGGACCAAAATTTTAAACCCCATACATGAGCCCTCTACAATACTCTACGGTGGCTATAAGGACACGCAAATGAGTTGTCAAAATAACATTTCTAATTAGCAATTTATCCCTTTCTCAGAAATGCTATCTTGACACCCGGGTTAAGTGTCCGTATAGCCACCATATACAATTGTAGAGGGTGCATGTATGGGTTAAAATTTTGGTCCACGTCATTTAGCTTAGAAAGAAAAATCCTCCCCCAAAATGGTTTCCCCTCAGCACACACTGTTCCGTTCCCGCCACTCCACTCTCCTCCCTCACTTCATCAAACTCAAAGGCAGCTCACACCCTCTCTACCTCAGCCCAAACACCTCCCTATCATTAGTTGGAGAAGCCCCCATTGGTTTTACCTTTGTGCGTTACCACCCTCCTTGGCGTTGAAAGGATCCCAATCTTCTCCACCAGGCTCGAACCTTACTGGCATCCCACCACCATATATGCTTCGCAACCAGATACCCATTCTCGTTAATCCTCCAACTTTCTTCCTCTTCATTCTCTATTTCGTTCCATCTCAAGCTCTCAAACCCACTAAAGACGTTTCGTTGACCAGATCGATTCATGATTTTTATATGCTTCATTTCCTCCTAAACATTGTTAGAGGTTTGATTTTTATCATTCTCTTCTCATTTAGCGTTTTAATCTTCCTCTCATTTGAGTTCTTCATGATGATTTTTGTGAATTCAGGAGAACACCATCAGATTCATCGCTTTTATTCCATTTATTTGTTGGATGCTTTGATTCTATCTTTTTCGTTATCTCTCTCGTTATATCGCATTTCTTTCCCTTTTAAGATTGCCACGTGAATCTTTATTGTTCAATAATTGGAAAAAAAAGGTTTTAAGCTCGATTCTTTATTGGAAGCCCAATGATTCATGCATCTACAATGATTTATTCCTGGTTTTCCTTTCCATTTTTCGTATTCTAACAACTATTTTTGTTTTGTGTACTAATATATGGGTTTTTCATGTTTTGAAGCTTTGTCTTTTACTTGCAATTTTAGTATTCTTAGTCTTGTTATTTGAGTTTTATTTATAGAGTAAGAACGTTTGGTCATTTGTTGTATATTGGTTAGCCATTTTTATTACTTATTAGGCTTTTTAATTGTAGTCACTTAACGATGAATGGTAATAAAAGGTGAGGATCTGTCTTTCAGAATTGGTTTATGGAGTTTAGCTTCTCTTTTTAGGTTCCTTCTTTTGGGGAGGACAGGGAATTGCTAATAGAATGTTAAAGCCTTTGCTTCATTCTATGGCAATGCCTTAATTTTTCATAAAATTCCAGCCCCTCTATGACAGTCTTTTAAGAGCATGGCAATAGTTCATAATTCAAATAATCTCTTGCAAAATAAGTAAGTTTCTAGTGAGTGAGGTACTTTGGATACATGTCATAAATTCATAGACTATTAGTTAGGTCCTGTGGTTGGTTAGTTTTCACTGACATATGTAAAGGTTGTGTTGTTTAAACTACCATGGTGTGGTGGTGCTAATTGGTTGTACTTATGATGGACATTTGAATTATTCATTATCCTCGTATCTCCATATATTGGCGTTAATGCTTCTTTTACCAATGTTGGTGGATGGTAAGTAGTCGCTAACTCTGGGTAAATGTTTACCTGGCAAGTACACTGTTTGCTTCCACTCTGAGGTTTGCTTATAGTGGTCTCAATTTCTTATCCTTTTGAATTGCAACTGGAGCACTCAGGAGCCATAGGTAGTGCTTTCACGCTAAGGCTATTCACAATGGTTTTCTAGAGGAGCTTCATTGGGTGCCATCCTGGTGCTATACTTTCAATTGAGGTGTTGGAAGCTTCCCATGCCTCCTGGTGCATGGACCAAACTAGCTCATGGGGCGCATCATCTATGGTTGGTAGACATTTTCCTCTTGATTTACCTTGGTTTTTGTTGGATATACAATCATTTATGCGCCTCCACCTATTAGCTTAAGCTTCTGGAAGAGATTATTTCATGCCATTTTTGGGCTTCAAGCATGAACTATTTATCAAAATGAGGGATAACTATGATTAAATCACAAAACCACTTGGTAACAAAGGTTTTGATACTATATCATGAAATCATCTCTTCTCAAAGATTAAGTTAATGGATACATGCAAATGAATGATTTTATAATAGTTTCTTTATGATTAAAATGATATTTCTAACTTGCAAAATTATGAAGCACAATGTGGCTGTCTTTTAGTTTCAAATGGCTCTATATGGGAGATCTTAATTCGTTGTACTTGGTTTGTCCTCAGCCTGTTAAGTAGTAACATCTTTAAAGTATGCTTTTTGAGTGGTCTTAAATAATTCATAGTTTAAACTAAATCTCTATTTAAATCTAGGCGGATTTCATAGAGGAACTTATTCTTACAAGGCTTGTAGAGGAATCACTTACGCCTTTTACTTAACGCATACAATTTCAGGTAATTTCTTTATGTCTTCCCTTCCCCACCCCCTTACTCCCCCCCCAAAAAAAAAATCTTCCCACCTTTGCCTTCTAAAAAGCCTTTCACTGTGCATGCATTACCATTATTGTTTATAAGACATGCGAAGAATGCAGTTCTATTTTATAGATTTTCCCATTTGAGTATGAATAGGTACAAAATACTAGCCTCTTTTCCTTCTCTTGGCTATTCTACTGAATAATGTTTTGTGTACAACAAAGTTGTATAACGATCCTTCACTAACGCTCAATTTTTTTTATCTTTTAGTGTATCAATATCCACTTGTACAAAAAGACAGAACATTGTGAGTGTTGGTGTAAGATTACTCATTTTACTCAGCATCTTCTTTGTTCTTGAGCAATAGATTTCATGGCGTTCACTAACTAGTTCTTTTTTTTTAATGTTAATGACAACATGTATTTCTTCTTTTAATCTTTTTGTATTTCTTTCTTGATTATCCTATTTCCTCTTTCTCTCTTGTAGATCCTTGTTTGCCATTTAGCCCCATATGTAGATCATTTTTACTTTTGGTTTTAACTATCCATGCTTTGTAAGAGCTATTTATATGTAACTAAAATGAACTCCCAAAATCTGTTTGTTGATTATTTGTATGCTATATTACTTCCAACTGTTTCCTGCTTACATTTCAAGTCATCTATCTGTGATTTCATCTAGTGATTCTGTATGAAATATCTAGTTTCTAATGTAAGTCATTTGTTCTAGTTTCAGCAGGTTGGCCATGCTAATACAGGCTATGATGAGTTTCATGATGTTCGTAGTGCAGTAGCATCCAGGAGGATTGTAGGGGATTTATGAAGAGGTTACCATACCATGTGATCTCGAAGGACATGAAGGTAGAAATACCTGGCACAATATGTGTACAAGTAAATATTCTTTTTGAGGATTATGTCAATGCACTTCATTATCTCCATTTGAATTTTAGGTGAAACTTGGCAATGTTTTGACATGTGTAACTTTAGGATATTGAAGTAGGAGAAATTGCAAGAAGCTTACCTAGGTGTCATCATACATTTCACTTGACATGTGTGGACAAATGGCTTGTCGAAATGATTCTTGTCTCTATTCTAGACGGATTGTGTAGTTTGCTCCTTGAGCATTTGGGGATTATATTTTTGGGCTAATGTATATGTTATATTATTTGTTTCTTGAAATGCAAACTCTGTAAACGTTAGAGTCAGGAGTAGGGACTTCTATATAGTTGACCCCAATCACTACGGATTAAAGTAGATGAGTTTTGGTTTGGGAATGTTGAGTTTGTCACCATTAAGGCAAAATCTCAATCATTGAATATTAAATCTAATGGCTACAAAATAATTTGATCAATAAGTAAATTTTAATTTTAATTGTTTATCTTCCATTTATTTTTCCATCATCAAACATTCCTTCCCTCCATTTTCTACTAATCTATCCAACCTCGGCATAGTCACCACCTACACATTTCCACCACCTCTCCCACCCCGCTGTGCGCCCTTGCTAACTCCTAGCACCACCCCTAGGGTATGATTGGGAGTAAGTCAATAGAGGCTGAGTAGGGAAGGGAAGGAAAATTTCTATTTGATGTGTGTTTGGAAGGGTTCTATGAAAGGAGAGGAAGGGAAGGGCAAGCAAGCCAAGCAACTCAATGCCTTCAACTCATGGGGGTGTGAAAGCAATTTTAGTTGAAGTTTCCAATCTAATATTTTTACTCAACCTATTAAAAGGCTCTCATAGTCTCTTGAATTTTTTTGATGCCAATTTCCACAAATAAAAATATGACAGTAAAGCTAAAGTGATTAGAATGCACGTTAAATTGGAAAGCCAATTTCTCATAATTTTGCTCATTATGTTGGTAATTGGGCAAGATTAAGCTGGTAATTATACATAAAAACTAGTAATGTTGGAGGTTTCTTCAATTTTTTCCCTTGAATTGGACTAATAGAAGCTAGTAATTTGGCATGAATCACTGGTAACTATTTTCAAAGGCATTGGTAATCATGGAAAAATGCTAGTAATCATCAGGTCGCTTCAAAATTTTTTTCCCCACTAACATATCTTCCTGAGCTTAATTAAAGGATTCATTAGTATGTAACCCTTGTTTCAGACAAACACCAATAAATACAAATGGCACTAGTGCTAAGCTGATTAAACCCCTTGAATAAGATGTTAAAGCTGGTAATTTTATGTGCATAGCTGGTAATCCCTCTTAAAGCGTTGGTAATTATAGACAAATGCTAGTAATCATGTAGGTCCATACACATAAAATTTTTCCCACTCAAATAAGTCTTATTCTACTTAATTAAAAGGTTCATTATGATTTAAGCATGTTATAGGACCTAGACACTAGTGCTAAAATGATTAGAATTCCCCTTGAATAAGAATCGTAGAAGCTGGTAATGTGGCATGTATAGCTAGTAAAACTTTTTAATGTAGCTAGTAATTATGGAATGACGCTAGTAATCCTATAGGGTCTCTTAAAAAAATTTTTTGCACTCCCATATAAGTATTACTTAACTTAATTAAATGCTTCATTAGCATGTAGCTCTTTTTTAGGACCAAAACCAACAAATTCAAATAATGGTTGTGTTAAAATTATTAGAATTCTCCTTGAATAGGATTGGTAGATGTTGGAAATTTGCACGATATCCTGGTAATCTACGTCAATGTAGTGGTAAATGTGAAAGATGCTAGTAATCCTAGGTCTCTTAAAAAATATTTTTCCCTACTCCATAAGTCTTACTCAACTTAATTAAAGGTTTCATTAGCATGTAGCCCTTTTTTAGGACCAACACAAATAAATACAAATAATTACTTCTGCTAAAATGATTAGAATTCCCATTGAATTAGTCTCATAGAAGCTGGTAACATCACATATATAGCTAGTAAGAATTTTCAAAAGCGTAATTGGGAATTACGCTAGTAACCATGCAGGGTCTCTTAAAAAAAATGTTCCCACTCCTATAAGCCGTATGCAACTTAATTAAAGGCTTCATTACCATGTAACCCTTTTATGAGGCCTACATCAATAAATACAACTGACATCTGAGCATGTAGACTTTTCAACAACAAGTGCAACTATCACACGCTAGTAATTCTTTAAGAAAGGACAGGTAATTATTAGAAAACATTAATAATCCTGCATGTGTCAGTGATTTTTTTACCAATCCTCTATGTCTTGCTCAACTTAAATCCAGATTTCCTTTGCCTGTTAGCCTTTGGGACCTATACTACAAGTAAAAAATGACATTAGTGCTAATATAAGTAGAATTTCCCTTGAATTAAATTCAACGCGGTAATATGACACAATACACTAGTAATTCATTTACAAGATCCTGGTAATTCTTGTGAAGGCTGGTATCCTCACGTTGTACAAATAATTTTGTAACTCACTCCCATAAGTGATACTCAACTTAATTAATGGTTTCCTTGGCATGTTAACCTTTTTGGACATATACCAACAAATATAAAATTACGCTAGGGCTAAAATGAGTAGAATTTTCCATTGCAGGCATTTACTAAATTCTTTTCAATAGCACTTAACTGCATATCATCAGGAGTGACCACTCCTACTATGATCTTTTGTCTTTGAAAGGAACACTCTTTTGCAAATCCTTTCACGTTTCCATCTCATCATCAATGAATTTCTATAGCAAAACAAGCAAACATGAACCAAGTTAATACTTAATGGTGAATGTTGATATTGAATTATGAAAACTTAACGAAAATTAAGTATTGGCTAGGAATACAATAACAACGTGGAAAATTTATATCACCATGATGCTTTCCTAAAACTTGAAAGAAATGTTCTCATCAGATGCTAGTAATTTTACATGAGTTGCTTGTAATTTGTTTTGAGGGGCAAGCGGTAAGTTTTTAGAAAACGATAGTAATCCTATAGGTCTCTTCAAAAAAATTTCCCACTCCCATAAGTCTTCCAAAGTCCTTAGTTTTATTTTTTTAAACCAAGTCTATTTTCCAATCCTCTTGAACAAGTTACACTTTGCTTTAATTTCCAATTCAAAAATAGCTAAGAAAACAAAACCAACGCTTGTAATTCATATATAGCATACCATATAATTTTTTAAAGTTTGATAAACACCACTTGTGTGTATATATGCACACACAAGAAGCAAGAATAATTCTTGAGCAAAAATCAGAAGTAACATTCAATCATATAACATAAAAGAAAAATCATATCCCTTAGAAGAACTTCTATTCCAAGCCTGATAGTGCTTGTCTTTGTTTCAATCTCAATCACAATGGCATCAAATATTCATCATCATTAAGTACTTGCCAAGTGAGAATTATTACAAGTCCCCTGCAACACGTGCTAGAATTATTACAAGTCCCTTTCAATTTGATTGCAGACGTTGGTAATTAACCCAAATGCTAGTATCTTGTTGACAATACGCTAGTACTTTCGCTGCATTCTAGTAATGGTAGAGCTTTTCAAGAAAAAAAAGATTCCACTCCTACAAGGCTTACTCATGTTCATTAAAGCCAATGGTAGCATTAAATCCCTTTTATTTTAGGCGAAATACCAATAAAATCAAACATCACTCAGTGCTAGAATTATTACAATTCTCAAATCAATTGTTTTGCTGCGACCGGTAACACCTTTGGAAGGCGCTGGTAATTTAGCCCAACACGCAAGAAATGGTGCAAGCATTAAATCATATAACATATACCATAAAAGTTAAATCATGTGCCCTTACAACAACTTCTAGTGTAGCCAAAGCAACTAATTTGCTTTGATTCAATATCGCTAAGAATGGCATGACATATTATGGGAATTGAAAAGAATTCACCCATATTCAAGAGACTAGAGAGAGTTTTCATAGCTAAGTAATCCATCAGGGTTGGAAGCTTCAACTACAAATCATCAAAAGCTTTGTGAAGAGTAAATCACATATTCATAAATATTTCATACACGATATGTTAAAAATATGACAAGTCCAAATGGTCTAATTGATTGCACAATTGACAAGTTTACAATGGGTAAAACATTAAGTACTTGAAGTACTATACGCTACAACATCTCTTACCCAACCTAAATCAATATTGTGCCATTTGACAAACCATATTCAATAGGATAATCATAACTCTTCGTGTACACAAAATGCACATCTAGATTGCTCATCAAAATCCTTTTAAGTCACTAAGGTATTGGGCTACGTACTTCACTTGACAAATATCTGGAAGATCCTTCCAACAACATATCTTGATTCCTGCACAACTTTACATGTGCATGCTGAATTAAAAGGCTAGTACATGAAACATATATGAACAAATCATGAAGAATCTAACAACCCTGATTGTTAGATTCGAAATTAGCAAGTTCTAATAATCTTACCCATTCAAAGTGCAGAAAGCCACAAAGTGAGGGTATCATGCGTGAGCCCAACCTACCTGCCATTATATATGTGTATGGTATTTACTTGCCCAGAAAATGTGAAAATCCTGCTACTCACTTATCATTGGGTTAAGTGTTAGTAATTAAAAACCACACAAGTGCTACCATGAACATAAGGAATATATTAGCAATATACGGTGCCATTGTCAATGCACCTAATCCCAAGCAAGTCCACGTTGTTATTCTGCCACATTGGCCTCGATATTTTGTTAAAGCGGCATGAAGCCCTAATAGCATCAGTTGTCCCTTTTGTGAGAAACGGTTTTACAGACAATGCCACAATTCCCCTTATCTTAAAGACACAAAGGGAAGGAGAAAAATTAAAGAGGGAGGCACTGAAAGAAATAAGGAGTTAGGGAGATGAAAAATGACCAAACGTAGTGGTATGTAGCACGCTATATATAGACCCGTGTCTACATTTTTCTCCTAGGCCTCAAATGGCTTGCAGTGTAAGGGGTTTGTTGGTGTGGGCCACACTTTCGCTTCCTTTGGTATGTCTCATGCTTAACCCTTTTTCCAATGTTCGATGTGACCTTCATCGTCTCCTCAGTTGGTTGATCCTCTACTTCGTGTGTTGTTTCACCAACATCTGCTAACATCAACGTCCATGGTATTGGCCCTTACACTAGTGTTCCTAAGTAGGCACGTAAAAAGTAAAGACTCAGTAGCCATATACACATGACAAACCTCTGTAATGAACTTGACTAGTGTCCCTCTTTCATTGCCTTCCTCAAATATACGCAGGGATGTGGGGTTCAACCATCGTGAGAAGACTTGTTCTTCGTAGCATGGGCTGCGAAGAATGGATTGCGAAGGGTCGGTAGGAGGTCATGCACTTTTGCTGATGAGATAACATGGTCTCGTTCCTGATTTTTGGGATACAACACCACTTTGTTAACAAATCCTGGCGAAAGGTAGTAACCTCATCCTCCAGGCATTATACATTTACACTTGCAGCAAATAATGTAAAAGGTACAATACACGTACAAGACACCAACACGACTAACAATAGACGCACCTCGGTCCCAGGCATGGTATAATCTCCTTCGTAGGTTGCAAGCACCATCCCATATCTCCATATTTGATGGTAGTACACCACAATCGTAACTGTATGACCAAACATACAAGCATCCATACATACCCACATTTAAATCAACATGCCACACTAGTAGGAGAACATTGAAACGACATTCATATATGTGGACTAAACCAGTTTACAAACTCACCCATTGTGTTGTTTCGGGACCCTTGGATACTCAATTTCAGGTGCCATCACTAATGTCCCACTCGATATCAAAAAATGCAAATATCTCCTCAAATCGCTTGGCCTACATTAAAAGAGAAATGTCGTAACCTTGAACATGAACAAAAATTGTAAGCGCAAAGAGCATTACTAGTGAATAATAAAAATTAGCCCCACCGTCGCTATCCAAAAATGCCATATTGCCCCTGTGGCTGAGTACAAAGAATCCAACACATACAGCTTCTTCTTCTGGGCCTCCACCACATAGCACCACCAATGCGCCTCATACAGACAGGTGCAAATATCTAGCGATACATGCTTTGCGTTAGTTCCACACCACATTAACTAAAAATGCGTGAAAGAGTGAAAAAACATGAAGGATTACAAAATCGGAGGTAATGACACGTGGCTGTAGCAGGAAAAAGGCGGGTAACTTTGCCATGGTACAAGCTTATCGTTCATGAAATTGTTAAGGTCAGTGTGTCCTGACTCCTGCAAGTACAACAAAAGAGTAAAAATTACACCATCTTTAGACATATGTTACTCTGAACAAAATAAAAGAGGTTGCAATCACCATGAAGTATGAAGGCAGTAACGGAGACTTCAAAGTTAGGCAAAGGTCTATATCATTGAAGCTGCACTTGCCAAACTAACAACCTAAGCATGCGACGACAATGTGTTAACAAAAACATTTATGAAAGGACTAAGTAAAATGGGCATAGCACATGAGTTATTTGATATAGTGTAGAATACATTGTTCCAAGTTGCCTGCCTACGACCCATACTCCTCGTGTCAACACGATTAAGGAAGTATCCGCACATAGATACCAACACCCTAACCGTAAATGAAAGTAGTTAGTCAAGTACCAAATAATATTGTGTAGTTGTTGTAGCTAATATCATCAGCAAAAATTATAAAGCACAAGCATGTAAAATACTTTCTTTCGCTTTTGAGTACGTGGCTTCTTACAAAACTCGTACAAGACCTTAAGTGCGGTTAGCAACATGTCCTTCGTGGTTCAGGACAATAAAGAAGTATGCCCTCCATCACCAACTCTAATATTGTCTACTTCATCGTTGTGCGTGCCCAGCTTTTGAACTTGCAACGACCCTTGAGGTTGAACATCTGGATCAGTAGTACGACGCATTCCGTTTGCTTGGGAGCGGACATCGTCGAAGTAGAGGGCAATACAAGACGATTAGCAGCCAAAGCAGCATCTTCTTGTGCCTTGTACATCCTATACTATCAGCAACTAAGCTTCAAAACAACTGCATTTTCAAATTCAGCAAACATTACGTTTTCAGACAATGTAACCGCATTGCACATAGTAATATAAACAACGCTAAAGAAATAGAGAATCCAATCAACCCAAACAACATGGTGCATACCTCAGTTGAAAATTTTCTTTCAACCACAAGGGGTCAATAAGATCGCCTTTATCCTTGGCGTGGTACAACGCCCATATTTGTTGGTATGTGGTTATGATGAAATAAACACAGATTAAGTAAGCAGAGCATTCATTTTGAAACTAAGTAAACCTCAAAGTAATAAATATAATGTTAACTGTGGCCTGTAAACGCAAGTCAAGATCTTCAAAATATATGGTTGCAAATTACAGGACATTAATCTTCTCTTCGAATCCATTTTCGAGCAAGTCATCGTCCCAAAATTGAACCAACGGACATTACTGTGTGCGATGGGCTAATGCTACGCGGACGCTTATGGAAATACAAAATCTATAACAATACAAACAAGCCAAATTTCAGATCGCGATAGAAAAGGAAAATAGGCAATGACGGCTAAGCATTTATAAAATAGGTTAGCAACAAGGTGTTAGTAAACTATAGAAACTATCGCAATTGTACCTTCGCAAGAAGATGCAACCTCCTATCCCTGGCATCTTACTCTTATATTGCCTGCTCTTGTAAGATTTAATATGCTTGACAAGCCACTTGAACACAAACAAGCTCCAAGTTGTACTTTTGTACATTCTCTATATTGAATGGCAGAACCCAACGCTATGGACAAGGGGCCAACTTTAGTGTCGGGCATAAGAAACAGCAGGCACGTATAATAAAATGCTCTTCTAAACGAGTCAACTCGGCCCTGGCAAATAATGCGGGCTGGCTGGACATCCGTTATTCGATCGAATTCTTTTAACATTGCCCT
Organism: Dalbergia oliveri; assembly: GCA_030441495.1. NCBI lineage: Eukaryota > Viridiplantae > Streptophyta > Magnoliopsida > Fabales > Fabaceae > Dalbergia > Dalbergia oliveri. The sequence continues at coordinate 37,387,802 of JAMLFY010000001.1, read as the reverse complement.
TTGCTCCGCAGTGGTAGATTCTGGAACCTCCATTCCTATTTGACACGAATTAATCAGAAATTTCACATGCAAAAAAAAGGGGGTTGACACGTAAGGTCAGAAAGTATTGATAACAAAATGAAATAAAGCGGAATCATGACATCAGACATGAACATTCCTTGCAACATGACAACGGCAAGTTAATGTGTCTCATGGAGATTAACCTCTAAAAGCACAAATCGAAGGGTGAGCAATATGGAGAAGTAAAATACCATGCTATGGAAGGCCTAACACGTTGCCTACATCACGATAATGAGACGAATCTCCTCTCCTTTAGCATATATGCACAGCTGCCGTATATCAAAGCACTTCACCAGTTAAGCAGACCTCCTCACAAGTCGTGTACATTTGACATGGAGAAGGCCTCCAAACCCCATCTCCCTTACAACATCTCGTTGCTCATGTGTCAACGACGTACAGTCGTTACTAGTCGATTGGGTGAGCAACGACTAAGGAAGAACAGCACTGTATAGTGCAATGCAATACCAACTATCAACCATAATACCCCACTATGAATGATAAAGGGAAAAAAGCTTTGATTAGTACATACCTTGCCGGATTTCTTTTTCTTCTGGTGGAGCATATTTTTGCACATTTTTTCTATCTTTACTCCTCATGGTCCGCGATTTTTTTTGGTTTTGTTCGGCTGAAGCTTGGTAGACTTGTTCTTCTTTTGCTTGTTGACGGGTTCAGTCTCAACACTGTAGAGATCACATAATCACCACCACTATCATCGGTAGAGGAATGCTCATCTATATGAAACATATTTCAATTAGATATGTGAGTAGACCTTGGGATTTTGCAAAAGACAAGTTTAACTTTGTATACGCTAGCCATGTTCAGGGTAGACATTGCATGAGGATCAAAGTCCTTGTCTAACCCTAAGCTTGAAGACTTTCAACTCAGGGCAACTGTCCAGTTAAGACATTACTCAATGTGTCAATATGGCGACAACACATAAGATATAAAAAGTTTTTAGTAAGTTATAATTTCTAGACTTTGCTGCAAGCTTTAATGCATAAAAGGATGGGTTCAATGGAATGACATACCATGGACAGAAGGGCCAGTATTTCCTTTCCTCGCCATTTTGGTGTGCAGCTATGTCAAGACAAGTCAACAACGTGACCTACAAACAAAAGATTAAACAGAAAAAACGGCAATCGAATCCAAAACAGAAGTACATTATTCCACTCGTGAACACAACTCATTCCCTGGAACACTTATTAAAAAAAAAAAATCAGTACACCTCAATTACACCAATTTAAACAATCGCAGACATACGCATAATCCAAATTAAACTATCATTCGCCACTCAATCAGTAGTCTAGCCTAAGTTGAACATACTCCCAAATTGAAAAACCCCCCAAAACAAGAAACATAACTGAAGGCAAAGACCACAAACAAGCCATATCTATGAAGGGCACCACATAATTAGATGCAAGCCTGGTTTTGTCATGGAACTCCCCACATAAAATTGACCCTTTATATGTTTTCCCCTAACATCAGAGCAGGCACCACAAATCCGAACCGAAAAAGACAGAAGACAAATGAAAAGCGATCTACGTGAATAGCACGCTAAAGTGATGAATTCACGGGTTGGTAGATAACTAATAACAAACGAAATTGCCATTGTACTCTCAACAGGAATATTGGTAATAACTAATAACCTCCGACCACTGGAAATAAGCGATGAACCAAAAGAATGAAATAAAATAAGAAATCCCTGACTCGTGGCAATTTTTATTTGTGAAGGGGGGTTAGGAACAATCCAATCAATTATTATACCTATACCCTTAAGGCAGTGACAACACAAAGAAAAGGAACCAACCAAGCCACCCAAACAATGAATACAGAGAAGTACTATTTGCAATGAGTGGAGAAAGTCGAAATCCGATGTCAATGCTCCTAAACGAAATCAACATACACTGTGATAGGCTCAAAAGTTTCCATGGTAATATTATTATTTAATTTGACTTTCCGTTCATATTGAGGGTTATCAAATTGGTGGTACCTACGTTAAATGGGTAAATGGGAAACAACGGGCATGAAGTCACGCGCATGGAAACGGGATTTCAGCTTGCGTACCTTTCCTGAAGCGGGCACCACACAGAGGGAGAGTGAGTGGCTGGTATTTGGAGGGTTGCAAGTTGCTTTAGGGAGAGATGGACAGTGGAGGGAAGAGGGCGTTTCTCCAGTTCGTTCTTTCTTTGTGTCCGCGTAACTTACTATTGTTGTTATGGAGTGAGTGTGTCTCTCTCGTTGACAGATCATGCAAGCCTTTGGGTTTCACCGATACAGTGCACGGGGAGTGAAGTGCAATGGGAGGATGGGGAACGGGGAAAAATTTTGAGAGGGAGGGAAACCAATTTGGGAGTGAGGGGCTTTTCTTATTCCAGGCATAAGTGGTAGTGGGCCAAAAATTTAAACCGCACGTGAGGCCTCAACACGTGTGGGGGTTTCTCCTTCCAGGCTTCACTATGCTGGACCAAATTTTTTAACCTAACTTTAATACGCACACTATGTAAAAAAAAATTAAAACATAGCATGTTTTAATAATTTATTTAGTATTATAATAAATATTTTTCAAAAAATAATAATACACGATTATTCGATATATTGAATGACAATGCAAAATAAACTTATCATGTACGCCAACACAGACTCACTTTAATAATAAATTGTAGTGAGCGATTCTAGTAGTCGATGTTTATATACTAATTTTTCTTTTTTAGTTACCTTTTGAAAATAATTATCATAGTAAAGTTTTAACAAAGTAGTTATCAATAACTTACAGCTTCACCATAATTATTATGTCCTATAATAAATATTATTTTTTAAAATATGTAACTAAAAAAAAAAGTTTTCCAATTTAACCGTTTATTCATTGTAATTGTTTATGTGATTTACAACTATCTACAATCAATTCCAAATTGAGAGATCAAAAAGTGTTCAAACATGAAAATAGATTCACACATTATATTATATACACAATTCATAACTCGACAATTGCTCTATTAAATTTTTAATAAAGTACAATATATTTCTCAATATCGTTATTGATACATTATTTTTAGCAAAATAATGTAAACAAAAACTAGTATACCTTTTCCCAATTGTTTATCAAAAATTCCATCTTAACCTAACCTTTGAATTGGAAATTAAAATAAGGGCACCGTTGATAAAGAGGACAAAATTTGGTTTGGCTTAAAAAATTTGTTAATGAATTTGGATGACTTATTAGCAATTATCTACATGGAATGCAAACGCGATATTTGGCGCTAAAGGGATTAGAGTGCACACGATGATGAATGTTCAAAATAGTTCCCTAGCATAAAACCCTGTAGCCCTTTTTGGACGGGAACAAAAAATAAAGAAAGACATTGGTGCTACAATGAATAGAATTCACCTTCAATTTGACGGATATTCCTGGTAACTGGTTTTCTAAGTGATAATAATTAGAGAAAGCTAGTACTCCTGTCGCCCTCTTACAATTTTTTCCTTCCAAATCCCATGCATCTAACTCTCACCCTAATTAAAGTATTTTATAGCTTGTACCCCTTTTTTTGGACCAATACCGACAAATAAAACTCAAGTCTAGACCTATTACAATTCCCTTTGAATTGGCCTCCTATCCTACCTATAGTCACAGTACGTTGGTAATTATTCATCAAAAGCTGGTATCTCATTCCAAAAGCTAGTACTCCTGTTGATCTATGTTCATATTTTCTTTTTTCTCAATCTCAAAAGTCTTATTCAAGTTACAAAAAATCTTCCCTACCTTGCAGCCCTTTTTTATGCCAAATGGCCAAAAAAAAAAAATTTACCCTAAAATAAT